>CM053787.1:627569388-628245222 GCA_028749045.1 Cupressus sempervirens
AATATAAATAAATATTTAATTTCCTTTATAAAATTTGCATTAAAAATATTTTAATTTGAATTAATTACAACTGAAAATCACCACAGACCCACAAAACCAAATACAAAAACCCATCATAAAATACAAAACACCAAAATAAACTCTATGGTCAAAATCACAAATTCACGTCACTTGACAAATTTGGAAAGGTGAAACTAACTCAGATTCATGTCCTACTTTCTATGGCAATTAGCTTAGGTTAGGATTTGGACTCAAGAGTTATCTCCCCACTTATACCATTGAAATATTGCGATAGGGTACAATCATTCTGGCAATTTAGGGAAGTTGATACCTGGTACCTACAATCTGCATAAAATCCATGCATGTACATACTCATATATTCTAAACTAATCAAGCAATGGTAGGAAGTGGTACATCATGTAGATCCCGACTAGCAGGTGTCTACAACTCCCTTCCTGAACCACATCAGAAAGGTCAAACATAAAGAAAATGTACACATACACCATACACATGCAAGTATGGGGTAAGTAACCATAGAACTGCATATAAATCATTCCTCTATCCTACATCATGAAGTAATGGAAATCACTATATGAGCATACATGTAACATCATTGAAATAATCGTGAACATATGAAATAATTGAATAACTCAAGTAGCGCATCACATAAATCAACTGAGTATGAAATGACATATAATCAAATCTAGTAACTAAGTATCGATAATCATAAAACACAATCAGAAAACTAGTCTAAAAGAATCTCTCAATACGATAAGAAAAGTCAACTAGGGGTAGGCATTACAAATCCTATATTAGGACCAAGGGGGATGCTATAAATGAAACCCTTACTAAGAGCTTAGGTTAGAAGCCACCTTATTTTAGCTACATCAATATCTTTGTGCAATGATTGATCCAAGTGGATTACCTAGATCGCCCTAAGATTTTATTAACCATATGTATTCCCTTGGATGTGTTGAAATCACTCCACAACAAAGCCAATATCACTTTGTGAGAGGCAAATGAGCATCAAGTTATGGGAAAAGGTATTTATGCAAGTCATGACCTTTAGGTAGATATTGCTTGATGTGTCCTCAATTTGTATGAAGACCTATGGAAATCTATTCAATATACACATGATGATAGTATAGGGATTACACCTTTGAGACTTCATATATGTTTGTATCTAGCAAGGTTTCTATGTCCCTTGTGAGATTGTTTGAAGACTACTTCTTGTGTCTTAATTTTTGTTGAATAATTATTTTTTAGACAACATGTTTCTATTGAAATATTGTCTAAACATTGTCAAAACATAAAACACTATTACATCCATCAAAATAGTGAGTCAAAATAGGTCTTTTGGGTCAAACTTTAGGGTGTCTTGTAAATTTAGATTCTTCTATTGCCTGTAGTACTGAGATTTATCATACAACATCATGTTATATTTTCCATCTATTATAAGGTTTATTGCCTCACTTATGGAAATCTATCTCACTAGTTTAATAGTCCTATTTATGATAGTTTCATTGCATATCTTCTAGAAAGTTGTTATTTTATTTTTCTTTTATTGCCATGTTCATAGAGTTCCATCATACAATTTTTTTTCTGAGTCTCTTGCACTTAAAACTTTTTCTTATTTTGTTAGGGAAATTTATATTTGGTCTTTCTGATTTTTGGTCCATACTGGTAAGTTAGAGGCTATTTTTGGCTGATAAGATCACTTCAATTGCTTAACTACATGCTTAGTATATTGTTTACTTGTACATCTTTCTTATCATCTCTTTTATTTCTTTTTTATCTTATATTTTCTTGTCTCACAAGTTTTGTACATAGGGCATACTAAGCCCATAGCTTGGGCATCTCATGACAAGTTATCTTTGCTCTTTTTACATCATCACTTTGGAAAAGTGGAAAATTTTCATACTTAGTTTAGAACTCAAGATTATTCTAGTTATCATATTGGATTCTTACATCTTCTTCCATGTTGGTTATAACTAGATATTAGATTCACCAAGTAAAGAAACCTAAGGCCATCTTTGACACCTGACCTAATAAAGAGTTGGAATTTTGAGGTTTTAATCCCTTTTCCACGCCTTTGGTGAGTCACCTCATTCTTCACCTAGGTCTGAAAAAATATCTCTTTGACAATAGCTAGGGAGGAACATAATGAAAGGATAAATTAACTCTTAGCTAGGATGACAGACAAACTATTATAAAACATAGAATAAGAAAAACAAGCCTATTTGGAAGAAGAAGCATGACATTTATCTCAAGGCTTTACCAAGAAAACTTCTAAAAATGGTTCACTTTCACCTCAAAGATCATAATATAGTAGACATGCTTCACATGGTTCACAAGATAATGATTTAGATCTAGAAGTCAATGAGGGAGAAATCTTATAATTTCAACAAGACAAACATTTTCAAAATCTCATGAGGGAAACCTTGGATCAAGAAAAAGGTAAATACTCCATGCACTTGGCCTCTCAAGAAGTAAAATTTCCACATAATTTCAATGTTCATAACTTGATTCAAAAGAAGGAACCATCACCTTTAAAGATTATGATGAAATTATTGGAAGAAGTGTGGAAGGAAATCTTACACATGAAAAAAAAAAAAAAGAGAAACTAAGACATCCTTTTCACTTGAGTCTATATGCTCATTTTCTTTTGACAAGGATTTATGCATGCCTTATTTTCCTCATAAGGCTGAATTTCCTAAGTATGACAAGTATGATGGTAGTGGGGATCCTCTTAACCATTAAGAGAGTTTTGTGCTCTATGTATGAAATTTTTACATGAACCCACTTATCTCAAAAAAAAATTTCCTAGGAGTCTTTGTAGGAAAGCTATGGAATGGTTCATCAAACTCTCTCCTCCACTTAAGTCATTTGATCAACTAGCACAAATATTTGTTTAATATTACTCTTACAAAATTCAACATAAAATCACTATGCTACACTTGTACAACATCAGGGGGAATACTTTGTTACCTTTCATCAATAATGGAGGCAACTCTATTCATGATATCCTAGGCAGATTCTTGAAGCTAAGAAGATTGGTATATTTTTTAATAATCTTGTGCTTAAATTACACTATGAGATTATGAAGTACTCTTTGCCACATTTGACATGATGATAGAAATTACATTACAAATTGAGTATATTTTAGTTTAAAAGGGTGAGCTTACTTTGAAAAAGAATAAATACAACAACAATAATGATTGTAACAATAATAACCACAATGGCAAGGACAAAGGAAAGTCACAATCATGGACTAAGAATAAGCATGTGCTAAATTATGGTGTAGTGGATACACCCAAACCTATCATTAATTTGAGTAGTGTTATTCAAGCTACAAAATAACAAGAGGCTTCCAAATGAAATGATTCAAACAAATCCAATGAGTCTAGTAGGAGTAAATCTTCAATGGTTTCCAAATCTAAATATACTTTTACACTCCTAGGAGACTCTCTTGAAGTGGTGCTAAAGACCCCAGTATCAAATAAGATCATCACATTGTTGGACAAGTTTAAATTGCATGTGTTGACACACAGTCAATTTTTTTATTAGTGACAACACCTATTCAGATTTTGTATGGCTACCAAGCTTATTGAATAGTCTACAAGTGTTTGCCATGTATTTTAGTAGCCACCAAGCACTATAGTTCAACCCAAGCATTCTAGTCATTACCAAGTGAATTCAATCAATATGAAGTCTAATAGTTCAACCCAAGCATTCTAATGGTTACCAAGCTTTGCAGTTTCTACCAAGCTAGTAGTTCATGTAAAGAGAAGCTAGTGTTAACCAAGCTATATGGAGATTAGTGTTTACCAAGTGCAGTCATGGTAAACAAGTAATTTAGTTTCTACCAAGTTACACAATATCTACTGAGTCACCAGTGGAGACTGAATTCAAGACTACATTGAAGTGATTAGTATGGATTGAGCTTCTACTTCTACCAAGTACATGATGATGTTGAGTAATGACAATGGACACCAAGTATCAAAACTTCACGAAGTCAATCGTTAGAACCTGAGTATCTACATATGGGCTGACTTTGTAATATTGGTGTTAACTTGTATGATGGCTGACTTTGTAATTATGTAAATTGGATTGATATATATGTAATGTATTGTATCATATCCAAGTGTGACAATGTGGAAAAGAAGCATGTGAATGTGAATTAGCAACAGACAAAGTGTATTATGAGGCCATATCAGTAAAGGAGGAGCAAAAGAAAAATCCATCACATAAACGTTATCAGTACTTCAAGGAGTCTCTATTAGAAATTTAGTTGTAAGTCAAAGATCTACTACTTCATCCTAATAGGTAAAACCAGTTCAAATCCTTTAACAAGGTAGATTTAACAGCCTTTTCTCAAATCTCTTTATCGAGTGCATACTTCATTATGTGTTTGTAAAACCTCTAACAAGGTGGACCTAGTAGTCCTAATTGCTCCTATTAGGGAAGATCATCAAAAGTGATCAATGTAAGCCTTAATCGACAACTTTTATATTGCAGTATTGAAGTTTTGTGGGTATCATCCCCACCCCAGTTTTACTTTTTATTTGGAAGGTTTTTGGGTCACGAAATCATTGTGTTCAAGTATTATGAATGTTTTATTTTTCTCATGCATGCAAGTAGATCAAATTTGATGAACTAAATGGTTATTGGATTATTACAATTAAGATCTAAATCTAATAAAGTTTGTGAGGTTATTGATTCACCCCTCCCCTCTCAGTAACCTAGCTTAGTCTTGAATATTTCCAATAATTGGTATCAAAGCTTTGTGGTTCTCAGGAGAAAGTTTAATATCTTGAGAAAAGATGAAGAATATGGAGATATTTAGACTTGATAAGGAAATTGACAATGAAAAGTTGGATCTAGAAATGGCCATTGCACAACTCAAGAAAGCTAAGGAGCAACTTTCCCAATCCCTGAAAAGAAGGAAGGAACTTGCAAATCAAATGAATGATCATCAATACATTGAAGAAATAATTGAAGACTTTTTCCCTTCATGCAATTTAGATGAAACAAATAATGCAATCAAAGAACTCTTAGAGAAGAATGGTTCCCTACAAGAAGAAGTAAGAAAGCTTAAAAGAGAACAAGAAATTTAATCAGCAAGGTTATGTGAAATCTTAGAATATAGGAACAAGATGGAAGAAGAAATGGATGGAAGAAACAATGAGATCTAGAACCAATCCCTTAAACATGTAGATCTTATGGATCAAATCTCTAATGCAAATGAGGAAATAATGAGCCAAAGAAAGATCAATGAAAGATTAAGAAATGATCTAAATTTGGAAAGAAAAATCAATGAAATAATAAGAAATGAGCTGAGATATGAAAAGCAAATTAGTGAAAGATTGAAAATTGACATAAACACTGAAAAGAAAATCAATGAAAGAATGATGAAATCCCAATCAAACATGAATCAATTAAATCAACTGAATGAATATAATATCTATAGACAAAAAGATAAAGCAATAATTGGATATAAAGAAGACGGTGAATCCTTCGAACAAGGTGCTCAAAGGAATCAAAGACCTACTTGCAATCATTGTGGTAAGATAGGTCATACATCAAACAAATGTTAGTGTAATGGTAAAGAAAATTCAATGGTTAATGCTACAATTGCAATCAGCATGTTCATAGGGCTAATGAATGCAAAGAGAAACCAAAATTTGAGGGCAAGTGTCAAAAATGAAAAAAACAAGGTCACAAGGCATCTGAATGTAGATCTAAGTCATTCAATCCAACAGAACAAATTGTGAAAGCAATATTTGGTTGGGACTACAACACTTGGTGTAGATGTCATTACTATGGAGAATATGGACACATTGGCATGAACTATGTCAAACATCACACAAGGAAGAGAGATACCACCATAAGATGTTTCACTTGTACCAAACTTGGTCATCTAGCCAAGAATTGCATGAATATAGGTAGAGTTGACGATGAGAAGAAAGCAAAAGTAGATAGCGTTCAAAAGTAGATGAGGCAACAATAAATTCCTATATCTCCAAGCATGCTAGTTCAAGCACTGATGGTCATGTCACTCAAGAAGTGGGTGACTCCACCATTTCCAACTAAGTTCTTAAGGAAGAACTAGAACTGTGTTGTCAAGATGACATCCAAATATTTCTAGTTGAAAGGAAGCAAAGATCCAAATCAGTATTCAAGATACAAAAGGATCATCAAGTGAGACTAGTATTATTTATCAATGAGTTAACTTCTCAACTAGCAAGGTTAGGTCATGGACTCTACTGAGAAAAGTCAAGAGTAACAAGAACATGTTTGATTATCGAGTTATGAAGCCTTTACCAAGTAATCAATATAATAGTGGATGACAGGCTATTGTGCATACTGTTGAGCATAATTTCAAGCATGATGTCATCATATCCACCTTCATACCAAGCATTAATGGTGAAATTTTAACAAAAAGTAGCAAATTGAATTCATTTTCGCCAAGAAATCTAAGTGTTATTGCGAAGAAGTAAATTGCAGAGTGACCAATCAACTTCAAGCAAAATTTGCAGCTAAGTTCTTCAAAGTTTTCATAGCTTACTGAGTAGCCATGGCATCAAGCAGTAGTAAAAAATCAAGGAAAGGGTCAAAGATGTTGGTCTGAGGAGTAGAATGGAAAGCACCTAATTTCAAACTTGTGTCAAAAATTGCTGAAACCCTTGACCCAAATGGAACACAATCATAGATTTCTCCAAAGGTACTTCTCATTAATGACATTTGAACTCATTTTAAGTGTGCAATTGAGGAAATTAGAACCCTAGAAATGGATGATTCCCTAGGTGAACTATGTGTGAATGGGATTCTTAAACTTGAGAATAGACATTTGGAAGACAAGGGTTTAACCCACATTTCTCACCTACCCTAAAGCTTTCAAATAAAATGGGTTAGATACATCCTTAGCTAAGTTCACAATGATCAATTACGGCTTGACCAACTAGTCATGATCACCAAAAAGATGATTCATTGCATTATTGGTCTTCCCATGCTCATTAAGGCCAAAGTAATTAAAACCCTAAGTTAGGTGGAGTTGGAAAAGAAAACCCTAGTCGAGTGGGATGGAAAAGGCATGAAGATCAATAGTTTAACTAATGTAGAACTAAAATTTGGTATACATGTGATAGGCCAAAAGATTTACAGTTCAAGCCATCTCAATAGTGTGTCATGTGAAACTATTGACTTGGCATACAAGGTTGTGAAGAACAATTTGTCATATGACCTTGTAGATCTATTGTTGAAGCAATTCAACAAAAACATGGAAAGTATTAGAACTTCCAAGAACAACCCTTGAAAATTTGGTTCTTAGTTGACTTGCTTATTTTTTTATGTTCAAAATTTTTTCCCTTCAAAAAGCATGGTAGTATGGAGAAAAGATGTGCCAACATTATATCATATTAATGAATATATTTCTAAAATGGGAGAGAATTTTGTTAGCATTATGGACAACTATTTTGATGTCTTCAAGGAGAAAATGAATAATAGATTTAGGATACTTAAGAAATTGGTAGAAGATTTAAAAAATGATGTTTTTTTCATGATAGACAGTGATAGAGTCTACATTCAAGTAGTGAGACCTAAATTTGTATGGGTAAAACCTCTTCCCTATGAGGTAAACATTGATGAAACCAATGATAGTATTGAAGCCCTAGTGAATGAGCCTGTTGATCCAAAGGCACCATACTTTAGAACATATGATGAGGCCAAGGAAAGAATAGAGCTTGAAATTAAGCTTCCATAGGCCATTAACAAAGGTAAGAGGAGGATAGCCAAACTCAAAACAAACACACATCTTAAGTTGAGTGAGGGTAAAAGAGAAGATGTTGAAGAGGTAGAGGATGAGTTTGAAAAGGAAGAAGAACCCTTGAAGAAGAAAGGAAAGGTGATCATCACCAAGCCACGTAAGCCATCCACTATAATTTTTACAAGGAGGTCTAGGAAGAAAGGTAATGAAATTGTCTTTAGCAAACCTCCTCCCACCTTCCAAGAAAAATTGAAACAATTGGAAGAAGATGTAGGTATAAAAAACTTCAAATATTTGAAGTATGAAACAAGATCAAAGGTAGAAAAGAAATAGGTTGAAGAATTGGTGTTAACCATAATGTGAAAATGGAAGTATTTTCCAGATCAGATAGCCTCCCAAATCTCTAATGAATTATTAGAGAAAATTAAGCCAAGATGGGACTTTGAAATTCAAATAGCAAAAGATATTTATGCACAAACCCTGAGGCAGTTCCTACCTAGCATGATAGATGCTGAGGTAAAATAGTCCTTAAAGAAAAATAAAGATAAGATGACTCTTAGATTTAATACTCATTTAATTTTGATCAATGATATAGAGAATGTGGTTAAGAATGCCACAAGCATGTCGAAGAATGTTTATCACTTGCATAAAAAATGTGACTTCCCAGTAGAAGTTAAGGATGATGATAGTGATGATGAGGAAGAAGAAACTTAAACTGAACCCACACATTTTGACAATGAGGAAGCTAAAGAAGATAAAGAGAAAGAAGCTATAAAGGAAGACAAAGAAGATGATGAGGAAATTGATCTATGAAGATAGTAGTTGTAGTTATTGCTCCTCACTCTCCAAGAAAACCAAGTGCTACATCAAGCTCGGAGATAGCTTCAGCAAGTTTGATTGTGACAACTATAGGTACTTCAAATGTCCAATCACTCCTTGCCCCCACATAGCTCAGCACATCAATGATAGAAGTGACTACCACTTCATCTACCAAGCTCCAGCCTATCTCTTCTTCAGCTCCCAAGTTGCAATCATCAACAATGAGTACAGTGGCTTCTACAATTTTGTGCTCTTCTGCAGTAAGTACTACAATTTTGGATTCTACAATTCTGGCTACTACAGTTTTGGATACTTTTGTAAGTACTTTAATTTTAGATTCAGAAAGCATACCAATTAGTATTCCATCTGTTAGTACTATACAAGTTTTTACTGCTAGTCTTACTATCTTTGCTATTGTTTACATGCTGGATTCAAAGGTATTATGTACAAGGATGGTTGAACCTAAGGCTCAACTAAGTAAAAGATTTTTGAGTAAAGGAAAGGAGATAGAGGAGGATATAGACCTAGATGAGGAGATTGAAGTTCCCAAATGGGACATTTACAATCTCACTACAGATCAAATGCACATAGTCGGTGAACTCCTCCAAAAGAAATCAAAATAGAAGAAACTTAGAGAGGAGAGAGATAGAGAGTACAAAATCATAGATGATGCCAAGAATATTTTGACTAAGGCTATAGGTGTTGAAGTTGATACTTCTCAACACATTTTGTTGCAATTAGAAGAGACAATCTAGAAGTTTAATGAGGACACTAGTGGTCAAGATAAGTTGATTGAGAAAGCAGAAAAGAAATTCAATAATAAAGTGCTTGAGCACATTGCTCAACAAATAGCTATCTAACAAGTGGAGATTTACTCAATTTTGACCAATCTTCAAACCTTTTACACAAATGTAACATCACTTTTTGGAAAGTTGTTTGATGTTATTGAGTTCACAAAGGAGATAAAGAGAAAACTAACAAAGATTGCTGAAGATCTAAAGGATAGTGCATAGGAGTTGCAACCTGACTCTAGTTAAATCTCTGCACATCATATGAAAATCAGATTCTTGTTAGATATGCAGGCAGAGTTATTGAGAGAAGAAGCAAGGATCTGGTCTACACTGATAGATATTTAGAATATGATCCTTCCCATTATGGATACAATGTAGAAGCATATTGTTTATTCAAAACATTGATCCATGACAAAAACTTCTCCATTGTAGATCACATGATACAACTATCTGTTGAAGTGCGAGTTGCTCTACATGCATGCAAAGTTTTGTAAGAAAACTAGGATAAGACCTTATCACTCATTCTTAAGGTATATTCTAATTTTCTTTCTCATTTGGTGTCTCCATGTAAATAAGTTTTGAATAAATCTTTGGCATTATTGTCAAAAAGGGGGAGAGACACTTAATATGCTATATATGGGGAGAGATACTTGTTATGCTATGTATATTGTATGGGGGAGAATCTTGCAAAGGGAGAAATTGTACGTAATAGAGAATTTTTAGATATAGTATACTGCATATACTTACAAAGACAAATTTTGAAAAATCTCAAAAATAGTATACCATACCAAGCTAGTATCATATTGAGATGTATATAAGTTTTGGCTAATAAGTGTTTTTGTCACTAATGAAAAAGGGGCATATTGTTGACATTTAGTCAAATTTTTTATTAGTGACAACACTTATTTAGATTCCATATGGCTATCGAGCTTATTGAATAGTCTACAAGTGTTTGCTATGTATTTTAGTAGCCACCAAGCACTATAGTTCAACCCAAGCATTCCAGTGGTTACCAAGTGAATTCAGTTAGTATGAAGTCTAATAGTTCAAATTGAGCATTCCAATGGTTACCAAGTGAATTTAGTCAGTATGAAGTCTAACAGTTCAACCCAAGCATTCCAGTGGTTACTAAGCTTTGCAATTTCTACCGAGCTAGCAGTTCATGTAAAGTGAAGCTAGTGTTAACCAAGCTGTATGGAGATTAGTGTTTACCAAGTGTAGTCATGGTAAACAAGTAATTTAGTTTTTACCGAGTTACATAATATCTACTAAGTCACCAGTGTAGACTGAGTTCAAGACTACATTGAAGTGATTAGTGTAGACCGAGCTTCTACTTCTATCAAGTGCATGATGATGTTGAGTAATAACAATGGATGGCGAGTATCAAAACTTCACCAAGTTAGTCTTTAGAACCCAAGTATCTACATATGGGTTGACTTTGTAATTATGTAAATTGGATTGATATATATGTAATGTATTGTATCATATCCAAGTGCAACAATGTGAAAAAGAAGCATGTGAATGTGAATTAGCAACAGACAAAGTGTATTATAAGGCCATATCAGAAAAAGGAGCAGCAAAAGACAAATCCATCACATAAAGGTGATCAGTACTTCAAGGAATATCTATCAAAAATTTAGTTGTAAGTCAGAGATCTATTGCTTCATCCTAATAGGTGAAACTAGTTCAAATCCTTTAACAAGGTAGACTTAATAGTCTTTTCTCAAACCTCTTTACCGAGTGCATACTTCATTGTGCGTTTGTAAAACATCTAAGGTGGACCTAGCAGTCCTAATTGTGCCTAACATGGAAGATCATCAAAAGTGATCAATGTAATCTTTAACCAACCAACTTTATGCTGCAGCATTGAAGTTTTGTGGGTATCATCCCCACCCCAATTTTACTTTCTATTTAGAAGGTTTCTGGGTCACCAAATCATTGTGTTCAAGTGTTATGAATGTTTATGTTTCTCATGCATGAAAATAGATCAGATTTGATAAACTAAATGGTAATTGGATTATTACAATTAAGATCTAAATCTAATAAAGTTTTTGAGGTTACTAATTCACCCCTCCCCTCTGAGTAATCTAGCTTAGTCTTGAATATTTCCAATAGTATGAACTCTAAATCAAGCCTAAGTGGTGGAATGATGATTACTATTACAACTACCATAGGAAAAAGGGTCATAAGACTTAGAATTGTGTGAAACTTAAATGCATCATTCAAGATCTCATTGATGGCAAGAAACTTGGAGTGGATGGACACATTACTAATGTTTATTGTAAGGCTTACATTGTACCTATTTCTAGATATGAACAAGTAGAAACCTCTAAGAACAAGAATAGAGATGCTAAGATCAATTACATGTATACAAATTTTGATACTGTCATATACATGCTTGAACCAACTAGTCAAAGAATAAACATGATTAGTACCAAATGGAAGAAGGGTGACTATTATTCAGATGTTGATAAACCACCAAGGATCATCCATATGATCAAAATCTTATGACTATGACATTGAGGAAACATGAACGAACCAACCTAAAATCATCTTAAGAGGAGTTGATTTCCCATCACATATGGGGAACTTGAATATTGTGACTAAAAGTCAGTGAAAAATCATACTCAATGTTCTTAACTCTTTGAATAAATCCACATCTAAGAAATTAGGGGCCTCTTCTAAGAAAATATCCACCTCTACCAAATCAAGCTATAACTTAGTGGACCAACTACAACATACCCCTACTCATATATCCATATTTGAGTTTTTGGAACTCTCTCCTACTCATCAAGAGATCCTAGAAAAATCACCACTAATGGAAAGTTTTCATAAAGATGTTGATTTTGATGAATTCCAGACCATGGTATCATCTCACCACCACTTGTTACCTTACCTTTTCTAAGGAAGATAATAAATCACTTAACCATCCACACAATCTAGCCTTATACATTGAAGTCAAAATCCACAAAACCCATGTAATGTGTGTGTTGATAGATGAAGGTGTAGGGTTGAACATATGTACATACAACTTTGTCAAATAGTTGGGCTTTTGAGAATTCACTTTTGGTCCTAGCAGAAAGATCATTATCAAAGAATATGATGAGGAAGAATGATCTTCTAAGGGTCTTTTTGTCCTTCCTATTCGAGTGGGTCTAGTTGAGAAGGATGTTGTCTTCTGATCTATATATCCATCTCTTGTTTATAGCATTTTGTTGGGAAGACCATGTATACATTGCTAGAAACTATAATTAGAACAATTGTTATGTCATCATTGATGTCAAGCCTTATTGGAAAGATAGTTTTCAATATGATTTGAGTTCCATATCTAGATGATTAATGAATAGGATTTGAGAAGTTAAACATAAAAATAGCACCTAGAGGAAAGGTTGAGCTATGAGAGGAAACAACAATGGGAACTTAATTAGTTAGACTTTGACAAGATAAAATGATCATTTAAATCATGCTACAAGTGTAGAAGACATTTGTACTAAAGCCTTGAAGAAGTGATCAAAGATTGACCAAATACATAAACCTGGCCAGAAAGAGGGTAGAAGATTAAGGAATTTGAAGTTTATGCCAAGTGATGCTAGTATTAACCAATCCACTATATGTGCTAAGAAAAAATAGTATTGGCTAAGCATTGGTATTGATCGAGCATCAAGAATGTGCTAAATAAAATAGTTAGTAGTGATAGAGTAGCCTAGTGATGAACAAGTGTTAGGACACAATGTTGGTTGAGGGACAACATTTTGATAGTTAATGAGAAAATCCTGATTTCTAACCAACAAAGTTAATTTCTTAGAATATGTAAAGTGTGTGGAAGATAAGGATGGATGATCTAGAATATTTAATACAAGGAAAGGGTTAGGTAAGATATCAATGGATTAACTTAAAAGAGAAGTTTCTAGAAAAGAAGATGATGAACAAGAAGGTGGAAAGATTTATTGTATGTGTTGAATCTGATCAAAATCCTAAGATATTCTATGGTGATGTTTAAGCAGAAAAATATCACAATTACCTATTTAAGGAGTTACAAGGGCTAAGCTAACAAGGTTGGAGTAGTTGTTGATGCTATTGATTGGTGAACTTGAGCAGAAGGCTGAGAAGAGTTGAGAAGTGGTGAAGAGTGAATGCTTGAAGGGTTGCTAAGTGAATTAGAGATTATGATGATAATGAAGGCCAGTCAATGGATCAACATTTGAGTCGAACTATGATCTTTATTTGCAAAGTGAGTTGTATTTGTTAGATCAAAACTTGCTATTACTTTCTAACCATTGTATTAGTATTCAAATTCTTTAATCAAGGTTGAACTAACAATTATATGTAAATTCTTTAATCAAGGTGGCATTCTAATGAAATTTTCTAAAGTCCTCTAACAAGGCCACTCCTAACATGGTGATTAAATCCTTTTAAAAGGTCACATTTAACAGTATGTTTTGTAACCTTTAATAGTGTTGGCTCCTAATAGATCTCACTTCATAAGAGTGAAATTATTGGTGACATCTTTCTTGTGGCTTTTCCCAAATTAGGTTTCCACATTAAATCCTAGTGTCAAACTTGTGTGGATGTTATTTTTGATGATTGATTGTTAATGTTCTACGTTCTACAAGTCTTTTATTATTAGGATAGTGGACTGCTAGTTGATGTTATTGATAATCTTCTATAGAGGTCAAGCTAATGGATATTTAGATCTAAGAATTGATTCACACCCCCCTCCCTCTAGTTATTCTAAACATTCTAACAATTGGTATCAAAGCATTGATTCTTGTAGAGAAAATTTTGAAGTTACTTGAAGCTAAAGATTAAGATGTACAAAAGGGAGGTACCAAGGTTGAACAAAGAAAACTTCCCTACATGGAATAGTTTGATGAAACTGTATCTAGTAGGAATTAAAGATGGTGCAATACGTTTTGTGGACAATGCATATGTGGAGATAACAATTCTTCCTCTGATGGTGCAGTAGCTAAAAGAGAAGCAAGAACAACTAAGCTATGTTGGAGACTGCACCAGCCCTGAGCTACATTGATTTTGATGACATAAAAGATTGGAAGACTACTAAGGAAATGTTGGATATACTGTAGACCATCAATGGAGGAGATAAAAATGTCTTGAGGGAAAATTAGAAAGCTTGAGGGGTAAGTTTGATGAAATGAGAATGATGGAAGGTGATAATATTGTCAAATATTGTGGAAGAATCAAATAAGTTTTAAATGCCATAAGAGGAGCTAATAGAAAGATTGATGATGAAACTATGATTAGAAAGGTATTGAGAACTCTACTTCTTCTTTGTTTCATTAGGATTTTTGCAATACAAGAATTGAGATGCACTCCTGGTAATAAGCTAACTCTATAAGGTGTGATTGTTAGGATTATTGCTTTTGAGATGTCAAATTTTGATAATTTCACTCCTACCACTATTGAATCTTCTTTCAAATCACAATTAGTCCTTAGTAAGAAAGGAAAAGGAAAATTTGTGAAAAATTGTAGTGATGTTTTTTATGATGAACTCAATTAGCTTTGATGGCTAGAAGACTTCCCAGAGGTAGAGGTAGATACAAAGGTAAACTTCCCATAATCTATTTTTCATGTAACAAAGTTGGTCAAATTGTTGCAAGATGTCCTAATAGAGAAAACAAAGATGAAAGAAGGGAAAATAAATACAAAGGAAAATTAGATGATAGAGACAACAAGAAAAACAAGAACTACAAGAAAAAAGGTAAGAAATCTTATTACATTGTTGAAGAAGAAACTAATAATGAATCTAAGAGTAATGATGAAGAAGTTGTCTATGTTTCTATGAAAGAAGATTTTGATGAAGACAAGAAAACTACATTAATTTCATATGTGAGTAAAGGTGATAGGTGGAAAATTGATAGTGGTTGTTCACATCACATGAGTGGTAATAAAAGTAAATTTGAAACCATGGGACCATACAAGGGTAGTTGTGTTAAGTTTGGTAATGATGAACCATGTCTTCTGAAAGGTAAAGGATCAATACAATTGACTAATAAGATCAAGTGTGACAATGTTTATTTGGTTGAAGGACTTAACTATAATGTGTTTAGTGTTTCATAGTTGAACAAATTAGGATACATAGTTGAATTTCATCACAAGAAGGCCAAGATAATTGATGCTAATGGTGAGCTAATTGGAACTGGTGATCAAACAAAAGGTAACTTGTTCTATCTAGATTTATTTGATGAGACATATTTGTTTTCACAATATGAAGATATATGGTTATGGCATTAGAGGTTATTTCATGTAAATTTTGATAATTTGGTAATCATTAGTAAGATGAAAAGAGTAAGAGGCTTTCCAAAACTAAGGAAACCTAATAATGCTTTGTGTAAACAATGTCAATTGGGCAAAATGACAAAGTCTAGTTTCAAGAGCAAGACATATTCATTTGATGATATTTTGGAATTGGTTCATATTGACCTATGTGGAACTATTGGTGTTAAAAGCTATTGTGGAGACAAATATTTCATTCTATTTATTGATGACTATTCTAGGATGTTGACTGTAATGTTTCTTAAAGAAAATTTGATGCTTTTTAGTTTTATAAGTGGTATTTGGCCATAGTTGAAAAGGAAACAAGAAAGAGTTTGAGGTGCTTAAAATCTGATAGAGGTGGAGAATTCATCTCTAATAAATTCAATATATTCTTTAATGATAGAGGAATCAAAAGGAAGATGTCAACACCAAGGACCCCTCCCCAAAATGGAATAGCTGAAAGGAGAAATAGATCAATCATGGACCATGCTAGAACACTGATGATGGAGAATAATGTATCACTAAAATATTGGAGAAAAGTTGTAAGTACAACAATTTATATTTATACTTTTAATAGAGTGCAAGTAAAGAAAGGTACAAATGTTATACCCTTTGAATTGTGGTTTGTATATGCACCTAATGTGAAGTATTTTAAAGTTTTTGGAAGCAAATATTATATACTAAAGGATAATATAAATGGAAAAATTGATGCTAAGAGTGATAAAGGCATATTCCTAGGATATTCCACTAAGAGCAAAGCTTATAAGTGTTTGACCTATAACACTAACAAAGTTGATAAGTAGGAGATAATTTCCACAGTAAGTCAAATTGTGATATTGCTATCAGGATTTAACTGTGTGATTTTGAGTCAAACTCATTGACCCATGTTTCATGAGTAGTGATTCAACATGAATCCATATCTCATGAGAATAAATGGAACACTTAGCACTCATTGGATCTAGGTGATGCTCACAAGGGTGAAGCACCGGGACTTCCCGGGAGGTCACCCATCCTAGTACTACTCCATCCTAAGCGTGCTTAACTATGAAGTTTCCTCCATGGTTAAACCCAAAGCTTGAAACCCTATTTGCAAAACCTTTACCAAGTATTGTGCCTTATGAACCATTCATTAGAAAGCCCCCTAAACTCATCAATTGATAAGTAGGAGATAATTTCCACAATAAGTCAAATTGTGATATTGCTATCAAGATATAATTGTGTGATTTTGAGTCAAACTCATTGACCCATGTTTCATGAGTAGTGATTCAACATGAATCCATATCTCATGAGAATAAATGGAAAACTTAGAACTCATTGGATCTAGGTGATGCTCACAGGGGTGAAGCACCAGGACTTCCCGGGAGGTCACCCATCCCAGTACTACTCTAGCCTGAGCGCACTTAACTATGGAGTTTCCTCCATAGTTAAACCCAAAGCTTGCAACCCCATTTGAAAAACCTTCACCAAATGTTGTGCCTTATGAACCATTCATTATAAAGCCCCTTAAGCTCATCAATTGATAAGTAGGAGATGATTTCTACAGCTAGTCAAATTGTGATGTGAATATCAAGATTTAACTGTGTGATTTTGAGTCAAACTCGATGACCTGTGTTTCATGAGTAGTGATTCAACATGAATCCATCTATCATGAGAATAAATTAATTTACTTGTCCAATTAATTTATGCTTTCTTGAGATTTCATTATCCTCTCATTGGTTTCTTATCTATGTTGAGATCATTCTGTCATCTTCATTCTTTGTCCTCGAATTGATAAGCTCTTGATTCGCATCATTGAGTTGATCAATCAGTTTTTCTTGCTAAAGAGATAGTTTATGAATTTTATTGTCATTTTCTTCTATCTTTTTAGTTAGCAATTTTTCCTCTTCTTTGAATTTGTGCTCCTGTTCCATGTCTTCACACATTCCAATTGATTGAATTCCTTGTTTTCTTTTCAGCTTTTTGACTTCTTCATGAAGAGTAAGATTCTTTTCAAGTAGATCTTCGATTGTTTCATCAACTTAATCTAAACTTCTATCATGATAAATGTCTTCAATTCTTTCTTCAATGTAGAGATCATCATTCATCTGTGTTGCAAGATATTTTCTTCTTTTCATGGATTGAGAGAGTTGCCCCTTTATTTTCTTGAATTTATCCATGGCCAATTGTAAATCCAACTTTTCATTTTCAATACCTTTCTCTAGTCTATATACTTCCATTTCCTTTGATCTTTTCTCAAGTTGCTATAATTTGGATGTGAGAACCAAAGCTCAGATACCAATTATTGGAAATTATCTCCTACTTATCAATTGATGAGCTTAAGGGGCTTTCTAATGAAAGTTTCATAAGGCACAACACTTGATGAAGGTTTTTCAAATGGGGTTGCAAGCTTTGGGTTTAACCATGGAGGAAACTCCATAGTTAAGCACGCTCAAGCTGGAGTAGTACTCGGATGGGTGACCTCCCAGGAAGTCCCGATGCTTCACCCCTATGAGCATCACCTAGATCCAATGAGTGCTAAGTGTTCCATTTATTCTCATGAGAGATGGATTCATGTTGAATCACTACTCATGAAGCATGGGTCAATGAGTTTGACTCAAAATCACACAGTTAAATCTTGATAGCAATATCACAATTTGACTTACTGTGGAAATTATCTCCTACTTATCAATTGATGAGCTTAAGGGGCTTTCTAATGAATGGTTCATGAGGCACAACACTTGGTGAAGGTTTTACAAATGGGATTGTAAGATTTGGTTTTAACCATGGAGAAAACTCCGTAGTTAAGCGCGCTCAGGCTAGAGTAGTACTAGGATGGGTGACCTCCCGGGAAGTTCCAATGCTTCACCCCTGTGAGCATCACCTAGATCCAATGAGTGCTAAGTGTTCCATTTATTCTCATGAGAGGTGGATTCATGTTTAATCACTACTCATGAAGCATGGGTCAATGAGTTTGACTCAAAATCACACAGTTAAATCCTGATAGCAATATCACAATTTGACTTACTGTGGAAATTATCTCCTACTTATCAATTGATGAGCTTAAGGGGCTTTCTAATGAATGGTTCATAAGGCACAACACTTGGTGAAGGTTTTGCAAATGGGGTTGCAAGCTTTGCGTTTAACCATGGAGGAAAGTCCGTAGTTAAGCGCACTCAGGCTGGAGTAGTACTAGGATAGGTGACCTCCCGAAAAGTCCCGGTGCTTCACCCCTATGAGCATCACCTAGATCCAATGAGTGCTAAGTGTTCCATTTATTCTCATGAGAGATGAATTCATGTTGAATCACTATGCATGAAACATGAGTCAATGAGTTTGACTCAAAATCTAGATCCAATGAGTGCTAAGTGTTCCATTTATTCTCATGAGAGATGGATTCATGTTGAATCACTACTCATGAAACATGGGTCAATAAGTTTGACTCAAAATCACATAGTTAAATCCTGATAGCAATATCACAATTTGACTTACTATGGAAATTATCTCCTACTTATCAATTGATGAGCTTAAGGGGCTTTCTAATGAATGGTTCATAAGGCACAACACTTGGTCAAGGTTTTGCAAATGGGGTTGCAAGCTTTGGGTTTAACCATGGAGGAAACTTCGTAGTTAAGCGCGCTTAGGCTGGAGTAGTACTGGGATGGGTGACCTCCCGACAAGTCCTGGTGCTTCACCACTGTGAGTGTCACCTAGATCCAATGAGTGCTAAGTGTTCCATTTATTCTCATGAGAGATGGATTCATGTTGAATCACTACTCATGAAACATGGGTCAATGAGTTTGACTGAAAATCACACAGTTAAATCCTAATAGCAATATCACAACTAACAAAGTTGTCTAAAGTGAAAATTTAAAAATATGTAAAATAGAATGAAGTTGAATGCAAGATCGAATCAAAAGACTACAATATATTCATTTAGGTGAATGAAACTAAAAGAGAAAAGATTGTTGGGTACGAAGATGAGAATTAGAATGAAACTAAACATAGAGGGAGTTTTCTTGAAGCAGTACATGTTTTGGATTGCATGGTAACTAGAGGTGTTGTCATCAATGTCAAAGAGGGAGATGGTAGGAAACTACAATTGGAATAATTTTTATGTTGTCATTGATGTCAAACCTTATTGGCAAGATAGTTTTCTATCTAGTTTGAGTTCCATATCTAGATGATTGATGAAGAGGATTTGAGAAGTTAGACATAATAATAGCACCTTGAGGAAAGGTGGAGTTATGAGAGGAAACAACAATGGAAATTAAATTTTTAGACTTTGACAAGATAAAGAGATTTTTTAAATCATGCTACAAGTGTAGAAGATAGTTGTATTGAATCCTTGAAGAAGTGATGAAATATTGACCAAATGCATAGCTTTTCTTGAGTAATAGAGTAGAAGATTAAGTAATTTGAAGTTTATGTCAAGTGATGCTAGTGTCGACTGAGCCACAGTATGTGTCAAGCAGAAGTAGTATCAAGTGAGCATCAGTATTGATCGAGCATCACTATATGTATCAAATAGAAAATTTAGTAGTGACTAAGTAACCCAGTGATGACTGAGTGTTAGAACATAGTGTTGGCCAAGGGACAACATTCTGACAATCAATGAGGAAATCATGATTTCTAGTCAACACAGTTGATTTCTTGGATTATATAAAGTGTGTGGAATATAAGGATGGATGAACTTAAAAATTTAATGCAATGAAATGGTTAGGTAAGTGATCAATGGATTAATTTGAAAGAGAATTTTCTATAAAAGAAGAGGATGAAGAAGAAGGTGGATAGATTCATTGTATGTGTTGAATCTAATCAAAACCATAACATCTATGGTTATGTTTAAGCAAAAAAAGATCAAAATTACCTATTTAAGGAGGTACAAGGGCTAACATGACAAGGTTGGAGAAGTTGTTGATGCTATTGATTGGAAAATTTAAGAAGAAGGCTAAGAAGAGTAGAGAATTTGTGAAGAGTGATTGTCTGAAGGTTTTCCAAGAGAATCAGAGACTGTGATGACAATGAAGGCTAGTCATTGGATCGATATTTGAGCCAAACTATGATCTCTATTTGCAAAGTGAGTTTTATTTTTTAGATCAAAGCCTATTGTTTCTTTCTAAACATTGTATAAGCATTGAAATCCTTTAATCAAGGTTGGCCTAAATCCTTTAACCAAGGTCACATTCTAATGAAATTTTTTTAAGTCCTCTAAGAAGGCCACTCCTAACAGGGTGATTAAATCCTTTAACAAGGTCACATTTAATAATGTGTTTTATAATCTTTAACATGGTTGGCTCCTAACAGAGCTCACTTTAGAAGAGAAAAAAAGATTAGTGACATGATACTAGTGTTTTTTCCCAAATTAGGTTTCCACGTTAAATCCTAGTCTCAAACTTGTGTGGATGTTATTTGTGATTATTTACTATTAATTTTCTAAATTATAGAAGTCTATTATTATTAGGATAGTGGAGTGCTAGTTGATGTTATTGATAATCTTCTATAGAGGTCAAGCTAATGGATATTTAGATCTAAAGTAGTTTAAGTGTTTATTTGTTCAATTGGTACATATGGACCTTGGATAACTGATTCACCCACCACCCCCCAAGTTATTCTAAACATTGTAACATACATGGCATGTAGGAAGTTCCATCTACATATCATCAATGCATAAAGTTTCCTTATTATGGCATTGAGGTCTCTATTCTAGGAGATAGCACTATGTCAATTAATGCTCTAACTAATTTTTTGTACCACATAATAGAGTTGCTAAAGAGATTAGGAAAACACTTATTGAATGTGAAAAGAATATGAAACTATTGAATAATGGGATGGGATAATATCAATTAAGCTCTATCGCAACACTTCCCATTTCTCTGCATTCTTATGGAAAACCTCCTTAAGATATGATACCTTCATTGTCATCTATGATAGCCTATGGAAAATTTATTCAACCTTTGGTACCTATGGAAGATGAGAATGAGGAAAGAGTTGTTAGAGATTGGATATACTAAGATGAAGACACTAATGAAACTAATCTCAAGTCTGAAATCCCTCCTCAAAAATATGGTAAAGGTTATGAATTTTTTACTCAAATGAGTTTTCCTTGTCATGGTCCTTTGAGTGATCAGAAATATGTTCTCATTAAACCATTGATTCATACTAAAGGACACAAGTCTAGAGAAAAAAATGGGTTGGGATTTTCTACAACTGACAAATGGACATATTCTTGATAGAATACCTAATAATACTAAGGAGTTTGAAGAAGAAACTAGACCCATCAATATTATCTCTTGACAGGATGTTGATTGCATCCCATATACATCTCTAATTTTGGGATAAGATCAAACATTTCGTACTAATAAAGAAGAGGCACCTACCTCTCACCAAAATGATGATTCAAATCTTGATGATCCAAAGAGAGCATTAATCTAAAAAAACATTGGACACTTGCTAGAAAGACAACAAAGTACTAATTCACATGAGCGTGAGTGAGATCCCTTTTAGTTGAATTGATAGAGTTGGGAATTAATTTTATTCATAGCTATACAAACCAACTCAACATAGATGATGAGTGACCAACTACACTTGAAAAGTCAAACTTGCATATTGCTTTTTTACCAAGTTGACCATGTTAGGAGTTTGGTCGATTGGGTATCTTTGAGGGGGAACTTATAGGCTCTAAATTACTTGTCACTGGAGATGATTCCCACTATATCAATACCTTGGAACCTTCTACATCCCTTTCACTTGTGCATCCCATCCTTATTGATTGGTTACAACAACATAAACAACTTGAGCTATTAACCTTCCAAAATAACTATGAAATTGTTTGCTACCTAAACATTATTGAACATGTAGTCTCTTCCACTAGTGAATGAACAATGAATATGATAGAATTATATATCTAGTATCTTAGTCACAAATAAAAATAAAAATGAAAAAGAATAGGCACTCTAATGGTGAAAACCACTTTGTGGTGGTGTTGGAGCTATAAATAGTAAAAAGAAAAGGTGTGTCAAAGGGAAAATAACTCTCCAAGGCCCCCAAGGATGAGATACTTGGTAGTCTACTCACCTAATTTCAAGAGTGATCATTAGTTTTAATATAACCAAATTAGCCTATTAATTTTGGAATAGAAGAGACACCTTGCATCATACACTTAGCCAGTCTCTATTAGAAGATGAAAAGAAAAGGTTCATTGAATTCTTCATGGAGAATTTTTTTTTTTTTTCTTGGACTTGTTTAGACATGTCAGGGCTTGACACTCATATTATCATTAATCATTTGTGTACAACTCTTGGTATCAAACCTATTAAGAAAGATGCATCTATATGTTGCTTTATTGGCCGAAGAAGAATTAGAAAGGCTCCTTAATATTTGATTTATACAAGCTATTGGTTATGTTGAATGGATTTCCAACATTGTTTTCATGACCAACTTTTAAAGCCAAATAAACACTCAATTTTATTTTTTAAAATGCTTACATATGTGTAATGCATAGGGATAGATTTAATTCTGATGTTTTTAAATTAAATTATTCTTCCAATAATGTGCATGTATTCTTCAATATGGGACTAAACTATTGGAAATATAAGACAAGTGACTAAGAGGGGAGGGGTGAATCAGTTACAACAAAATAAATCCTAGATCCCTTAGATGTCAATACAAATCAAAACATGAGCTTTGATTAAATGGTATTCTATTGTTACTCAAAAAATATACATGCACTCGGTTTACACTAGCAAATGTTGTAACTCAACAAATACTGAAAATAAACTTTAACTTGGCAATAACTAAATATACTAATCTTAATATGATTTAACCTTAAGTTTAACTTAGTTGCATATATATAAAAGAAAGAGCATGAACATTGTTAAGTGTGACCCTATTAGAGGATTTGATCACCTTGTTGGGAGTGGCCATGTTAGAGGTCTTTAAGACACTTCAAATAGAAATGCTACCTTGTTAGAGGATTTAAAAATGGTTGTTAAGCCAACTATGTCAATAGATTTATATCAATGCCACAATTGTTAGAAAGTAACAATGAGATAACCTGATTTCTGATGCAACTAAATTACTAATTATAGATCTCAATTATGTCTTGTATACTTGATCCTTCTTGATCGAATTCATTTTTACAGCTCAACAAGGATATTATGCTTATCCTTCTAATTTGCTTCCTCTAATCATCCTCAAATCTTTTGTTGTGTTCCACACATTCAATTGTCAACTTGACCTTATATTTATATCTTACTCATTGTCAAGTCATCTTGAATACGACTTAGAATACTTAGTATTCATATCCTTAGTCAACTAGAACCAACAAAGAAATCAATTGAACTCAATATTCCAAAACAAGAAAATCCTTCATTAGTCGACCCTGTTTGGTAAACACTAACTCATAAATGTTTTTCTTGTGTTAACCTAGTGAACTCGGTTAAGATTGCATATTTACAAATTTCCTTTGGTAACTGAGTGAGCTTCATTAAGATTGGTTTCATTTAGCATTCATTTCATTAACCGAGTGAGCTCAATTAACACTCAACTTCTGCAAACTTTCCTTTAACACCCAAGTGAACTCAGTAGACACTAACTTTTGGCAAACTCTAGAATGCTCGACAAACACAGGAAACTATCTTCATAACCCGAGTGAGTTTGGCATACACTGATTGGAAATGATATGAAATTTTGTGGAACATTAAAGACAATACACAATTAACCAATTATTTTCAACAATCTCCCTCTTTGGCATTGATGGAAACACAACATGTCATAACACAATGAACTTTTGAGAGCAAGAAACATATCCTTAGTTTCATTCTGATTCGCATCCATGAGAACTTCTTCTATCAGTGTGAATTCCTTCTACCTTCAATTTCTCCCTCTATCAAAAAAAATATGTCTACAAAATCTTCTAATAGAAAACTTCCCTTCTTTGATATCAGACCAAGTTCTCCTTCTTTGACATCTCTAGAAGTAATAAAATTTTAGTGAGGTATGTCAGTAAACTTCTTCCTCTTTGACATCTCATGCCAAAGACAATATTCAATGAATATCAATGTACCTCATATATTGATTGATTTGTAATGTGCCCTTTTCAATACTACATCAACTGTTTGATCTTCAACATGTTTTAGTTGATGCATTACTAAACTTCATTTAATGAGCTTTAGATAGGGGAATGACCCCTAACTTTCCTCTTAGATATAAAAATGCATCCTTAGGTAATGGCTTAGTGAATATATCTACAATTTTTTCTTTTGTATTCACATATTCTAATCTTACCTCTTTATCTTGTATCAATTCTCTCAAAAAATGATATTTTATAGCAATGTGCTTGGTTTTGGTATGCATCATAGGATTCTTTGATATATTAATTGCACCTGTGTTATCACTGAAGATAACCACTAGATCCTTGATCTCTACCTTCATACCTACCAAAAGTTGTTTGAACCAAACAATATTGGAATAATTAACTACCACTACCACATATTTTTCTTCTATTGTGGACTGAGAAATATAATTATGCTTCTTGCATATCCAAGACACCAGTGATGCAACCAAAATTCGTCAAATAATTAATAGAAACATAACAGAGAAAGAACACAAAAATAAATATTAGAACTCCAAATTATTCTGTATTCATCTTCCTGATTATCTTCCCCCTACAATGAGAGGAAATACAAATTTAAATACAAATCCAAAATTACCATTTTTGGCTTTTTTTTCATAAAACAATTTTTTGCCATTTTTGGTAATTTTTAAAAACAACTCAAAAAAGCTGAATTTATTTGTCAAGCTTCCTAAAACTGAGATAAGATGAATTTCCAACTAACATTCAAAATTGGAAGTAATATTTTGAGGATTTTAATAATTTTTAAAAAAATTAAGAAAAACTAAGAAAAGTATTAAAAGCTTTAAAAAGAACTACTAAAAGATCGTGCATCAGAAAGCAATTGAAAGCTCCTGCATCATTCTCCTCTAGTTGAAAGAATGTAGCTCCTGCAAGTTGTTTTTGAATAAATATAGTTTCTTTACTGGAACTTTTTCTTCCATTGTATCAAACATTGATTTTATTGACTCGAAGGAATGCAAGTTTATTTTTTCCTGGTCTTCCAATTTTTTGACATCTTATAATTCACCTTTGCAACAGTCACAGGATTCCTCTTCATCTTATTTTTCTTAACCCATAATCTACTCAATGTCTTCTAAGCCTTTAAAATCCAAAATTCTATTTCTTCTATATAAACCTTTGTACCATAATCATTTATGTCTTCAATATATAATATATCAACATATTGACCATTACCACAATTCACATAATACCCTTGCAACCTTGCATATACTGCATTAAAAATTAAATCTAAAAAATATTCATTAGAAACCTTATTGCCATCATGCATCTCCACTTGCTTAGTTAAAACATCAGATTCCGGTAATTGAAAATGACAAGAAGACCTTTTTGGGACTATGTATACCTTGTCTACTTCAATTATTGATGTCAAAATAGTTGTATGTATACTCACCATTTTATTTTCTACCTCTTCCTTTATTTTGTGTGTCTCTTCTTTCCTTTTCTTCTTATAAAATCTTCTGAATAGGCCATGTGATCTTCTTGACTAGTGGGTACCATTTTTGCACTTCTAATTTCATAAGCTTCCTTAATTGTTGAAAACTTTTTTGTAATTATCTTAACATTTCTTTCAACTCTAATTGACTCATCTCTTCCTCCTTCCTCTTCCTCTCTTTCTCTTATATTTTCTTTTCTTCTTTCCTCTTCTGCAAATACTTCATCAATAAATCTAGCTCTTCAAACGAGTCCATTGTTTGCCACAACTCGATCTTTTATCTTTTCTACTTGATTATTGGAAACTAGTTCCTCTTCTCTAACTGCATAAACATAAACTCATAACCACACAACTATAAAGATCTCCTTTTCCTAGACCTTTTGAGCTCTAATACCAAATGATACAGCCAAAATTCATCAAATAATTAACAAAAACATAAGAGAGAAAGAACACAAAAATAAATATTAGAACTCCAATTTTTTTTTTATTCATCTTCCCAATTCTCTTCCCCCTACAATGAGAGGAAATACAAATTTGAAATTATCATTTTTGGCAATTTTTCATAATACTATTTTTTTTTCCATTTTTGGTCATTTTTAAAAACAAATCAAAAAAGCTGATTTTTTTCATGAAGCATCTTAAAACTGAGATAAGATGAAGTGCCAACTAATATTCAAAATTGCAAGTAATATTTCAAGGTTTTTAATAAAAAAATAACTTTCTAAAAACTAAGAAAAGCATTAAAAGCTTTTTAAAAACTACTAAAAGATTGTGCATCAGAAAGCCACTAAAAGCTCATGCATCAACTAGTCTTTTACCAAGAAAGAATGCTCCACCATTGGTGCTCTTTCTGTCATCAACACTTCCTACCCAATCAGCATCTATGAATGCTTTCAAATCTAAATTGCCTCCTTTTTTGTACCATAATCCATAGTCTTCAACACCTTTCAGATACCTCATGATTCTCTTGATTGCCATCATGTGATTTCTTTGGGATTTATTAAGAAGCTTGCCACCATACCAACTTCCAATGCAATATCAGACCTTGTGTGCACTATATACTACAATTTTCCAATCATTGATCTATATGTGGTTTAATCTACCTCTTTGGAATCATTATTTTTGGAAAGCTTAGGTCTAGTAGACATAGATGTTCCAACTGATCTTGAATCTTCCATTCCAAACTTCTTTAGTATCTCCTTGATATATTTGGATTGATTGATATAGATGCAATCTTTCTTCTACTAGATCTGCAATCTAACAAAGAATTTTATCTCTCCAAATATGGACATCTCAAATTCTTTACTCATCTCTTTTGAAAATTCTTTGCATAAGTCAGCATTTCCTGTAAATAAAGTGTCATCCACAAAAATTTATGCCAACACAAACTTCATGTATAGTCCTTCTTTGATATGCAGACTACTATTATCATTTGTTCTTTGAAAACCAATCTTTATCAAGTAGTTATGAAGTCTTCTATACCAAGCTCTAGGAGCTTGCTTGAGACCATACAACACTTTGTGTAATTTGCAGACCATATCTCTCTTGCTAGGATTTACAAAACCTTCAGGTTGTTCTATATAGACTTCCTCATCGAGAATTCCATTCAAGAATGTAGATTTTAAAATCATTTGATAAACTTTAAATCCTTTGTATGCTACATATGCTAGTACAGTTCTAACACCTTCTAACCATAATCAATATCTTCTTCTTGAGAATATCCTTTACAAACTAACCTTGTTTTGTTTCATTAAACTTTTCCATCTTCAGTTATCTTATTTTTGAAAACCCACTTTGTGCCAATTACATTTTTATCCTTAGGTCTAGGAACAAGAGTCCAAGTCTTATTCCTCTCTATCTATTCTATTTCTTCATTCATAGCTTCAATCTAACTTTCATTGTCCAATGCATCTTTAACATTTATAGGTTCAAATTCATCAAGCAAACATGTACCTTTCAGGTTGTTTCTTGTCATTGTTCCATTTGATTTTTCTCCAATAATCTGATTAGGTGCATGGTGCCTTTTGACATATCTTGCTAACACAAGTACTTTGGATTTAGAACATGTTCCACTAACCTCTTCTTCATCTTCTATATCAAGCTCGAGTACTGTTGTCTGTGACTCAAGTCCATCTGACTCAATTTTCTTTGGCACTAGCTTGGTAGCTTCTGACTTTGACTCAAATCCTTCAGACTATAACTCAGGTTGCACTAGTTGTGACTCGGTAGCTTTTGGAGATATTGGGGACTCAGGAGGTGAGGCCTCCTGACTTCCAAATAGATTTGGCAATGCATCAGGTTCATAGTAAATAAATCTTTTGTAATTCCCAAGTTCTTTGCTACCTTCTTCTTCACTCTTTTATGCAAACTCATCAATTCTCACATGTGCACTTTCTATGATTTTATGAGTGGATAAATTCAAAAATTTATATGCTTTACTTCTATAGGAGTATCCTAGGAATATGCCTTCATCACCTTTGACATTAAATTTACCTTTCCTAGATTCTTTCAAGATATAGCATTTTCTAAATACTTTCAAGTAACTTACATTAGGTTTGTAGCCATACCATAGTTCATTAGAAGTTTGATTTGATTCTTTCTTCAACTGCACTCTATTCGAGATATACATTGCAATATTGATTGCTTCCTTCCAATATTTGATTGCAACATTCTTTTCTAGCATCAATATTCTTGTATAATCCATAATGGATTTGTTCCTTCTTTTAGCTATACCATTTTGTTGTGGTGTACCAAGGGTTGATACATGTCTCTTAATTCCTCTTTCAATGTAGAATTCATTGAACTCATTAGAAATGTTTTCACCACCTCTGTTTGATCTCAAACATTTTAGCTTCTTTCTAGTTTCTTTCTCTACTCTTGCCAAATACCACTTAAATTTTTTAAAAGCTTCAAATTTTTCTTTTAGATACATTATAGTCATCATTCTGGAATAATCATCAACAAATAAAATAAAAAATCTATCTCCACTGTAGCTTTCTATTCCAATAGGTCCACAAAGGTTAGTATGAACCAACTCCAAGACTTCTTCTGAATGATAGTTCTTGCTTTTGAAACTAGTCTTTCCCATCTTTCCAATTTGACAATTTTTGCATAGACCCATATCAGGTTTCCTCTGACTAGGAATACATCTTACTATTTTGCTCTTTCTTATCTTGATTAGATTATCAAATTTTGCATGACATAGCCTTTTATTCCACAACCATCTTTCTTCTACTTGAGCATAAAACATGAACTTCCACTAAGATCTAGGTAGAATAGATTACCTTTTTTTTGTTTGCTAGACCCAACCATATTTCCTTTTCCATCTTTGCAGTTTGGCCTTCCCATTCATGAGTTCTACCTTGTATCCAATGTTATTCAACTATGCCACACTTAGTAGATTATGCTTTAGTCCTTCAACCCAATAAAAATTATCACATCTAAGTTCATTGGTTAGTGAGATACAACATTTCCCCTTTATGCAAGAAGGTTCATTGTTTCCAAATCTCACAGTACCACCATCATAATGTTCCATGCATTCAAACTTCATTTTATCACCAGTCATATGATGTGAGTAGCCACTATCAATAATCCATGTATCATTCTTGCTAACATGAGAGATAAGTGTCATTTTATCTCCTTCATCATCAGATTCATCTTTTATAGAAATATATACCATTTCATCATCTTCATTACTATCTGAATCTTTAGCTATAAAATAAGATTTCTTACCTTTGTCCTTGTAGTCCTTGAAATTCTTGAAATCCTTCTTGCATTTGTAATTGTTATGCTTCTTTTCATCTGCACCTTCTCTATTTGGACATCTTATAGCAATGTTTCCAACTTCTTCATAAGAGAAAAAAATTTAAAAAAATTTACATTTATATTTTCCTTTGCCTTTGGGATGCCTTCTTTCAAGTAATACTTCAATGGCTTCAAGATCACTATCAAAACTGTCTTCCTCTTCACTTTCAAATTGTTTTCTTTTAGAACTTTTAGCCTTCTTCTTGAGTGATACCTTGGCTTCAAATGCAGACTCAAGATTGCTTGAACTAGGAGAATAATTATCATAGTTATCTAGTTCAAATGCAGACAATCTTCCAACTAGAGTATCCAAATTTATCTTGTTATTTGGATCACATCTCATCTCTTGAATAGAAAATACTGTGATTGCATAGATAGGAAGAAGGGTTCTAAGTACCTTTCTTACCACTATTAAATCTTCAATTGTTCCTCTAGAAGCTTTGATAGCACTAACATTAGTTTTGATTCTCTCAACATATTTTGCAATATTTTCATCCTCTCTCATTTTCATCTAATCAAATTGGCCTCTCAAGATTTCTGCCTTGGCTCTCTTTATGTTAGCATCACCTCCATAGATATCCTTGGTCCACATTTCATGAGCAGTAGCACATCCTTTGACTTCATCAAATTCAGCATAGTTAAGAGCTAATGTTATGTCAATCATCATGATATTATGATTTTTCTCTTCAGCAATTTCTTCTACAATTATTGTACTTGTAGGAGTTTTGTAAGCAGTGTTCAGGTATTTCAAACCTGAATCACTAATGGTTTCTAGATGCAACTTCATAAGGTCTTTCCATGTCGCAAAGTTGTCTCTGTTCAACTTGGGAATCTCTCTTCTATAAGACATCTTAACCTTTAGCTTAGGTCCTTGAAACCTTCTCCGCAAGCACCAAAAGCTCTGATAACAATTGTTGAAAATATAAGAGGAGTAACTGAGAGGGGAGGGGTGAATCAGTTACTACAAAATAAACCCCAAATTCCTTAGATGTCAATACAAATCAAAACATGAACTCTTATTAAACTATATTATGTTGTTACTCACAAACATACATGCACTTAGTTACTAGCAAATGTTGTAACTTGACAAATACTGAAAATCAACTTTAACTTGGCAATAATTGAATATACTACTCTTAATGTGATTTAACCTTAACTTTGTTGCATATACATAAAAGAAATAGCATAAACACAAGTGACACCAAGATTTAACATAGAAACTCAATATGAGAAAAATCACCAATTGCAACTAGTTATTGATTTCCACTCTTCTAAAGTGAACCCTGTTAGGAGCCAACCCTATTAAAGGTTACAAAACACATTGTTAGGTATGGCCCTATTAGAGGATTTGATCACCCTATTAGGATTAGCCTTGTTAGACATCTTTAAGACACTTCAGTTAGAAATGCCACCTTATAAAGGATTTACAAATAGTTGTTAAGAAAACTTTGTTAAGAGATTCAAATCACTGCTACAATTGCTAGATAGTAAAAATGAGATGACTTGATTTCTAACGTAACTAAATTTCTGATTACATATCTCAATTTTTGCTTGTATACTATTGAATCTAAGACTAAGTTTTGACTATTTCATGTCAACATACTTAATATGTTTACTAAGTTCATGTCGAGCTAGTAACACATGTCGAGTAAAATATGTATAGATGTTGAGTAAATAGTTGATGTCGAGCCAAACAAAACTACAACAAGTGTTGAGTGATCTTCATGTACCAAGAAATCTATAGGTGTTGAGTGGAGATCAAGTGTCGAGTAAAGAATAGGTGTCAAGACACTATAGAAGCTGAGTGAAATAGAATTGCTATAGGTGTCAAGTGAGCCAATTTTTATATATGAGCCAAGCATGAGTGGTAACAAGTGCTGAGTAATACAATTTGGAAATAGTTGTTTGTAATTACACAAATACCTATGTAAACCATTTTTTGAGCCAACATAGAAGAATCTCAAGGGATATTAAGGATAAGAATGAATCTTTTAAATTTCCTATGCAATCAGCATGCAGCCAATAAGAAAAATGGAGAAGGCATGCAACCAATAAGAAAAGTGCAAGAAATGATTGGGAAATAAAGATTTAATATGGATCATAGATTCATACCTAACCCTAAGTCTTTGAAATCCTTAAAAGAAGGATGCAACCCCATTGTATGTGTGGATGAATGAAGTGTATGGGAAAACTATAGTGAAATTCAGAGGGAAGTGTGAAAATTCTTAGAGGAATAGAGCAATATTGCAGCATCTAGTTGATGAAGAAAAAAGTATCAGAATATTGAAGAGTGACATATCAAATCAAGCAAGGATCAAGTCAGTCATAGCAGAACAAGGATCTAGAATTAGCAATTGGAGATTGTAGAGATATCAGGTCAAAGTTTTCTAATACTCTGTAGCAATTGTATTAGATAATGGAAATCCTATGGACTTAGGTTGGCCTAGCAGCCATTTGTAAATTCTTTAACAGGGTGGCATTCCAAGTGAATGTATAGAAGTCCTCTAACCAGGCCTACTTTTAAAAGGGTAGTGAAATCCTTTAACCAGGTTACTTTTGACAGAGTGTAAAGTCTTTAACAGGATAGGCCTTTCACAAGGTAGACCATTGAAAGTGGTCAAACATTGTAACCTTGAATAGTTACACATTGATGTAGTGATATTTTGTGGGTGTCATCCCCACCCTAGTTTTACCTTCTCATTTTGGAAGGTTTTTAGGTTACCAAATTTGTTGGTTATCTATTTTCATGCATGTCTTTACTTTCAAGTTTAGTAGATAGATTAAATGCATGTGAATGGTTTTAGTTAAAAGATTTTTAAAGGGTTAAAGTTAGTTACTTCTGATTCACCCTTCCCCCCCTACCCCACTCTCAGAAGTAAATCTTCCCACTTGTTAATTCCAATAATTGGTATCAGAGCTGAGTTCTCAAAAGAGGGAGCCTTACAACATGGAGAAAATATCTAGAAATGGAAGTCTATAAACTAGGGAATATCATAGAAAATTAGACAATTGACATACAACTTTCTTTACATGCTTTGGAAGAAGCTAGAGGAGAACTGAGAAAATCCTTAAAAAGAAGAAAAGAGATTGCCATAGCTAAGAATGACACACAGTACAAGAAGATTGACACCTCAAATTTATTTTCAAATGGATATTCTAAAGAGTTTGATGTAGTAATAGTAGACCTGATGGAGAAGAATAGAGCTCAAGCAGAAGAAATCAGAATACTCAAGCTTGAACAAGAATCACAAGCCATAATGCTTTGTGAAGTAATTGAACAAAAGAAAAGATCCATTGAAGACAAGGCTATGCTAGAAGATGACAAGAGAAATCTTACCAATAGATTGGAGGAAAAGACAATTGAGTTTGAAAGAATATCAAACAGCTAGACACCTTAAGTCAGATGATGAATGCACATCATGAGTTGAATATGAAGGAGATTGAGATCTCTAAACTGAAGATATAGAATGAACAACTAGAAAATGACCTAAAAAGAGAGGAGATTGTAGAGAGCTTCAATAAACCTAATGAGGCCATCAAGTACTTTGAGAAGTTACTAAAATCACCAAGTGCTAGCAATGACACTTCAGGACTTGGTTACACCAGCATTGAACAAGGAGAGTCATCCAAGACTGTAGAAGAAAGGAGTAACAAAGGTAAGAACACTAAACTTACTTGTCATTTCTGTGGTACAAAGGGACATACTTCTAATGTATATGGGAGCAAAAATTCCCATCAACATGATAAGCCTAAGAATACAAGTTACTATCACAAGTGCAAAAAGCAAGGACATCAAGCACATGAATGCAAGACTAGGACCATCAGTACAAAATTTGAAGGTCACTACTACAATTGCAAGAAGTATGGACATAGAGAATTTGAGTGTAGATCAAAGCCTATGTGGATATCAAATTAGGTAATAAGAGAGGGTAACCATGGTCATCATTACAATTGGGACTATAACACCACGTATAGTTGTCATTATTATCAGGAATATGGACACATTCCTAAAAATTGCATAAGAACACATTTCAATGGAAACTACAACAGATGGTTAAGTCAAACCACATGTTTCAATTCCTTGAAGATTGGTCATATTAGCAAGAATTTCCCAACAAAGTCAAAGGAACCCAAGTCAGAAGTCAACAAAGGAAAATAGAAGGTAGATGTTGAACACATAAGAGGACAAATGAACAAGACCTGGAAGAAGAAAGATGAGTGTAGCTCATCAAATTGAGGGATCACTTCACCTAATAGGTCGAGTAGTCACACTTCATCAAACTAAGAAAAAAGAAGGGATAAGGGACTAATTTACAAAGTTACATCATGCATCAATCCTAGAAAAGATACAACTGAAAAGAAGAGATCAGCATGATTAGAGATGCAAAGTTGAAATTCAAAGTTTTTACCAGTATTGTCAAATCATCATTGGATGCTAAGTAAATGCCAATATATGCCAAGCTTCTAGTAGGAGCTGATTTGGTAATGGAAGCCAAATGAAGAAGAAATCTAGTTAGAGCCGAGTTATGCTTAAATCCTTAAGGAGCTAAGAATACAACTATATACGCACTAAGCATTTAATGCTATGTTTTGAAGGGTATAAGGTTACTTTTTTTATCATTTCTTGTCATTTCAAACATAGAGCAAGAATGAGAAGAGCATAGGAGTGATTCATGAATAGCAATTGAAGCTTTTGCATAGATTTTGACAAAGATCAAGCACCATTTTCATCGATCTAACGTATTCTTCAAGTGTCGAGTTGTGCAGTTATAAAGTTTAATAACTTTTGAAATTTTATCTTAGTCTTCATAAACTTTAACCCTTATCACCTCTAAAATTATTTAAAAAATTTGGCTCATGGGTGCCCATACATCCATGTTTTACCTCTCTCCTACACAAGGAAACGTTTTGCACATGATGGGTTGTCAAACACCCTTCACCCTAGCCTAGTCTACCCTCACAAGGGTGGGTGTTCCTTATACAACCAACATCACAAAACTCCCAACAACACAAAAACATAAACATTAGAGTTACTTTCACAAAAAGAGGCTTCTCAAAAGAAACTCATTTTAATCTATCAACAAACACTAAAAATGCATTGCAATTGAAATAATACAATCTACATCTTTCCAAAAAATATATAGAAAAAAGAACATGAAATTTACATAACAAGGGAAATGAAATACCCAACCTAGAATCCAATCTTAAGGAAATGAAGTTTGTAGAAGAGATCCCTTAAGATTTCCCAACAATGCTTCTCACAACTCCTCCTTTCCCAAAATCTCACTAAGTTCTATCTATCTCTCTAAATGTGAAGAGTGGTGAACACTCAAAAGCATCTCTAAATTTTCCCCTAAAAGGGGGCTCTCCCATCTCCCACCTAACTCTCATTAAAAGGTATGGGTTCCTAGTCTCCATAGCTCCTCATGTCCCCCTCATAATTATGATCAAGACTAATGGTATGGTTTGAAGTATGACTTGCCTTAGAATTCAATTTGTGTCACTCTTCAAAGGTACCATTTTTTAAAGCCCATAAATAAGTTATGGGTGTAATGCCCCACTTAGGAACCCAAAAGAAATAAACCTAATATGTTAAAAAGTTTACTGAACTTTTTTTTTTTCTAAATTTAATACAACATCAAAGTAACAATGCGGAAGCAATATACACAAACATAAAATTTACATATGCAATTACAATAAAGATTTCATTCCTCAAGGGATCCTTCACATTTAGTCACGTTTAAGATTTTTGGTTATTAATTATTGAAGTCTTAAGTACAATGTCCATAATCGTAAACATATAACATATTAATCTCATAAGAAAATGCATGAATACAACTGATACAATGAAATACATCTAATGGATAGCATCCATTGCACATGTCACAAACTATACAAGAATAGATACAAGTACATCAAAATACAAGATACGTGATAACATATCAATACATCAACTAAATAGAAGTCTCCAAGATAAGGATAAGAATGATAAAGCTAAAACTACATCATCGAACTTCCAACATCTATAAATTTGAGGGGGACCCAAATGGTAAGAAGTCACTACCTCTCAACCACATGGTTACCTAGTCAGGCTTCCACTCCCACCATGCAAAGAAGATAATGAATGATCTACATACAACTAATCAAACCATTAAACATTCCTAGGTAAGGAATCCTAATAACCAAATCTATGTCAAGGGTAACACAAACTGCTCAAGAAGAAAAAAATAACCAAAGTTGAAAGAACATTCATCTAATACCAACATCGCATACCAAGTCAACATACATATACCGAGTATATATTGAGTAACAAAATCATGAGATAAAGTCCACAAAAGATATCCACCTCAAGTCAAAAGATACATTTCAAAAGTACAATCACCATGAATCACTAATCACAATCAACAAAAGTAAACACCAACAATAAATACATCCAATCATCATCAATGAAAGTAAACACCAACAATAAATGCATCCAACAATAAGTACAACACCAATAATTGTACCACTAGAGGCTGATACAAAATCTAAAAAAGGGACTCAGGGTACATACTAGGAAGTGTCATCACAGGGTCAAACTACTTGAGTTACCCTAGATTAGTCTCTCATTAGACTTCAGACCCTCAACATGACACATGAAAAACCAAAATACCCTCTCATGAAGATGAGAAAAACTAGTCATACCTCTCCCTAGGTATCATCCCATTCTTGTCCTTAGCCTATACAAGCACTCAAGGCATGGGTGAGGCGCATCTCTGAATTATCTTTTTAATATATCCAAAGGAAAATGGCTAGGAAAGATATTTTAATTACTATGTTATCACTTATTACACAACTTACAATAGGTTACCTTGGTATTAACCACTTTGGGTCCTAGACCCCTATTGCAAGCCACTCCCAAAGACACATACCTAGACAACCTCCCATAAGCACATAAATCACAATTATTTTCCATACCACAACATCTATAATAGTAGAACTCAAAAATAATTTGGTTCTCAAAACCCAAGTCATCATATATTCTCGCCAAATAAATCTAATAAACATAAGCCTCAATTTTAAATCATAAAGTACATCCTAACATCTAGTCAAATAACCATTATAAAAGAAATCTTAAAAGACACCTCTGATGCATAGCCTAGTTTGGCCAGCTAAATAGTTCACTTAAAAATCATCACAAAATAATACATCAAATTAAAATTTCTAAAACCCATCATAAGACAAATACCACAAAACCTCAAATAAACACACATCAAATTATACAAGGTTCCATCGAATGATTTGGGTTAGATTGGTTTCAAAAGTTTTGTTTGATATATATAAAGGGTATATAAATGTAGATAAATTTAGTATATTAATTATTTAATAAGTTCAAAATTAATTTTTATTATTATTCAAATCAATAATATTTAACAATAATGATAAAACATTTTTAGAGTTCATAACAATGAGCTTTTATGCATTTTGTGATTTAAATATTATAATCTCATATAGAACAATATGAATCTACAACCTATATTGATGGAAATATAATTTAATTTCACACGTCTTTAATTATTACCAGTCCTAAAGAAAATTTTATTTGAATGGTGCAAAATATGAATCTTCTTAGTGGCACTATTCAGATTTGAAGGTTACTAGTTTAGAAGAAAGAGCATAACTTTTGTTTGAATTGTTGGATCTTCATGAAAATCAAAAAATAATTATAATAGACTTATTTACAATCACAAAGAAGATATTTTCCTAGCTATATATTTTGCAAAAGCTATAAGTCATTGTTCATGTGTCTCTAATTGAAAAATTAAGTTGAAATGCGCATAATTTTAGCATGACAATCAATATTTGACCATATCCCTACCAAAAAAATCATATATGTCATGTGTAAACAGAGCAATGAAGATGTAGATCATCTTTTCCTCAATTGCCCCTTTGCTCAAAATTTTTAACTCAAGTGGACAATCCCCCCTCAGAATTCCCTTAAGGGGTTTCTCTGTTCTTGGCCCATGCATATGGTCCGTGGGGCCTATAGAAAACTCTAGAATATTTGCCCATCTCTAGTTGTATGGGAATTATGGAAAGAAAGGAATCATCATATTTTTCAAGACAAAGAGCAGAATATAGACAAATTTTTACTAAAACTAGAAGTCTCTATAACAGAGATAATGAATGCCTATCTTAGGAAAACCTCCCATGAAGAAGGTTCTTTCTCTTTTTGGGATGGACTTTTGAAGAAATAGTAGTCTAGTCTAATTAATCTACCTTTGGTATATGCAGCTAGCAATAAGGAGGCAAGGGCAAATTGCAAATGGGTCCCTCCTCCCAAAGGATGGCACAAACTAAACTTTGATGGTGTTGCAAGAGGTAATTCGAGTATAGCTGGTGTAGGTTGTATCATAAATGATGAGGATGGTCATTGGGTAGCAAAGTTAGCTTCACCTCTTCCTCCAGCTTCAAATAACATGGTAGAACTAAAAGCTCTGGAGAAAGGTTTACAACTTTGTCATAAATTAGGCCTATCCAAAATCTCCATCGAAGGCAATTCTCAAATCGTCCTTAACGCCATCAGACAAAAAAAGACCCCTAATTGGGTTTTGAACTCAAAACTCCGAGAAGTGCTACTATTAGTGGAAAATTTTGAGGAGGTTCTGATTAGCCACATTTACCAAGAAGGTAACTTGCAAGCTGATGGACTTGCTAACAAGGGTGCGGATGGAGAATCAATTCTTTTATTTAATTTAGATTTTCTTCCATCTTTGTAGTAATTAGCGATATAAATATATATATATATACATAGACAGTAATATACATTTACATACATACATACATACATACATACATACATACATACATACATATATATATATATATATATATATATATATATATATATATATATATATAAATAGATTCATATATACATATTCATACATATACATATAGATTTATTTATTTATTTATATTTATTTATTTATATAAATGAGAGTATATACATATATATACTCTCATATATATATACATACATACATATATATATAGATTATTATATACATATAGATATATACATAGATAGTAATATATATTTAAATATTCATAAAGATATATACATATTTAAATATTTATATACACAGATAATCATAAAGATACATATAGATATGTATATGGAATTACATATAATTTAATCAAAACTTCATAACTAAAATGAAAGAAAAAGATAGAAAGGAGTTTCAATAATTACTAAACCTAAAATCAAACTAATCTATCATCCAAACAGCAATTATTCAGGATGAGCCCTAGTTGTTGACTCAGGGATAGCCATGATGCAAATTGCTCCATATAATAGATAATTTGTATAGTTCACAAGAATTCAATGTTTATTAACTCACACTTCAAATAAATAATTATCTAATACATATTAATTTTCGATCAGCTTTGTCAAGGAAGCCCCCACATTAAACAATTAATTAATATAATTTATTAGCAGTATCTTATCATTAGTAGTATGAATAGTAATTTTTTAGTTAAATTTACCCACTAATACATAGAGCATCATGATCTAATCTCTAATAACAACCCTATTAATAATCTTTCAATTAGTCTATAAGTAATAATAAAATTGGTATTTGCAGCTATATTTCATTTACTATTTTTAACCTAGAGTTCAAAAATTTCATTAAATCATCCTATATATAGACTGGAGTGATATTGGTACTGGTGAGGAGAAATTTAATCAACCTCTAAATAGATTTCATCTAGGAATCAATTACCAAACACAGACACTAGTGCTCTGAGATAATTATTGGAGCAGGGTCATGTCTTAGTTAGTTTTGTATAAGGCAGTAGCTTGTAATGTAAGGCATAGGAGATTATCCTTTTCCATTCTCTCGTTGACTCTTAATTTGGTCTTGTTGCCACCCTCCAGCTGTCTTCCAATTGTTATTATTTCCAAGTGGGGATCTAGGTAGTTATCATTATTTGATAAGGCTTGAGGGATTTCGTCATATGCCAACTGCCACAACTAATTAAAACTTTGAAGCATGTGATCAGACATTCATTGATAAATATGAGGACCTGAGATCATTTCCATTTAATGCATTCATTTTTTCTTAAGGATTACACAAGATAGGTCGAATGATGATGGGTTTCAACTGATAAATGAAATTAAAGTTGTGGGTGGTTTTCATTGTTCTAAAGTAAATAGGGCTTCCCTTCCACTATGTAATTTCCTTTTGCAAAGATGGAATCCAACGTGTATATATACCATACAACAGAGAACAAGACAATAGCCTTTCTCGGGAAGGTAAAACCAGAAAGGTGGAACCATCTCCTAAGAGTAGTAGACGATATGACTTGATTTGTTGTGAGTAGATCGATAAGGGAAGATGTTTTTGATTATAGGGCTACCTAGAGAACCAATAGTTCCATTATCGACTCCTTCATTGGGGTTATGGTCAGGGCGAAGATTGAAAGGGAAGAAATTGTGAGACTCTGTTTAGATATCTTCAATCCTGTTTGGAGGTGAGGGTTAGAGAAGGCCGTCTTTAGCATCGATAACAAAATTTAGGATACCTTTCCTTGAGAAATATATGGGCCTTCCCCTGGGTGCAGAGGAATTAAATATAGCCCTGCAACAACAATGCCTCATGGTTAGGGATAATCGAGCTTTTCATAGGGAATGGCCTCGCATGGAAGCTAGCATTGACTTCCTCTTGCACTGGCGAAGGATTAGGGAAGCTGAGAATTTGGAGTGGGTGGTCAAGTACATCAAGATGTTTAACTCTTATGTGCATTCGGAAGTAGTCTTCAATGACCTAAATGCCCTAGAATTCAGCATTCTTAATGTGGAAAAGATGAGTAGAATCAAAATGGATTATGTTCTCCCCCCCAATGTTATCTTCGATGACCCAAACTCAGTCCCAAAGGTGATAATGGTCACTTCGAAATGACTATTTCTTGCTTATTATTGTTTATATCTAGCAATGAGATATTGTTGCACTGTATATAAATAAATAGGTCAATGTAGTAAGTCTATAGGTATAACTCTGTTTCTCAACACAGTATAGTATAAGGGTGTGATGTAAATCTCAGGTATAGTGTGAGGTAAACATGGATATGGTGTGAAATTAGTATACTCTAATATGATGTAACTTCATGATTGTTAATATAAGTATATTATAATCTATTTGGTGTATTTAAGGGGCTAGTTAATTCTGCCCTGCATAATCAGCTTGATCATTGCAACTCTTTAAGAATCGTAATATCTAATTAAAGCATTACTTTTATTTTAGGTTTCTGCCTGTTTAAATGGAGCTCTAAAATAGTTATGGGTTGCAGATAAATAGAGGCAATCAGCTCTCTTTCACTGATAAAAATAGTTATTTGACTTATAATAGAATAGATGATGCTTCGTCCCAGTAATTTGTCTGAGTGTTCCAACTCACTCTCTCAATTATAGAGGAATTGGTATATATCTCCCTTTGAACCCAAAGATAGATGGCATGTAGTATAAGTGAAGAAGATCTCATGTTTTATAAAGGTTATAGTCCAATAGATGGGAAGTAATCATAGTTTCTAATTAAGGAATGAAGAACTGTAAGGAATGTTCGAAAGATGTTCATCATGGTGAAGTTTTAAAAGAAATTTTGTAGATTGGAGTTTTGTTAATCACAGGCTTAATCAACATAAATCTTTGGTCTCTCTTGTTGAATTGTATGACTTTTCATGAGCCCCATTGACATTCCTAATTTTATAAAATAGGGGATTCACAGTAGGACCTTCTTGGTCATTCGATAATGTGTTTAATGCTAAGTTGATAGAGCTCGAAAGCATGGTCTAGTATCTCTCCTAGTGACTGGACTGTGATCTTGGGAATAACAAGGTTAAACTGAGGGGATGGCTTTAATGGTTTTTCTTACGTACAGAGCTGAATATTAGGTTTGAACTTGGTTTATGTGAAGTGTGGATAGCAAGTAATAAAACTCGATCAGGGATTAGGGTTTAAATTTCCATAGATCTATTTTGTTGTTGATAGATATCTTTTATTAGAATCTTTTATTCCTTCTAGATATTGCTAGTACAATATGACTAATTAACATGATCTAAGATGTGGATGAGTTTATGGTTCTTATTTTGCCTTTATTAAATTAGGTTTAATAAGGTTTATTTCTGGTTTTTCTTGGAATGATTGACTAAATCTACTAATGATCTATGTTATATGAAGTAGGATTCTTCAAACAGGAATTCGATCTTGGACCCTTTGTGCCTTTAGATGGCAGAAGTATTTACTAAGACTAACTCTAAATGGGAATGACCATGTGTAATTTTATGTAATTTAATGTATTATATGTCATTTTATGGCATTTTATGTGATCCGAGGTATGCCTCGATGGATTTGTAATAATACAGGACATATGTCTCGGGCAAGACTGGAGGTTTTCTTCTTCGTTCTTTCCTACCAGTGTCCGTTTGAACAGAGTAACACTTTGTACCATTTTTTTTTCATTATACATTCTAAGGCCTTGGCCATTTACTGATCAAAAAAAAAAAAAATCATATATGATTTTAATATATGTTAAATAAAATCCAAATGGGTGTTTAAAAGTATCTTTACATTTTTTTATAAAATATATAAAATAAAAATTATAGAAAAATCATATGTTTGAAACCCTCAAACTGACACACAAGTAACTTTGAACAAATTTATTCATAATCAAGAATATAACTATATATTTTAATTAAATTTATATAAATTAGTAAAACAACAATTATAAATACTAGCACCATAATTTATTTTAAATCTTCTCTCCTAAGGTTTCCAAACAAACTGTCTCAGAATATCAATTATGTTATAAAGGTAATTTTAATAAAATTCTACTAATCTTTATCTATTAGAAAATCAAAGGTCATCATTCAAATTCAAAGCTAAATTCATAATCATGAAAACACAGAGAATACAATCTGTCCAACAAAAATTGCAAAGAGATTTGAAAACCCCTACCTTCAAACACCAAGTTGATTAGTTAAGAAGAAAAAGAAAACCCAATTGTAGACTTCACTCCCAAGCTTTAAAAAAAAAAAATTTACTTCAAAATTTGAATTCTTAACCTATAACTTGTCTTCTAAAATCTTTGTTTTAAATTATCTTATTGTTCTCCAAAAATCTTCTCCCCTCAAAATGATAATGATCTCTTAATAAAGAAAAATAAATAAATAAAACTAATAAAACTAAAGTTTCTAAAATGAGAAAACTTACAAAAGAAGGTAACTCAACTAAAATAAAATAATAGTTTTTCTTTATTTTCTTATATTTTCAAAAATCAATAAAATCACTTCTTTTTTTTAAGAAAGGAAATACATTATTTCTTTCTTTTTTTCCTTTATTTTAATATTAAATAAATAAATATTCTTTATTAATTTACTTTCTTTTCAGAATATATTCATATTTTTATAGTAAAATAAATAAATATCTTTTCTTTTAAATTAAATAACTTATTCCCCACTCAAAAAATCTTATTTTAATTTTATTAATTAATGTACAATTACATTGCATATAATTAGTTAATCATTAACAATAATTAAAGTCCACTAATTATGTGCAACTCTAATTTTATTATCATTGATTTTCATGATAAATAAATATTTAGTCTTTAATATTTTAATTTATCATTTTTCTAACTTTCATGTTTAGACTTTTTGAATCAAGTCTTTTAAATAAAAAAAATTAATTTAATTTCTTGATTAATTAAATATTCTGATATTATAATTCTTCATTTTATTTAATTAATATTTAATAATTATAATATTATGTGATTGATCTAAATATCATAATTAAATATTTTACCAAATAAATAACATAGCCAAATCCACATAAGCAAAACCATTCAAAACCCAAACTCAAACAACACATGCAAAGATAAACTCATGGGTTTAAAAAGGGGTAGAGAGTTGGATATGAGTCCTCCTTGTAGGACAAGTGTTTAGGCTATGGTTGGGACTAGACCTGATCATTATCTTCCCATTCTTACCATTGAGTTATTGTGATAGGGCATGCTCATCCTAGCAATTCAGGGATGTCAATGTTCGATACCTGCAACCTACATGAAAGATGAGCATGTACATATGCATAAATAACTAAACTAGATAAACAATGGTAGGGAATGATACATTGTGTAGATCTCGACTAGTAGATGACTAGAAATCTCTCCCTTAACCAAATCAAACATGTCAAACACAAAAGTAAAATAGACGTTCACACCATACACATGCAAGTATGGGGTAAGTACCATAATGAGTCACAAGTCAACTCATCAAATGCTCAGATATAACAATGCATTACTATGAATGTAAAACAAGCATCATTAAAGACATGTCATCTAACATTGTTATGAAAGAAGTCACATTTACTAACTAAAAATCATTAAAGCAACATTAACATGTAAGTAATCATAATCATTAGACAACACATGAAATATTATCAACTATATAACCATAAATGATATTTTAAAGTCATGAGATAACATCATACCATATATCTCTAAAACTAACACATATATGAAATAGGCATAAAAGAGTTCAACATATATAATATAAAGAAAACTAGGTGTGCATAAAAATGGGCAAGTTTTTTACTTAAAAACACCCCCAACCCAAGGTACTATAAGTGGGGTAGGTTATTTTGGACCCAACTACCCCCTAGGGTCCCATATAATCCTCCAAAAAATCACTTCTAACTTACCTATGGGTTTGAGAGGTTTGACTCAACTCATGGGTCATTCAATCATGGGGTTTTCATAGGTGGTACCCAGGGTTACTAGTATTGGTTAGGTTTCATTTCTCTAATTCTTATATGGACATGTCATTTACACGTCACACTACATATGTGTCAATTGCCACAATTCCAAATCACAATTTCTCTTGACACGTCCATATAGAATGGAACAAAATACTAAACATAAAAATACATTTATAACAATCATCCCTCAATCCAAGTTTACAAATTAAACATAATCAGATGAGCTTTATGTCTCTTCATTAGACAAATCCTTGGCATCATAGATTCACATTGGTTCAAACTTGATTCTCCATTAAATTTCATGGTTAATATCCTACACACTAGGTCAAAGTATCAGTAGCTCAAGAAAACCATAGTTAAGATCAACATGGATAATTATCATTGACAATGTATATATAATCAAATTCATCATATCCAAAAATTTATAGATTAATTCATTATGTATGAAATCAATGCATTATGTGTTGGCATTAAGTCATGTTTGTTCTTAGTGACAACACTTATTCAAATTTTTTATGGTTACCGAGCTCTTCAATCAGTCTCCAGTGTTTGCAGAGCAATTTTGTGGTTACCAAGTTTTACAGTTCATACGAACCATTCCAGTGGTTATCGAGTGAATTCAGATAGTGCGAAGTCCAGCAGTTCTTACCAAGTAGTTCAATGGTTATCGAGTTTCACAGTGTCTACTGAGTCATCAGTTCTTGTGATGTGAAGCAAGTGTTAACCGAGTGGTGAGAAGTCAGTGTTTACCAAGTGCAGGCATGGTAAACATGGAATTCAATTTCTACCAAGTGACATTGTATCTACTGAGTCTCCAATGTATACCGAGTTCAAAGCTGTGTTGAAGTGATTAGTATGGATCGAGCCTCTACTTCTACTGAGTGCATGATGATGTCAAGTAATACAGTGGATGCCATGTATCAAAAATTCACCAAGTCAGTTTTCAGAACCCGAGTTTCTACATTTGGGCTAACTCAATAATATTGGTGTTAACTTGTGTATTGGTCGACCTTGTAATTATGTGAAATGGGTTGGTATATATGTAATGTATTGTATCATACCCAAATGTAATGCAATGAAGCATGAGAATGTGAATGTAATGATAAGCATGCGAATGAGAATTAGCAGCAGAGAAAAGAGTATAACAAGGTCAAATCAGGAGCAGTTAAATTACATCTATCACAAAGAGGTGATCAGAACTTCAAATATCTTAATTAGCAATTTAGTTGTAAGTTAGATCTACTATTTCATCTTAACAAGTGAACCAACATCAAATCCTTTAACAGGGTATACTTAACAGTCTTTTCTTAAATCTATTTATCGAGTGCATACTTCATTGTATGTTTGTAAATCCTCTAACAAGGTGGACCTGGTAGTCTTAATTGCTCCTAACAGGGTAGATCATCAAAAATGATCATTGTAAGCCTTAACAAGACAACTTCATACTGTAGCATTGAATTTTTGTGGGTATCATCCCCACCCCAATTTTACTTTCTATTTGGAAGGTTTTTGGGTCACCAAATATTGTGTTCAAAATGTTTTATGCTTTCAATTTCTCATGCATGCAATAGATTAGATCTATTGATGGAAAATGGATTATGTAATTAAGTGTTGAATTTGTCAAAAAAATTGAGGTTACTGATTCCCCCCTCCCCTCTCAGTAACCTAGCTAGTCTTGAACATTTCCAACAATTGGTATTAGAGTAGTGTGGTTCTCAAGATAAAGTTTGACAATTTGAGAAAAGATCAAGGATAATGGAGATATCCATACTTGACAAAGCTATTGACAATGAAAAGCTAGATTTGGATATGGACATAGCTCAACTCAAGGAAGCAAAAGGGCATCTTTCCTAATCCCTAAAAAGAAGAAAGGAACTTGCAAATTAGATGAATGACCACCAGTATGTTGAAGAGAAGATTGAAGAATTTTTCCCCTCAAGCAGTTCAGATGAAGCAAATAATGCAATCAAAGAACTCCTAGAAAAGAATGGATCCCTACAAGAAGAAGTAAGGAAATTGAAAAGAGAACAAGAAATTCAATCAAAAAAATTGTGTGAAATCTCAAACAAAGAAATAAGGCAAAAGAAGACTTGGAGGTAAGGAACAATGAAATTCAAAATCAATCCCTTCAGCAAGAAAGTCTTATCAATCAGCTTTCCAATGCAGATGAAGAAATCATGAGTCTAAGATCTGAAAATGAAAGGCTAAGGAATGATTTAAACACTGAAAAGAAAATCAATGAAAGAATAAAAGTTGATCTAAATTCTAAAAAGCAACTCAATGAAAGAATAATGAAATCCCAAGTAGACAGGGATCAATTGAATCAGCAAAATGAGCAGAATCTTTATAGGGGCAAAGCAGGACTTGGATACAAAGAAGAAGGTGAATCCTCCAAACAAGGTGCTCAAAGGAATCAAAGACCTACTTGCAATTACTATGGTAAGATGGGCCATACATCAAAAAAATGTTGAAGTAATGGAAAGGAAAAATTCAATGGAAAATGTTACAATTGCAGTCAGCATGGTCATAAAGCTAATGAATGCAAGGAGAAACCAAAGTTTGAAAGCAAATGTCACAAATGCAAGAAACAAGGTCAGAAGGCATCTGAATGCAGATCTAAACCATTCAATCTAGCTGAATAATTTGTAAAGGCAATATTTGGTTGGGACTACAATATTTGGTGTAGATGGAATGCGAATATGGACACATTGGCATAAATTGTGCTAGGCATCACTTGAGAAAAAAGGATACTACCATAAGATGTTACACATGTACTGAACTTGGTCATATATCTAATAATTGCATGAATATAGGTAGAGTTGAAGATGAAAAGAAATAAAGAGTAGATAACATTAGGAATCAGATGAGATAGCAATGGATTCCTAAATCTACCGAGCAAGCTAGTTCAAGTGATGGTAGTCAAGTCACTCAAGAAGTGGGTGACTCCATTATTTCCAATTAAGTTCTTAAGGAAGAACTAGAACTATATTTTCAAGGTCACATCTTAAACAATTCCAATTTAAAGGAAGAAAATATCCAAATTAGTATTCTAGATACAAGAAAGATCACAAAAGTTCAGCATCAGTAATCACCGAATAAGGTTGGGTCATACCCAACGAAGTTGGGAGTAACAAGGTTTTGTTTGGTTGCTAAGTTTCAAGCTTTAACCAAGTGATCTATGTAGATAAGTGGATGATAGGTTGTCATGCACTATGTCATTATGACTCTCATCATACCAAGCATTAATGGGAAGTTTTTATCAAAAGGCAGGAATTCAACTTCATTTTCACCATGAATTTAGCATATTGAGAATAGAGCAACTTGTAGAGAATTTTAGCGATCCTGAGCATAATTTGTAGCAGAAGTTTTTCAAAGAATTCTTAGTTTACGAAGTGATCATGGCATCCAACAATAGTAGCATCAAGGCAAAGAAAGGATCCAAAATGTTGGTGTGAGGTGTTGAGTGGAAAGCCCCGAATTTCAAATTGGTGCCAGTGATTGCAGAAACCCCTAACCCAAATGGAGCTCAACCACAAATACCACCAAAGGTACTTCTTATAAATGACATTCAAACTCATTTCAATTGTGTAGTTCATGAGATAGGAACCCTAGAAATGGATAGTGCCCTAGGTGAACTCTGTGTGGGTGGAATTCTTAAGCCTGAGCATAAACACCTAGAAGAAAAAAGCTTAACCCATATTCCTCACCTACCACAAAACTTTTGAATCAAATGGATTAGGTATATTTTGAGCCAAGTTCATAATGGTCAATTATGGTTAGAGTAGTTAGTTTTGATTACAAAGAAGATAATTCATCACATTATTGGTCTCCTTATGCTTACCAAGGCTAAAGTCACAAATACCCTAGGTCGGGATGAGCTTCAAAAGAAAACCCTAGCCAAGTGGGATGGAAGAGGAATGAAAATTAGTAGTGTATTTGATGTAGAACTCAAATTCAGCATTCACATGATAGCTCATAAGATTTATAGCTCTAGTCAACTCAATAGTGTGCCATGTGAAGCAGTTGAACTAGCTCATAAGGTTGTTAAGAAGAATTTGGAATATGGCCTAGCAGACTTGATGTTGAAACAACTAAACAAGAATATGGAGAGCATTAGGACTTCAAAGAATAATCCATGCAAGCTTGGTTCACTATTGACATTTTTGTTCTTTTATGTTCAAAATTTTTTCCCCTCTAAAGGCACAGTTGTATGGAGAAAAGACACACCTATCTTATATCAGATAAATGAGTTTATAGCTAAAATGGGTGGAAATTTTGATATCATCATGGATAATTATTTTGAAGCTTTCAAGGAAAAGATGAATAACAGGTTTTGGATACCATAGAAATTGGTTGAAGACTATAAGGATGATGTATGTTTTATGATTGGTAATGATAGAGTATACATCTAGGTAGTAAGGCCTAGAATAGTGTGGGTAAAACCTCTTCCTTATGAGCTTTATATTGATGAGACAAAGGAAATAATTTAAGCACTGGTGAATAAGCCTATAGATCCAAAGCCACCTCTCTTTGGAACCTATGATGAAGCTAAAGCTAGAATAGAACTTGAGATCAAGCTTCCTCAGGTAATAAATAAAGGAAAGAGGAGGATATCAAAATTGAAAACAAAAAGTACCCCTCTTATGATTACCAAGGGAAAAGGCAAAGATGAAGAAGAATTTAAGAATTAAGAAGAGGAATCAAAAAAAGAAGAAGAGCCTGCAAGGAAGAAAGGCAAGGTGATTATCACCAAGCCACCCAAGCCCTCCACAGTTGTATTCATAAGAAGATCTAAGAAGAAAGCGAGAAAAGATGATAGTGATGTTGTCTTTAACTGACCTCCTCCCACATTTCATGAAAAATTGAAATAGTTGAGAGAAGGTGCTGGAATAAACAACTTCAAAGCACTAAAATATGAGACTGGGACTCTAGTAGAATAGAAAGAGGTTGAAGATTTGATCATGGACAAGTTGGGCAGATGGAAATTCTCTCCTGATTAGTTTGCATCACAAATTCCTACAATTTTGTTAGATAAGGTCAAGGTTAGATGGGAGAACACCATTCAAACTATCAAGGATATTTTTTCTCAAACTCTAAAACAATTGGTACCCAACTTGACAGATGTAGAGGTTAATAAAGCATTGAAAGAAAATGAAAGCAAAATGACTCTAAAGTTCAATACTTGTCTTGTTCTAATGAAAGATGTTGAGTATGTTGTGAAGAATGCTACAAACTTATGGAAGAATGTGTTCCATCTTCACAAACCAAGTGAGAATTCAGTTGAAATCAAAGATGATGATGATGATGATAATGATGACAATGACAAGGATGAAGAAAATGAAGAAGACAATACTCCTTGTATCACCATTGATGCTGAAAAATATCAAGAATTGACGAAGGATGCTAAAGAAGAAAAAGAGGATGAAGATGAAGAGGAAGATAGAAAAGAAGAAGAAGAAGAAAGTGATCTAGTTAGAATAGTTGTGGAAGTCACAACCTCCCTTCCTTAATCTTTAGTAATAATTGAAATATCTTCAAGCATGGAGATAGCTTCAGAAAGTGTGATTGAGACCAGAATAGACACATCAAATGTCCAATCACTCTTCACTCCCTCTTAGCTCAAAATATCTCTAATGGAAGTGTCTACCACTTCATATACCAAGATGCAGCCTTCCTCTCCTTTAGTTCCCAAGTCAGGGTCATCAATAGTAAGTACACGTTCTAGTTCTATAGTTTTGGATTCTTGAGTTTCGCATGCTCCAATAAGTTCTTCAATTGTAAATACTTCCATCAGTATTCCACCTGTAAATACTTCAATTTTGGGAATTTTTGCAAGTACATCAGTTTTGGATTCTTTTAGTACTCTAGTAAGTATTCCATCAGTAGGCTCTATACAAGTTTTTACTTCAAGCCCTACTTTTTCCACTATTATTTTTGTTTTAGAATCTAAAGCATTAATTTAAAAAGTTGAACCAAAGACACAACTAAAACTTTTGATTAGTGGAAACGAAATTGATGAAGACATAGATCTGGACAAGGAGATTAAGATTCCCAAGTTGGATTTTGACAATGCTACTATAGAGAAAATGAGATTTGTCAGTCAGCTCCTTGAAAAGAAGTCCAAACAGAAGCAGCTAAGAGAAAAGAGAGATAGAGAATTCAGAATTATTGAAAGTGCTAAGAATATTTTGATAGAGGCTATAGGTGTTTATGTTGATTCTTCTCAACACATTTTGTTGCAACTAGAAGAGGTAGTTAGCAAATTCAATGAGGATTCTAGTGGCTAGGAAAAGCTAATAGAGAAAGAAAAGAAGAAATTTGATAATAAAGTGCTTGAGTACATTGCTCAGTAGATAGTTATCCATTAGGTAGAGCTCTCTTCAATTTTTTCAAATCTTAAAAATTCTTACTCAAATGTAACATCTCTTTTTGCTGAGTTATTTGATGTTACCAAACATACAAAAGAACTTAAGGGAAAATTGAATAAGATTGATGAGGATCTAAAGCCCAATTCACAAAAGTTGTAGCTTGACCCTAGTTCAAGTTCTGTACACCACATGAGGATCATATTCCTATCAGATATGCAGGTAGAGTTATTAAGAGAGGAAGCAAGGATCCAGTCTACACTTATAGACATCCAGAACATGATCCTTCCTATCATTGATACAATGTAGAAGCACAGTGCTTATTCTAAAACATTGATCCATGACAATAATTTTTCAATTGCAGATCATATGATTGAACTCTCTACATAAGTCCAAGTTGCACTTCAAACCTACAAAATTTTGCAAGAAAATTGGGACAAGATCTTAACTCTTATTCTCAAGGTACATTCTGAGTTTCTCTCACATTTTGGTGTCTCTCTATATATAGATTGTGTATAAATTTTTGGCATTATTGTCAAAAAGGGGGAGAGAGACATGTATACAAGGAGGAGAGATATTTGTATAGGAGACATATTTGCACATACACTCAGTATGTTATTATGTCTTATATAATATGTACATTGTATGGGGGAGATATATGTAAAATGTATACATAGAAAAATTACAAAGACAAATTTTGAAAAATCTCAAAAAAATTAGCATGTCATACTAAGCTAGTATCACTCCATGTTGTACATAAGTTTTGGCTGATAAGTGTTTTTGTCACTAATTCCAAAGGGGGAGATTGTTGGCATTAAGTCATGTTTTTTATTAGTGACAACACTTATTCAAATTTTGTATGGTTACTAAGCTCTTTGATTAGTCTCCAGTGTTTGCTGAGCAATTCAATGGTTACCAAGTTTCATAGTTCATATCGAGTATTCTAGTGGTTATCGAGTGAATTCAGACAATGCAAAGTCTAGTAGTTCTTACTAAGTAGATTAGTGGTTACCAAAATTTGTAGTGTCTATTGAGTCATTAGTTCTTGTGATGTGAAGCAAGTGTTAACCGAGTGATGGGAAGTTAGTGTTTACCGAGTGCAGGCATGGTAAACATGGAATTCAATTTCTACCAAGTGATATTGTATCTACTGAGTCTCCAGTGTATACCAAGTTTGAAGCTACATTGAAGTGATTAGTATGGACTAAGCCTCTACTTCTACTGAGTGCATGATGATTCTGAGTAATGCAGTGGATGTCATGTATCAAAAATTCACCAAGTCAGTTTTCAGAACTTGAGTTTCTACATTTGGGCCAACTCAGTAATATTGGTGTTAACTTGTGTATTGGCCAACCTTGTAATTATGTGAAATGGGTTGGTATATATGTAATGTATTTTATCATACCCAAATATAATGTAATGAAGCATGAGAATGCTAATGTAATGATAAGCATGTGAATGTGAATTAGCAGCAAAGAAAAGAGTATAACAAGGTCAAATTAGGAGTAGTTAAGTTACATCTATCACAAAGAGGTGATCAGAACTTCAAAGATCTTAATCAGCAATTCATTCATAAGTCAGATCTACTATTTCATCCTAACAAGTGAATCAGCTTCAAATCCTTTAACAGGGTAGACTTAACAATCTTTTCTTAAATTTGTTTACCAAGTACATACTTCATTGTATGTTTGTAAATCCTCTAACAAGGTGGACCTAGTAGTCCTAATTTCTCCTAACAATGCAATCATTAGAAGTGATCATTGTTAGCCTTAATAGGCCAACTTTATACTACAGTATTGAAGTTTTGTGGGTATCATCCCCACCCCAGTTTTACTTTCTATTCGGAAGGTTTCTAGGTAACCAAATATTGTGTTCAAAGTGTTTTATGCTTTCAATTTCTCATGCATGTAGTAGATTAGATCTATTAATGGTAAATGGATTATGTTATTAAGTGTTGAATTTTTCAAAAGTTTTGACGTTACTGATTCACCCCTCCCCTCTCAGTAACCTAGCTAGTGTTGAACATTTCCAACATTATGTTATCTCCATTAAATATACATTTCATTCTAGAATTAAAATTCACTTGTGTAGCCTAATTACATCATAAAATTAATAACATAATTTTCCTCAACATAATACTGATCTAAACTTATTAAGCATCTAGAGAACATCAAAATACCTAAATCCATCTTTTAACTTTTAATTAACATTTTCTTGACCTATTTTATGTTGGATACAATTGATTAATTGTGTATTTTCTTTGATGTTACACAAATGTCATATCATTATCAGTCAGTATATGTTGAGCTCACTTGGGCAGTAAAGATAGTTCACTGTATCTACAGAACATTCCTATGGTTGCCTAGTTCAGAAGGCAGTGTCTACCAAGTTCACTCAAGCGTCGAAGAAAAGACTGCAAAAGATGAGTGTTAACTAAGCTCACTTGGTTAATGAAGGAAAGTTGGATGGAACAAGTACTAATCGAGTTCACTCAGTTGCCAAAGGATCTTTTCAAGTTTGTAGTGCTAACTAAGGTTCCATTGGTTAACACAAGAAATCATTTCTAAGTTAGTGTCTACCAAGTTGGGTTGACTAACAAAGGATTTTCTTATTTTTGCATATTAAGCTTAATTGATTTATCTATTGGTTCTAGCCAATTGAGGTGATGAATATTAATTATTCTAAGTTATATTTTGGCTAACTTGACAATATGAAAGATATAAGTATAAGGTCAAGTTGTGGTTTCAAAATCTTTAAGAAAAGAAAAAAAAATGTATTGAAGATTTAATGATGAAGAGAGGAAGTGAATTTGAAGGATAAGCAAAGTATCCTTGTAGAGAAAAAAAACTATATTAGATTAGGAAGGATCAAGTACAAGCTAGAACAGAGATCTATAATTAACAATTCAGTTGCATTCATATCAGGTCATCTCATTGTTACTCTCTAACCATTGTAGCAATGATCTAAATCTCTTAACAAAGTTAGCTTAATAGTTATTTGTAAATCCTCTAACAAGGGAGCAGTTCTATTGAATTGTCTCAAGACCTCTAACAAGGCCACTCTTAACATGGTGATTAAATATTTTAACAAGGTCACACCTAACAATGTGTTTTGTAAACTTTAATAGGGTTGGCTCCTAACAGGGCTCACCTCAAAATATTGAAAATAGTAACTAGTTACAATTGGTGGTTTTTCCCAAACTAGGTTTCCACGTTAAATCTTGGTGTCAAATATGTTCAGGCTATTTTATTTTATGTGTTTGTAACTAATTTATAGTAAGGGTAATCACAAATAACATTTAAAGATTTCCATAATTAGTAATTACTGAGTTAAAACATTTTATGTGGGTTTATCGAGCATTGGCAGTATTCAATTTTTAGTTTGAATTTTGTACTGACATCTAAGGGATTTGGGATTTATTTTAGTTACAACTAAAAATTGGTATCAGATATTTATTTTCTTGTAGAAAAGGTTTCAAGGACCTAAGCCAAAGATTAGGATGTCTTATAGAAGAGAGATTTCTAAGCTAAACAGAGACAATTTTGCAGAATGGCAAGGACTTATGAGGCTACATTTGGCTACTATTGGTGACTCAGGATGAAAATATCTTGATACTGAATACAAGACTCCCACTAGAAAATTATCTATTGAAGATATTGTTGAAAAGAAAAATCATAACATCATGATGATTGATATTGCATATGCTCTTAGTTATGTTGAATTTGATGAAGTCAAAGACTGCAAGATAGCTCATGAGATGTGGATCAAACTAAAAGACATATATGGAGGAGATGAAAATGTAAGAAGAGACAAAGCTTAAAGTCTTAGAGGTCATTTTGATCAGATGAAAATGAGAGAAGATCAATATGTAGAAAGAATCAAAGCAAGTGTAAGTGCAATCAAAGCATCTGGAGGAGACATTGAAGAGAAACAGTTGTAAGCAAGGTACTTAGAAATATTCTTCCTATTTATGCAATTAGAGTATCTACTAGTCAAGAAATGAGATGTGATCCAAATAATAAAATATCTTTGGATGCTCTAGTTGGAAGATTGACAACTTTTGAGTTATGTAACTTTGATAACTATGTCCCTAGTTCAAAGATTATTGAATCTGCTTTTAAAGCTAAACTCTCACTAAAAGAAAAGGGTAAGAAATCAAAGTCTAGTCAATTAAGAGGTGAAGAAAAATAATTAAAAGAAAGTTCAAATAGTGATCTTGAAGTTGTTGAAGCCCTACTTGCAAGAAAGTGTTCCAAAGGGAGAGGAAAATACAAAGGTAAAGTTCCTCTAATCTACTTTTGTTGTGAAGTTGGTCACATTGTTGCAAGGTGTCCAAACAAAGAAATCAAAGATGAAAAGAAAAGCAATAAGTACAAAGGCAAGAAGGATTCCAAGAACTACAAGAATTATAAGGACAAAGGTATGAAATTTTGTTTTATAGCTAAGGATTCTTATAAAAGTGAAGATGAAATGGTATACATTGTTGTAAAAGATTAATCTGGTGATGAAGGAGATAAAATGGCACTCATCTCTCATGTTACTAAAAATGATATATGGATTATTGACAGTGGATGTTCACATCAAATGACTAGAGACAAAACAAAATTTGAGCACGTAGAATATTATGATGGAGCTAGTGTGATATTTGAAAACAATGAACCTTGTAACATAAAAGGAAAAGGATGTGTTTCATTAACTAAAGAACTTGTATATGACAATGCTTATTGGGTTGAAGAACTAAATAATAATCTACTAAGTGTGACATAGTTGAATAACATTGGATTCAAGGTAGAATTTATGAATGGATAGGCTAAACTACTGGATGGAAAAGGAAATCTGGTTGGATCTGACAAGCAAACAAAAGGTAATCTATTTTATCTTGATCTTATGATTGTTCATGTTTTATTGCTCAAGTAGAAAAAAGCTTGTTATGGCACAAAAGACTATGTCATTTAAACTTTGATAATTTGGTTAAGATAAGCAAACATAGAAGAGTAAGAGGTATTCCTTTTTTGAAGAAGCCCAATATGGGTTTATGAAAGAATTTCCAAATTGGTAAGATGGGAATGACTAGTTTCAAAAGCAAAAACTATCAGTCAAAAGAAGTCTTAGAAATTGTTCATACAGACTTATGTGGACCTATGGGAATAGAGAGTTACAATGGAGAATTTTTTTTCATTCTTTTTGTTGATGACTATACTAGAATGATGACTGTAATGTATCTTTAAAAAAATTAGAAGCCTTTCAAAAATTCAAGTGGTATATGGAAAGAGTAGAAAAAGAAACTAGAAAGAAGTTGAAATGTTTAAGATCAAATAGAGGTGGTGAATTCATCTCCAATGAATTCAATAATTTATGCATTGAAAGAGGAATCAAAAGACAAGTATCAACCCCTGGTACACCACAATAGAATGGTATAGCTAAAAGAACAAATAGATCTATCATGGATTGTGCAAGAACACTGATGATTGAAAAGAATATTGCTCTTAAATACTAGAAGGAAGCTATCAGAACTATAGGTCATACCTTGAATAGAGTATAATTGAAGAAAGATTCAAACAAAACTCCTTATCAACTATGATATAGCTAAAAATATAAGTTACTTGAACGTATTTGGTAGCAAATGTTATATCTTGAAAGAATCTAGAGAAGGAAAATTTGATGTAAAAGGTGATGAAGGCATATTTCTAGGATACTCCTATAGAAGAAAAGCATACAAATGTTTGAATTTTTCTACTCATAAAATAATAGAAAGTGCACATGTTAGAATTGATGAGTTTGCAGAAAAGAGTGAAGAAGAAAGCAACAAGGAGCTAGAGGATTAGATAAGATTTGTTTACTATGAACTTGATACCATGCCAAATCTATTTGAAAGAAAGGATGCTTCATCTCCTGAGTCTCCAAAATCTTTAACAGTTACTGAGTTGTAGATAGTGCAATCTGAGTCGCAGTCTGAAGGACCCAAGTCACAATCAGAGGCTACCAAGCTAGTTCAAATAGAGTCTAATGGACCTGAGTCATAGATAGTGGAACCTGAGCTTGATACTAAAGTTCATGATGAAGACAGTGGAACTCATTCAAAACCCAAAGAGCCTACATTTGCAAGATATGTCAGAAGGCATCATGCACTTGATCGAATCATTGGAGATAAATCAAATGGAACAATGACAAGAAGCAAATTAAAAGGTGCATGTTTACTTGCTAAATTTGAACCTAGAAATGTTAAAGATGCTCTAGAAAATGAAAGTTGGATTGAAGCAATGAATGTAGAGATAGAATAGATAGAAAAGAACAAAACTTGGACTCTTGTTCCTAGACTCAAGGATAAGAATGTGATTGGCACAAAGAGGGTGTTCAGAAATAAGTTGAATGAAGATGGAAAAGTTTCAAGAAACAAGGCAAGACTGATATATAAAGGTTATTCTCAAGAAGAAGATATTGATTATGGTGAGACTTTTACTCATGTCACAAGATTAAAAGGTGTTAGAACTTCATTAACCTATGTAGTACATAGAGGAGTTAAAGTATATCAAATGGATGTTAAATTTGCATTCTTGAATGAAATTATTGATGAGAAAGTCTACATTAAACAACCAGAAGATTTTGTAGATCCTAGCAAAAGAGACATGGTCTGCAAGTTACACAAAGCATTATATGGTCTCAAGAAAGCTCCCAGATCTTGGTATGAAAGACTTCATAATTACTTGGTATAGATTTTCTTTCAAAGAACAAATGATAATAGTAGTTTGTATATCAAGAAAGGATTAGACAAGAAGATTGTGTTGGCAAAAATATTTGTTGATGATACCTTATTCACAAGAAATGATGACTTGTGCAAATCATTTTCAGAAGAAATAAGTAAAGAATTTAAGATGTCCATGTTTGGTGAGATAAAATTCTTTGTTGGGTTACAATTATAGCAAAAAAAAAAATGGTATCAACATCACTCAATCTAAGTATATCAAGTAGATACTAAAGAAGTTTGGAATGGAAGATTCAAGACTAGTATTCTCAAAATGTGTAAGAAAAGAAAAAAATGAATGTATTGAAGATTTAATGATGAAGAGAGGAAGCAAATTTGAAGGATAAGCAGAATATCCTTGTGGAGAAAAAAATTTATATTCGATTAGGAGGGATCAAGTACAAGCCAAAAAAAAGATTAGTAATTAGTAATTTAGTTTCATTCAAATTGGGTCATATCATTGTTACTCTCTAACCATTGTAGTAGTGATCTAAATCTCTTAACAAAGTTGGCTTAATAGTTATTTGTAAATCCTCTAACAAGGTGGTAGTTCTATTGAATTTTCCCAAGACCTCTAACAAGGCCACTCCTAATAGGGTGATTAAATCCTTTAATAGAGTCACACCTAACAATGTATTTTGTAACCTTTAACAAGGTTGGCTCCTAATAGGGCTTACTTCAAAAGAGTGAAAACAGTAACTAGTTGCAATTGGTGGTTTTTCCCAAACTGGGTTTCCACATTAAATCCTGGTGTCAAATGTGTTCATGCTATTTTATTTTATGTGTTAAAAACTATGTTAAAGTAAGGGTAATCATAGATAACATTTAAAGGTTTTCATAATCAGTATTTATCGAGGTACAGCATTTTTAATGGGTTTACCAAGCATCAGTAGTATTCAATTTTTAGTTTGAATTTTGTACTGACATCTAAGGAATCTAGGATTTATTTTAGTTGTAACTGATTCACCCCTTCCCTCTTAGTTACTCCTCTTATATTTCCAACATTTTGAACCCCATTCAGCCTAGTAGTGGTATTCGATCTCAGACATCTTCAATGGGTTGGATTCCTTGTAGAGGGATAACATGACTTTTTGGGTTGGTATCACATGTTGGTTATATGTTAACATCGCATTTGGAAAGTGTTAACATTGCATGTTAACCCAATCCTCCTTCCTCTATTTGGTTTAGACTTGCATGCATCAATGGTCAACACGTTTTCATGAGATTTTCTTCTAGTATTATGAAAATATTAGATTGTGCCATGTGGTCAAGGATAACATCGCATTTATTGGTGTATAACATTTTACATTTGCCCACATCTTCTCCCTAGCTGACTGGCCTATAGATCTAATGACTCTCATGTTTTTGGACACCATCTCAACATCCTCTTGAAAGTGTGAGATGTTGCCATGTGTCCAATCTCAAGTTGGCTCATGTTGTGAAGATCTAATGGATCTCATGTTTTCGTGTGATATCTGTTCATCCTTACAGAACACAAAATGTTGTCATGTGTCTTTAGGTGGTCCTATCTTTCTATTTGTGCAAGTGGTTGACTCAGTGCATCATTGAACATCGTTTTGTCACACATCTTCATGCTGTAGTATTTCTTCAATGCTCTAGAACCCAAAATTGTGCCATGTGGCAAAGGGTCACACTTTCCACGTCATCTTTTTCCCTTTTTGTTGGGCCACCTTGATCTAACGGCTCTTATTTTTTGCATCTTTGACTTGGCCTCTTGAAAAGATAGGAAAATCATTAGATTTGAGCACATCTTAGAGATTTCTTGCAACATCTCAGTCATTTATTTCAAAGGGATGATCTTGATCAATGGTGGTGGCTTAATCTCTTGTTGGGGAGATTTCCTCATTATCTAGGCCATTCATTTCAAAGGGAAGATCTACGTCGACAACTAGCATTCATTTTTGTGGAAATAAAATTCCTCCCCGTGGTCAACCCTACATTTTATAGGTGTTTTTCTCCAATGGTGCAAATTAACTTCTTGCGGCCATGACATGCTATCAAGGTATGTTCTTCAATGTTGAGTGACTTCTTGGGCCTTTTTTTCATGATGCCAATGCCCTCCACACCTCTTTAATGAATGAAATGACCAAATCTTTAGGTATTTTACCTCTTATGGCTGGGTGCATCATTCTTTTATCTTCCTATCACTTCTACTAGCAAGGCACTCCATGATCAGATTTCTTTCTGATTTTTAGTTATTGCTCTCTCTAAAAGTCGGTCAGGTGGTTAGGCCTAGGGTTCTTAGTGAGACATCTAGGTTGTGTCTGCACCTCTAAAAGGTAGTTGTAAATATGTTTTAAGGGTTGGTCTCTTTCTCTTATTATTTGATAGTAGCATTCTATGCTTTGGAGTCGTAATTTCCCTTTCCTTACAAAAATATAATTTCTCTTATTCTTTGATAGTAGCATTCTATGCTTTGGAGTCATAATTTCCCTTTCCTTCATAAATATAATGTCTTAGTTTACCTTCTTCCACCATTAATGTTGTGCATGCCTTCTTTCCTTCTGTTAGTGTTGTTTCTTATTTTTCAAGTTATGTGTTGTATCTACTTTGTTTTTTTAATGCTATCTTGTGAAGCATCTTCCTTATAGCATTTTATCTAGTTCTTGATCTGCATGTGAGTTGAGAGGGGTAATTAGGGTTGGGGAGTTATGTGTATTGGAGCCATATTAATGTGTAATGTAGTCTTGGGCATACATAAGATCAAACATACTATTTGGTGCATCACCTCCTTTCATTCTAGCTTTAGGTCAAACAGATCTTCTCCCCTTTTCCTTGAGAGAAGTAGTTTAGTGCACCCTGATAGTAAGGAAGTTAGCCTTCTCTAGAAACTCAATCTCATAGTTCAAGTCCCATATCTTGGTGATTATTTCCAACTTTCATAAGGTTGCTTTAGGTTAAACTTTAGAAAAGGGTGCAAGCTTTTGTGACAACATTTTTTGGCATGCCCTTTGGGACTCCATTCAAGTTCATTTTGAAGTCTATCGGTTGTTCGTGTCAATTGAAATATTTCAACTAATATGTTGAGGAGATAGTGCTACTCTTAGCATTTAAATCCTTCAAGAGGCACTCATTCAAGCACTTGGTGACTCCATCTCTAATTTTGGTTCTTGGACCATAGTTGTTGCAATTAATTCCCAAGGTTCACACAGGCCATCTTCTAGAGGTAATTTTTAGTTTACCCAACTTTCTCTTTCAGCCACTAGAAGAAGAAGAGCCAAGCTCTCTCTTTCACCAGTTAGGAGAGTTGAAGTCACTCATACACCTACTAGGTCTCTTCTACTCCTCTTGTTAGTAGACCACAACCTAGATTTTTATCCTCTCATTTGAATAGACCATTGTTCCACATGGCTTGAAATCATGTGTTTGCTACCTTCAATGGAGCAAGTCCTCTCATCTTACCCCAGAGACATGACATACCAATATCTACATTAAAAAGTGTCCCTAACTTGATTGGCGAGGCTTCCATTTATCCTATTAAGAAAATTCAAAAATTCTCTGATGTTTTTAATATACATGGTATTATGGAGGAGGATGTTGTAGTTAGGCTTTTAGATTCATCACTAAAAGGAAAGGCTCTACAATGGTATAGAGGCCTAGCTCATGATTCTATTCACAATTGGGATGAATTAGGATAAGGTCTTTGTAAACTCTTTGAGGATAAGAGTGATCACTTATCCCTCCTAGAGAAGCTAATTACCACTAAAGGGCTCCCCATGAACACATGACAAATGATAATTGTAAATTCCAAAAAACATGGGATAGAATACTTGTTGTAGTAAAACCTTCCCCTAGTATTGCCTTCTTATATTATCTAAGAGCTTTCAATAGTGATATTGCTACTATTTTACAAACCATGGGATGGGATACCTTACTAGTTGCATATGAGATTGCCATTCTAAGACCTCCAATACCTCTATTTCCTGATATGCCTACTCATCAACCTTTAATAGCCCCTATTCCTACCACACCTACAAGTCAACCTCTTTCCATCACTCCAATAGCCTCTAAATATTCTAATGAGTTAGGAGAGTTGAAGAACATGATACAAGATTTAATGAAAAATGTTGACAAGATCAAGGCTCAAAGCACTAATATGGACAAGAAATTTCAAGACCATTCCTTAGTGGTTCAGAAGATGAATAATAAGTTGTTAACCTTGGAAAGGAAACAAGCTCAAAATAATAGGCCTTTACAACCTCATTACCAAAACCCCACATATAATAGACCACCAGATCAGGGTCAAGCCCCATGGATGCAAAATAGACCTATGTGTAATACCCTGGCTGCAAATGCAAACACAAATCTAGTAAGGACATTGGTTCCTCAAAACAACCTTGCTCAAGAGTAATATTTTTTTCCTTCTTATAATTATTTATATGAGAATTTCATATTCTATAGGGAAGAACCATCTCAAGCACTAATCACACAAGAACAAGTAGTAGGACATCAGTATGGTATTAATCAATCCACTAATGGTTCTTGACCTCAACAAGTAGCAGGGGAACATTCTTTAATGAACCATCAACTATAGTAGAATTTTCATATCAACCATGATAACTATGATGGAATAGCTCATAATACTAGAAGAAAAAGAAGATCTATGGAAGATGTTACACCTCCTCCATCAAATCTACTCCTCATGTTTCAATTACAAGTGCACAACTAGATGCTACTCCCCAGGAAAATAAAAATCTAAGCAATAGGAAGTCTACTAAACCTCAAGATGCTCCATTTTAGTCATCAATTCATATGGCTCCCAAGGCTTTAGTCAAATTAACTAGAACTCCTCTCAACATAGTAGATCAAATAAAGAGGAAGTGTTACAAATTGTGAATGAGTCTAAAATGATGTCTTTTCTAGATAGATATCTCAGATACAATCAAGTGATGGTAGATGAAGAAGACACGTTGAAGATTGCATTTACAACAAAATGAGAAACCTTTGCATACTGAAGGATGCCTTTTGAGTTGATCAAAGTGGGAGCCACCTTCCAAAGAGAGATGAACAAAGCATTCAAAGGGTTGATAAACAAATACATAGTCATCTACATGGATGACCTTACTATCTTTTCTAAAGATAGGAGTACTCATTTTCTAGACTTGAAACAAGTGTTCAATCGATGTTGGAGGTATGGTACATCACTGAATCCTAAAAGTTCTCATTTGGGGTCACCAAAGGAAAGCTCCTTGGCCATATTATTTCTAAAGTTGGGATATCAATTGACCCTAAAAGGATAGAAGCCATTCTTAATCTATCACCTCCTCATAGTCATAAAGAGTTGAAATCTTTCTTTGGAAAAATCAATTTCATATGTAAGTTCATTAGTGGATATATTGAGATAATGCATCCTCTTAATGATTTGCTTAAGAAAGGAGCAAAGACTAAACGGGTTCCTAAAATAAAGAAATCTTTTGAAGACATCAAGGTAGCAATCCCTATGGCCCTAGTGCTTGTAAGTCTAGGTTATGAGTTACCATTCAAAATCTATTCATTTTCTTTAGAACACTCATGCACTAGGATTCTTACTCAAAATAAAGACAAAGAGGATGAGAGAAAAATCAGATTCATAAGTTTCCCGCTAAAGAATGTTGAGTTGAACTATTCTAATCTTAACAAACAATCTTTCACATTGATAAAAGCAGTTAAGAAATTTTGCCTTACATACTCAAGAGCAAGATATATGCAATTGTGCATAACCCTGATGTAAGGACATTGTTGATGCAGAATGAACTAGGTGAGAGATGAGGAAAATGGATGGATATATTGCAAGAGTTTGATTTGGAGATTCAATCAATGAAGTTGGTAAGAGCACAAGGATTAACCAAGATGATAGTTGATAATGAAATCAGTAATGATAACAAAAGCAGATTTGATGATGAAATCAGCACTAATAATCAATGAGATATCATGGTGTCTCAAGTGGATATTGATCAAGGAATAATCACTAATGTTTGGTATCAAGATATAATTTACTATCTTTTGCAAAATCAATACCCCAATGGGATGAATAGTTCCTAGTGCAGAGGACTCAAGATGAAATGTGAATCCTACATATTGCAAGATAGAAAACTTTACAAAAGGAACTACGGGCACTAGTACATTTGGCCTCTATTTTCAAAGAAATTTTTCAATGAGAGGCCAAATTGGCTTGTGAACTTCTTTTTTATGCTCCTAAAAACATTGAAATAGTGACAAACATAGGATGTCAAAATAGTGATGAAAGTCAAATTGCCTTGTGAACTTTTTTTTGTTTATGCTCATAAAAACATCAAAATAATGACAAACATGGGATGTTGAAATAGAGAAAAACACAGGATTATATTTTTAAAAATAAAAATTGAAACATAGTTTTCATTGTTTCTTTGTGTTGAAGCACTTTTGGGTGCGAGGAGACAGGTTTGCATACAGATCTTTTGGCATCACAAAAGTGATAAGTTCTTTTTAAGTTAATGCGTTGATTGTAATGCATGAAATATGGAGTGCTCCTTGATGTGCAGTGAATTTGAGCAGTGAATTTGGAAAGTGTGCCAAATTAGTGATGCAAGAAAAAATTAAACTCTCATTTGCTCTATTGTTTCAAATGCCCTTCAATACTACCTCCAACAGACTTACTCAGCTGCTGCCAAAAACATAGAGGATTATAAAATTAGGGTAAACAATTCAAATTTGAATCTTGACATTATCTTCACAAGCCACATCCTAAGTTTGAATCTTGACATCATCTACTATCAAATATGGTTAAAAGTAGTAAACCCTTGCCAAACCAAAATCCCCACAATAACTTACACTAGACTCAAAATTTCAAGGGGGTGAGAATGAGAAAATGGGGGAAATGGGTTTTAGAAGTGAGAAAGCCCAATTCAAGAGTTACATAAACCAAGAGGAAAAATTGACCAAGCATGTTTCCCTATGATCATGTTTTTCTTATCATCACATGTTTCTTCCATCATTCATAGCCAATTCTTTTATCATCACATAGGGATGCCATACCTCAATTTTCACTTTTGGCCATGGGAACCATCAAAGTTCTATCATGAATTATGGAATCTTAAATATATCCCCTAGCTCTAGCATTTAACCAAAATTTAAAGCATTTTAATGTCCAAACTCTAGCCTAGTAGGGTTTCAGACCTACAAGCACTAATTTTCTTATAACTTCTACATATATGGAGAAAAAAAACTCTTCTTATTCATATGTCAAATTTTTAAAAGCTTGTGTGCCTTGACCAAAAAGAGGCTTACATAACCTTCATACAATTGTTCTAACCAAAATCAACCACTTTTTGAATGTAGTGACCATTGCATAACCAAATTGTAACTTTTTGCAACATTTGATAACTTTTGTCATTTATTAACATGGTGACCTCCTAGGTCCCTAAAACTTTTCCAATATGCCAAGCTAGGCTTACAAATATGGAAAATGTATAAAACACTCCATTTCCATATTTTTGAAGCCTTTTGTCATAGTTTGATCAAATGTGTCCTAATTAGATACAAGAACCAATTTGGCTAGGAAGCCTTACAAAGTGGTTGAACGATATTTGGAAATGGTCCAAGGGACCTTATTACATCAAAAGACAACTCCTATGAATGCCTAAACCATCATATTGAGTACTTTGTGGGTGCTCCTACACCACCTTGAGACAATGTTTTATTTTCATTCTCAATGTTTGTCACCCACTTGTAAGCATTGGTGTATGAGGATGAATGTGCTACTTTCACCTTTTTTGTGCAATGAGAGAATCAGCCCCTGATGAACCAATGCTTCATTGGCCTAATGGTTGGTTAGTTTTCAAACTTCATTAGTAGTTCTTTGAGTTGATGATTCTAAGATTGTATGTTCTTGTTTTTTCCTTGTTTGGTATTATTGATCTTTGGCACAATCTCATCGTCATCTCGCAGTAATTTAAATTTTGCCTCATGCTTTCTTCACTGTGTCATAGGAGGCTACTATTTTTGCTTTAAGTTTCATGAACCAATGTATAGTTTCACCCTATGGTATTGCTAGAAATGCTCTTCTTGAAGCCATGTCTTCTAGTCCCCAAGATATAACCTCTTGTAGCTGAGTTTATTTTTTGTTATGAATATTGTTAGAAGAGACTTCTAATTTTCTTAAAATGAATTTTAGTTTAATATATTTTGTTGTAGTTGAATTGTTATGTTTTATCTACATTAGTGGTGATGTAAATTAATGTGCTCAGTTGTTGATGGTTGTGTACATTGTAACCAATAACCATAAGTTTTATCTTTGGGAAAGGAATTATGTGTCAGGGAAGTTATGATGATTTTACCCTTCCCTATATTAAAAAATCAAATAATTATAATACCCAACCTTTAAGAACAGATACATTTATCAATATTAATTGTATTCAGTCCCTATTATTATTTATTTTGTTGTAATATAGTAATGTGGAATCAATAGCAAACTAATGCATATCTTGTTGTCTCCTGATGTTTTTCATTGATAAGAATTATATCACTTTGGTATGGTTTACATATCGAAATGTTTATGAACATATTTTTAACATTTTAGTTGATTAGATCATAAAGTACATTGATCAATTGGATAGGATCTTCTCATTCAGTTTTACACTTAAGTAATATTCTTAAGTTTCTCTTTAACCCAAAGAGTTCACATTTTTTTCTTCCATCGTTCATAGCCAATTCTTTTATCTCAAACCTGACATACTTATACCTAAGACTCAATTGTTTGTATTATGGTCTTACTATACTTATAAATTTTGCATGCTTCTTTAAACCTGGAACTTTTTTTCGAAGAGCTTAATCATTTTAACTTGGCTTCTATGAATTTCCATAAGTTTATCTTAAAAAAGGTTTGCCCTTCTTTTTGTCAAAACTCCCTCCATGATTCATAGGCTAGCAAGATTTGAGCTTTGATACTATTTTAATAACATAGTTTGAATGTGGATAGACAACAACTATATTTTGTATATTATGTATTGTTTTGAAACATAACACAAGAAAATTGAGATTCATTAAACTATTACAAATTATAAAAAATTTTACTTTCAGGAATGGACACAATTGTTATTCCAAATGTTAATTTAAATGGTGATATGCTCTTAAGGGTCTCCCTTTTAAAAAATCTTGATCTCTATGCAAAGAGGGATAATGTTTAGCCCATGAAAATAAAAATTGCTTTTCAGATTTCAAGTGAATGCCTTCTCTTCCCAGCATATTATATAACTCAAGCTCTCCTTTCCTGAAACATCTCAATCGAGGAAGACAACCCTCAAATGTTGACAATGATTGGGCAACTTAATTGACAAGTGTAGCTTCTCAAATTCTGCAATGAACTGACAAATCAATACTTTAAAATTAAGGTAGGTCGAAAAATCTTCTTATTCCAATTTAATTAACTATAAACAACAAAGAAAATAAACTGCAAGCTTGATGGCCTCCTACCATGCTCATAAAACATGTCAATATCCAAACTCAAACACCATACTTCCAAATGTTTTGTATGAATTTTAAGGATTTTTAAATGATTTTTTTGTTTTTAAGAAGAAATTTAGGGAACTTCAATTGTTTCTCAATTTCTCCAGTTTGTCTAAGTGTAATGTCCCCCTACCCAATCTTCTACATATATAGACTACCATGCTTCCATTGCTACGATAAAAAATGTGGAGAATGCATCTTCAAGATTCTTAATATCCTTAGTACAATATATATGCTTTCCTTCACCTATTTGTATGTTCTTTGACCTTTTGATATGGTGCTAGCATATGTCTAATTATGTATGTTGTAATTTCTCAGATTATGATTTCCAATTTTATTATATAATAATTTGATATATTGAGGAAATATAAAAGGGGCCTTGCAAAGTGTATTAATATCCTTTGAGCTCAATATATAATATTGAGGTTATTATAACTTAATACCCCTTTGATTAACTTTTATCCTTATTATATGGTTTGGGCCTATTTTCCATGGATGGGATAAAGGTATGTTACAACAAAGTTGTTGAATTGATGAAGTATGTTAGTCCTTGTTATAATTACAATGATTGGATGCGGATTTTTCAATATAAAAAAAGTATGTGTAGGTATGCACTATCACAAAATTATATACAATGGAAAGAAAATGATCAAAGTAAAAGATTTGCTATGTACATTGATGGGAGACCAAAAGAAATAAGTAATATTGCAAGTTTTATAAATAGTACGCTACCTTCCTCAACTAATAAGAAACCCAATTGCATTTTTGAGGCATGTGAGGGGAATCAAGTTTTTATATGTGCGATAAAATCAATAAGTGTAGGGGAATAACTGCTAATAGATTACCATTTAAATCACATAGATACAATCAAAGTTACTATCATGAGGGTGGTAAGTACCATATGCAATTTTATTAATAAGTTTTTTTTGCTAAGATCAGTTAGCTAAAGTTTTTATATTTAATCTTTGTCATAGGATGATATGGATCAAACATGGGATAGAGGCCACGAGGATACTCCTCCTACCCACTCTTTAGCCATGGTAAAACTTATTAAAATTGTACAAATTAGATAGTTGAAGAATGTTATATTATTGTCAAACTTGCATGGGAATGATGGTACTTTGGGCACTTAGGGTACTGGTATTAGTATTAGTATGACTATTTTTCATAATAGGGGACAAGGATACTTGGTTATCAAACTTAATTTTTAATTATACTTTTATATTCATAAAAAATCTGAAATTATGAGTCATGAAAAGTTTTTTTTAAACAAGAACAATGGTAAAATTTGCTAATGTAATGTTTTGGTTTCAGTTTCAAATTGTTGTATGCTTGTAATAATAATATATGATAACTATTTAGATGCATAGCAGAGAAGGCAGACTTTAAACATGAACAAGAAGATCATAAATCATATGACAATGACATCTTGCAAATGATAAACTTCGAACTTGAACAGTAATAAAATTTATTCTTAATCAATATTATATCAAAGTTTCAAACTAATTAGGTATTGAATTAAGCTTGATAAACAACAAGATGATATGCAAACAAAAAATTGAAAAAAAAATAGAAATCTTAATCAACATCCTTAGTTGTGATGCTTTCCACTGAGTACCTAGTACTTGGGTACATGGGTACGAGGACCCATGCAACCTTGATTATTATGTTATTTTATTTAGGGTTTTTGAGTTTTTATGAAAGTTTTACTGATATTTCTATCACAATTTGATATTCAAGATCAGGGAAGAGCACCTACAAGAATAGAGGCTTCTACCCCCTCTGATGAGGAATATCACAAATCTCCCTAATTTCACATACAAGATGAAAAAAAACTAAAAAATATCAATATAGAAATAATGAGAATTTTTTATGATCACTGAAGTTTTTATATTTAATCTTTTTCACATGACAATATGGATCCCCCACAGGATAGAGGCCACGAGGATGCTCCAGCTCCCACCCATTCCTCAGTGACGATAAACCTTACTAAAATTGTACAAATTAGATAGTTGAAAAATGTTATATTATTATGTTTTTGATTGAGGAAAATAGGATTTAGCTGAGCCCTAAAACCCATACAAAAAGAAGTACAGTCATAAAAGATCGCTTAAAGTAACAACAGTAACTAAAAGTAAACAAAAGAAATAACTCCCTGCAAAAAGACAAGAACCAATGAAAGCTAGGGAGAAAGGAAAAAAGGCTAGGCTACCCCAAAAAGAGCTAGGGTGCTCAAGAAATCTCTCTTAACATTTCAACTGAATTAATTTTGAGCTCAAAAAGTCTATCTATAGCTTCCCTCATCTCTAAATGCTCTTTATCAAGATCTAGAGTGTCCTTCTTCCTCATGCTAGATCTTGCACACTTCCTAGAGAAATCCTCTAGGGTCTTTTCCTTGGTGCTATGGGAGGTCGGATCCTCATCCTTGCTATCTCTTTGGTCTTTCATATTGTTGTTAAGTATTTTGAGGTTTTCATCAGTTTCCTTAAGAATATTGTAGCTTTGTTCCACAATTATCCTCAAGGAGCTTTCCATAGTTTCAACCCTTTTTTGATTTCCTACACCTTGTCATACTTGTTCTTTTCTTCTTCAATGATTTTGTTCTTCGAACTAAAGTTTTCTCTTTTAGGGTTGCACACCTTATACTTTAGGTCTTGGATTTCATGGAAGACCCATTTTTTTGTATGAAAGCTAGCAGCCGCACTATTCTTGGCATTGTTGATGATGTCCATATCTAGGTGCTCCTTTGCAATGTTACTAAAAATAATCAAGGCCAGATCGATTAATTGTTCCATTAAAAATTTTCCTTCATCATCCTCTTTAACTTGAGTTCTAATAATTTCTCTATTTAACCCCATCTTGGCCGAGGTGGTATCAAAATTTCTCCAGACCACCTTTCTATCTTTGCCAGTGATCAAGCATTTGTATCGATTCGTGTCATAGTCCTCAAAGCCTTGAATTTGATCATCCCTTTCACTACCTTCTGATACATCCCCCTCAACCCCTTTCTTCTCCTTATTGGACTCAAGGTGTTTCCTTTTTTGACCCTTGATAGTATTCTTAGAATCCTCCCTATTTTTCAGCATTTTGATAGTGATTATTTTCTTTCCCTTTTTCCTCTTCTCTATTCTCCTTTGTGCCTTCCTCACTCTCTTCCCTCATGTCCATTCCATCAGCCCCTTCATTATACTTCCTATTAGAGGTGGAATCAAGGTTGTGGTTGGGTTGAGGAGTGGAATTAGTTTTATTTTCTTGTCTGGTGTTGTGTTTCCCATAGCCTCTTAATAGGGTATCATCCTTATCTACCTCTATGTGCATGTCTTGATTGTCTTTTATGTCTGATGGTAGATAGTTATCTTCCAACTCTTTCAAGTCGTCTTTGTCCTTCTTCCCATCCTTTTTAGGTTTAATTTGTTTACCAATTGTCCTAGCTTTGAAGAATTCATAAATTAAAAGTAAAAGCCCCTCATGGAGTGCAAGATTCCTAGTGTGCTTCTCCTAAAATTCATTTATATTCTCATTTATTGAAGAGTAAAGATAAAAGGGAATAGAAATTTTGGCCCCATAACTAAAGTGATTTAAAATCATGAATTCATAAGTGCATAGCCAATCAAATCTAGTATCAAGGCAAATATAATTGATAATAGCCCATAAAACAAACCTTCATATCCTCTTTATGGAACTTGGGAGATAATGGGTATCTCTCTTCGCAAGAGCTTTCTTCTCCTCTTGGTCCTTGGTAAATTCCACCACCACTTGGCTCAAGATTTTTTGATCTCTGTAAAATTTCTTCCCCATGAATACCAATGAACTCAGAAATAACATCCTCCATCACAATAAATTTAACTCCATCAATTTTCATGATGCCCTAATTCTAGATTTTTACCATAGCCTTGGTGACTAAGGGTTTCCAACCATGAAGCTTTTCTATAAAAGTTGTGAGATTCCCTTCTTTCAAAATTTCCCAGACCTTTGACCTACTATGCCATTTATGGGCTTTATCCTCTGGTTTCCTCATGTGCCTTTCCCCAACCATCTTGCTCTTGTTGCTAACTGGAAACTCAGTATCAAAACCCCTAAAAGTAAATGGGCTTCTTCTCATTTTCTTGAGAATTTTATCAATTTTATTGTCTAGCAATCTAAATTCTATCATTGAATTAAGAGGATAGAGATGATTGATGTGAGAAGTACGAGTGATATTGTACTTTTGCATCACATTTATGCACATTCCCCATAAAGCACTAACTATCATAATTAATTTATACATCAAATTTTTGACCCTCCTCCAAGTCATATTATCTAACATAATGATAGTAAATTATGCCTAATCTTCCTAGGATCCTATCTTGTTCAATCATATATTTAATCTTTGATAGGAGATTATTACCTTCCATCCATTTGGCCATCCCATTGTACTTGATTGCCCAATTAGCCAGACTATCAACCACATAATTGGCCTCATGGTACTCATGTGCCACATGAATTTCTTCAAAATATTTGAGGAGAAGAATGTAATCTTCTATAATGTTCTCTATTGTCTAGGTAGGTTTATTCTTCTCCTTAAGGAAATCTATAATATTTTTTGAATCACCTTCGAGCCAAAGGTTTTTCACACCCATATTGAAAGCTAGTTTAATGGTATAATGAGATACTATAGCCTCCACATAATGGTTGGTTTGAGTTCCAAGGTGAGCAGCCACCACAGCAATACCTATGCCAAAGTTATTTCTAATAACACCACCCACTTTAGCCTTTCCCAAGTTGCCTTTGGACACCCCATCAAAGTTAGCTTTACACCATCCCTCAAGCAGCATTAACCAAATACACCCATCCCTCTTGCTTTTATTATTTTCATTGGTGCCAATAGAGGGGATAGGGCCTTTGATAGTAGAATAATTCTCCATCTAAGAATTAAAGCATTTGTGGAAAAAAACCTTAGCCTTGGTTTCCTTTTCCATGAAAACTCTATTGTTACACTCCTTCTAGACCCCCCAACAAACATTGGGAAGGTTCCAATTCCACAAAACCCTGTCTTCACACCCAAATCTACCCTAGATCCACTACTCAAACACATCAAGGATGTTGGAAGGAAAACACCAGGATATGTTAAGAAAGGATAAGAAATGAGACCATATATTGTTAATGAAAAGGTAGTGGATGAAAAGGTAATCAACACTCTCACAATGATTTTTACAAAGAATGCATCTGTTAGGCATCATATTTCCCCTCTTTTTGAGATTATCCACTATCAAGATGCAATTTTGAAGCATAATCCTAAAGAACATGTTGATTTTTGGAATGAGCCCCAAGAACCAAGCTTTGGCCCACACTAGGGGAGGACCAAAATTTTGAAGATTCTCATAGCCCAAGTCCATAGTGTAAATGTCATTAATAGTCTCTCCCCAGATGATGGATTCTTTCTTGTGAGATAAGGGAATATATCTAATTAGGTCCATAACTGCCTTGAGATCCAAGGATATCTCAGCCAAATCAATCCATTCATTCTGATTCTTATAATCTCTTACCCTGCTTCCAAACTTGTTAATGCAAACATTAGCCCATCTATTGAAAGGTTCAATTTCCCAAATAGGGCCAACATTGAGCCAGTCATCATGCCAAAAGTTGATATATTCTCCATTGCCAAGTTTCCATTTACCTTTTTCAAAGGCAAAACTCTTATTCCTCGGAATTTCATTCCAAATAATAGAACCCCTAGGATCAATAGCTCTATTGATGAATTGTATGGGAGTAAGGTTTGCCATGTACTTGAGCTCCATAATATCTCTCCATTCTTCTTTAGAATTGAAGATTCTCTATATTTTTTTTTCTTAGAGAGCACCATTAATCTGTTTCAGCTTTCTAATCCCCAAGATCCCTTTTTTCTTGGGTCTACATATATTATCCCAAGTCACTAGAGGGTATTTTTTGTGCTCATTGGTTCCAAACCACATGAAATACTTCTTAATGGCCTCCAAATGTTTTGCAACCTTGGGAGGGATAGTAAAGAGACTAAGAGCATAAGTAGGAAGGTTTTGGAGGGTAGACTTGATCAATTAAACTTTAGCAGCATGGCTAAGAGTAACACCTTTCCAACCTGCCAATTTTCTATTAAAATTGTCAATGAGATTGTCGCAAAACTAGTTAGGTGATTTTGTACCCAAATGATAGCCTAAGTAAGTGGAGGGAAGAGTCCCAATATTACAGCCTAGGATGCTAGTAATTTTCCTCTATTTATCCAGAGGAGTGTTGAAGAAAAAAATTGAGCTCTTATCCCAGTTTATGAGATGACCAGAGGCCTTGGAATAGATGTTGAGGATCCCTTTGATATTATGAGCTTCTAAAATTGAGGCCTCACCTCCCAAAATTGCATCATCCACAAATTGTGGCTAAGTAAAGACCCGAGGACCTAAAGAAGGTTTCAGACCCACCAAGTCCCCCCTACTTCTCTTGGAATTAATAAGTTTTCCTAGACCTTTAGCAAGGATGATGAAAAGAATAGGAGGTAGAGGATTCCCCTTATGAAGATCTCTAGAAGATTTGAAAAAATCTAAAGGGGTACCATTAACAATAACTACAAATGTAGGGGAGGAGATCAATTGAGAAATTAGCTTTCTCACTCTAGAATTGAACCCAAAAGCCTCAAGCACCCTATCCAAAAAACCCCAATCCACCCTATCATAAGCTTTAAAAAGATCAAGTTAAAGAAAGAAGCCCTCCTATTTACCTACTCCTAGAGAATGAATAACTTTGTGGACTTCCATGATAGAATCAAGAATTTTTCTACTAGGCACAAACCCAAATTGTTGCCAAGCAATAATCCCAAGAAGTAATTTGATAACTCTATTGGTTAAGACTTTAGTAAAATATCATAGAGGGATTTTCAAAGGCTAATAGGCCTAAAAGCTCCAAAAGAGTTAGCCCTTGTGACTTTTGGAATCAAAATAAAAAAACTAGCATTAATTTCTTTAAGCCGATTCTTAGCACCAAAGAATTCATGAACAACTTTGACCAGGTCATAGTAGATTATATCCCAATACATTCGGAAGAAAAAGGTGGGAAGTCCATTAGGACCAGGAGCCTTTTCAATAGGCAAAGAAAAAACTACCTCTTTAATTTCCTCCATTTTGGGGATGGCCAATAAGGCCCTATTATGAGCCTCATTGATAACTGAGGGGATAGTATTAATGATAATATTTTGATCTTCTTCAGCTAAATTTAGGTCTTCAATGAGAATAGAGGAGAAAATCTTGATAGTGGAAAGGTGAAAGAACCTCAAGTTTTTGTCACCTTCTTTGAGCCAAATCAACCTTGACCTCTGCTTCCAAAACATTTCCTCCTTTCCAAAAATATTGTGAAGATCAGCAAGGATATCCTTCTCTATTTCATCTTAATTTCATCATACCCCCATGTTTGGATCTCTTCCTAAACCTCCACAAGATCCTTCATAACCCTTTCTTTGGTTTGGAAAATATTCCCAAAGTCACTTTTATTCCATATTCTAATTTTAGATTTAATGAATCTAAGCTTTTTGGCTTCCTTATACATAGTAGTTCCATCAAGCTCTATCCCTCCCCCCCCCCCCCCCCACCCCTTAAATTTATTAAATAGGTCAGGGTGCACTGACCACATCTTCTCAAATCTAAAAGGGAAAGCTTTCTTTCTATTAAGTATATCAATAAAGAGAGAGATTGGGGAGTGATTCAAGCCAAGCCAAATGACCAAGGAAAGCTTGTAGTGAAACTAACACAACCAGTCCAAAGTTAAGAGAGCTCTATCAAATCTCACATGAATACAATCTAAGCTTGTTCTCTTGTTGGACCATGTGAACTTGCATCCACCAATATCCACATCCATAAGGAGCTAAGTCCCTTATTAAATTAGCTAAATGTTGCCTACTATTCACATCAAGTGAAAGACCTCCTTGCTTCTCAGTAGCCAAAAGGGGGTATTAAAATCTCCCATAATAATACCTAAAGACCCTCCAAGCTTAGAAACAAGGTTCAAAATTTTATGTCAAAAGTTTCTTCTGCCATTCTTAGTATTAGGGGCATAGAGATTAAGAAGAAATGATCTCTCCAAAGTCTTAGGTTCAAAAAAATTTATGAGTAAGATATTATCTTCATCAAAAATGATATTAGCATCTATGGAATCTTTCCATAAAGTGAGAAGACCACCAGATGCCCCATCTGAGTTAGTGGTCGAGTTTCTTCAACCTTTACCAAAGGATATCTTATACACTTTTTCCTTCTTCATTTTATTTTCCTGAATTAAAAAAAGATCTAGTCTATGATCCCTAATCATATTCCTAACAATTTCCTATTTGTGGATTCCATTGATTCCACAAATGTTCCAAGATATAATCTTCATATTTTGAAATTCTAGCAAGCCTCCTGAATGGTCTTTTGAGATCCATCCAAAATATTCATCTTCACTTCTTCCTTCATGATTTGTTTCAAGCTCTTCCTACCTGGGTTACTTGAAGATCGTCCAGTATCCACTTTGACCCTACTCCTTGTTGTTGTTGGTGAGACTAGTGATGGATCTTTGCCATTTTTCTTTTTCTTATAGGTAACTTGGGTCTAGGGGTTCTTCTTGGAGTCCTTGCAACTATCAAAGAGTGATTCCAAATGAGATAAGTGCTCAGGTGAAGTAGTTGAGACCATGTTTAGGAATCTACTTACCATTGATGGAGAGAACTCATTACCCTGAGAAGATTTATTCTCCCCTTCCATAAGAGTCCCATCCAGAGAGTCTATAGATTCCACAACATTCTAAGTCTCTATGGTACTGGCTACCTCCATTCCAACTTTGTCCTCCTTTGATGTTAAATTTTTGGGGAGAACCTTTCCTACATTTTTCTCCTCATTGTTGTTCTACTTTGGCTTAAAGTCTTTTAGGATCTTGTTATTAACCCCCAAAGGAGTAATAAGCTGTAATTCCTTCATAGATACAATATCCCCATTTTTTGAATTTACATCTAATGTGTTGGGTTCCTTAAGTGAAGGAACGGAGTCCTTACTCCCTTGGTCCTTCTTATGTGAGCTCTTTTCCTTCCATACCTTTCTAGTTGCTTCATCTGAGACCATTTGATTGTGTTTACCCTTTTTGAGATTAGCTTTTCAGTTCTTTTCTTTGTCTTTGAAAACTGAGCAAGCCTTAGCTTTGTGTCTAGCCTTTTTATAGTGGAAGAAAGCAAAAGGAACTGACTCATAGTTGATCTGTTGCATTCATTTACCTAGATGAGACTGCAACTCAATCACTTGAGGCATATCCTATCCTTCAACTACACCCACACATATCCTAGCATACATTAGTCTCTTCTTGGTTGTTGTGATCGTATCTATGAAAAAAAATCCCCAAAAGAGTTAGCAATGCCAACCAAAACGTCTTTAACCCAATATTCCAAGGGAACCTCTGGAAGCCTGATCCAAACTAGGGACTGGGTAAGAAAATCATTGTTCAAATCCAAATTGGAATTCCATTTTTGAAGGATGAGAGTAGATTTACCCATAGTCTAGTTCCTTGCATAGAGAACCTTAGAGTAATCCTCTTGACAAGAGAACTCAAAGGACATAAACCCTTTAGCCATAGCCATAACTTCAACCTACTCATTCAAATCCCATTTGTTTTTGGAAAAGGTCCTCACTAGATCAATATTAGGTTAGCGGCCAATGAATTTTCCCACTAGGGTAATCACCATTCCCAAAATGTTATGGTCTATGATTTCAGAGGGAACCTCAACAATGAAAACCCCTTTATCCTTATCTATTTTATCAATGATCTTGGGAAAAGATGACTTACCTATGGGCTTAACATCAAAAAGATTATTCCATTTCCCCCAAGCTTAGGGGGTCCATTCTCTAGATATTCTATGTACCAAACCATGAGCAAGAATTTTGCCTAGGCATGGCTGCAAGTCACCTGGGTCCCCATCTTCCACAGTTTCACCCTTCCTATTGTCATTGACCTGCATAGAAATCACAGACTAGGATCCCTGTGCTGGATTGGAGTTCCCACTAAAACAATTCAAAACTCTAACGCCTTCCTACTTTACACTACCCCACTCTCCCATAATGAATTAGACCTAAATTTATTAACCCTTAGTTGTAAGAACTACAGGCAAGACGCCCCACTATTTCACCAAGGGTCAATGGAAAAAATTCTCAGATCCATAGTAGAGAATGGCCCTGTGGGGACTTGAAACTTGGTTGTAAGCCCTACATATGTTATTTTATTTAGGGTTTTAGATTTTTTATGAAATTTTTACCGATATTTTTGTTACAATTTGATGTTTGGGATAGGGGAAAAGCACCTGCAACAATAGAGGCACCTACCCCTTCTAATGACAATATCGCAAAGGTTCCTAATTTAACATATATGATGAGGAAAAAACTTTAAAAAAATCAATTTAGAAATTATGAGAATTTTCAAAGATCCAAATCCAATGGAGGAGGTGTTAAAGAGGTAACAGGAATTAATGGCCATAGCACATCATTTTGAAGTAAGTAGTAATGAATCTTTAATTATAACAAAAGTTCAATAAAGGTTAATTTTATGTTGTGAACTAAAATATGTATGTGTTCTTGTTGCATGATTTCTTGCAAACTCAAGTGCCTGGTCTAGGACATCAAAGTGAGGCTGATACTAGCAGAGCTCTGACTACCTTAGGTAAAATAATCCTTAAGTTAACAAGTTACAAGGAATTTTTTCTTTGATCAAACATTCAAAAACTTCTTAAGTTAACTCTTACTTTTATTGTATCAGAATTTCTTTGCTAAAAATGTATTGTTCACAAGGTCATCAAGTGCAAGAGACTCCTAAAAGCTCAACAAAGTTCCATTAGAGATTGTCGACTGTAATGTCGACAACAAGGGCCATTCAAACATTGATGCCTCCATGATCTATGCCTAGTAAATCCTTGTTCTATTATATTTGGTTTTGTCTTAATTATGATTTGACAATTTGTACTTTAATCATGGGTGCATCTAGTAGCAGATACATTGTCAATGTCTGCTATGCTAGATACAGATCAGAGTACATGTATTGGTGATGATTCACCATCATTTTCTAGGTCTACCCATGTTTATAGCATGGGAGCTATGTAGATGTCATTGTTGATTGACAACAATGAATTGACGCCTTTGAAATGTCCTAAGCTTCCAAGTATTTTTAAATTATTATTTTTTATATTCTAATATGCATTTACCTATTCATAACAAGTTCTGGATTGACCATCCCATGATGTTTTTTGTAGGAAATAAATACTTTTATAAGGCACTTTATGACCATGCACTGAAGATATTTGGGCCCACCATATGTATAAGGTACACAACTTTAGTTAATTTTTCTATCTAACAATTTTGTTTTTTTTCTTAAAAGGTGGAACTTGCAAGAAAAAAAATTTAAAGATCAATTCATTAAAGATTTAGAGCATGAGTTTGGTAATATTTTTAAGGAGAAGAAAATTTTAGAAAAAACTGCTAAACATCTAGACATTGTGAGGGACTCTTATAGAAGGAGTCTCATCCATAATCTAAAGTACGAGAATCCTCCCTTTATTTCATTAAGGAATTGGAATGACTTCATTTTGAATGCAAAGGAAAAAATGGATGTTAAAAGAGGAGTTACACCTACAAATGAGAGAAGAATGTATGCAATAGTATTAAATACTAGTACAACGTAATAATGCACTAATTAGGCATCTTTATATCTATATCATCTAACATATTTCAAACTATTCATAGGTTGTAGGATATTTCAAAGGCAACAAAGGCTAAGCTGCAAAAGATTGGGTAGCACAAACTTGGATCTGGTGGATATTTGAAAATTAAAGCACGAATTCTAAGTAGGAGTAAATAAATTCCAAAAAAAAATTATTTATAAAATGGAAATAATTGTGTTTAATCAAAAAATGTAGGGCTTTGAATTTAATTTAGAGGCCACGAGAGAACACCAAAAAATTGCCTTCAAGGAAGGCTATCAAGTCGTGGTTGAACACCTACACCAAGTTTCCACTAGCCCAACCCAGGAGCCCCCTACATCATGTGAATAAGTAAATATGTAAAAAAAAAAATTAGAAATTGAATACTTGATAAACAATCTATTTGATAATAATGTTTGCATGACATTGCAATGTAGCCTCCTAATTTTAACACATATCCTTATACGTTGCATGATGAAGCCCCTGATGTGCATCATAGTGTCGATGGAGGTGTTCATTTTCTATTTAAAAATAATTGTGAAATTATTAATACAATTAAACATCTTAAATTAAACTTGGTGTAACCTTTTTTGTGTATGTTTTAGAGGATACAAAATGTCATGTTGAACAAGTGTCAAAGGATGTTCAGATTGATCACCATGTAGATCATGTGGCACATTTAGGTAAAGAAAATCTATGTTTTGTTTATTTAAATAAGTTTTTTGATTTATATTTATTTTACTTAATTAAAGGCATTTAATTCACTAATATAAATTGTTTGAATTTAACTCATGATGTAGTTGTTTTTGCAGCAGACTCCCCTTTGCCGCAATGCCCACTTGCTCCTGAATAGATGAGCAAGAGACATGTGTTGGCATTAGAATTAGTAGAGAAGGGGAATGGCAAGGGGAATGACGAGGACATTGATATTCCTCTTACAAGATTCTTTAAAAAAATAACATTGAGAACCTCAAAAGGAAATGACGTTAATAAATTTTATATGTTAATGAATTATTCATGAAAGTTTTGTGTTAATGAATTATTCATGAATGTTGTGTGTTAATGAATTTTATTTGTTAATGAATGTTATCATGTGATTATAATGATTGAATGTTATATTTCAAAAATGGTTGAATGAATGAATGAATAAATGTTATTAGATGTTAATGGGGAATTTAGAGTGATGTTGGGGGGGCAGGGGGGGAACCAAATGAGCTTCCACCTTCATGTGGTTGGCCTTGTTAAGTAGAGAATATTAAACTATTCTTGAAACCAAGTGAAGCTCAAGCTAAACTAAACAAAATCAAATTTCTAAGGAAAGCTATCCATGGCAAATATCTAGCACCAAAATCTATAACACATGAGAAATAGCTTACTTTTCCAAAATGGGCTAGGTGATAGTTAGTCTAGCAAAAAGAATAGCTAGTCACAACATTGTTTGGAATATGGTTGGTGTCTGGTTTGGGATATCTCAAGACTTCTTTTGTCCTCCCCCAAGTGCTGAATGCAGTGTTTTAATAATTGAAGGCCATGAGTTTGAAGAATATGCCATTGATGATATTGAGGACTCATTGCCATCTACTATCAGATTGGTTGTTGGAGGTCTAACCATTGCCTTCCATGCCAATTAAAAAGTCATAACATTTTCCAAGGACTAGAATATCTATCTCTCCCCTAGTTTTTAGTAGATTAGAGATGAGGAAGATGTAAAGTATTGTAGTTACTTTTAGTTTTAGTATCCTAATTTTGTCAGACATCCTTTATATTAGACTATCAGCCATCAGGATTCCACATGGTGATGAGGTTTTGTACTCATTTGTATTCAAATCAATAAAACTTAGTACAAAATGAAAACACTTGTGTAGTCATGTAAGGACTTTTTGGATACTTCTTGTCATCAAATTTTGTAGAGAAAAAAAGGTTTTTATAAAGACATTCAAGAAAATTTTTAAGTTACCCAATTATTTTCCAAGTAAATATTTTTAGGTCTATCAAGGATTTTCCAAGACTAAGTTTCCCAACTATGATTGGAAGATAAGTTTCATACATGAAGACCAATTGTTAAACCATCTAAAAAAACCTCCATTTTCATGATCAAGTAGACTTTAAATACACATTTGTAACATAATAGATATAGAGATTAGCATGAGTGCATGACAATGAGAGAATGCCTTGTATGAAATCTACAAATTAGTTAAAATGGTTCTAGTCCTAGTATTCTTCTTTTCCTAACACTTAATATCCATATTGTTTTTGTTTTCTTACAGCACATCTTCTATCTAGGCCTTGGTTTCTTGTGTTATCCATTAGACTCTAGAATACATGTCACTTATCATCTATGCCTTATGTCCAAATAATCCATGACTCTGGTCTTTTACAATTGGGAATTTTCTTCTTTTCAATGTTGCATGGTACTCATTTCCATACCCCTACAATGCACACTTGGATACTCAGTGGGTACTCAATAGAGAGAATCATAGCTAGGGACCTTGATTAAGATTCCTTATTTTTGTTTGCATATCAACTTTTTGTTTATCAAGCTTAATTCAATATATAATAAGTTTGAAATTTTGATATAGTATTGATTAATAGTAAACTTTATCACTATTTGAGTTAGAAATTTATCGGTTGCAATATGTCATTGTTATATGGTTTATGATCTTCTTGTTCATGTTTAATTTTTAAAGTTTTCCTTCTCTATTATGCATCTAAACATTTAACATATATTATTACTACAAACATATTACAAATCTCAAACTAAAAAGAAAACATTGCATCTACAAATTTGATCATTGTTCTTGTTTTGAAAATTCATTGTCACAACACATATTCTCAAATTTTCTATAAAATATTAAGTTATATAACCCATGTCCCCTATAGTGAAAATAGCCTTAGGTGTACCCATACTCAAAGTACCCAAGTACTCCCGTCCCTATGCAACCTTCCTCTTTTTACTTCCTTTCCATGTAGTAATGTCCTTATATGCTAGAACAAGGGGTTCATACAAATGATTTGGTTTTCCTTGTTGAATTTAGTTGGATCCATATTTTTTTTGTTCCCTAAATAATTAGATGCAAACTTTCTTTGAGACTAGATTTGCTAAAAATGTATGCCAACTCACCCATTATAAGAACAAATCATTCAATAATTGACCAATTACTAAACTTATTTTGAATCTAGATGGTTTTTGAATAGGTTCAAAAGGTCAACCAAACAAGTTGTAGCAAACTTGGATTTCACAGGTGTAATAAGCTATGATGTTGACAAGGCCTATCGTAGGAATCAACAAGAGGATGTGGTCATGCCATTTATAATAAAGAGGTTGGGAAGAAAGAGATGTCGTATCTGCCTTGTCTTTGGGCATATTTATTTCAGTTTGTACCCTTTAATTCCTTTTTGAGGTTTTCCAATATAATTGGACATAATCCTTCATGGGTGGAACTAGTTTTAGACAATAATTGGCTTTTTTGTTTGTTTTTATTAATTGGTACGAATTAAATATTGGATTACATTTTGTTGTTGTCTCAAGTTTTGTCTATGTTAGCTTTTATGCAGTTCCTTTAATTTGTGAGAATATTGCCTGCACACATCCCTATCATTTATCATTTTTTTATTGTACCTTATGTGTGCCTTAAGTAGATGAGTTGTTGTACTTGACACTAAGAAGCTATCTTGAACTTTTAGTTGAAATGAACAAGTATTACAATCAGATGCAATCATTTTTCTTTGCATGTAGCATATGGAAATCCTCAATGTGCACTTCAAGATCCTTTTATCCTATAAATTTCTATGGGGTAATTGTTTGTAATCCACAGTCAAATTTTGTAGTACTAAAAGAATTTTTCAGTTCAATATTAACTAGCTTTTTTTCACTTAAGAAAGAAAGATTTCTAGTTCGATTATTTGCATTCATGATAGTTTTTATACCTTAAATTTTTGTTCAGGAAGCTTTGAGATCATATGATCTTGTTTTTGCTCCACTTAAATGAGAGGTTTGATTTAGTAGGTTTTCTTTAGGAAGCTTTGAAATTGTATGATATTGTTTTTTATATTGTTTACACACCAAAAGTTACACAACTTCTATGAGAAGCAGAGGAGACAGGGGTCACTATTGTAAGTGGATTGGAAATGTTCATAAGGAAAACCATGGGACAATTTGAACTCTTTACTAGTTTTCCACGTAAGGTTTCTCAATTTCACAACACAAACAATTGTATGGGGTACATTTGCTACTAAATATGTTTCTCTATTGGTTTTAATACGATGTTTGAATTGATTGCAATACCTGAGAAAGTAATGAGGGAAATAGCTGTTAGAAACACTTGATCACATAATGGAGATTGTGAGCTGCTATTATATTTAGCTCATTTGTCATGTTGTTCCATTTGGATAACTTATATTAGACAATATTTTTGGAGTTTTCCATATTAATATTAACATATCATATTATAAGAGAATGTTAATGTTATCAATTCTTTCATTAAGAATGTTGTGAGTATAAAAGGAGCACTAGATCAAGATTAGATCTTATATGTAACATGTTAAAATGGGGAGGATATAGAAATAGGCTATTGAAGTGGGCAATTCTATTTGAATATATTCAAGCTTAGAGTGTCTGCTGCTTTATAAAAATTAGCAAATATTTCTAATTAAATGAAGATTTTTTCAACTAAGTTTATTCTTAGCATATTTGAGTGTTATAACTCATTTAATTGACTTTGTTATAATGGTTATAATTATATCATGTAGGGATTTTCCAATATGAAGCTTATTTTGAGATTGAAATAGTTATGTCTAAGAACAATATTGTTATCCATGAGTGGAATTAGAAAGCTTCTACTCATTCTCTTCAATCATGCGGTAGTATGGCATTAACTATTACACATAAAGGTAGCAGATTAGGAGGACAATATAGACTCTATAAAGAGAAATAATTTACAAAAAAAAATTATATATTAATTTACATCATTATAAGAGTTGTGTAAACAACAAGATGGAGATACCTTTATCAATTTCTTACTCTTGTTTGAATGGCAAATAGAACTTCCAAAACCTAAATGACACACATCATTCATACCAAAAATGAAAGTATAAAATCAATCTAGTCAATGTTAAGGTGATCATTCCATGGGAATAAATTCAATGTTTAGATGAAATTGTTTATAATTTGAATCTTATTAATTCCTTTTTGTAATACTAGGCTAAACTTAAATTGAAATTCTGACAAAAAAATGGCATGCTAGTAGATTTAGAATATTGATATTTTGTTGATTTACATGAATTTGGAATCTCTTCTTTGGGTCTAATGATTCTATCACTTCATTGTCACAAACATATGTAGCAATTTTTGGACCACAGAGATATTGTGAGAACCAAATTTAGAGTTGACATTACAATGTAACAGTTTCTCTTGTGAGATAATTATGTGTAATTAATGGATACATGATTTGAAGACACTAGAATTGTTGCCATTATCAAGGTGAAAATATGTCTATGTATTTCACATCATGCATCCATATAGAGCTAACATTATTGTTTTGGGAATTCACAAGGGTTGGATGAGATTGATGTTTATAGGATTATATGTATTAAGATTACTATCCACATAAGGCAAACCATGATAATGTAAGATCTATCAATGGAGCATTTCTCAAATTTGCAATAATACTATATGTATAGTATACATTTTCTTTACAGGATTTTTATCAATTCATGTTTGAATTTTTTGTTATTGATTGTAGCAACATGAAAATTAAGAGGAGAAATAGTTGCTAGATATATTTGAGCATGTAGTAAAGATTGTTGTGATGTTATCATGTTCAACTTGGGTGTCATGTTATATCAAGGAAGTTCTTTGTAATTTTTCTTTTGAAAATTCCTCAAATCAATAACTTTTTGTGCTACAAGGGGGCATACCACTTTGAACTCTCTATCCTTACCTAGCAGCATTCTTGGTATGTCAAAATAGCAGATGTCCCCTCTCTAAATAAAATTTGTTAAATACACATGGGATACCATTCAAAAAGGGGAAATGCCATTAGAGGAAAGCAGTGTCATCAATGAGCTCTGGAGTAGGGCCAATGTTCATCAAGATTCTCTAGACTCATATAATACCTTGCTTGATAGAATTATTCAACACAACAATCCATGAATGGCAACACTCAAGAAATATACATGATAGAAATTCTATGGGTAATATCATTAAGAAATTAACTTTCAATCACCCGTGCAAGTGTAGATTCTAGACTCAATGTATCTAAGCCAAGAACTCACAGTATAATTATACATATTTTAATCAATAATATATTATTTTAAAAAAATAGAACCGGATGTCCAATTTTCGATGCAAAGGAGCATAGCATTTCAACAATGATGCTATACGTGTGACATAAATTTTGACTAGGATTCATCACAATTTCAATGCAAAGGAGCATAACATTTCAATGAGGATGTTATACATGCGACATGAGGTTTGACCAGTATTTGTCATAGTTTTGACACACAGACACATAGCATTTCGATGGGGTTTTCATCACAATTTTGACAAGCATTGGTCCCATAGGTGGAAAGTGTAGTACACAATGCTTATGGGTTGAGGCAAATATCTCGACAATAATTTCGTCGATATATCTACCACAGTAATGTTGCAATTTTGACAAATGTTAGGGTGTTGTAAAATTGATAAAAAAGGATTGACAATAGTGTTTGTTGTTTTGTTAACATAGTGGTGTCAAAATTGAGATGAATCCTCATCAAAAATTAGGTCTAAATTTACTAGTGGAGGGAATTCATTTGAAATGCTTGGGACGTGAAGAAGTGAAAGAAGTTTTGGAATAGTTTCATGATAGATATGGCACGGGAAATGGGTCACCAAAAGCTACAACACATATAAATTTGAGATCAGATTATTTTTAGACTACCATCTTTAAGGATACATTTGAACATGTACATTCTTACCATATTTTTTAGATAAGTACAAATAGAGAAAAGTATCCAACTATGTCGCTACAACTAGTGTTCAAGGTACACTCTTTTGCTAAGTGGGGGTTGGACTTTATTGGTCTAGTAAACCCACCATCATCTATATGAAATATTTTCATCCTCACAGCTATAGACTATTGCACACACTACACAGAAGGAAAAAAAATTACAAATTGCATGGCAAAGGTAGTTACAAATATCTTGGAAGAAACATTGTCACAAGGTTTGGTATGTCATTCTTCCTAGTATGTGATAATGGATCATCATTTGCATTGATCTTCCTTACTCAATGGGCACAAGATAATCAGGTTATAATCAAGTTCTCTTCGAATTACTATCCCCAATTGAATGGTGTGGTTGAGTCCATCAATAAGAACTTAATCATAGTGATAAAGAAATTTCTATAGGAAAATCCAAAACATTGGCACACTTAGTTAAAATATGCATTATGGATAGACAGAGTGAGGATAAAAAATACTTTGGGAACATCTCCCTATTTACTCATCTACGGACAAGAACCAGTGTTCCCACTTAATCTCAGGATTCTAGTATTGAAATTTATGAAGGGGTATGTTGAGGACACGCATAGAATTTAGATTAGATTAATGAATCTCTTGGAATTGGATGAGCAAGGAAAAACAACCTTTAAACATATGGTAAAATATCAGACTCTCATCAAATGGTGTTTTGAAAAATGGGTGACAATAAAATCTTTCAAAATATCCAACCTTGTTCTCTTGTGGGATAAGCCAAAAGAAAAGTCGGGCAATCACATAAAGTTTCAATGATTGTAGATTGGCCCTTATCAAATTATAGAGATTTTAGAAGAAATACTTTTAGGTTGAGTTCCTTACAAGGGGAATTGATCCCATTTCTTGTCAATGGCTAGTTCCTAAAACATTTCTTTGAGGCCTAAAAGTGGAAAACATCAAATATATATATATATATATATATATATATATATATATATATATATATATATATATATATTTCCCTTTCTGCAAGTGTGTTAATTTTTTGCAAGTGTATTTATTTTCAACAAGTGTGTTTATTTTCTACAAGTGTTTTTGCTTTAAGTTATGTATTTAATTTCAGTTGTATGTTTTCTTTCAAAGTCATGTCAGTCTAGGGGTTAGGTGCAATCAAGACTCTTTCTTGACACATTTCATAAATCACTCCTTATGGTCTTGACTTTTACGAAGAGGTATTTATTTGTCAAAGCATTCAAATGATTTTGTTTCTTATACCAACTGGGGAACGGATGTTACTTTTAGTCATAAAGGACTCTTAGTTTTCAAATCAAAATTTTAGATCAATAGCTCTAAACATTTTTTGCAAACTTAAAGATTGACTATCTTGGTGTTTTTAAATCAAGGTTGATGACAGCAAGGGATAGTCCAAAACTTGTTTTTTTAGACAAAAGGTCTTTTCAAAGAATTGTTAAGGTCATTATTTGGCATGAGAGTTTCCAAAAGCTCTAAAAAGAGGAATGCAAAGGTTATCAAATTAATAAAAGAATCTGAGAAATGACACCAAAGCCTTGGTTACACAGTCTAAGTGTGGTTAGAGAATAGAAATAAAACAAAAAAAGGTGGTGTTAAGAATAAAATATTCTAAAAGGTCTGAGAAATGTAATCTGACAATAAGGATATTCCCTCCAAAATGGCTATCTAGTATCTATACACATTGCTTCATGAAAGAATCAAATGGAAACATGCGAGCTCTGTAAAGCAAGATTCAAAAGATTACTCATGACCAAAAATACAAATATGCCAATCCATCAAGAGCCCTCTAAATGTATTCTCTCATCTAGTTAGTTAGTGATTGATACACATGATCTAAAAGGATTCCCAATGAATGGATCAGTGGAGTGGAGGATTGTTTCCAAGTTTCCATAGACTCATGACAGATTGCATCTTGAAAAGTCAAAGGAAATGAATACATTGTGCACACATTGAGCTTGAAGATTCGAGATTCTGAAGTTTTGACTGTAAAGGAACTTGAAATTTGTTTGAAGTGTTTGGGATTTAATTGTTATTTGACACATGTTAGAAGAATGCTTGCTAGTGAAGAAATGCCTTTTGTCATTTCTTCCTTTTTTTTGGGTCTATTTGTTGTGATTTCACAATGCACACCCCATTTCTCCTAGAAATGGGGACCCCTAGTAATTTTTTTTGTCTCCTAGACCCCTACTCTAGGGCTTGGGTCATTTTGGAACTCTTTACAAGCCTGGTTCAAGCCTCAAACTCTGATTGAGAAATTTTGGGGTGTCAGAGAGGAAGAAAATTTAAAATTTATATGTTTAGTGCATAAGTGCACACTAGCGCACATGTGCACTTATCCATAGTGTGCAGGTGTGCTAAATTCACAAGTGCTCACTTATCTCCCTTTGGAGATGCACACCCATGCACATGCGCAAGTGCACAGCTCCAAAGGGTGCACACATCAAGCCCAGGCCTATATAAGCCTAGAACCCCTCTCCTCATTGTTCTCATGCCTCCATCAACTACTACACATTCACACCTTTCAAGGTGCACTCAAACTCTACAAAAGACACACAAAACACTTAAGTGTTAGAACCCAAAGGTGCACACATGTGCACCTTTTCAAGGTGTGTATGTGCACACCTTTGCAAACTCATGAAAACCTAAAAGATAAAAGAACAAAAAACCTAAGAACATTGATTCTTGAAAAGGTGTGCGCATGTGCACCTATCCAAGGTACATATGTGCACACCTTTTTTTAAATCTTTTTAAAGTTAAGACAATGTAAAACACTTAAGAAAAGGTGTGCATGTGCACACCTCCCTAAGGTGCACACATGCACACTTTTTATAAGCAACCTTAAAGAAAACATAAGGGTACAAACATGCACGCCCCATTAAGGTGCATATGTGTGCACCCTTTGTGCACTCCAAAGCATAGACTTAGTTGAATTCCCCTTGCACTTGCTTTGCATGTGTGCAGTTGCACACATGCGCATGTGCACATCTTACCAAGGTGCACACATGCACCAAAATAGTTATAGAGGAACCATTTGAGCGTACCTAGTGCACCAATGAAGGTGCACTAGGTGTGTTATTTTGCATATCAGGGCTATGGAGGGGATTAACTAGTTTTCCACTATTTTGGGGCTTTTTTGCTAGGATTTTTGATAGATTAGGGTTTGTGTTTAGGTTTACTTATATCTTTCCAGACTAATGTCTATTATTTTGTTTAAATAAAATGGCATCATCATCATCCTCTAGAAAAGATTTCTCTTAATCCTATTGTCTTCAAATACCAAGGAAATCTTACTTCCAGGATGGACATGTAGAAATCAGAGACACCAAGCTCGGGTCATATTGACTGAATACATTCCTCACCATTTGCAACAAGCCTAAAGAAAGATTCATAGTGGTATTAACAATGATCAAGTCAGGGCTGGTAAATGCAGCATCACATCCAACTTATGTACAATCCTTTGAGTTTATTATGACCTTGGTAGAACATTATGTGCCTAAAGAAAAGGCTTTCAAGAGTGTCATAGGGGAGTTAGTCCTAGACCTCAAAATGAGGAATATTGAGAAGGTGTTTCATCTCCCAAGGGTTGATCAATATGTAAAGATGACCTTTGACTAGGCAAAAAGATCATATAGGGAGAATGAAAAGAAAGACAAGGAAATAATTCAATCTTCCTTCCTCATAGATAGAACACTAGTAGGTCACAGAGTTGAGAAATTAGATATGACACAAGGGTACATGAAGGATGATATTGGCTACACAATTGTACTTTTGAGTAGAGCCATTAGACTCTATATAGTAGGACACCTTCACATTTGGATGGTGCACTTCATAGAAACCATCAAGACGGCAAAAATTTCAATAGACTGGGCTACTATCCTTAGTGATAATCTACATGAACAACTAGTAGATACAAAATTTGATCCAAGATTTTATATGACATCGTACATGGTGTACTTACTAGCAGCTAAAAAAACCGACTACCCAAGACTTTAAAAAAAGGGTAGCATGCAAGATGCTAATGCATGGCCCTATCTTGTATAACCTTAACTAGTGAAGAAGAAGCTTTCAAATTAGAGAAAGCAATACAAGATAGTGAATGATAACTTTATATTCAAAATCATCTTATTCATAGAAGTTGATTATGCCAAATGAATTTTAGTAGAGGTAGCAACCAAAATCATAGAGATCAGTGCCTACTACATTCAATTCAAAACATTCACATACCCCAAGGCAGTTGGCACACAAGTAAACCCAATGAAGCTCCCAAAATATCCTTCAAATAGACTCATTTGTTGGAGATTATTAGGCAACTCACATCTATGTATGACAAAGTCAAGAAGCAACACAAAAAGACATGGATGTGGTTAATCACCATTGGTGCATTCAAGGTTAAGCAAAAATAGGATATAATGACCTTTGATTCAAAATGGGATTAGTATCCCTTGGAAGAGTACAACTCCCCTCGTCCATACTTTGATAATATTGGGATGGTGCAACATTTGATAGGAAAGTAGTTTGTACATGAAGATGCACTCGAAGATCACTGGATGAATGTAATAGATGACTATGATATTTGAATAAGGGATTACTATAGGATGACTATATATCTAGTAGAAAATGCCCTCAAAATGAAGATCCCATGAAAGGTTGTTGAGAAAGACACAGAAGATGTCTTAGATCCGCTGTATAACAGGGATAAAATTTATGACAGGTCAATAATGAATATGGAGATTGGAAAAGATGAGAATGCAGACATTAATAATAGAGCTAGGCACATAGTCCAACTAATAAGGGAATGGATCAAGAACTCCTTCAAACTTGATCTAGTTTCCTAGACTATTCATCTTTAAGTCACAACACACAAAGGTGCAAAAGTCATAATACCAACCTTCCCTGCTCAATCCCCAGTGAAGTCAAAAATATTACATCAAAAAGAGAGGGAGGTTAATTAATTTAGGGAAGATAAGGGAAAGAACAAAAGGAAAAGAGTGTCTAAGAAAGCTAAACCTAAAGCTCCAGAGCCCCAAACTGACCCAAAAGCTCAAGTCCAAGAAACTGAGAAAGTCCCTCCACCAGGATAGGAATAAGAGCTAGAGGAAGAGGAAGAATAGAGGGTGTCACCAATAGGTCAAGAGGAAGAAGCCTCCCCCTCAATATCTAAGAAGGTCAAGATTGATTCCACTATGGCACTGTCACATAGGATAAAATTGAATAAAAATAATACTCCTCCATAGGTGCTAGAAACTATTCCTGAAGTTGAAATAGAAGAAGAAGAAGGGGAGAAAATTGAATATGTCCCCTTGATTTAGATGACTCACTTGGCGAAGACCATGGAAGAGGAAAGAAGAAGAAGCTCCACCATGATGCCACCATTCATTCCAAAAGAACATATTCAGGTTACTACTTCAAAGGATGAGTAGCAATAGTGGATTGCAAGCATGCAAGGTCAAGAGATAGATGTCTTTGACCTCTCAAATTTTGATTTCATGTCAATGGTCACTTAGATGGTGGGGGAGAAGATACAGGATACTTCAATAAGTCAATCCCTAGGAGAGGACTAGAACCAATTAACACCTCTTCCTCAAGACCTCTGGGCCTACCCCCACTACTATCTTAGGATTTGTCACTCTTGGACAAAGGTTTGGTAACTCCACTTCCTCCAGTAACAAACTCTAAAGAATAGACAATAGAGGAATAAGAGCCCTAGAAAATGCAAGCTGATGAAGTATTAGAGGAGGTGAAAATACATGAGGAACATCAACAAACTCCTTATGATACCGAGGCTAGGGCCTTAGCCCAAGAAGAAATAGAAACTCAAACTGGTAATCTCACTCAATGAGAAAAGACTCTAGAGAGGGCTGATAAGGGAAAGGGACCTATAGTGCAAACCCCCTCTTCACTCAAATATATGTCTCCAATGGGAATTACACTGACTTGGCTAAAGAGGGAGGTCATGGTTCAATAGAAGAGGTAGTTGAATGTAATTGCTAAGGAAGGAATGGATGGGCTAGGAAAATCTATCAAGAAGCTTGAGCCACCTACAAGTGATGCATGATCATTGGCCTTAATTATGAAGAACCAAGATTAGAACTTGCTTGTACATATAACCATCCCTCCTACACATATTGAAATTGAGGTTTTTACTCCTAATGATTACCAAATCAAGGAGGTCCTATTAGGAAGGCCCATAGTAGACACTACCAAAGTACTGATTATTATGGGTGTAAAAGAAGTGTTCAAGCATATGGATAGGAATGAGTTAGAAATGTTGATGTTGCAGGAAAAAAATGAGATTATGAGAGGCTATCTACATGGAATAGTGGGGCCAATAGACCCAGATCATCTGGAGAACACTCTTGCTGCAACATTAGAGGAAAAGGAAAAGGGGATGATACAAATGGATCTAGTTTTGGAGGCATTTCAGCAATGGTGTGACAATTTTCAGGAAAAGGGCATACAAATAATACAAGGAAATTTGAACCTACTACACTACATTCAGTCGAGTGCAAATAAACTAGAGTCCATAGTAAACCTAGATTTTGGGTTAATGGATGAGTTACATACCTTGGCAAAAGACCTACAAATTTTGACATTAATAAAAGGTCAAAGGTATCGTACACTCATGGAGGTGCATACAATAGAAAAGCTTGATAAGCTCAAGGATTAGATTGAGAAGATAGATGTCAGAAATAAGGTCGTGTAAGGAATTCATGAAGATAGTTAGAGGTTAAGAGACCAAACTCAAAAGTTGATTTTGGAAGCAAAGAAGTACTACGATGTTGTTCCCCTTGATATTTTTGAAGATGAGTAAAAAATAAAGCTTAAGTCAATGCAATTAATTGTCCAACAACTCTAAATAACTTTCAAGGATGCTTCATCTAATGAAGATATCAGACAAGCTTTTAAGGCTGAAGAGGTATTATTGGAACTAGACATTAAACTTGACGATTTTACAAAAACCCATATGAAGGTTAGTAACTACTAGCATATAGTTAAAGATAAGTATGCAGCTTTGGATTTTCTAGAAGCTACCCACGTACTAGAGATAAAGATAAATTCAAGAGAAAAAATCCAAACATCTCTCTGGTGTAAAGGGTTACAAAACCCAGAAGCTAGAAATTCATTTTTGACACTTGGGAAAATTTTGAATTTTTTTGGAAACTGTCATTAAGTAATAGAAATGCACTATTCATAGAGGTATGCCAACAATTTTGAAGAAGTAACAATGCACCAACAGATAACTACAAGTTCCTAATTTAGAGCTTTCCATGCACCAAAAATGCATTTTGACAGTAGTTCAACTCCTATAAACACCCAGGGAAGGTCAAGCTTCCATTTTTAGAGCTTCCAGTGACTCTTAGATCCTCTTGTAGCTGCCTTCTTCTTATCTACTTCTTCTTTCTTTTCTTTAAGTCATGTAAAGGTGCATGCACCCATTAATTGATATAAACAAGGGTGGAGACCTACTTAGCACCTTTAAGAGAGTCAATTTGTATATAATTAGTTTGTTTTATTATTTGATAGCATGTGTTTGCATTTTAAGAGCTCTCACTCTCAACACAAAAAGAGGAAATGTTTTCTTATAAATATGTGGATGTAATATGTACTCTAGACTATTATTTTGATGCAATAATATATGTTGTTTGCACTCTCATTCTGAGTGTATTTTTTCTTGCTAGAGTGTGTTATTTTTTTGAATGTATGTTCATGAATAATCATGGAGCTAATGGTTTTGTTGTGTTGATTTGACTATGTGACCTTTTAGTTCTAGTCTTTGCCTCATGTTAACAAATTTTGTTGATGTATCGAGTTGGAGAAAAGACCATCTATTGTTCTTACATAACTTTTTGTCTCGCATGAGCACATGTTCTATGGCCTTGTGATTCAATGAGAAGAAAAACATCTTTTGATTATTATTTAGTTCCCATCAACGATTGCATCAGTGGAATTGAGGAAGCATTGCTCCTATTTTCATTGGTTTCCTACCCAATCTTTTCAATGATCTAACTCACAAATTTGTTGTTACCATGGTTTATGTTCATTAGGAATTTCCCTTTTAAGTTATTTTATTTAATCTCTCATTATCTTATCTTCTTCTTTTTCATAACACTCGGTTAAAATTGGAATTCATATAGTTGCATCGATAAATTGCATTCATCATAAAATAGAAAATACCAAAAATATATCTCTTTTGTGGTTAATTTTTTCAAAATAGCAATAGATCAAACATTTATCCAAAACTGGTTGGGATCAGCAAAGGCCTCCTCATAAATATACACATTTATCTTCAATTGAGTAGATTCTAGTAGGTTACAAGATCACCTCGAACCTTGGAGTTGATTCTAGATTAGCTTTTCCAGAGAGGAGTTTGAAAGGATTCCTATCATTGAGCATCATGCAAAATGACAACTCAACATGTTACAACAATAGGAATACTAAAAAATGTAGAAATGGCATTGTGTGCATGTTGTGGTTGTACTATGACTCAAGATATATCAATAATTGAGCTTCCCCCACATTTTTCCATCTGCCTTTCAAGAGACTTCACTGCATAGATAGATGGGTATATTGCGTCAAGATGGTCATATATGTTCTTTAGGACAAGATATGGGATAAAAGCCTCCATAAGGGCAGAACCTTTAGCCCTTAACCACATAGAGACCTGTTAGGAATAAGGTGTCTCAACCTTGTATAATTCCTATTCATTATTATTTGTTTTGTAAAATGTATTTCTTGCAAATAATGTTGATGTGTCGACATCTTGAATTGTGTATAAGGAGATCATGACTAAAATGGTTATGACAGATTCCTATGACACATAAGAGCTATGTTAGGAAGATTCAATGACAGGTGAAGACATGTGGCAACTAAGATATTTGAGTACTGTACACTCTACCCTAATAGTGGGGTTTGGGGCATCGCCCCAAAAAAAATTGTGGGGTTCCCATTTTCTCGGAGAATGGTAAAACCCTAATACGGTTTACCTTTGGGAGTAGCCCTAAAGTGAAGCACACGTTATAAGAATTTTTAGGGTTGCAAAGAGAAGTGATGCGAAAAGGGTGTATTGTTGGTACTGCAAGTAGCTATTGGAGTCTTCTGTTGTTGATGTTGAACTTGCATTGCAAGTGTATTGTAACCTTGTTTTGAAGATAATACATTGTGCAGGTTCTGAAGGGGTGGGGTTGTTTTACTGAAAGGTTTTTCCCCACCGTAAAATCCTTGTGTTATGTGTTCCTTTCTCTGTCTATTTTCTGTATGCATGGTTGGCTGCAATATTGTTGTTTATATGATATTGAATCTGTAAGTGTAGAAGATTTTAATAGGATTTGCATCATAGTTTCCTTATGAGATTAGTGTAGGAAGCTATTTCCACACTTGAGTTTCCTTACAAGACCTACATACCTAACCCTATAAACATGAATTGTTCAATCCATGAGATAGATGATGAGGGCATAACGCATGAACCTGTCACTTTCCTAACAGAGGTGCCTAATTATCTTTTAGATGAATGGGCCACTACTTTTCAATTTGATCCAATACAAGAAGGTAGAGAAATAATTCTTGGCACCTATTGTATATTGGAAAAGAATGCTCTTATTCCTAATCTCATAAAAATACAAGAATACATCAATGGGTTATGGAGCATGTTTTTTTATGGCTCAAGAAACAAGAATTGCTCAAGTGTTGGTGTGATGTTTGTCTCCCCTAACTTGGAAAGATACTATCTCTCTCATAGGCTTTAGTTCAGTTGCACTAACAATGTAGAAAAATATAAATCATTGACTCAAGGTCTCCAACTTGCACAAAAAGAGGTATTAAGTCCTTAAAGGTGCTTGGGGATAGTGAGATAGTTGTTCATAAAGTAAGAAGCTAGAACATCACAAATAATGATATGTTCAAATCATACAGACATAGAGTTTGCAATTTTCTTGAAGGGTTCCAAGCCTTTAACATCCAAAGTGTCCCTAGAAGAGAGAACAAAAATGTTGATAGACTTGCAAAAATAAGGTGCTCACTAAAATATACTAGAGCATGTTGAAAAAAAAAAAGAGCAACACATCAGACTTATTATAAGGCCTTCAATCCTAGACAATCACACTAATTGGAAGGTGTTTGACTCTGATGTACAAATTGTAAACATTCAGCAAGGTGAAGCAGAATTCTCTAATAGAAATTAGTCTAAGCTACAAAGTCAATATGGAAATCAGATCATCAAACTCAATTCTGACAAGTTGCCTTGGGATATAATCACCTTAGAGGGCATCTTCAATTTTGATGATCAAGCAAAAAGAAAAGATATGAACCTAGCTGCAAGCAAAGATGAATACATACCTATTACCATTGCTAAAGGGAAGACTTTTAACTTGGGAAAGTTATGCTTTGAAGTTTAACAAGAAGCTTTCATTAAACTATATCAAAAGTTCAATTATGTGTTTTCTTGGACATATTTAAAAGGATTTGACCCTAGCTTCTTTCAACATACTATAGATTTAAATGTTGATGCAAAGCCTATTAGGCAAAAGCAGAGACTAGTTAATCACAAGATTGAACCTTTAATGAGAAAAGAGTTATCCAAGCTTATAGAGGCCAATATCATCTTTCCTATTAAACATTCCTCTTGGGTAGCCAACCTTTTTCTCGTTAGGAAGAAGAATAGGGAGATTTGATTGTGTGTAGATTTTAGAGATTTTAATAAGGATTCCCTTAGAGATCACCATCCTCTCCCTTCTATGGAGAAAATTTTGTCCAAGGTCAGTGGCTCTAAAAGATTCTCCTTCTTAGATATTTTTTGGGTTACAACCAAGTGTTAGTCCAAGAATTTGATAGATATAAGACAATATTCACTATTAAATGGGGTACTTATGCCTATGGTAAAGTGCCTTTCAGACTAACTAATGCAGGTGCTACCTTCCAAAAGGAAATGGAAATTAATTTCAAGAGGATGCTTGAAAAAATTGTGCTAGTCCACCTTGATGACATAACAATCTTCTCAAAGAACATGGCAGACCACTTCGATCATCTGAGGAAAGTGTTCATCAAGTGTAGAGAATATGGTGTGTCACTGATTCTAAGCAAGTGTGTGTTTTCCACCAATCAAGGAAATTTTCTAGGATATATTGTGTCAAGGGATGGCTTAACCATTGATCCATAGAGGATAAAGGCAATTCTTGCTCTTCCACTTCCTAGCCATAAGAAAGGTTTGCAAACTTTCCTTGGTAGAATCAACTTTATGAGAAGGTTCATTCCTAACCTTGCTACTATGGTCAAACCTCTCATAGCCATGCTAAGGAAGAATATGGATTTCACATGGACAAAGGAAGGAAGGGCCAGTTTTGAAGAAATCAAAGAAGCAATAACATCAGCTCCTACCCTTGTCAATCCAAATTTTAATAAAGATTTCATCCTCTACACCCTTGGAGATGAGTCAAGTATATCAAATGTCTTGACATAGTTAAAGGATAAAAATGTAGAACAACCTATAGCTTTTTTAAGTGAAGGACTAAAGGATTATAAAGTCAAGTACAGTTATGTTGAGAGATAGGGTCTTTCTATTGCAAGAGCTTTAAAGAAATTAATGCATCTACTATCACATAAAAAGGTTCAACTCCTAGTCCCACATGAAAGTGTGAATGAGTTCCTCTTTAACAAAGACATCACTGAGAAGAAGGTTGGATGGATCATCAAGGTAATCGAATATGATATTGACATCAGGATCACAAATCTTGTGAGAGGTAAGGAACTATGAGAACAAATGAATTCATCTTATGATGCTAGTCAAGAGTCTTTCCTTGTGCTAGAAGATGAGCAACCAGTAGAGGTCAATAAATAGAATAGTTGGATGCATGATATGACAACTTTCTTGTTAGAAGGATATCCACAAGGATTAGATAGAGCTAAAAGAAGATAGTTTAGGTTGTAGCCTATTTATTCCCTAGTGGATGGGATTCTATTCAGGACAGATTCTAATGGAGTTCTATTGAGATGCATCAGTCCTAATCAAACTAGCAGACTGTTGAAAGAATTCCATGATGGCCATAAGGGTGATCATTTCTTGGCTAGGAAAACTTCTATGAAGACAATGAGGGTTGGTTATTATTGGCCAACTCTATTCAATGACTCCCACAAGTAGGTAAGGAAGTGTGAGAAGTGTGCTTTCTTCTCAGGTAAGCAAAGACTAGTTTCCCTCTCCCTTCACCCTATTCAAGTTGATCAACCATTTGTTCAGTGGGGTTTGGATTTTATTCAACCAATCAACCCACCTTCCATCTCAAGTCACAAGTGGATCTTATTTGCTATAGAATATTTTACAAGGTGGACAAAGGTAGTAGCCTTGAAGTATGCCACAAAGACTTCAATGGAGGAGTTCCTTGATGGGATTGTAACTAGGTTTTATGTCCCCTCTACCATCATATCAAATAATGCAAGTCTTTTTTTGGAACTCATATATGTTGTTGGGTAGTAGTGTAGCAACTAGAAAATGTGTTAAATGCATAACATACTATGAGCAAATCACAAAACTCAATCAAAATATGTTAGCACCACTAGTCTACCATGAAAGCCAAACTAATAAATAAAACAATAAAAAAACCCCTCTTTCATTTGTAGCTCCCATGCCCTTCTTTCTTCTCCAAATGATTGTAGCTCCAAAGTTGCCTATAGTGCACACAAAATTGAAGCAAAAGCCTATGATATGGATAATGCCATGAGAATACTTGAAGTTTTGATTTAAGCTTTGAGAGAAAATAGTGTGAAAATGTAAAGAAGCTAAGGATCTAAGGACTTCCAAGACTTCAAGAGACTTCAAGGATTCAAGGACTTCCCAGGACTAGAAATGAGAGGAAGAATGCTCATTTTATAATGGGCATGGAGGGTGAGAGCATTGGATTTGTCACCCATAGATATGCGATGTGGCAAGAGATTCCTTTGAGAATCCATGATGCATATGAAAAAAGATGCCACTTTTAGGATTCTATGATGCATCGAAGTCAAACTTGGCTAAATGTGGAAGAGGATCTATATGTGTCATAAGACACCTCAAGCCACTTAAAGCCAAGAATCTATGACAAATAAGCCAAATAGGGACATGCGTAAGAGAATAAGAATATTTGATTATGACATATCTTATCCAAGTGTCAAAGGAGAATCCACGAGGTGTCATATCCAAGTGTCACTATGATGCAATATTTTATGGAATATTTGAATTAAAAATCCTTTTATTCCACAAAATAAGAATTAGTAGAAAATGGAATTAATGATGGAAAATGGAACTTAGGAAATTGTGAATTTCCATGGTTTGCGAATGATAAATCAATTAACTAATAAAATTAATTAATTGGGGATGATAATTAGGAAGAATAATTAGAAAGAAAAATAGGATTAAATTATGGGTTATTTAATCCTATAGAGAAAATTAGTAGATGATTGGCCAAATTGATTAAATGAATGCGACTGTATCCTTTGATAAAAATGTGATGATAATATAGATCGAATAGGATGCTAATAGATAGACCAAAGCCATGGTCAAATTGATTGATTGATCAAAATTGATAACATGCCAAGGACACATGACATGAATTGGTTGATATGTAACATTTAACCGACATTGTAAATGCTACAAGATTGAAATTGATCGAAAAGGTTTGATCATAATAACATTGACGAACACTATCAATATTATTAAAATGGTTGATGATGCCATGATCTGACATTCAAAGCCTCAATAATGTCAAAGATTGAATGACATGAATGATAGTTTGACCTAGCATTGAGAACCATGATAGTACTAAGGTTAGATTGATAAGATTGATAAGTTGATAGGTTTCCAAGTATTGAAAGCCACAACAATACCTAGGATTGGATAGATGATGATTGATTTGAGACATTTGATATGTTTCGGGTTGATTAGGACTGATTTTGAGTGATTCTGAGTTGATTTGGGGTGATTTTGAGTTGATTTGATATGATTTTGAAATGACATGAAATTGATGTGAAAGAGGATACAAATGATAAAGTATGATCAATTTGGCCAAAAGATCAAAGTTAGTAGAATGATTAAATGGGACAAATTTTTATGAAGAAGTGATGAAACCGTAGATGTGAACCATTTTTGAGAATCTACATTTTACCCCTCTTTGATACAATGTGATTTAGAGCATTGTGTCAAAGAATAACTAGTGAGAAAGCCATAAAAGCATGCCCTAGTAGGGATGATATATATGGGTGCCCCCTCAAGAAATTGACTAAGATAATCATATGATAAGTCAATTTTTTGACAACAATAAGACAAAACCATAGCAACTGACAGAATGAAAATCAAAGCTAAAATGTGAAAATTATGAGGCCTAAAGTGCAGAACAGGATCAACTAAGAGCCTGAGAGTGATTGCATTGGTGACCACTTAAGAAAGACACAAAATGATAAAAAAAATGATAGTTCATATTTTCCACAATGAAGATACAAATCCAATGCAACTGACGGATTGCAAATCTGAGTTAAAATGCAAAAGTTATGGGCTCCAGAGTGCAACATAGGGGCTTTGGGAGAAGTTTTGGACATCCTACATCAATGACTTAGTTGGTAAGCCCAAGTGTGTCATGAAAATACCAAGTATGTCAATGATGCACTTGGGAAGCCTAAGTGGATGTGGAGAGAGCAAGATGTGTTTGACAAGGGACAACTAGGAGCCCAAGAGTAGTTTCAAGGATTACATTGACCAAATAATGAAAATGATAGCTCATTATGTTCACAAGAAATGTATGAGTCCAACGTAACTGACGGTTTGTAAATTGGAGTTGAAACACAAAATTTATGGCCTCTAGAGTGCAACATAGGGGCTCCAGGAGCAGTTCTAGATACCCTAGGTCCCCAAGTGCGTCAATGACATAGTTGGCATTCCCAAGTGCATCAATGATGTAGTTGGTATGACCAAGTGTGTTAATGATGCAGTTGGGAACCTAAACTATGCCCTAGGATGTTCTGAGGCTCCAATCAAGGTCCGAATGGTCCCTGATCGAGATAAAACTTGGTACAAGTTAGCATAACCCTAGGGGAATGTTAGAAACATGATAAAATGTAGTAAAAAGTGGTCAAGATTCTTAGAATTTGGTCAAACATAAGAAAAATGTAGGTCAAACTTGGGTAAATGCTGACAAAAAATCATGCAAAGGGCCCAAAAGGGTGCAAATTGATTTAGAATGACTCAAAACTTTGTGTGCATGCCCAAAATGATGGAAAGATGTCATAGCATGAGTGAAATCATAAAAAATGATTAGATTTGGTCAAAGATGATGAGACAAATGTTAGATTGAGGTTAAACCAGGTGGAAATCCATAGAAAGTTGATTGATAGAGTAGGATGATGTAGGAATACATGAATGCTAGATGAAGATGATTTGTTGAATCGAAAGACAGGATCATGGTGATGGAGAATGAGATTAAGAAGAAAGATGAGACAAGGAGATGTTAGTATGATGGAAAGAATTTTTCTTCTAGAAAGTGCACTATATGTCAAATGGAGCTTTATTTTGATATGGCAAATGGAATGCAATGCATCATGGCATAAAGGACCAAAGCGCAAATGCAAGCCTTTAGCGTAAACAAGCACGATGCAGATAGAAAATGACCTTGTCCTTCCTGAGGCATATGTACATACCCCAGACTCTCAAAGGTACATTTTAATAGGAAAAAATAGAAAAAGATGACTATGAACCATCCCAGCTACTCTCATAGATCAATTTATATCATCGAGTAGCATAGCAACATGATCAAAGAAAAACAAAGAAAAATAAATCACTCACTAAACAATGTGAGCCAACAGCTATTCTTGTCCATTACTATGTTTTTTTTAGTGTTTTAGGTGTTCAGATGGTGTTTGACATGTTAATGATGTGATAGCACTATTTTTGGATTTAGTTGAGAGGTTTTGAGTGATATGTTGGATTGGTTGTTGGTCACATTGTCCAGATAGGGTAATTGTCTTGAAAGTGTAGTGCTTTGGATTTCTGTCTGCAAACTGCAATTGTGTATGCAAAAGGGATGGTTATGTATAATAGATATGTAGAAGGTTTATTGCAAATTTTGGATGGGTTTTGTGATTTTTAGGGTTTTGATGATATTTGATTTTTTTGTGTGACTAGTTTTTTCAGGATATTTTACAATTTTTAGGGTTTATTCAGGACATTTTATGATTTTTAGTGATTTTTTCAAGATCATATTTGAATGTTTAGGATTTTTTCAGGACAGTATGTGATTTTTAGTGAATTTTTTAGGATCGTATTTGAATTTTTAAGGATTTTTTTAGGATCATAAAAGCATATACAGGTGTTAGCTCCAATTTGTTAGGCGATAGGTCCAATGGAAAAAAAATTCCTTAGGGATATGCCCCCAGTTCAAATTCAAACTCATGCACCATGTAGGTAATATGCCCCTAGACAAGACACAAATGATGTACAAAGGCCAATGACAGAGTGTGTGCAGACTGGTGATGCTTAGGCAAGGTAACAAAGGACATTAACTAGTTCGTGAGCCATGGTCAAGGAGCCAAGGATGTCTTGCAATAAGAAGAATATGATCAAGGAATGATAGAGGAGGAAAAGACAAGATGGAATCCTGATAGATGGAGGAGCAACAACTAATTACACATTGCACCTATTTGCCAGGTTTTCACCATGATACTTACCCAAAGTGCCTGTTTGCCAGGTTTTCACTTTTGGACGAAATTTTTCTCTTGACTCAAATTTTCATGCCAAGATGCCTATTTTCTAGGTTTTCATCAAGGCATCCATTTTTTTCATGGTTTTTTTCACTTTTTTCTTTTCTTTTTTCATGACTTTTTGCTATTTTTTTGATATTTTTTCAGGACTTTTAGATGGCAAGAATGTCACTGACAAATGCTGAGAAGATATCTATTGTTGGTGCTGCTACCTGATGAACTCTAGATCCATGACTGACCATAACTACGCAAGATTTGTTTTAAATATGTAGCTAAAATCAAACCACCAAAAAGGCCTCGAGATATACCATTGTGTATTGTATGTAAGACAATGTCTGTCTCTTGCAAATCAAGGCATTTGAGGATAATTGGGTCAAAGGATGTTGTGTATGGAATATCACTGATGATGACATATGCAAAGGCTTGTTGGATAAAGATTTAATCTTGGATGTTGGGAAAATTAGGTAGCTGGATGTGGGGATAAACAACTGGATATAAGGGAGGGTTGGGAGGGTTGAGACCAATGACCTTCCACATGAATGCTGATTGAGAGAGCTCCAAAAGACTTTGTGGCATGTTGAACACTGAAACATTGATATTCATGGCATCATATTTTTCATTTTGTATCATTGGGAGCTACTTAGCTTTTTATTTTATATGGGCTAATGGTTCCTTTCAGTTTTCACCAAGAGACCTATGCTCATTATTTTTCACTTTGATGTCAGTTGGAGTTGACTCCCAACAATATGCCAATGTGTTCTCTTCATGAGAAATTGCTTCTTTATGATTTTTGTCCATAATGCCTCCATATATTTCAAATTTTTTTATAAGAGTGTCATCATCATCGAATTGATCAAAAATTGGTGGTACACATTGGTCCCAATCCAATAGTTCAGGATAACTTGAGGGGATGTCATCATCACTATTGAATGGCCTTTGGTTGAAGGTAGATATATGGGTATCTTATTCAACTGGGTCATTGGGGTTATGCTTAGAAGCTAGAGGATTGTTGGTTTCAAGTGGGATATCCTCAGATGCCTTTGCATCATTCAAAACATCCATAGTCTTACACATAGGTACTGTAGTACTAGGAGGACCTATTCGTAATGGTTTAAATCCAAACCCCAAACTAGGAGGTCATCTTTTTGTAGTGATAGGTTCAATGATTCCTTGTTTCTGATATCCAAGACCACTATAGCCATCATAGCCTTATTTCTACATGATAGTAAACCCAAGTCCACACTTGCTAGAAGATATCAAAGTGGGTTCTCATTTTTCTTTTTCTTTCTCAATACATACAGGTGTATTCTTATTGATAGAAGTGGCATTTTGTGTACTGATGGGAGATAGTGGTGACTCCCTGATGTGGGATACATGAGACAAAAAGTATTCTCCACACCCATTGGCTTCAATCTTCATCTTTTCCTTGGCCTTACTGAGGAGTATATCAGCATCCACATACTTAGAGGAATTTGTGGGTTGTGCTTCATTGTTTGTTGGGATTTGGTATGTAGTAGCATCTCTTAGATTAGCACAAAACTGGAAAGGATCTGGATTGCCAGGGATGGTAACCTCCATGTTATTATAGGAAAAATTTAGACATTGATGATATGTAGAGGGCACTGCTTTCATAGCATGAAGCCAAGGGCATCCTAATGTCATGTTGCAGTTCATTTTGATATCTAAGACATGGAACAATGTATCTTTAGTAGCTAGACCAACTCTAATAGGTAATATGATGACACCCTTGGAGAAGTGTTCACCATTGTCATAGGCTTTTATTGTGATTCTTCAAGAGAGATCCACATTGTCTTTAGAATAACCCAAACTATTGACCACCTTAAGAGTACAGATGTTTAGTCCTACTCCTTCATCTATTAAGACATGTCTGACTTTGGCATTATGGATGAAGACTTTGATGTGGAGGGGATCATTGTGGTTGGTTTTTTCTTTAGGAACATCTCAAGGGAAAAAGGTGATATGTTGTGAGGTGGATAAGTTGCCAACCATGGCTTGGAACTGGGAAACATCCATGTTATTTGTGACTATTGACTCTTTAAGGGCTTGTTCCAAGATCTTTTGATGTTGGGGAGATGCACGCAATAGGTCCAAGATTGATATTTGCACAGGGGTCTTGCCGAGTTGTTCAATGATGCTATAATCAAACAAAGTAGGGGCAATAGGTCTACTAGGGGGTGCAGGTCTAGTAGAAGTAGTAGGTCTAGATGGTGCTCTAGATAGGGTGATCTTGGTATGACATGTAGTGATAGTGCAACAAGGGTCTTTAGCCTTTAATGTGAATGTGGATATTTGGGAATCAGACTCATTGAAATAGTTGACAGTGTAGTCATATCCCATGCATGTGTAATTCACATTAGCTTGTGAGTTTGAGTTTGAACTGGGGGGCTTCTCTTTGTCATGATTACCCAAAGGATATTTGAATATGGTGTGATCAGAGTTGGATGCTAATAGTGATGGATCAACCATGATTACACCATCATCAATAAGGTCTTGATTTGCATGTTTCAATTGGAAGCACGATGAAGTCTTATGTCCTTTGGTGAGATAGTAATCACAATGCTTTTTTTCATCCCACCAATCGGCTTTAGTTAATGGTTCATCTTTGATTGGGGGTAACTATAGGAAGTTATTACTCAATAACTATTGTAATGTAGTCTCAAGAGGTATCCCCAATGGTGTGAATTTTCTATCCTTGGTTCTAGGATGTCTTCGAGGCTTGTCTTGCGTGGAAGTCTTAGTTTTCTATTGTTCAGCTAATGTTTGATTAGAGGTTTTTGAATTTGTAAGGTTTGCACCTTTCAAAATTAGTTGAGGTTGTGATGTGCTAATTGTTTGTGCATCCACAATACCATCATTAGTCACATTCTTAGTTTTGGAGAAAAATTTTGGCTTATCATTAGAGGAACTGGTGTTTGTGTTTTCTTTGTTTATCTTGAGGATTCCCTTGCAGATAAGAGCATCTTCAATACTAGCCCCTTTCTGCATCAGTTTAGAAATAGTGCTTGGGCTCTTGATTTTGAGTTCATAAATTAAGTCTGGGACTAAGTTTTCAATGCACAAGTTAACTTGTTGTTCTTTGAGAATGTCTATGGAGCATTGACTGACTAAGCTTCTCTAGCATAGTAAGAATGTGATGAATGGTTCTCCTGCCTTTTGTTTAGTTGAGCACAAATCGAAAAGTGTCACCTCATTTGTAATGTTAAAGGCAAAGTGGGAGATAAATTTTTTTGCTAGCTCTAACCAAGATTTGATATTTCCAGGAAGTTTAGAGTACCATGCAAGTGTGGGCCCACCTAGAGAACAAGGGGATAATCTCATAAGGTAAGTGGGCTCATCACTGAGTTCGGTACATGAAGCACAAGATTCACTGATATGATCAACAGGGTTTCCTTTTCCTTGGTATTTTTCAAACCTTGGAGCCTTAAAGTGTTTTGGGAATGGAGGCATATACAAACTTTTATCAAATGGATTAGGACATAGGTCCCTTTCTATATATAGAGCCTATTTCTTCTGGACTCCCAATGCCTCAACTTGTTTGGAAAGTTGTTTGAATTGTTGTAATAGTTCTTATTTGGTGTTTTGCATGATGGTCTTTCCTTCAAGTCTTTTGTGTCTATGAGTAGACGGTTTGTTGTGGTGGGAGCTATGTCTACTCAGTTCTGACATTTTTGTGTCTGATGAGTCTGGTGAAGTGTTGCTAGGTGGTGGAGGTATGTTGGCACCTCAAAGATAGAAGTTTCCTTGTTGTTGGGGTACTTGTTGTGGCATTTGATGTGGCACTTGTTGTGGGATTGACTACAATTGTTGTACCATGTGTTGTTGTTGTGCCATGTGTGGCAGTATCTGTTGGGATACCTCTGTTGGTTGTATGTGAGACCATGTATGTGAGTGTTGTTGTAGAGGTATCTATTGAGGTTGTTGTGGCACATGTTGTTGTTGTAATAAATGTTGTTGGTATGCAATTTTTTTCTCAAGGAATCTTCGATATTCCATTTATTGTTTGAGTTGTTCTTGTTGTTTAGCAAACATGGTTTTTTTTGGTTGGAATTATTGCTGAAATTGTTGTTGATAAATTGTGTGTAAGTCAAGTGGGTTCACATGGGACTGCGTATTAGGAATGTTGGATGTTTGCCCCACTTGAGGTTGTTGTCAATGAGGTTTATGTTGTTTTTGATATGTGGGATTTGTGTTAAGTGGATGTATGCTTGGTTGAGGGTTGGAAGTGTTAAGTCCTTGTGCCACCATAGGTTGATGTTGTTGTGGGAGTTGACAAAGTCCTTGGGAAGTGATCGTCATGTTGGTATTGTTTCTTTGGCTCCTTTGTGTGTTATAGGTTCCTCCTTGTGACATCATATTGACTTGACTATGTGATGTGTTCCTGTTGGAAATGGGTGTGATGTCAATAAGGCTTTTCCTTTGCACCTCAATAGGGATTGTTGTAGTTGATGTTGCACATAGTGTACTCGTGGGAGGCTTCGTAACATTTGATGTCACAACACTTGGAAAGGTTAGGAGCAAGGGTGTACTTTGTTGATTTGCCTCCAAAGAAGGTATGTCTGGAATCCCTAGAGTACAAGTCCCTTTAGGTGTGTCTTGTTGTTACATCATGTGACTAAAATCAAGTCTCAATGTCCTTTTGGGGTGTTTAGGAATTGGTGGTATTTCATCGAACAAGGGATTAACATTGATATGTTCAAATGTACTTTGGAGGATTTCAATTGTTGGTTCTTGATGGGACCTTATAGGTGCCATTATTGCATTTGAAAAATCCAAAGGTTGTTTTCCCTTATCTAATTCCAAATTGATCATGGGTTGTAGGTTTTTAATGGTTGTGTTGGTTTGATGTTTGGACTTTATCCTTCCATATTTGGGTTGAATTTGACAATTTCTTGGGCTGCCAATTTTTTGTCATGCCCTAGCCATTTCTTCATTAGTGATTCCATAATTAGTGTCAGATTTGTCACTAAGGTGTATAGTACCTTGTTGTATGTTTGATGTGTTAGGTTGGCTGAATTCGAAGGAATTTGATTGTTCATCCTCAAGTGTGGTTGGTACACTTCCACCTCTACATGGTATTAGCATGAATATAGGTTCAAAGTCAAGACTCCACTAAACCATCCCATGTGTGGGGGAAGTGTTTGGAGGAAATCTCATGGTAGTTACATTGTTTAACGTTTGTTGTGTCATAGCTTGATTATGGTGCTCTTGTGGATACATGTTTAAGGGGTCTGCAAGTAAAGGTTGTGATGCCTTGATTTGTTCTTTGTCAATGGTTTTTTGGGTTCTCTTGCTTTTCTTCTATCTTAGATGAGGTTTTGGTTGTGCTTGTGCCTCAGAAAATAAAGGTTGATAGAGTTCCTTGGGTCTCTAAGCTGATTGTGTCTTAGTAAGTGCTGGCATGATGCCTAAGAATGCAAATACAATGGAAATTTTGAATGTTTTGGGTGATTTAGAGTGGTAGGTATGCAAGATATGAGTGTTTTTGGCATTTTTAAGTGTTTAGGAATGTAATGTAATGTGAGGAAATGCTAAATGAATTAGGGTTTTGATGTGCAAAGTGCAAATGTCCTAGGATGTTATGCAAATGAAAATGCAAGGTGATGTTTTGAGGCTATGAAAAATGAAGGTTAGGGTTATGTTTTGGACTTGGTAATGACACTAAAGGTAGGTGTATGCAAGGTAGACTATGCAAAGGATGGTTTCCAAGGGTTGATAGTGACATTTAGGATATGCAAAATGAGGGTAAATTATCAAGAAGGCAATTTGGTTGATGGATAATCTGATAGGGTTTGGTAGTGAGAATGATGCTAAGGTTTGGACCATGCAAAATGAAGGGGATATACCACTAGGGTAAGTCAAAATGATTTTTGAGGATGATTAGGGATATGATTATTCTATGACAATGGTATATGGAAAGTTTTGAACTTAGGTAAAACCTTTTAGAAAGTATTTTGTCTAGGAGTTTAACCTTGTGATAAAGGACTTTGGATCTTGACCAAAAAGTGACAAAAGATGAAAAGATCAAATTGATAAAGGATGACAAGGTCAAATCTATCAATACATAGACAAATTTTCACCCAAGAAAATGATAATAAAAGATAAAAATACTAGTCAAGATCCATTATCTATCAACACTAGGAGATACTCTAAGACTCATACTTTGTCTAGATTTTTGACTAAATTCAAAGGTTTCAAGGGTTGAAAATGATGTTTTGGAGACTCAAAATGGTGGTGATGCTCAGTGGATATGTGATATGGACAATTCCTATGATGTGAAATGGGATTTTGGGTGCAAGATACGGTTTTGGGTCAAGTGCAGAATGGGGAGGTGTAAAGGCTCCTAGATGCAATTTTGGGGTCCTAAAGTGCAATTCGGAGGCCCAAAATGGTCATGCAAGTACCAAAGTGCACCCTAATAGTGAAAAGTGCATGAAAAAATTCCAACTACATCATTGACACAATTGGAGCCAGTTTGGGTGCAATTGGTAGTTTCTGGGCGCAGTTGATAAGCTAGGGAGATAATTTGCTGATTCTGAAAGGTATGGTTGCCAAACTGATATGCTAGGAAGCTAAGATGTTGGGGTTGATGTTAGGATAGGTTGGTAGGTTCAAAAGAGAGGTTAAAACCTATAGAATTATGTTCTAACTAGAGGTAATGAAGACTAGGTGATGCAGAATGCAGATCTGGACAAGTTAATGCAAGGGGAGCTAACCAGGTACCTAAGGATACTATTGAAGCCCCAAAATTCTATCTAGAATGAAAAACTAGGTCTAGGGACCACCAAGTGCACCCAAAAAGTTCAAACTATTGCATTGATGTAGTTGGTAGTTTTATGATGTAGTTGATAGTTTTAGGGCATAGTTGGTAAACTGGGCTGAAACTAAGGCAATTTCGAGAGCTATGATTTCCAGATTGATGTCATAAAGAGATAAATAGTAGGGGACAATGTTAAGACTAGTATGAATGCTCAAAATGATGGTTATAACACTTGAAATGATGGATAAAGTGGTCAAGATGATGAATAGGTATGCAAAGATGCAAGGTGGTGAATGCAAAGTGCTAATTTTGAGATGGGAATGCAAAAACTAAGGGAGGTAAACTAAACCCAAATGGATGCAATATGAAAGGTAATGGATACTAAATGAGGACCAAAAGGTGCAATATGAAGTCTATATGATGCACAAATGAGGCTTATACTAGGGTGAATGCAAGTGAAGTCTATGCAAGTGTGAGATCTAGGTTTTGCCAAGCATGTTTAGGAGCACAAGTCACCATGGTTTCCAAGGTTTGAGTGTGTTGAACCAAAGTTTGCAAAGTTTGGACAAGGACTGAAATTTTTTGGCAATGTGTGATGTTTTGACAAGTTTTTTGCACATTTCCAAGGTGTAAATTTGAATGTTGGCTTTTATCTTGATTATGTTTTACACACACGCAAGACACATTAAGACAAGAATAGTTGTTGTTGAGAGTGAAAAAACACACCACAACCTAGGCTTTTAGGACTGTATCCACTAAATTCCTACTTGAACCAAAGTTTAGCCGTGCTTATCTAGAGTGGACAACCTAGGATCTTGGCACCCACTAGTACATTTGACCCCATTTTTAGAGAAATTTTTTTGACCATCTAATAAAATGGGGTCAAATTGGTCAGAATATGCAAGGAAACATATCCTTTTTTTTGAAATACATGACCGTGTTGGTCAAAATTTTGATGAACATGAACGTGTATTTATAATGAGCCCATGCAAGTCAAATTTTTGACCAACATAGGCTCTATTATGTCAAAATAAAAAGATCTTTTTTTCGTGCCCTAATTTCATTTTTACCGCACTAGGACCAAAAGATTTGTGTGATTTCCTACACTACAAGTGACATTCTCCCTACTGAGTCTTGAATCTAGCTTGTGTTGGTGGAGCCAAAGTTAATAAACTCAAATCTAGCCTACGTTGGTGAAGCCAAAGTAAACATAGCTGAGAGCCACTTGTATATTAAACAAATTGACATGACCTTCACACATTTCATTTCTCTTCAGTAAGTTAAGAAGATCGCAGTTCAATGATCAATTACTGTAACAAATATATTTGAACCAAGGTGGATGGCAGCAAAATCTTACTGCGTGTAGATTATCTACACTTTTTATACCCAAAGAATCTCAAAATAGTATTGGAATTGATAAAATTCTCTCTAGGAAGTTTTAAAAAGAAAGAAACCCATGGTTTTGAGATTGTCACAAAAAGGTAAATGAGGTAGTTTACTATATATCAGATATTCGTATGACAATGCAATCACATTTTACATATAATGTTTATAGTGTGCTTTTAATGTCATATTTTTATTTTTTCTCCAGAGGCAAACTTTTCTTGGATCTGTTTAAGTATGCTCTAAATATATGAATTGGCCTTTTCACAAGATTGGCTATAAATACAATCTTAATATCTTTTCTGAAATTTAAATGCTTTTAAGATTTAGTTTTAGATTATTTCAATTTCATTCTATTGCTTCATGCTACATAATTTATAATTTTAGTTACTTTAATTATTAGGTTTCCTTGGTCTTTTGATTGGGTAGTGAACTTGTAGAAGTTTTCTATCTCATTGATTTATCATGGTATTTTATTGATAAAAATTGATACAAGTGTGTGTTTTTATGCTGATTGAAGTCAACATCATTTTTTCAAATGAAGAAAGGCATAATCATTTAGAATTTTCTTTTGTCATTTCAGGACTGTCTATGGGATTTCTTAATCTTTCAATTGTCATTCCACGGATAAATGCTTAAATTGTTTGTCACATATAATTTCTTCTCTTCCACCCAATTTTTCTATCAGATCTTCTATGTAGCTTATTGTATTGCTTCTTTAGATTATTGTGTCTATAGGAAGTGGACCATGGGATACATTATTTGGAGGTGGAAATCTCCCTGCATTTGTGTTGGCATTAGTTTTTGTGTTGGAATAGTAGCTCTTTTTTTGCTACCCTCACCACCTCTTGAATTTCATCCTTCTCGCTTGCTACAAACTAGTAGTTCTCCCATTCATTGATGATCCCTGATATCGTCACTTTACTTCAAATGTCATCAAATGTCATTTTTTTGGACTGACTACATCTAGCACTCAATAAAAATTTTGTGCCTAATGACCCATCCCTCACGAGTTTGTGAGAATTTATAATGTTGTATAAGTAAACTTACAAATTTGTTTTGTTTGTCAAGATATAATATATCTACCCAAGATCAATGAAATTTTGTAGTTTTACCAAGTGTCTCAAACTGAATGATGTTGATTCTGCAAAATATTATTAATAAATGCAAAATAAATAGGCTAGTCTCACTGTAGTAGGCTCAACCACTTTTTATCTATGAAGTAATGTACAGCTTTAAGTTGGTCATTAGAATGTAGAAAAGAATATAGAATGTAGAAAATTGGTATAATTTGCCATATTCTTTTCTTTTAGTTATGCTAGAGGAACTTTACACGATTAAAATTATAAAAGGGAATATTTAAAACTTTTAGATGAGATAACAATGATGTTGTGTCTTTCATGGCTAGCCTAGCATTTTAATTTCAAAATTTAATGCATTTATGTGCAAATGTTTTCAATGTTTCAGTTAAAATTATACAAGGTAATATTTAAAACTTTTAGATGAGATACCAATGATGTTGTGTCTTTCATGGCTAGCTGGGCATTTTAATTTCAAAATTTAATGCATTTATTTGCAAATGTTTTCAATGTTTCACTTAATTAATGTATCAGATGAACTTTGAATTGGCTCAATAAAGTGTTATTAAGTATAATTTTAATCATTAATGGTTAACATATCCGCTAGATCAGGTGTGATGTGGTTTTGCATGAAACATCCTTTGTGTTTTGTTTCCATTGTTTGGAGGATAAGCATCCAAACCTCTTCTTCTTCTTTTTTGCACCTATTTATATTGGGTAAATAAATCCTCTATCTTAAGATTGAGGAGTTTCCATTCTACCAAAATCATCACCAGAGCTTGAGGAATTCTTGCATCTCAAGTTTTCAAAGAAAGTTCACCAGCGATCAAAAAAATGCATCTGAACTTTCTTGAGGAAAACCTAAAGATGCATCTGAAAAAATTCCATATATATCTTTAGTTCTTCATAGTTATTTTGATTGCTAGTGAACTTTCTTCAGGAAAACCTGTATGGAATTTTTTCAAATGCATCTCAAGTCTAAAATATGGTTAACATGCCTTTCTCAGATGCATCTTTAGTTCTTCATGGCTGGGGTCACTAGTACATTAGGCCCCCATTTTTGACCAAAATTTTTGACCAAAGGCTTATTTGGGTTATTAAATTCATTTTTTTTGGAAAAAAGGGCCCAATATGGTCAAAATTTCAACCATGGTTAAATTGATTAAATTCTAACCTTCACAAAATAAGATGTGGAGAATAAAAAATGTCACCACAGTGTTAATTTTTTTTTGTTTTGGTGCATGTGTGACTATAGTGGGCGGGAGTTTGGTGCAAGGTCAAAAGGAGAGGAGAAAGGAGGTAAGAATCTGGTCATTAGATATCATTCCAAGTTTTTTATCTATCAAAAAGTTGTATAGGCAGATTCCAAAGCTATTCAATGCCTTTACATTTTCTCTTTCTCTTCTACTCATCGCAATTTAAAAAATAGAGCCACTATTAATTCTTTCAGGTCATAAAGTTGTTTTATAGATGATGATGTTTCTCATAAAAGATTTTTGAGAAACCCGCTGCAATCAAACTCGGGCCTAAATACACCTCTTTATTGCCCACATCTTATCTTGTGTTTTTTATATGGCTCCAATTTGTGATACAAAAATTATAGCGCATTGTGTCAATCTTAAAACTCTTCTAAAATGGGATAAGAGTTCTCCAATTACCTACTCGACTAATTTCAATTCTACAGACTGCTCTTAGTTCATTGGACACCTGTATTCTCTCTATAAGGTCATGTCCCTTTTGCAGCTCAGATTTTCTCTCACCCATTTAGATCTATGTCCAAATATTGAATTCATACTAATGGATGATAATAGACTTTTTTTTAGCAAGCTTCACAAATCTAGAAGTTAGTAAGCACATACTTTACTTGATAAAAGTCTTGAAATGCTGAAATAGTTTTCTATTCTAGTGAAGCCTTGAAAGTTTTTGGTTTGCTTCTCCTTTATTAATTCTTCAACTATAATGAAAATTTGAAATAGAGATGGTGATCCCATCCTTTTCTTGGTAGGAAAAGACTTGAAAGACAGAATTGTTTTTTGTAGCAAACCAACTCCTCTCTTCAAGGGGATTTTACGTCCCCCCAAGCTCAGTACACATGAAAACAAGTTTGTTATGTTTACTGAAGTCTTATAAATGAATGCTCTATTGAAACTTGTCTATACTGTGGAGACTAATAAAATGGTGTCTCAATATATCAAAAAACCTTGCTTCTTTCAAATACAAAAACGCGATTTAATCATGATATGAAAATGAAAATCATATGGCTTGTGCTTCTGAAAATGTAGAATTTAAAACCTAATGACTAAAAATTCTAATCTGAACACATACCATAGGGTTGAGATAAGAAAGATTCTACTATTAGGGATGAACAATGTTGGTTGGCAAGCATCCTGATAGAACTCACACCTGGTGGACTTTAAACCAAACCAAGTTTTTTCCTAAAATGTTAAATGTCTTTTGAAGAAATATCATCAAACAGATGCCTTGCAAAAATCAAATGCAAACTCCTTGCATATGAATTTCATGAAACAATTGTATGATTATTGAAATCTGTAGTTAGTAAGAAATCACGAACCAAATAGGTAGTATTCAAGCTTAATTTCATCAAACATAGCAAGGCTTAATACATCAACATTTAATCAAACACATATAGTGATAAAAGTTTCTAATTTTTTATCATAAATTGTGATACAAATCATTGATAACCATGCAGTTTACTAGTGCACAATTTACAGTAGTATAGCAACAGTTGAAATGAAAAAAAACTACTTCAAAACCTGTCTATTTTGTGATTTCATTTAATCAAACATATAGCAGAAGTCTTTCGAGCTCGTAGCTCAATATTAGATTGCTACAAACATTCATGAAATGATAAATATTTAATTATTACATCACCTTAAAAAGACCCTAGGAGTTTTCAAATTTTACAATACCTCAACACTGCAAACTTAAGAAATTTAACTAGTCAATAATATGTTCTAGACAAAGGCTTGCAACTATAAAAGACTTGGATAGCTGGGGTATGATTGGGACTGCATAGACTGTTTATTATCTTTCATCTCTGCCCATGTTCTAAAGATTTCATGTGAATGGTTGCCTCAAACATCTATTCCAAATCATCCAACAGCTAATAAACCTTATCAAATATGAAGAAGAAAGTTTCAATATCTTGTACTTGGATTTCCAGACCTACTTCTATTGCATGTCCTATTCTAGCTATTAGAAATTCTTATTTATCTCCAAAATCTGTAATTCAATCCCAATATGAATTTTGATTGAATCCACTAAACTGAACATATGGCTTTTCATCCAATTTTCACTTATTTTAAGGATCTTTGTCCTTAGATAATCTAGTCACTGATTTTTAGCAATAATGGAGAAAAATTTTCAACATTCAATTCTCATAACATATCTCAAATGAAAGGATGGCCTTTCTTATATAGCTTTTTAGTTTCTGAATGCTTGTACTTCTAGCAATGTGGGATAAAATATTCTTTGCTTTTAATTCCTCCTTATGAAGTAGACATTCTTTACTTTTGATTCCTCCTTATGAAGTAGCTTCTCAAACTAGCTAGAATAACTTAAAGTGACTTTGCATTATAACTTTATTATAGTCACTTTGTATTTCAATTAATGATATGAACTTAATAATTACTTTCTTATTAAAGTATTACAATATTTTAAGTCCACCATTAATCATTGTAAATCAATTCTAACTTCACCAAGACTTAGCCCACTGCATTTACTGCTAACCAGGGTGCTTTAAAAAAGTAGTAAGGGTCCATCTCTATCAACCCTTGATTTACTATAATTAGTAAATATTTGAATAACTAATCAAAATGAAGGGGCCAAAGATCATCACTGCAATTAAGGCCAATCTAGGTGCCCTGTTAAATATAGAAGTGTTGGATAAATGACTTACTATAATTAGTAAATTTATCAAACTGAACCAAATGAAGAGCAATCATAAATGCTTATGTACTTCAAAAGGGTAAAGGCCTCCCATTCTGCCAACTGGGTACCCTCTAATAGTCCAACTTAGACTATGAGGGCCAATGATAGGCTAATCCAAACCACCAACCAAGGTGAGATAAAAGGGGACATTACACATTCCCACACAAACATTTTAAACCAACTTTACAACAACCAACCGTGATACAGTTTAAAGTATAGATACTACAAATTCAAAGGAATGAATGTTGTTGGACACTCATATAAGCTGCAACATCATTTTCCATATAATTACAATATTCAAACTAGAAACTAGGAGGAAATGAAAAAAGATGATTTATTAATCCAACACAAAGATTGACTGCAAAGGTTCTGGCCTTTGTATAAAAGAAAATTTAAGTATAGGCAGATTATGTAGATTCAATTACAAATTGTTAGAATTTCAACAACTAGGAGTCATATGGTTTATCCTCCAAAGAAAAAATGAATCAACTTTTCTAATTTTCTTGGATGATTTGATTTTCCCTCTTAGATTTCCTTTGACTATCTTTTCAACTTTTGCAACCCATTTGATCTGCCAACATTACTTGTTTGATTCAAAGGGGTTGGTACCTTTCATGTTTCTCTTAATTCATTCACTATTTTACTTGATTCATTTCACTTGTAGCCAGATTAGTTGTCAATCAATAAATATACCACATGACATTGATTACTTTCTTAATTTGGTCAGTAGATTGAAAAAATCAATTTGAGTTTTCTTTTCCAATGGCAGATTCGCATGTTAGGAATTATACCTAATTTTATTATTAGAACATTTATCAAATTCAATCCCAGGGTGATACGACCTGTCTACCAATGAGAAGGTAGATGCTAAATTTAATCAATATATGGGTTTTTAGGTGTAACCACCTCATCAAAAACAACTCCCACGGCTACAAATAAACCTTGGGTAGGAAATGTTGGAGGCACTGTCGGCATTAACATTATCATATCTTTCCTCTAACAATATTAGTCGTTCATTCTATATTGTTGAACATGGAGAAGCACAAATTAAATCATAGCTTTTCATTAACATTTTAACCATCTGAATAGAAGTGCATAAGTAAATAAAAAACACACAACACACACCACACAAGAAAACCAAGACTTTATGTAGAATACCCAAGATGGGAAAAACTATGGTGAGGATGAATTCAATATATTAAAGAAGTATTACAAGAGGTTCACTATTGTACTTGCATTCTATTGATGTGATTTTTATGACCACTTCAACATGCAAAACCAAATACTTAGTATTCCAACTAAAAGACAAAATCTCTGATAGTCTCTTGAATAAGGAAGCTCGTATGCTAAATGATGTATACACTATACAAATTTTGTGATCAAATGAGAATATCCCATAGTTTCTTCTAGTTGTGGGCTCTCATTCAATTGTAATGATGTGATATGTTGGTATCACAAAGAGACTTACGTTGTTCAATCAATGGATATCAACTTTGCAAATGCAGATGATTCCACAATTGATGCTCTTCAACTTCTTCTAGAAAACAAATTGCAACCAAGCAAAGGGTTTAGGAATCTAATCAAGCTCTAACAATGTAAGAGACTATTGATGGTGAGATGCAACTTTTAACTAGTCCATTCTTTTTCATGTCAACTATGCATAGAAGGATGCTTGCATCTAAGGATGCGGGAGTGATGTTCATATTATTAGTACTAATCAATCTTTACTAGAATTCTTGATAGGAAATAATGAGGTTATGCAACACAGTAACCATCTCATGATGCCACCAATCGTGAGTTGCACCATCTAGATGCAATGTTGCAAACTTAATTGCATGTACTTTTATCATTGCACGAAGAGTCAAGAAAGTGTCCAATTTACTAATCTAATCTCTATCTGCGACCTTCATTCTGCCATCAAATGTACAAAGTTTGAGCCTGCTAGTAGCATGTTGAAGATCATTATTTTGGTTCCTTGGTCTTCTTTGTTGCCTTGGTCTACTATGCTATCTCTTTTTGAGTCATGAATCTATCAAAGGGCACGTGATCTTTAACTCTTTGTGGCAATGCCTCCCACTCATCATCCATGGCCAAGACACTATCAACAAATGCTACACCTTCTTTTTCTACACTCCCTTCCTCAGATTCTCCTCAAGAACATTGGATGTGTAGGCTTTTCATAGGTGCCTATAGAAAATATTCTTGCCCAAGGGGTCCCATCTCCACTATCATGCTCTTCTTGATCGTGACTTTTTCCTCTAGGCAAGACATCTTCCATATAGATGCGGCAAGCTGCAACAAAACATTTGTCACCAATTGTTTTTCCCACTGCAAAACCCTTGAATATATCCATTGCCTCTCTTTCTTCATTATTTCCTACATTTCTAGGTGGACTACCACCTCTCCAATCACCCATTATCTTTAATGTTAATCTTGTAATTGATCAACATGTTGTTCTGTGCTTCCCCTATGTGTATAGTACCTATGTGGATCAAATCGTAAATAGCAGGTATGGACTTAATGCATATTTCATGAGTTGTGGTTCATAAAAACTTATACTCATCAACTTGAATTGTTTGTTTATTACCCAATGCATTGAGGTGATGCTTACAATTTGAATTCATAACAACCATTTCTCATCAACTTAAATTGTTTGTTTAGTACTCATTGCATTGGCATGACACTTACAAGGTTGAAGTATTGCAACTTCCTAGAAGGTCTGCCTACTCAATTCCATGATGATCAAAGTTTCCTTGATCCTTGGGAGAATGATGTAGGAGCATCAAGGTCAAGGTTGAAGGCATGAGAAGACATTAAGGTCTCAAGATAACCAACATGACCATGTTAGAACAGTTGATGTAATAAGACCCCGTGAAGGTCCTTTTTGATATGTTTGTAATCATTAAAGTTCAAGTTGTAATCCATTCTTGGCATCAAGATAAAAGGAAAAGGGTCATTTATGTAATGTAGTAAAATGGCATGGGCAAAGGGAGTCCTGGAATGTACTAGGTTGATAAATGGGGTCAAAGAGTCATAAAATGCATATCAAATGCAAATAAATGCAATGTAATTGGAAAATATGTCAAAATGTTGCCAAACAAGCCACATATGGCACTATGGTAGAGTCATGGGATTAAGTGAAGGTTTATGAGTCTTTTAAGCATTAGAAAGGTCAATTAGTCTCAAAAATGTCACAAGAATTGAGTCCTAAAGCCCGAGGTTATCATAAAGGACTATTATTAAAGATATTAAAAAAAATTCTAAAGATTTCATTAATATGTTTCGATCTTTTAGTCATCTTTATTAGTTGATGCATTAATCACATTACTCATTGCTATCAAGATTAGTCAAGGCATGCTACTATTAGCACCTAAGTAACTTTAACCTTGTGACATCTCTTGGAAGCATTTTGCAAATAATGAACATACATTGTCTATAAATCCACATTTTGCAAACATCTAGGCCTTCTAGAAATTATAGGATCATTTTAGTTACATTTGAAAACATTAATTAACAAACACCATATGTGCAAATATAAACATTAATCACAAGATGTCTAATTTATTTGCAGGTATATTTTTCTTGTGAAGAAAGACCACACTTGACAATATGAACCCAAAACAAAATAATGAGACAATGGCTGCATTGTGGGCTTAGTTTTGAAGAAAACCTAATAAATGTTATTGTCCTTGCAAAAAGTGTAAGGGCTTAAAGAATTGAAGAATTCTAATCACAATAGCCTAGAGTCATTGTAGGCAATATGGTCATGTTGAAGGGGGCCACAATTTTTGTCCATTGCTGAATGTGGATTTCCTACTGGAGGAATATGGAGGTGTGAATATCCAAGCTGAGGATAACACTCCCATGGAAGAAGATGGTATTGGGTCAGGTGATGAACAGGCTCACAGTGATGGTACTAGAAAATTTGATAATAATGATGAAGATGGTCTTGATATACCTTTACTTGAGAAGGCACACGAGCCCTTATAAGAAGGCTCCCAAACAACTCTACTGTCGGCTATAGTGTTTTTGGTTAACTTAAAGGTTATGAATAGTATATCCAATGTAGGAATGTCATGTATGCTAAGGTATGTCATTTTTTTCATCTTCAATGTTAGCATACAATTACTGTTCATTATATTAATAATACATATTTGTTGTTGTAGGATGATTAGTGAGTTTTTGTTACCACCATCTAACATTTTTCCTTGTTCATACCGAGAATTATCTAACATTATGGATCAAATTGGACTGAAGTACCAGACAATACATGCATGTCCCAATGATCACATTCTATATCATAAACAACATGAATTTGCAACAGAATGCCCTGATTGTCATGTTAGTAGATATCAGTTAGATCAAATAACAAAAAAGGTACCTCACAAGGTTCTTCGGTGCATTCCCATTATTCCACATCTTGAATGGTTATTCAAGTGCACTAGCTTGGCATAATTTATTAATTACCATGCATGCAATAGAAGTCAGGATGACATTATGCGAATGTCTACCGATGGTTCTAGATTTAAAGAGATAGAAGAAACATGGTCACACTTTAAAGAAGAACCTCATAATCTAAAACTTTCATTGGCGGCAGACGGTGTCAATCCATATAGAGATATGAGATCTGTATACCTTCCTCAAGGTAAGCCATATTTTCTATTTACAGTATATTTGTAAGATCTAATGTAGTACCAATTGCATTATTTAATAATATATTGAAATAATCATTTTTTAATGATTGCAGTTCGTCCTACCTCTATCCCTTCCACAATAGTTTGATAACAGTATTAAACAAGTTATATATGATCTTGGAAAATACATGAGGTTAGAAGAGTATTTTTTCTTAGATTTGTAGCTTTTTATCTAAAATCTATTGTATAATTTTATTTGAAATCTCCTTTATGTGTTTTTGCATGTTGAATCTATTTTAGGTGGTTGTCATCTAAAGAAATTGATAAGAAAAGATATAAAATATTAGAAGAGAAAAATTCCATAGCTTATGTGTGAAATGTAAAAGTGTTTATGTCCAATGTTTTTCAATGCTCAAGAACACTACCTCATACATCAAGTTGAAGAGATTTAATTGTGTGGACCTGTACAAGCTAGATCAATGTGGATGGTTGAGAGGCACTTGAAATTTATAAAGGGCTTGGTTCAACAAAGAGCATGTCCTGAGGGTTCTATGATAGAGAGATATATGATATACCAGACCATGGTGTATATCAGTGAATATCTTCCAAAGTTTGCAGTAGGTATCCATGTAGATCACATTTGGGATTCTAACTATAATGACAAATTCAAAGGGGAGTACCTGACGGGGAAAGGTAGATTGAGGATGGTGACAGGTAATTATAAGTTTTTTTTTGTAATTTAACAATTCTTATCCATCATCAATATATATAAGTTGTTTCTAACTGGTGTAATTGTCTTCTTTATAGTTTGTCATGAGTGGGATGCACTACACTTGTATATTGCAAACAATCTTGATTGGATGATAGTATGGATTGAATAGTCTGAAGAAAATGGTCGCTCATTAACATGGGATGGTGTTGCATCATTAGTTAAAGAAGCTCATCATAATGGAGATCTCCATGTTACGCCAATGGTACTTGATCTAATATATGGCTTAAGAGATGCAAAGGTATGCGTAAGATTACTAATCATTAGACATAAGTTTAATATCAACTCACAGATCAATGAGAACATTCTTCACATGTTTGAATAATTGTAGGTCAAACATCACAAAGCTATGTACTACCATGGCTATAAATTCTGCATAAAAAAATTAGATGAAACGAAGAAAACATGTGATTCCAAGATAAGTGATGTCTTCGCAGTCACTAATATTTCATCTAGAACTGACATACATCCTCAACAATCTAAAAATTGATACTATAGCATTTTGGATGATATACTTGAGTGTGACTTTAATTTATTCAAAATATTTCTATTTTCATCAAATGGTTTAGGTTACGACTGAACCAAAATGATCCCGATAGGATTGTTATTGAACATGATAGTGGATTTACTATGATTAATACAAGGTCATTTGAGCCAGTCGGAGATGAACCCTATGTTCTTCCAAGCCAATGCGAGAAAGTGTTTTACTTAGGTGTTCCACACAAACCAGGTTGGTCATTTTTTATTAGACATGATCCAAGAGGAAGGTCGATAAAGTATAATGTGATTGAAGAAGAAGATATTGAAGAACCACAAGAGGAAGTAAATGATTATCAGGAACAACAGTTACCCAGTGACAAAGAAGAAGAAGATGGTGATGATTTTGGTCATGCTAATGATAATGGTGATAATGATGATGATGATGCTGATGACGATCATGATCATGGTGATGAAGATGGTGATGATCATGGCGATGATGGTCATGATGATGATAGTGATCAAGAGGATGATGATGGTGATGAAGATGGTGGTGGTGACGACGACGATCAAAGTGACAAGTATGATGATGGTGATGATGATGATGATGATGATGATGACACGGATGAAGATCATGATGATCAATGAAATTTCTAGGTAGGATCAATGTCAACTATGATGGGGTCTTGTATGACCAAATATTTATTTCCAAACCATATGTGTACATAGAAACATTAAGTAGAACATGTCAAATATTTTTTTAGATATAAACATTAGTTACACTAAATTTTTAACTTAAGACAAATGATTTACATATACAATCTACTTTATTATTAATATTTTTTTTGGTAAGTCTATTACTTTAATTTTTTTGTTGATTTCTAAGACTTACTAATTTTTTTCACAGGGTGATATGGATACACCATCTCAGATACCTTCAATAGAGGTAAACATTAATTATTGTAAATTTTAATGTTAATATAGAAAGAAATGTCATATTATTATGTTCTTTTCTTTATGGCTTTGGAGTTATTTTGATGACATTATATGAATATTTGATGTCACAAATGATAGGAAAAAGCTACAATGATTGATGATCAAATGCAATCTAAAATATGGGCATCATATCTACATGACATTGCCCTTAGTGCTGACCTTGTATTCATCACCCAAAAAATTATGCAAAGATACACTAATGAACTTGTTAACATTATCATCAAGGGTGACAGAAGTGAGGAGAAAGAGGCACTGAGAATAGAATTGGACCGTAGAATCCAATCTTTGAAGGTAAGCAGTAATTCGACTAAAGTAGTAATAGAATTTCAATAGATATTAATATTTTATAGTATCTTATGGATCATGATCTCTAATTTTATTTGTTATTGTATAGACATATGTGCCAGTTGCGACATCACATGGTGAAAATGGTTAGGGTTGTTGCGTAATACCTTCATGTAAGTAACACTTTGTTTGTTTTGATCAACATTATAACACTTACCTTTTTTTTTGTGGGCGTTTCTCACTAGTATCCCATTTGATCTTTATCCATTGCAAATGTCTTTGCTAACAATTTTCTATTCTTCAGCTCATGATGAAGTGCGGACTCCTTCGGTTGGTGGTCCACTATTGTCTTTTGCATTGTCGGCAATAAGGACCATGCAAAAATCATCGTCTATGCCCACTAGAACTAGTAAAACCTTGTTTTGCTATATTTTGTAATGTTCTATATTTTGTAATGTGCTATATTTTGTAATGTCTTTCTACAAGTCGATGAACAAGGAAGTAGCATATTAGTGCTTAAATGATGTCTACAGAAGCCTGCATACACACAAACACATGCATACACACACCATGCATACATACATACATACACCATGCATACATACATACATACATACATACATATATATACCCACACATAGAGAGACATGGACATAGGCAGGGAGTTAGACCAATAGACAGAAGTACTAAAATTGTCATTTAATTGTTATGATGTTTCAGTTGATAGACCAATAGAGAGCAGTACTACTAAAGCTGATCCATTTCCTGGAGTAGTTCGTGTGATTAGTACTGATTCATATGAAGGGACATTGTTGCTAAATAAGAAAACTATGTTTCCATTAAAAGAATGAAAGCTTCCTGGTGCTTTAAAATTGATATTATTTAAAGTGTAAATTTAGTTTACTTTTACATTACTCATTTTGGACTGATAAATCCTTTGTTTTTGTAGGTAATAATGTTTTTCTTGAACATCTTTTTCATATGGCATTGAGACTATTTGGACCCACCATAAGTAAAAGGTATGTAGTTTCATATTATTGCTACATAATTTTTCTTTTCTTCTATTTATTGTAATATATTAAAGTTATTGATCTAACAATCTATTTTTTTTTTAAAAGGTGGAATTTACAAGCTATGGAATTAGAAAATCAGCTGATTGCATCTATTGAGGAGAAATTTGGGAAAAACATTTTTGACACTAGCCTACTTCTTAAAAGAGAAGAAAAGCATATAAAGACTATGAGGGATCAATATAGAAGGGCTCTTAAGGATAACCCAAAGTATGACCATCCTCTTATGATTCCACCGATGGAGTGGAATGAAATAATAGAAGATGCAAAGGAGAAAAAGCTATGTGAAGATAGAGATAATGAAGCAGCACAGGGAAAAAAGAGGTATGTCATTATATTATTAAGTACATTATGATCATGCACTAATTATTGATATTTGTAAATATATAATCTAAGATGTTTGAAATTATTCATAGATTGTAGGACACATGTGTGGCTACAAAAGCAAGAATAGAAAAGGTTGGCCAACACAAACTTGGCTCTGGTGGCTATATGAATCTCCAATCTCGACTTGTAAGTAGAGCAATGAATTTTTATTTTTATTTTAAATATAATGTTGCAAATAGTTTTCTTTAATGAAACCATACATGGAAAACTAAAGTTATCAAGCAAAAAACACAGGGCACAGATTTCAATGTGGAGGTCACAGTTGAAGATAGAAAAATTGCCTTGAAGGAAGGTTATAAAGTTGCGGTTGCATGCCTACATGAAGAATCTATAAGCCTTGCCCAAGAATCCAGTGCACCAAATGATACCTCATAGGTAAATTAGTTAGATGAAAAGTAAATGAAATTAAATAGTTGAGAAGATTCTTTTTTGGTATTAGTTTTAAATGTAAATTGACTACATAATAATGTGCATAACATTTTGTTGCAGCCTTCATATCCTACCATAGAACCTGCTCGTGACAAAGGCAATGATGTGCATTATAGTGGTGGAGGTATTAATTTGCTATTGAAAATTAATTATGCAATTATGAATACAATTTAACATCTTCAATTGGAATTTGATGTGTATCCTTTTTTTGAATATTCCAGAGCATGTTGAACATCATGTTGAAGGAGTAGACCATGTTCCAAGTGTTCAACATGTTGATGTGGTGGTAGATCAAAATGTTAATGTACATGATGTGGCATTTTTAGGTAAGAAAAATGCATTTTATGTTGTACTCGTACTTAATTACAAACTTGTAACAGTTAGAAAAAGAAAAAAGAGTATGCCAATTTATCCCATTCACTTGTTCTTGCAACAGAGCCCCCTTTAGTGCAGCAACCTCCTACTCCTCCAAAGAGAAGGAGCCATCATAATTTAACATTGTACGTGCTAGAAAAGGAGGAGAATGGTGCAGATATGGATGCTCCTATGAGCACTTTTCTTAAGAGAGCTCAGAAAAACAAAAAAAAGAAATGATGTTTTAAAAATCTTCTTTGATAAACCTTGTTGGATAATGAAAGAACTTTGTTTTAAGTAATTATGTATGAATGATGCATATTAATACAAATTTTTATTTTATGTTAATGAATATTGTTATGTGTTAATGAATTTTTGATTAGTATTGTGTATTAATGAATTTGATATCATATTAATGAATGTTATGTGATTGTATTGATTGAATGTTATAGTTCATAAATGGATGAATGAATGAATGAAGTATGTAATTAGATGATAATGGGTACTTTAGATTGATGTTAGGGGGAGGGGGGTGAGGCCAAATGAGCTTCCACCTTCATGTGGTTGGCCTTGTTAAGTAGAGAATATTATAGTATTCTTGAAACCAGGTGAAGCTCAAACTAACATAAAATGGACACTTTGCATGTCGTAGGTCTAAAATGATCCACGACTACTGATGCCCATAACATCATTTCCCTGGTCCTGAACCCATGCAAGAGCAACTTGGCTTGGGATGCACCCTTTTCTTAACCTAATCGTACTTAGCTTTAGGAATAGATCTTGGTTTCACTCAAGATTCTCACCTTAAGACCTCAGATTCCCCTATTTAATAGATCAATTATTATGATATGAAACAATCAACAATGACAAAATCAAATCAAATTAATTTTCACCTTCATTGTCAATCTTGTCATGTAGATTTTTGTTTAGATTTTACTTTGTTGTTCAGTCTCAATGTTTGAACTCAACATCAGATCATCTTTAAAATGGTATGATCATTAAATGGGAAAAAAAAAATCCTATCCTTTACCTTATGAAGTCATTATCTATCACACTTTGAAGAAGTTTTCCTCATGTGCTAAAGAAACCCATGCCTAAAGGACTGTATGGAACAATCCCAATCCCCAACTCCCTATGAATGGAATAAAATAAATATAAGTAAGCTTGCATTCCTTATCTAAGTTCAAATGGAACAAAGTTCAAAAAAAAAATCTTATTAAAAACTTCAAGTTTTGGTATATACTATGAACCCAATTCACAAATATTTATTCTCAGTTCTCTGCAATCTATAAATTAAACATTGAATCATAGACTGTTCAGGTATTACATCATCACAACATTTACCTAGAGGTGGGAATAATTTGGGCCTCAGAATCCCTACTCCAGAGAGACCATTCAAGTTGCACAGTAGTGATTGGATGCACTGCATGGGCCCTATGGATTGTTGAAACAGAGGCTTTAGATAGACCCACATATTTTATATTTCTCTATTCTACCAACTTCTTCAATTCACCCATCTATATAAAAGGAAAACTCATTTGCTTGTTATCAGATTTCTTTTGTTTTGCTAGGCCTTGGTAAAGAGCCAGAGGGATACAATCTTGCCCTCCAAAGCCATACAACCTTGATTATTAGACACATATTTTCTAGTGAAATTAGAGGTTTGAAATTTTGATTTTGTTGTTTCTAAGACAAATTCATTGATTCATGTTACATTAGCTTCATAAGAACTCATCTCTCATGACAATAAGTTGGAGTAGTACTACAATCAATGACCTTCTAGAAAGGCTTAATGCTTCACCTTATGAGCATCATCTAAATGTAATGAGTACTACATGTTCCATTCATTCTTATGAAAAATGAGTTCTTGTGAACGACTATTAAAATAACTTGTGTCAATGTGTTTCACTAGAAAACTAGACAGTTGAATCCTTGTAGTAAAATCATAATTTGACTCGCTGTAGAAAATATTTCATACTTATCAATCTCAAGAATTGATATGTAAATTATATTTCTCACATCAAATCAAATTCAAGATTCAACTATGTAGTTTTTGGAGAAAAACCATTGCCCAAAATTTTATAAATAAGATTAAAATAAAAAAACCTGTCACAGTAGTACAAATTTTGAATTTTAAAACTTACAACACCATGACAAAATAGTATTTTGGTGCAAGGTTAAGGGTTTGGAATCTAAAGACTTGCATTAGCTTCTATGGATACAGTAATATCCACCTTGTGTTGGTAATAAAGATCAATGTAGTCTATATCAAGCCTCTTGAGGCTTGCTTCATAGGCAGCCCTGACATATGTAGGATCTCCCTTCACACCAAATTCTCCATTACTCCAAGTCAATCCAAACTTAGTTACAATATGCACCTTCTCTCTGATACCTTTCAGAGCCTATTTAGGAAGGAACAATAAAAGCATTATGCATGGTGTTAGAATAATCAAGCTCAGAGAATTAATAGATTAAGAAATAGAAACACTAAGAGCTAGAAACAAGATATGCATCTTGATAGCTCCTTTTTGAGAATGGAAAATTTTTGCATTTTGGCGAATTTTTAAAAATCTTCTCTTGATAGGGTCGGGATCATTTCTCAAAATTTTAGAAAACCCTAGTCATTTTTATAATCATCATCTCTCTTTAACCCTAGGCCGTAAGTATGAGTGGGTTTTCATTTTAAAGAAAGGAAAGAATCCTTTTTTCTTTGATCTTTTCTGATCTTACGACAAAGGAATTGACGTAACATCATGGGATTGTGTTGTGGTCTCTTTGATCTCACGATAGTCCTTGTATCATGTCATCGAAGGGGAATTTCATTTCTTTTTTGATCCCGTGGTGATCTTTATATCATAAGATCATATCACATTGTGTTTTGCTAATAAAAGGGGTCTTTTATGATCCCATGATCAGTTTTTTCTCATGGCATCAGGAACAGAGGACAAAGGGGATCATGATCCTATGATAAAGCTTTTGTCATCAAGTCGCAAAGCAGATAGATGAGGCCTAGCGATCTTATGAGGCACGTCATATGAACGAAGAATGAAATCAAATGGGTTAAGACATTATGACAAAGGCCTTGTTGTATGATCGTATGATGGATAAAGATGTGTTACGATGGTGCGACACCCTGTTGTCATAGGATTATGGAATCCATGAATGCAAGCATGTCACTTGCTGACATGACAGATGTCAGATTCCTGTTGAAATTGAGCCAGAATATAGATGTCAGATTCCTATTGAAATTGAGCCAGAATATAGATGCCAGATGTGTTCAGAATCAGCATTAGTGGGACCAAGGGTAGTGAGATGGTGCATGGATAATGGTCTCTGATCTTACAATAAGTTCTTTCATCATAAGATCTTAGAACTCTAAGGAAGGGTTTCTTGATGATGTGACTAGGGTTTTTCATAGCATCAAATGGATAATTTGTGCAACCATGATGTAACAGTGTAATATTTTCAGCTTAATCGTAACATCGTAGGACAAAATATGATGGGTTGCGATGCTATGAGGTAGTGAGTTCAACTGTGATCATGGGATCATAGGACTTATGACTATGATTTACGATGCCCAGAAAATGTTTGTCTTAGGATCGTAAAACACAATGAGTAAGCTATCGATGCTGCAATAAAGGAGTTATCGTAGAATCGTGAAAGAATGTCATTTTTGTCCATTATTTGATGTGAAGTTTTTTATGGGACATCGTGGGATCGGAGAGCTGTTAATATAATATTGTGATATTATGAAAGGTCTTTTCAGTTGCCTTGTCGTAATATCATAGAATCTAATCTCTTCAGTAGACTTAATGACAAGAAAAGAGTTTTGAGCTTCTCAGAGAATCAGTTTTGGATGCAGTATGAAAAGTGCATAGTTGGAAATCAATTTGGCGCCTCCTAAGGTTGATGGAATGGATTACGATCATTCTTAAGCATGTAGAAATCAATGTGATTTAAACATCCATTTAAGCCTGTCAACTTATAAGTTTTTTCCACTGTCACTGTTCATCATCTACAGAGTCACATTTTGAGTTCATCTTGTGTTGCCTATGTGAGCTATATCATTTTTCAAAAGTTTATGTGGGAAATTTTTCTACGGTTACTAAGTTTCCAATTACAAATTCAAAATGTCAAACCAGGAGGTGGAAGAGATTTCAGCTAAGGAAATGGTAGTATCAGAGATGTCAACCTCAAAGGGAGGTAAAACCAAACAAAAAAAACCTAGTGATTTTCCTGAGGAATGGGTAAAATTGTTTCCTAGATCCAGAATGCCAACTCTGTTGATGATCATATTTTCTTTGATCCATATGCCAAATGCAAAGATGCTAGGTGCCTTGGTACCAATGGTGCTAAGATTTTCTACTTTTTCTACTGCAACCGGGAGAAAAAGGTCCCCATTTGTAATCCCTAGAAGAAGAACCTTGCTAAGCCTATTTTCCCAAAGGTATTCGTGGATGTAGATTTAATGAAAGCTCTATTTAGATGTTATAATCCTACGACCAAATATTTCCATAGAAAAGATGGAACTATTCTATGCACCTTAGATAGAGAATCTTTCATTGAGGCTTTTGGGTTGATTGGGGCAATGGGTCAGCCTCTGGATTTGAAGCACTTACAGAGAAGGTTTGATGCAAACTCAGCTGCTTTCAATGGAAATTCATTGCTACAACATATTCCTAGAGAATTGAAAAGGATGGGTGATTACCCAAAGAAAATACAGGAGAAGATGCTTATGGACAAGTTTATAAATTATTTTGTCAAGACCATATATGGTGTCCGTAAGGTTATTGGAAAGGATGGGTCTGATGAAGTCTGGGGAGCTAAATATATAATTGCTAGAGATGTACAAGATGTTTTCCATGCCTGTGAATATGACTATGTTAGTCATATATTAGATATCATGAAGGAAAATATTGCCAGGGCAAGGTCTAGAGAAATGAGGGAATTCACTTTCCCATACTACTCTCTACTAATGCACTTGATCCTTTACAGGAATGTAGGGTACATTAGCTCTGACTTTATTGATCAAACCTTTGATCTAGAAGGAGATTTGCTAGTACAACTATGGACATGGGTATGGGATAGCTCTTATCACTTTTCTGACTCTGTGTCATTTTTCAATAATTTTAGTGCTATTATAATGAAGATGTTGGACCTGGGGTACTTTAGGTCCCCTGAAATTCTGAAATATCTCTTAAGACCATCCCTATTGCTTGATGGGAGGAAACTAGATCATAATTGGGGGGATATCTTTTTGTTTCCTACTTTTTCTTTGATGAGAGTGTATGGTTGTCCTCAGCCACCCCACATTTTACCAAAATTCATCCCTCCTAGATTGGGGATTATTGAATTTATTTGGTAATTGTTCATGGTTAATAGGGAATACTTGGGCCCTAAGGTACATAGGGGAACCTTTTTGTGTAGATTCTTTAAAATTGGTGATTTCACCATTAGTAAGGAAGCCCTAGAGCCTGTCCATGCTTTTTTGCATCATTTCAACTTGTGCACTGGCCCTTACAGAATGTATGATCCTGAGGGATGGATAAGGGCCACTTTAAAAGAAATGAGAAACTATGTGATACCCAATTCCAAATAATTTCCCCATGAAGACATCATTCCAAATATAGTAGCAGAGGGGGAGGCAGCTAATAAACTTGCAAAGTTGGATGATGTATTGAGGGTAGAGAGGGAATTAAAAAGAATTGACCCCCAATTCCTGGGTTTTTATATGGATATCCCTTACCCTCATAGAAATAGGAAGATGGTCACAAACCATGTTGAAATAATGGCTAAAATGCCAGAGGGTCCAGTAGGAGAGGAATAAAGGGTGTGCCCAGATAGCCCTGAACCAAATGTAGCCCTAGAGGAAGAAGAGGAGGATGTACCCCAAGCATCTTGGATGGAAAAGGGCCATAAAAGATAGAAGATTGTACAAGTCCCACCTCAGGTCAAGAAAAGAACATTGCAAATTTTTCCAGGGAATAGTTAGTATTTTGCTGATATGAGGCAAAATTATCTCTAGACTAGGGCTGATGTAGTAGAAGTCAGTCTAACTAACCTAGAGTTAGCAGCAGCAAGATTGGATGATAGTATCATCCAGGCTCAACAATTTTTAGAGGATGACGAATTCATCAAATCCAATGAATTTAAAAGTTTTTTATATAAGATAAAACGGAGTGAACTTGTCCTCCAAATGAAACCTGATGAATTAGATGATCAAAGGATGGAGTTGATTGAAAAGCTACACACCTATGATCCTAAAAGTGAGGTAATGACCTTGGAAGAAGCTAGGGATCTTGTTCAGAGAAGTGGCATGTTACTAGTACCTGGTTGGGACCTGGAGCAAGCATTTATGCTTGATCAAATTAAAATACAAGAGAATGCCATTTCTTATGAGGCAATTGGTACTGGTGGTTTGAAGAGGGGAACTGGTTTTAACATTGATACCAAATCCTTGGTAGTTTGGAGTATGGCCCCTGCTTCTAATAAACTAAAATTGATGGATGTGCAGAGCACAAAGTAGGGCAACATGATAATTTGGACTCTATAGGGTATCTCTGGAAAAGAAATCTCCAAGGCACTGAAACATTTCTCATTCATAAATGAGGCCAAGGTGGAGGAGATAGAGGATAAATTATCCCAAGCTATACATGACTACATTGATGTTAGGAAGCTCTATGAAAATGAGCTTAGAACTAGTCATATATACAAAGAAAGAATTGTTGAACTAGAAAATAGAGTCAAGGTACTTAAAGATGAAGTTGCTTCCCTTAAGGAATAGCTAGTACAAGCAAAACAAAAAATGGATCCAGTTTAGGGAGAAGAGGGACAAGGAACTTTAGTGCCAGCAAAGGATACTACTCAGGCTCTGGTACAGACTAAGGACACAAAAGAAGAGCAATCCTTATAGCCTAGGAGGATGAGTACTAAAACTCACTCAGTACAGTAGGGAGGAGATGTAAGAATTGGAATCCTTAGGTCCATGATGAGCCATAGGGTTGATACTCTAAAGAAACTATCTCAACAAGCTCATAGCTCTTTTGTTTCTTTGCAGAGTGCTGAGCAAGTTTGCAATGAAGCACTTTCTTGGTTAACCCCAACTTTCAACCTTTGGGGACCCTACATGCAATTTTTGGATAGATTAATAATGTTGATGGCTAAGAAGCCTGACTTACCAGATAAAATTTTCACAATCAAGGAAAGCCTAGAAATGGTGAAAGAACTGAGTGGCTTCTTTTCTAGTAAGTTACAAGTTATACAAGGTAAGCTAAGGACACTATCAAATGGAATGGAACCTTGTATACCATCAATTATCACTACTACTTATGTAGTAAAAGACTAGTAGGAGTGGTCAGCTTCTTTTGATGACATTTTGACCCAGGAGTCTACATCAGCAATTTTTGAAGATACTTCAGATTCCCCTTTCCATGTTCTAGTTGATTCTCTTTTCAAGGCAGACATAAATTTAAATAAATTCATTTCTAAGTCTAAGGAAATTATGGATGCCAGGTGGGCCAAGGCTACTCAGGATTTACAAGGGGTAAAGGACACTGACTGGCCCATGAATAGAGAAATTTATGTTTGGGAAGCAATGGATGAAATAAAGGCCCTGCTGGTTGGAAGTAGCTGAGATATTTTATATATTTATAGAAAAGGTACAGAAGATAGAAAAGATCAAAGGCTTCAATACTAATATTTTTCTGCTACCTTAGCTACTTACTTTTTGATCGATTATTGTGGAAGATTGATCTTTTGTATTTATTATGTTCACCTTCCTACAGTTTTAGTTTTCCTTTCAAATTTTGACAGGTGTCCTCCTCTCATCTATAGCTTGTTGCAATCCTATTTATGGATTCCCAAGATGAGAAGTAGAGGTTAGTTGTCTATAGAATTTTTGATATGCAATATTATTATTTCGCAGTCCGTCCAGAGTGTGTTGTAATTACTTGAATGATTTCCAAGACAATGCATTTTTTTTAATACAAGGAATATATTCTTAAAATAGTTGTCTCTCTATGTGTTAAAGTTTGAGTCTTATTAGTAATATAAAATGAAATGGGAGGATTTATCCTCAGCCCTCATTATCCTTGAAGTTTTGTCTCTTTTTATATGTCCATAACCTTGAGATTGAGTAGATAAATTATTTTTTTAGTTAAATGAAGTTTAAATGATTGTATATCTCTTACTTATTGGTACTAATTTGAGGAATTAGGTAATTTCTTTCTATAATTGATAAGGTTTAGGGTTTATGAGAAGGATGACAATTAGAATGAAACTAAGAGTTTGATGATAAATTTCTTAATCACAAAGTCAATGAAAAAGGTTTAAGTTGCTAACTATTGACTCTGTAGCCTAATGGATAAGACACTAACCTATCCAGAGGTGTGAAGGCATATTGGAATATTCATGTAACTACAGGACATTTATATAACAATCAATATCAGTTTTCCCTTTTCATGTATTAAAGAACTAAAATTGTAGGTCATGGTTTGTTTGCTAACTCCTTTCCTTGGTTATAATTAGCTAGAACAATCAGGAAATTTATTTAGCAAATCACAAAAGAATATTGACCATATCTATTATAAGGGTCAGTCTTACATAGAAGAATCAAGTCATTGAGATGTATCCCTTAGGTTTGCCCACCTTGGTTTAGCAAAGCCTAAAGTGAAGTGAGTCTTGTTGACTCTGTTAATTGGTCCAGAACTGAGATTTAGCCTTGTTGAACATAGGATTTAGCTCATCCTTAGGCTTGTCTCTGGTCTTTGTTTCTTGGTATGTGTTTAACTCTACCTGGTATGTTCTTTACCAGAAAGAACTCCAACATATCTTTTGATGAATCAATGGTTTTTAAAAATGCATCTTTTGAGTAATATTGAGCACTTTTTAGTGATGGGTTATATAGTTTTCAGCTATGTAAGGATTTTTTACAGTTGATGCTTTCACACCTCATAATTATGTTATAATGTTGAATTACTTTTCAGAAGAGTCTTCTAGTGCAGGCTAGAAAAGAAATGTTAGAACTTAAGTATAAACACGCAAGAGAGCTTGTTAGGTTTGTTTACATGAATGATCCAATGTTTTCCAAGACGACACAAAATAAAATAGCATGTATGGTAGAACCGTTTTTTAAATTGTAAAGGGAAGCTTCTTGACACCTAACATACAAAAATTGTTATCCAAATTTGCTCCATCTACATCACCACTTATCAGTTACAGCAATAATCTTAAACTATATCATAGCAGTAACTGGGAGCCAGGCATGCTCAGATCAACATGTATGGTAGTCACAATCAAACATGGATTTCAAAAGTTTTTAAGGAAATGAAAGCATTTCATTTCATGAAAGCACAAAGAAATCTTACTCCTTTTGTCATATATTCTATCTTGGCTATATTTATAAGATGTGTCTGTATAATCTTTTGTCTAACATGAGAAGTCATACAAAATATTTGTAAATACCTTCATCTCTGAGTTACAAGGCATAGAATCATGCTAAATTGCTTTAATCCACCTTAGGATCAGATTTCTTGATTATGCTTTGCAAATATTGATACACTGTTATCCCCTTTTGTAAATCCAATTTGACATTATTTGATTGGTATTTGCTTTGTATTATGCATTAATGGTAGCCCATGTTCGGAGAATGTAATCCCATCTTTGTTATATGAATAGAGTTCGCATAAGAGATGTTGGTATGGTTTTTATAGAGCAGGTTAATAGCTCTGTCTTCTAAATTATTTCTTATAAATGGACATTTGGATATGGTGATATTAATGAAGGGTCTATATTGGTCAATATGATTGTGTTTGAATAGACAAGCAAAGGAAGTAATCAAAGCAATTAAGAAATGCATTGCCAATAAGAATCCTAAGATCCAAATTCTTTCTTTGATGGTTAGTATTGAATAATATTATAAATTTCTATATACATTTTGACTTATTTTAAGTTATAATTATTGAGATATTTGGTTGAATTATGAGTGCAAAAAATATACTATAGTAAGAATTCATTTATGATTGACTTTGATGGATAACTTTGATTTAATATTTTCCTGGTTATTTTTGCAACTATTAGAGACACAAAAAATTGTGGTGATATTGTTCACTTGCAAGTTTCTGAGAGAGATGTGCTACATGAAATGGTCAAGATAGTAAAGAAAAAGGTCTGGAAAAAAAGCTTTTGTGTAACCTGCGTATTTTTTTTTGGGTTGTAGCTTAAACAATTTTTGGTTTGTGCTCTTAGTGCATATTTTCAGCAGTCTTTTATGTGGGTTTTATTTGTATTTTATTTTCTAGCCTAATTTAAATGTTAGAGAAAAGATCTTGGTCCTACTAGATTTGGCAGGAAGCTTTTGGGGGGCCAAATGGAAGATATCCACAATATTATTTTGCATACCATGAGTTACAGGTGAGGAAAAAAATAAAATGAATCTTAAGAATGTTCAACAAATCTCATGTTTTTCAAGGGCAGGTTGAATATATTTGACCGACTCTGCCAAATGGTAGGGTAAAACATTGACCTTGATATTGACCCTCATTTTTGTTACCTAGATTTTCTTTCTAGCTCGCATACTTTAAATGCCATTTGGAAGTAGTGTATATTGTTAAACTATTCCAGGATGCAATGCAGCTGTGATGTTGGCATAATGACATTAGTTAGTAATTAATTTCATGCTACATGTTCTTAGTTTGAAGTTTTATTTGTCATTTTAGAGCCTAGTGGCTCTAGGGCCTTGACTATGGTAACCTAAGAGAGTGCATGAATTGTTTGTTATTTCATATTAAAATGTGATTGCCTGCCTCAATTTTCTACATTTGTAGATTCTTTAAGGCTTTTCATAAAACAACAATAATTGTGTTATGATTGCTCAAGTATCTTCTGCAATCACTCCTCAAAGATCTACTTTAAGTTTTTATCTTAACCAATGGAAGGCATCAACTCCTTATGGAAATTTCCTTTTAGGTGCCTAGCTACCAAAAATGGTATGATTCTTCATAATGATGGGGCTCCTGCACAAGTAGCATAATGATCTTGTTATGGGATATATTGGATTTTGCCCAAAAATAACAAGTCCCACAACACAAGTTATTTACAAATAGTATTCTATATATGAAATACGTAATTGCAATTCAATTTAGAGAAAATTGTATCAAGGATTTATGATCATTATACAAATGATATTGAAAACAGAACACCCTAAATTCACTTGTATCCATTTCACTGCATACTTCTAATAGCTAACCATATTAGGAATTTGGTGGAAAAGCTTGATAGGATGTTGGGAGAGTTGAGACTGTCCTCCTCAACTAAACTCAAGGGCACATAATGAGTATCCAAGTCATATGGCCCCTTGGGCCACAAGAATGGCAGGACGTCTATCATCTTGTAGTTGTCATATTTAATGACGGAACTAGTACTGGTGCATCTTTCTACCAAACATTTTAAAACTGTTCCCTTGCTTATTACCTATTGTAAAGTGCATTTGAAGCTGATGAGGAGCTAAGAGAATATAACTTGCAGGTGTTAAAAGAGTTTGGTTGTAGAGAAATTATGTATTTTCATCTCACACTATTTGTTAACATTAGTGGTTCCATTTTAAAAGTTCATATCATCTATATTGAAAGTATATGTATGTTTTGTGAAATGCACATTCAGATTTCATTCTTCAAATAGAAAACACTGATTATTCATAAATCTGTAAATAATCACCTTAAAGATGCAATTTGAAGGCATTGGAGAGTTTTGTCCTATGTTGTGCTAGAGATGTGGCTATTTATTGTGATATGATTTTGGAACTTACTCTGGACTACCTAAGCTATGATCCAAACTACACTGATAATATGGAAGAAGATACAGAAGAGAGTAATGGAGAGGAGGATGAGTATGTTAAAATTTCTTAAAAGAATTATTTGCTTGAGAAAATTTAATTTTTGCACAATGGTGTCTTTTATTTTCATGTAATTATGAATTTTATGACCAACATGTGAATACTATTATGTTGATGTAGAGAGAGTGCTAATGAATATAGCGATGATGAGGATATCAGCTGGAAAGTTCGGAGGGCAGCAGCTAAGTGTTTGTCTATTGTGATAACATCTCATCCAAAAATCCTATTAAAGTTGTATGAGGAGGCATGTTCTTTGAACCTTTCTCAATTGTTGCTGGAAGATATTTATCATTTTCATAAAAGTTTACTCTATTTGTCCTATACATTTGTCATGTTTTTTGACCTTTGTGTGCCCAATAATTTTGGCTTAGTGTCTCTTTAGAGTTTATGGTTTACCTCTAAAGAGTGACAAGAATGGCCCTTTGTCTTTGTTAGAGTCAAGAGGATATATAAATTCCATTCTCTTGGCATAACACTAACATGCTAATGTTATACACAAATAGGAATAAATTGAGTTTGAAATGATATATATCAGTTGCTATCTCATTTCAAAATGTGGTTAGCTTTAGGAATTCTTTTATAAGATGTTATATGAAATGATTGCTAGCTAACACTTGCCAAGGAAACATAACTTGCTTCTTCCCATAGTGAATTTTGCTCAAGGTTTTGGCATTGTGAAGTGTAGCCCATTTCTTTATGTGTCAATGGCAATACTATGAATGCTAAGAGATGGCATGGTTACTCTCATTGATGTTATTTCTTTGTTGATAAATATATATATTGTATTTTCCTTGGTTTGTTAAATGGGAAGTAATCTAAGGGGAGAACAATTCGTTACGTTTCCAAGTAAATGTTTTTATAAATATAAAATGATAGCATTATTTAGACTTGCACAATACACCAAAATTTTCTTTGCTTCAAGCAACTTGGAGGGGTGACTTGGTGAGCTGACTCGGCGAGCCGACATGGCGAGTGGACTTGGTGAGAAAACTTAAAGAGTCAACTTGGTGAGGTGACTTTGTGAGCATACTTGAATAGTTAACTCAGTGAGTCAACTTTGGGAATAGACCTAGCAAGCTGACATTGTTAATGGCCTTAAAGAGGCAACTTGGTGGGATAGAATGGCGAGCCTATGTAGAGAGCCCCACTTGGTGAGATGAGATGGTGAGTCAACTTGGTGAGACAACCTAGAGAGCTAACTTGGTGAGTAGACTTAAGGAGTCAACTCATTGAGGTGACTCAGTGAGGTGACTTGATGAGCTAACTCAAAGTCAACTTGGCAAGCATACTTGAACAATTGACTTGTTGACATGACTTGGTGGGGTGACTTGGTGAGCCCACCTAGCAAGCGTACTTGAATAATCAACTTGGTGAGCCGAACAAGTAAGCTGACATGGCAAGTGGGCTTAGAGAAGAAACTCAGTGGGGCAACTTGGAAAGCACACATAATGAGCCAACTTGCCGAGGCAAGGTGGTAAAACCACTGGGTGAGCCGACTTGGTGAGCTAACTTAAAGAGTCGACTCATTAAGGTGACTAGGTGGGGATGACATGGTGAGCTAACTTAGGTGGCAGACTTGGTGAGTGAACATAAAGAGTTAACTTGGTGAGCATACTTGAATTATTGGCTTGGCGAGCTGACTAGGGGAGTTAGCTTGGCAAGCTGACATGGTGAGTTGACTTAAAGTGGCAAGTTGGTGGGGCAAGTGGGGGTGACTTGGTGAGCTGACCTAGAGAGTTGGCCTAGGGGGTGGACTTGGTGAGCAAACTTAGAGAGTCGACTTGGTGAGCATACTTCAATTGTCAACTTGGCGAGCTGACTTGGGGAGCTAGCCTGACGATCTAACATGGTGAGTGGGCTTAAAGTGGCAACTTGGTGGGGGAAGTTGGTGAGCCGACTTGGCAAGGCCACTTAGAGACATGACATGGTGAGCTAACTTGGTGAGAAAGCTCGATGAGTGGACCTAAAGATTGACCTTGGTGAGGTACTTTAGTGGGGTGACTTGATGACTAAACTCAAAGAATCAACTTGGCGAGCATACTTGAACAGTCAACTTGGTGGGGCAAGTTGGTAAGCCAACTTAGTGAGTCCAATCAATCAAAAGGAAATAGTTGAGAGCTCAGAGTGACACAATTTTCAGATGATCATATGAAATGAAATGGGCGTGTGAATACAAAGAAACTAGAAAGACATTGTGTATAGATGAAGGCATAAAATGGATGGTTTTGGAGCACTCAGCACAGACACTCAACATTTAGTACATATCATCATTCAAGATCAAATGGGTGTACGGGATTATATGCATAGTGAATAATAAAGGAGGGAATTGAACCCTCCCTAAGGCTCACAGTTGTTGAGGTCCACTTCAGCAATGGCCCTTCCTGTGAAATCGCCATCTAAAACCTTTCTAATGAGATAATGTGTTATGAGCTCTTCATCAGTGGGATGGAACGTGAATCCAGGAGGCAGTTGTGCATCACCCATATCATGGTTCATGATATGGGTGATGCACAACTGCCTCCTGGATTCATGTTCCATCCCACTGATGAAGAGCTCATAACACATTATCTCATTAGAAAGGTTTTAGATGGCGATTTCACAGGAAGGGCCATTGCTAAAGTGGACCTCAACAATTGTGAGCCTCAAAATAAATTTGACCAAGCATTGGTCAAAATTTTGACCAATGCCCAATAGTTTGCTAACAAGCATTGGTCAAAATTTTGACCAATGCCTAGTAGTTTTCTACCAAGAATTGGTCAAAATTTCAACCAATGCCCTACATTTTTCTACCAAGCATTGGTCAAAATTTTGACCAATGCCCTATAGTTTTCTCCCAAGCATTGGTCAAAATTTTGACCAATGCTTGGCAAAAAATGTGTTGGCAATTTCAAAAGTTTTTGACCAATGTATTGGTCAAAATTTTAACCCACTAGTAGGTTGGTCGAACTTTTGACCAAAAAATTTTTGACCAATGTGTAGGTCAAATTTGGTTGAATTTTGGTCAAAAATTGGGTCAAATTTTCAACCAATAAAGGTCAAAAAATGAGCCCAAATGTACTAGTGACCATAGGCTCCCCCTTACAGTGCACTCACTTCTCGAGGCTACCAAGATCTGCTTCCCAAGGGGCATGACTTCCCAAGGGACTGTTGTCTCTACTAAGGACCGTGAGAATGTAGGATGTCTTCATAGGAATGGGTGACCTCTTGAGCCAGTGGATAGAAAGGATTTTGGCCAATAAAATATGGTTTTTAGTAAGGGCATTCCATTTGGCAAGTGAATGATAAACTTCCATAGAAGGTCTCCCAACCCCAAGAATTGGGGTTTGACGCACCACAAGGGTACTGGAGGAGAGCTATCATGCAACAATACCATCAACTTGGCTTTCATCATAATCAAATTTTATATAGCAGTTGGAACATTGGCCTAGATTTGGCCCATTACTACTCTGAGGTCATCCCTTGGCATACCCAATATCGAGTATCTTGGTCCAAGGCAAGCCTCCTATAGAAGTTACACGAATTTCTCTTATACCCAAGATCCACGAATGGCAAGGGGAGAGGATACATCCAATGTAACCCCTAGGGATTTAAACATTGTAGACACACCAGGAAGAAAAGAAAATGTTCATTTTAAGAACCAAATGAAGTGTTATCTAATCTAGAAAATCCACACACATAGTTTTGAAAGACACAAAAAGTCTTTGACAACGTCCTAAAAAGCACACATTAGTAGTTTCTTATGATCATGTCTTCATCCCATGACTATCACATACTGCAAGTAGACCATTAGTAACACAAAAATCATCTAATCTAAGTTCTAGAAGGAAATGGAAACCTTATGTGCAGATTATGATTGATGTATGTGCTCACTGTGAACCATGCTCTGACAGGGCAGGTGGCACCCCAGAAGGCCAAAATGGCTCAGAACACTCCCAAGTGCACCTAGATAGTGCAAACTATGTCAATGATGTAGTTGGGGCCCAGTTGGGCATATTTGGTAGTTTTTGGGTGCAGTTGGGAGTCCAGGTGCAAACTGTAGGGAAATGGTGCCCTAAATGATACCCAAAAATTGCAAACTTTGACACCTATACTAGCAAGTGCACCCAAATAGTGCAGACTACGTCAATGATGTAGTTGGTAGTTTTATGATGCAGTTGGTAAGTCAAAAATAGTAGAAAGGGGTTTTGGTGGCTTCCAAGCTCCTAAAACTGCTCCTAGGAGTCCCAAGTGTGCCTTGACAGAGCAGAGTGCACCCTAGGATAGCAAGCTAACAAAATGCATGAAACAAGAGCATACAAGCATGTTACTGGACCCCTAATTAATATAGGTGTGAAAAGTAAGAGTAGATAGTTGTTATACCCTTCCAAGTGAGCTCCTTCCTTGCACCTACAAGCACAAAACAAGAAAACCCAAGTTAGATATGGATGTTCACATCTAATCCAGGAGGATCTTCAAGACCAAAAATTGAAGTGTTCCAATTTCTCTTAAAAGTAGTGTCATTGCATAGAGAACAAAATTTTGAATCCAACACAACTTGAATGGGCAAAAAAGGAGTCTTTTTGTGCAAGATATTACCGGTCAAAGCTCTGTCAAAGGTTGGTCAACTTAGCTAACTGAGAATAGAGGTCAACAAAAAGGTGAAAAAAATATCTCCAAAGTGGTCAACAATGGATTTCAAATCAAAAAGCTCGTCAAGAGCTTTTTGACGATGTTTGTTTCATCAAAAAAGGAGTCTGTACGTGAAAGTTATGCCATTTTAAAGTTTGAAGTAAAGAACGAATATTGATGATGTCATCATGACATCAAAAAAGTTATCAACATTCGACACATGGCATCTTGAAGGAAGGTTTATTTTTCCTAAAAAAAGAGTTCATAGTCCAATTTGAACTCATGACCAATGACCTCCAAAATTAACACTTCAACCACTAGACCAAGCATTGGGTTTGTAATATATTGGCAGTAATATAATTTTAAACATTGCCCAGCACCAATTTTAAACAAAGGATGTCGTCGACGAGGTTAGAACCCCCGACTGGCGATTACTATAAAAGGTGATTGGCCATTGTGCTATTTCAGCAATTGAGAATGAACGTGCACCCATTTTTATTTAATCTTAGCCAAAGGTCGCCAACCCTTTTAAATAAGGTTGTTTATTGTTATATGGCTAAGGTTCATCCCCTATTTTTCTTAGCCAAATATTTCAAAGGCTAAAAGGGGGATTTTGGATATGGGGTTAATTAATAAGCCCCATATTTAAAACAATTTGTTTAAGCCTAATTTTGGCTTATTTTTATGTATAAAAGGAGACTAGGAGGGTCTTCCTAAGGGGGATCCATCAGTTGATCATCCAATTCTTCTCAACTCTTCTCATAGCAATTCTTCTTGTAAGCCAAGCATTCCTTGGAGGAATTTTGTAACTTGGCGAAGAATCTACGTTTTGCAAAAGTTGTTGCAAAGCTTCTTCTTGTTCTTCTATAAGGACATCTTGTCGACGTGCGAGCTATTGTCATAGGTGGAGCTACTTTCTTGAGGCCTCTTGTAAGGTGAAAGCCGATTTCTTTTTGTAACCTGTGGCGTTTCCAAGTCTTGAAGGCAATAGATTGATTCATTTTTCTGGTGAATCTGAAGACATAGCTGATTTTTGTGAACTTCGTTATCATCTTGGTTCTATTCTTTTGTGATTAATCTTGCAGTCATTTCTTTGAGCTTAGTAGATTAGAAATTTGGATTTACATATTGAATTTAGATTGATAATTAAAAGATCTTGATGTTAGATTTACTAATATAATCTTTGTAAGTCTAACTTGTGAACTATTCTGAGTAAGTGCTCAATTAGTTTTACGGATCAAGTGGTATCAGAGGTAGAACCACTGGTTGATAATCAGATCAATGTCACATTCACCAAATGTAGCAACTAGAAAATGGGTTAAATGCATAACATACCATAAGCAAATCACAAAACTCAATCAACATACGTTAGCACCCACTAGTCTATGATGAAAGCCCAACTAATAAAGAAAGCAATAAAAACCCCTCTTTCATTTGTAGCTCCCATGTCCTTCTTTCTTCTCCAAATGATTGTAGCTCCAAATTTGACTATAGTGCACACAAAATTGAAGCAAAAGCCTATGATATGGATAATTCCATGAGAATACTTGAAGTTGTGATTTAAGCTTTGAGAGAAAATGGTGTGAAAATGCAAAGAAGCTAAGGATCTAAGGACTTCCAAGACTTCAAGAGACTTCAAGGGTTCAAGGACTTCCCAGGACTAGAAATGAGAGGAAGAATGCTCATTTTATAATGGGCATGGAGGGTGAGAGCATTGGATTTGTCACCCATAGATATGCGATGTGGCAAGAGATTCCTTTGAGAATCCATGACGCATATGACAAAAGATGCCAATTGTAGGATTCTATGATGCATGGAAGTCAAACTTGGCTAAATGTGGAAGAGGATCTATGACGCATCATAAGACACCTCAAGCCACTTAAAGCCAAGAATCTATGACAAATAAGACAAAGAGGGACATGCGTAAGAGAATAAGAATATTTGATTATGACGTATCTTATCCAAGTGTAAAAGGAGAATCCACGAGGTGTCATATCCAAGTGTCACTACGATGTGATATTTTATGGAATATTTGAATTAAAAATCCTTTTATTCCACAAAATAAGAATTAGTAGAAAATGGAATTAATGATGGAAAATGGAACTTAGGAAATTGTGAATTTCCATGGTTTGCGAATGATAAATCAATTAACTAATAAAATTAATTAATTGAGGATGATAATTAGGAAGAATAATCAGAAAGAACAATAGGATTAAATTATGGGTTATTTAATCCTATAGAGAAAATTAGTAGATGATTGGCCAAATTGATTATATGAATGCGACTCTATCCTTTGATAAAAATGTGATGATAATATAGATTGAATAAGATGTTTATAGATAGACCAAAGCCATGTTCAAATTGATTGATTGATCAAAATTGATAGCATGCCAAGGACACATGACATGAATTGGTTGATATGTAACATTTATTGACATTGTAAATGCCACAGGATTGAAATTGATCAAAAAGGTTTGATCATAATAACATTGGCGGACACTGTCAATATTATTAAAATGTTTGATGATGCCATTCTGTGACATTGGAAGCCTCAACAATGTCAAATATTGAATGACATGTATGATAGTTTGACCTAGCACTGAGAGCCACCATAGTACTAAGGTCGGACTGATAAGATTGATAACTTGATAGGTTTCCAAGGTACTGAAAGACACAACAATACCTAGGATTGGATAGATGATGATTGATTTGAGATGTTTGATATGTTTCGGGCTGATTAGGACTAATTTTGAGTGATTTTGAGTTGATTTGGGGTGATTTTGAGTTGATTTTATATGATTTCAAAATGACTTGGAATTGATGTGAAAGAGGATAAAAATGACTCTTTTTTTCATGTCCTTTCCTTGGCCTCTTGTAAAGATATGGCATTCATTGTATTTGAGTGCATTTTGGAGGTTTCCCACATTATCTCTATCGTCTATTTCAAAGGGAGGATCTTGATCAATGGTGGTGACTTAATCTCTTGTTGGGGAGATTTCCTTTCCATCTAGGCCATCCATTTCAAAGGGAGGATCTACATCAATAGCCAACATTCATTTTTGGGCAAATCAATTACCCCCTTGTGGTGAACCCTTCATTTTGTAGCTGGATAACGCATTGTGTTATCCCTCCTCACATTTTTTCTCCAGCAACATGAAATAGCTTCTTGTAGCCATGGCATGCTATCAGAGCATGTTCTTCAATGTTGAGCAACTTCTTGGGCCTTTTTTGTATGATGCCAATGCCCTCCATGCCTCTTTAATGCATGAACAAATCAAATCTTTGGGGATTTGATCTCTTACAGCTGGGTGCATCATTATTTTCTCTTCCTATTACTTCCAGTAGCGTGGCACTCCATGATCATATTTCTTTCTAATTTTATGTTATTTCTCTCTTTGCAAGCTAGTTGAGTGGTTAGGCCTACGGTTTTTTAGCAAAACGTCTAGGTTATGCATGCACCTTTAAAAGGTAGTGGTAAATATATTTTAAGGGTTGGTTTCTTTCTCTGATTCTTTGAGAGTAGCATTCTATTCTCCAGAGTTGTAATTACCCTTGCCTTGCATAAATATAATCTCTTGGTTTAACTTCTTCCACCATTAATTTTGTGCATGCCTTGTTGCCTTTTGTTAGTGTTGCTTCTTATTTCTTCATGTTATATGTTGTATCTATTTTTCTTTTTAAATGATATCTTGTGAAGCTTCTTCCTAGTAGCATTTCATCTACTTCCTTATCTTCATGTGAGTTGTGAAGGGTAATTAGGGTTGGGGAGTTGTGTATATTGGAGCCATATTGATGTGTAGTGCAGTCTTGAGAATAGATAAGATCAAACATACTATTTGGTGCATCACCTCCTTCCATTCTAGCTTTAGCAAGAAGTTCATCTCCCCTTTTCCTAGAAAGAAGTAGTTTAGTGCATGCTGATAGTAAGGAAGTCAGCCTTCTCCAGAGACTCAATCTCATTGTTCAAGTCCCATAGCTTGGAGATTATTTCCATGTTTCACAAGGTTGCCTTTTGGTTAAACTTCAAGCAAAGGTGCAAGCTTTTTTGACAATGCATTCCACACTACCAATCAAATTCTACTACACTATAGCAACTAATATATTCCAACACATTATCCTTATGATATTATTTGTACAATAATGTACATTTAATACCTACCCTTAGGCTTCCATATGAGAACTCCTAATTTAATAAAAGTTCCATCCCCAACTTTTAACAACTTCTATGAAGGTAATTACTAAGATATAACATCATAATAACCATTTAAATCAATTATCCATAGACTAAGAAAGAGATAACACATTCACATCAACATTAAGTTAGAAATCAACATAATCCATAATATCAAGTTCTTTTCAAGAAAATCAACATTAATAAATTATCATCAAAAAGTATCTACAAGAAGTTCTTTATAAAGGGATTAAAAACAAAAATGACTTATGTTATTGTTTCACACACATTGATCCAGAAAGGAATGCAAAATTCCAACATGAATTATATGAATAATAAAAACCTTACTAGCTATTCTTTTAGAATGCATTATAGTATAGGTATAAATATATGTCAGTACCATTCTTATTGAAACTAACATGGAACATGTCTAATTTATAGAACCTTGTCTCACTCTTCTAAGATACTCTAATCTCTTATAAGAAGACATATTTGAAAGATTAAATCTTATTTAAGTGTTTGAGAGGATAGATCTCACAATTGTACCTATTTTTAAACATGATAAATCCATTTGAGTTTGCACAAAATTTTGAGATCTAAACAAAGATTAACCTAAGGATGATTTTCCACTCACTAATAGTAACATGATATTGGACATGACTATGAGCTATGAGATGTAATCTTTAATGGATGGATTCTCAAGGTATAACTAAATCAAGATAGCTCCTAAAGACCAAGAGAAAATTGTACTTACACATGTGGAACCTTTTGTTGGAACATCATGCCATTTGGCCTTAAGAATGTTAGAGCTACATATCAATGAGATATAATCCCTATATTTCATGATATGATGCATAAAAATATGGAAGATTTGGATGATACCTTGGCTATATATAAGAAAATAAGTATATATCTTGAAGATTTGGGGTTAATTCTAGATCACATGGAAAAGTTTAAGCTTAGGCTTAATCTAGAAGTTCACATTTAGAGTTACCACTAGAAAATTTCTTGGTTACTTGATATCTACCAAAGGAATTAAAGTGGATCCTAAAAAATTTAAAGCCATTATGGACATGTATATAAGAAAATAAATACACATCTTGAAGATTTGGGGTTAATTCTAGATCACATGGAAAAGTTTAAGCTTAGACTTAATCCTAAGAAGTTCACATTTGGAGTTACCTATAGAAAATTTATTGGTTACTTTATATCTACCAAGGGAATTGAAGTGGATCCTTAAAAAGTTCAAGCTGTTTTGGACATGTCACCTAATATAAATATTGGTTAGATGAAAAGTATTTGAAGATGTATACAATCTATTAAGAGGTTCATCTATCAACTCATTGATAGAGCACAACCATTCAACAATGATTTACATAAAGGAGATACATGTGTACGAAATGAAGCATGTGAGAAAAGATTGAATCAAATTGAGGAATATTTGGCTAATCTTCCTATTTTTATGCCACCTATCCTAGGGAAGCCCCTCATATTGTATACTTCTACTACAACAACTTTCTTGGGGAAATTACTAGAAAAAAAAGATGAGATAGGTTAGGAAAGGGCTATCTACTATATAAATAAAAAACTAGTAGCTTATGAGATCAATTATAAAAATATCCAAAAGGCTTTCCTTGTAGTAGTACTTGCATTTCAAAGATTTAGAAAGTATATGCTAGCCCATAGCATACAACTTATTGCCAGGATTGATCCATTAAAATACCTATTAAGTAAAGACACACTTACTAGTTGATTAACTAAATAGATGATGATTCTTTCCAAATTTAACATTGATTATGTCAATCATAAGGATACTGAAGGAAAAGCTATTTCTAATCAGTTGGAAGATTTCCCTCTACACGACAATGCACCTATACAAATCTATTTTCCTAATTCATTCATCATGCATACAGGTGAGTATAATTGGAAATTTTTCTTTGATGGATCCCATACACAACATGTTCATGTGTTGGAGTCCTATTCATCACACCTCAAGGATATACCATTCCTAAATCTTATATTTTGGTATTTCCCTACACTAATGATATTGTTGAATATGAGGCTTTGACAAATGGTATCAAACTATTGAAATCTTATTGAAAAGATCATTATTGAAGAAGGAAGATTTTTGATAAAGAATGTTTTCAATCATTGTTTTGTCACTAGTGTCAAACCTCCTATTTGTTCGAATGAAAATTACTTATAAGATCCAAGTACTATCACTTAGTTGATTGATGAAGAGGATCTAATCAATAAGATGTAACAAAAGCAACTAAGGGAAAGGTTGAGTTATGATTTTGTAATGAATTACAAGAATCAGTTAAGACTATGGTAAAGTGATGTATTGATAATATACTTGAAGATATAGAGGTTGACCACACTTAGAAACTCTACAAGAATAATTTATAACAAAATTTTATTTAAAGCTTGACTAAATTCATCAATGGGTGTTAAGAAAGTTAGTTCATGCCAAGCAGATTATCAAAAAGTGTCGAGAAAATGCAAAATCTAGTGTGTGCCGAGTGAAATAGTAGGTTCCAAGCAAGTTCAGGTGCTAGGCTAGATAAAATGTAATAGGTTCCAAGCATTAGTAAAACTTAGTTGATGTTGAGTGAATGCACAATAGGTGTTGAGTAACAGAGTATGTGCCCAGCATCAGAAAGTCAATAGTGTCGAGTTGTTGCATTATTTGAAAAGTCAAAAATTTTCCAAATCTGATCTGATAAGTTTGTTACCTTAAATTTTGTGAACCAGATGGAAGATAAGGATGTTGAGCTGGTGGTGTAGAATTCTAGTAACCATTTTTAGGTGAATATAGGTGGATTCCACATGATTTTTCTAGAAGAAACTATAGGATTTGAGCAGAAGCACATAACAAATCCATGAAGCCCAAGAAAAACCTGTCACAGAGAAGAAAAAGACAAGAAGAGGCAAGGGTTTGATCTGAAAAACTCAAACAAAGAAGAAAAAATATTATTCAATAGATTCTATAAATATACAAAGAGATCAATCCTTATAAAGGAGATTGGAACCTGAAAAGGGAAACCTAAAGCCTAAAAAAGCTAGGGTTGCACAGTATAATTAATAAAATATTAATTATATGTACCAACAAGATAGCTTAAGAAAACTAGAGTAATAACAACTTAATTAATTAAATCAAAGTGATTTAATTAATAAGTGAAAACAACTAATTACTCTAACACCCCCCCTTAAGAGAAGCTCAGAAAGTAAGCTAACCTAGCACAGCTATGAAAGCAAAAAGATGGGTCCTAGCAACAAGGCCTGATCAGGTACCCAATACAAGGAAATCTCTGTAAACTAGAGAAATAGAGAAAACCACATGGGAAAAACCCTACTCCAAAAAGAAATTGCAAAGAATGTTCGAGAAGAAGAAACAAAGAGAGATCATGAAGAGAACCACTAAAGCACGAAAAGTTGCAAAACTGTCAAAAAGTGTTGATCTATAGAACCTCCACAGAAATAGAAGGCACAAACCAAGTGTGTCTATATGGTAGATGATCCATCTCACTGAAATGCATATTTAGCCAGCTACTGTAATTGCCTAGTATGTAGGATCAGGTACTAAATACATAGTTCACACTAACAAACCATCAAACCAAGGAAGCATTAGAACCAACAATATAAACCCCCCCTTAATGCAGACGGGGTGAGGTGACAGGCAACTAAAAAGATGGGCCAAAAATCTCCTACAACACAGGAACCAAACACATCAAGAGTGAGGTACAAACACCTATAAAGACATCATGGGGCTAATGTCATGGAAGGGAGACTCACTTGACAAAGGAAGAGGGCCTAAATGGAAATCAACTATCCCCCCCATGGCACTTTATAAAATAGTGCGAGTACAACAAACCACAATGATGAAAAGGATCCCAAAATGCAAGAGTGGCACTTTATCTCAATGTGCTTTCATAAAGATGCTTACAATGAATATCAAAAATGATCAAAAAAAGCATAAGGCTGATATACTATAAGGTACAGCCCAAAACAAAGCATTTGAAGCAACAAAATCGGTCCCCATACCTAAAATAGGTAGGATATCTACCAACATGCAAAAATGTAGAAGGCTGAATAAAATGTGCCTGGAGCAAAATCTAGAACAATAACCAACATCATTGAAAAGACATAGAAAGAGCTTTCTAGCGATATAAAGAAGTTCAAAAATGAAGATTAGATGCTCAAGATACGCCTCTCAAAGTGCAAGACAAAACATTTAGCTTTGACTTCCAAAATAGGCAACCAAATTGCATCAAAACTCAAAAACACCTACACAAATATCTTTGTCTCAGAACCAGCTTTTCAATGCATTTTTTGGATTGAAAAAATACATCTGTATGCTCGACTTACAAAAAAAAAAACCTCCAGGGCCTCTCTAGATGCATGAAAAATTATTTTTTTAATAAAAAAAATAATTAAAAAAACAAAAAACTCCACAAAACATTGTGTCGCCACTTGGGTGGAGTTGGTTTTTTAATTTTTTTTGCAATTTTTTGGATTTCGTAGTGCCTCAGATTGCATACATTATATCTTACCTAATCCATTCAAACCCAAAATTTGAGGAAGAAGATTAGAGTGGGAAAAGTATTCCAAACTCCTACTTAAGGAGTTATAGGTCAAGAAGCAAAAAGAGATTGGAGAGTGTGTGGTGTCAAGGAGAAGGCATTGAGAGGGAAGAATAGAGTACGGAGACTCTGCTTCAATAGATGACCACAAAGGTGATTGCATTGGCACAACAAGCATGGAGACTCAAGGAGATAAAGCTTGAAAGGAGGATAAGTTGTCAAAACTAGAGAGATTGAAAGCCAGGAAAATTTTTGAACTGAATTGAGATCTAAAATTTGTAAGTTATGTTGTGAGTTATATCATATCAAAAGCCCTTATTGTTACTCTCTAGTAATTGTATTAGTTAGGGAAAAATCCTATGGACTTAGGTTGGTCTAACCGCCATTAAGAAATCCTTTAATGGGCTGACATTCCAAGTGAATGTTCTAAAGTCCTTTAACCAAGCCCACTTCTAATAGGGTGGTCAAAATCCCTTAACCAAGTCACATCTAATAGTGTGCTTTGTAGCCTTTAACAAGGCAAGCCTTTCACATGGCATCACTTCAAAAGAGTGAGAAACAATGTAGCATGTTACTGGTGGTTATTCCCAAATTGGGTTTCCACATAAATCACTATGTCATGTGTTGATTTTTCATGTCTTATTCCTGCATGTTGATTTATCAGTAACTTACTAAGAAGAATGTTTAGCTTGGATGCACGGATAGTTTAAATGGGTTCACTATACTTAGTGAAAAAGTTTTATTAGGACATTTGGACCTTGAATAACTAATTCACCCCCCCTCTCAGTTATTCTAAAGCATTTTTGACAATTGGTATCAGAGCCATCTGTTGATTTGGTTTAAAGGTACTTCAAGATGTCAAAGAGATAAGTTCCCAAGCTCAACAGAGATAACTTTTCTGCATGGAAAAGTTTAATGAAGTTGCACCTTGGATCAATAGGTGATCATTCACAAACCTCAATCATAGTGGAACATGTTGATCCAACTGGTGTCCCTACTATAGAAGATATGAAGAAAAAGAAGGAGCACAATTAGGCAATGTTGGAGATTGCCTCTGCCCTCAACTATGCCGAGTTTGATGATATCAAGGGATGTACCTCTACATTCAAGATGTGGGAAGCCTTAACAAATATTTATGGAGGAGATCAGAATGTCCAAAGAGTTGAAGTAGAAAGCCTCAGAGGAAATTTTGATGACATGAGAATGGAGGAAGATGAGAACATTGCTCGATATGCCTCTAGAATAAAGGAAGTAGTAAGTGCAATAAGAAATGTGACTGGTCATTTAAATGATGAAATTTTTATTAGAAAATTTTTAAGAACCTTGCTCCCCATCTATGCTATTAGAGTATCAGCCATCCAAGAGTTGAGATGCATCCCAAGAAACAAACTAACTCTTGAAGGTATAGTGGGAAGACTTACTGTATTTGAGTTATCCAACTTTGATAACTATAGACCTGAGAATCTTGAATCTACTTTCAAGGCCAAGCTATTGCTAAAAGATACTGAAGAGGTGAAACCAAAGAAGAATAAAAGAAAGATAAAATATGCATCCGATGATAGCAACACAGATGAAGAACATGTGGAACAATTGGAAGCATTCTTGGCCAGAAGATTTCACGGAGGCAAAGGGAAATTCAAAGGTAAGTTGCCTATCATTTCTTTTCATTGCAATGAAGTAGGACATATAGCTGCAAGGTGTACATAGAAGAAGAACTATAGAGAAGGCAACATGTACAAAAATAGAAGAGAAGATGATAGCAAAGATTACAAAGACAAAGGCAAAAAGTGCTACATTTTTTAAGAAGAGAATTCTAATGAAAATGATGATGAGGTAGTTTATGTAGCCATGAAGGATGAGTTAGATGAAGATGAGGCAATAGCACTTGTAACCTGTGTAAACAAGAATGACAAGTGGATCATAGATAGTGGGTGCTCATATCACATGAAAGGAGACAAAAGTAAGTTTGTTATCTTAACTTAGTATGATGGAAATAGTGTTAGATTTTGAAATAATGTTCCATGTGTAATCAAAGGAAAAAGTTCCATTAAGCTTATAGAGAAAATTTCATGTGATAATGCATATTATGTTGAAGGATTGAACTACAATCTACTAAGTGTGTCATAGTTAGGCAATGTAGGATGCAAAGTAGAATTTGGAAACAAAACTACCAAAATCTATGACACTGATGGAAATTTGATAGGAAAAGGAGACCAAACTAGGAGTAATCTATTTTACCTAGATATGGAGGATGTTTCCTATCTTATTGTAATATTTGATGATGTGTGGCTATGGCATAAAAGGCTATGTCATGTCAACTTTGATAATTTGATTAGCATTAGCAATATGAAGAAAGTCAGAGGTTTTCCTAAACTGAAGAAGCTTGACAATATAATGTGCAAACAGTGTCAACTAAGAAAGATGACCAAGTCAAGTTTCAAAAGCAAAACCTATACTTCCAAAGAAGTACTATAGTTAGTCCATATTGATTTATGTGGCCCAATAGAAGTGTAAAGCTACAAAGGAGACAAATATATAATGTTGTTTGTTGATGACTACTCTAAGATGATGACTAACATGTTCTTGAAGAAAAAATTTGATGCATTTCAAATTTTTACGTGGTATTTGGCTAGGGTTGAGAAAGAAATAGGGAAGAGTCTAAACTGCCTAAGGTCAAATAGAGGAGGAGAGTTCACATCAAAAGAATTTGAGATATTTTGAAATGATAAAGGAATTAAGAGACAAACATTAGCACCTAGAACTCCCCCACATAATGGACTTATAGAGAGGAGGAATAGATCAGTGATGGACTATGCCAAAACATTAATGATGGAGATGAATGTTGCTCTAAATTACTAAAGAAAAGTTCTAAGTACAGCTGTCTACACCCTCAATCAAGTACAAATCAAGAAAGGTACAAATGCAACACATTTTGAATTATGGTATGGTCACTCACCCAATGTAAAATATTTCAAAGTGTTTGGTTGTAAGTGCTATATTCATAAAGATTTTAGAAATGAAAAGTTTGATGCAAAGAGTGATGAAGGTATATTCCTTGGATACTCCACTAGAAATAAAGTATATAAGTGTTTAAATACTAGCACTAACAAAATTGTGAAGAGTGCAAATGTAAACTTTGATGAGCATATAGAAGTTCAAGTTGATGAATCCATCAAGAAACCAAAAGAGTACAGATCCTTTGTATACTTCTATGAAGGAATGTTTGTTGAAGAATAAGCTACCAATCAAGTTGGGGATCAACAACAAGTTTCAATATCAACCGAGTCATAACCAATGAATGTCGAGATGCATTCAGAAGCCAAGTTGTAGAATGAAGAAAATGCACATTTTGATTCTAAAATCAGTACACATGAAAGAGGTACTGAGCCACCTAAAAGAGATGTGCATAGTGACTCTTAATCTAAAAGAATAGACATGAAAACAAGGACAGAACCAAGGCTATCCAGATGTGTGAGAAGACATCACCCTACTAAACAAATCATTGGTGATAAGGAAGCCAAATCAATGACAAGGAGAAGACTAAGAAATGAATCATGTTTGCTAAGAAAGATTGAACCCAAAATAGTAAAAGATGCACTACAAGATAATGATTGGTGTAAAGTTATGGAAGAGGAGATTGAGCAGATAGAAAAGAACAAAACTTGGACTTTAGTTCCAAGACTAGCTAATAAGAATGTGATTGGTACCAAGTGGGTATTTAGGAACAAGCTAGATGAGAATGGTGAGATCACAAGAAATAAGGCCAGACTAGTTTGTAAAGGTTATGCTCAAGAAGAAGGACTAGACTATGGGGAAACATTTGCCCCTATTGTAAGGATGGAAGGAGTAAGAACTCTACTTGCATATGATGCTTACAAAGGTTTTAAAGTCTACCAAATGGATGTAAAGTCTGCTTTTCTAAATGGTATACTGGAAGAGGAAGTCTACATAGAACAACCAGAGGGATTTGTTGATGACAACAAGGATATGGTTTGCAAACTACATAAAGCATTCTACATTTTGAAGCAAGCACCTAGAGCTTGGCATGAGAGGCTTTACAAATATCTTGTGAAGATAGGATTTGAGAGAATAGATGACAATTGAAACTTGTATATCATGACAAAAAAAGGTAAAGACATTCTGATATCTAAAATCTTTATTGATGATATAATATTTGGAGGAAAAGATGCACTATGCAAAGATTTTGCTGATTAGATGAAACATGAGTTTGTGATGTCAATGTTTGGAGAAATCAAATTCTTTGTTGGATTGCAAGTATATCAACTGAAACATGGCATATTTGTGACCCAATCAAAATATATCAAGGAGATACTCAAAACATTTGGCTTAGAGGATTCAAAACCAATCAGTACACCAATGATAACAGGACATAAGTTATCTAAGAATGATGAATTAGCTGAAGTAAATTAGACAATATACAGTAAATCTAAGAGAAAATCATCTTATGGTAGTATAAATAATAATGAGGTACCTAAAGGAATAGATGACTTTGACTTATACTACAAGAGGACTAAAAATTTTGAATTGAATGCCTACACTAATGCAGATTGGGGAGGTAATATAGATGATAAAAAAAACACCAATGGAGGAGCACTCTTCTTAGGTAGAAGATTAGTCATTTGGACTAGTAAAAAGAAAAGTTGTACCTCACAGTCCATAGCTGAAGCTAAGTATGTTGTTGCTACCATAAACTATACAAATATTGTATGGATCAAGCACTTGTTGAAAGGTATGAAGGAAGAGATACCTGAACCTATGATACTCTATTGTGATAACAAAAGTGCCATCAATATATCAAAGAATATTGTGATGCATGCCAAAACAAAGTACATTGCAATTAAGTATCACTATGTAACAGAATTGGTGGAAGACAAACAAGTGAAGATGGAATATGTCAACTCAAAGGAAGAAGTTGTTGACATCTTCACAAAACCATTACCTAAAGATGCATTTGGGTATCTTAATAGAGGAAAGTTAGGGGTGATACCCTTATCAAAGGCTGTTTAAGTAACAGCAAGACTGCCCTGCATCAAATGAGTTGATTGCTAAAATGATATAAATTGGTGTAGAGGATACTTACTTTAGGTTTTTCTTGAAGTAATTAAAATAAAAAAATTCCAAATAAGTCATAGGCAAGGTGATAGAGGGAGAAATTGGAGTTCCTACAAATGCTACACTTGCATAAATAATATGTCTTTGGCATTGTTTTCAAAGAGGGAGAAATAACATAAACTAATCAAATCTACAGGATCAAATGTGTAAAGGAAGAAATAGCATAAAGGAAGGAGAAAGGAAATAGCAGCTAAGAGAGAGAAAATAGCACAAATAGAGATCAATCAGGACGGCAAGATCAAAGAGGGAGTAGAACAAAAAGGAGAAGACAGTGTATTAGCAAAAGAGATATCCCTAATACTTTGAAAGAGGGAGTTACATATAGAATTCAGAGGGAGTCATAAGAAATTCAAAGTTAATTCAGAGGGAGTCATAAGAAATTCAAAGTTGCTGATAGAATGTATAATTTTGGATACAAAGTTTTCCTTTTATCATTTGACTTATTGTTTTAACCTAGTTAGCATTTTGATAACTTGGTTGATCAGTTTGGTTTGCCATCAATGCCAAAGAGGGAGATTGTTGAAATCTGATTGAAAAGATCATTATTGAAGAAGGGAGATTGTTGATAAAGAATTTTTTCAATCATTGTTTTGTCACTGATGTTAAACCTGCCATTTGCTGGAATGACAATTGCTTATAAGATGCAAGTACTATCACTTCATTAATTGATGAAGAGGATTTAATCAATAAGATGTAACAAAAGAACCTAAGTGAAAGGTTGAGTTATGATTTTTTAATGAAGTACAAGGATTAGTTAAGACTATGGTAAAGTGATATATTGATAATACACTTAAATATACAAAGGTTGGCCACACTTACAAACTCTAGGAGAATAAGTTATAACAAAACTATCTACAAAGCTTGACTAAATTCATCAGTGGGTGTCGAGCAAGTTAGTTCATGTCGAGTAGATTATCAGTAAGTGCTGAGCAAATGCAAAATCTAGTGTGTGCCAAGTGAAATAGTAGGTGTCGAGCTAGATAAAATGTAATAGGTATCAAGCATCAGTAAAACTTAGTTGATGCTGAGTGAATCCACAATAGGTGTTGAGTAACACAGTATGTGTCAAGCATCAGAAATTCAATAGTATTGAGCTACTGCATTATTTGAAAAGTCAAAGATTCACTAGATCTGAGCTGATAAGTTTGTTACCTTGAATTTTTTGAATCAAATGGAAGATAAGGATGTTGAGCTAGTGGTGTAGAATTTTAGGTTAACCATTTTTAGGCAAATATAGGTGGATTCCACATGATGGTTCTAGAAGAAACAAGATAAGGGGAAGATACATTGTATCTTATCTAATTCACTAAAACCTAAAATAAGAGCAAGAATATTAGAGTGGGAAAAGTATTCCAAACTCCTACTTAAGGAGTTACAGGTCAAGAAGCAAAAATAGATTGGAGAGAGTGTGTGGTGTCAAGGAGAAGGCATTAAGAGGAAAGAATAGAGTACAAAGACTCTACTTCAATAGGTGACCATAGAGGTGATTGCATTGGCACAACAAGCATGGAGACTCAAGGAGACAAAGCTTGGAAGGAGGACAAGTTGTCAGAGCTATAGAGACTAAAAGCCAAGCAAATTTTTGAACTAAATTGAGATCTAAAATTTGCAAGTTATGTTGTGAGTTATATCAGATCAAAAGCCCTTATTGTTACTCTCTAGCAATTGTATCAATTAGGGAAAAATCCTATGGACTTAGGTTGGTCTAACCGCCATTAAGAAATCCTTTAATAGGGTGACATTCCAAGTGAATGTTCTAAAGTCCTTTAACCAAGCCCACTTCTAACAAGGTGGTTGAAATCCCTTAACCGAGTAACATTTAATAGTGTGTTTTGTAGCCTTTAATAGGGAAGGCCTTTCACAAGGCATCACTTCAGAAGAGTGAGAAATAAGGTAGCATGATATTGGTGGTTTTTCCCAAATTGGGTTTCCATGTAAATGACTATGTCATGTGTTGATTTTTCATGTCTTATTCCTGCATGTTGATTTATCAATAACTTGATAAGAAGAATTTTTAGCTTGGATGCATGGATAGTTAAAATGGGCTCACTATACTTAGTGAAAAAAATTTATTATGACATTTGGACCTTGAATAACTGATTCACCCCCCGCCCCCCCCTCTCCTCAGTTATTCTCAAGCAATTCTAACACAAACTAGCTATTGAATGGAGGATTACTAAGCTACATATCTTTGGAGATTATTATCTTATCATCAATCAATAAAATAATGAATATCAAACCAAGGATGATAAATTGATACCCTACAAGAAGATTATTGATGATCTTAAAAACTAATTTTTCTTTGTGACATTCCAACATATCCCTAGAGCTGAGAACAAAGTTGTTGATGCTATGGCTATACTTGCTTCAATTTTAGAGTTACAACAACATTAATCTAGATATGAATTCCTGGTGGAAGAGATATAACTTCCCACTAACAATAGCATCATTTTCACCATTATTGGTCACGATTCATCTCCATGCAAAAATCTATTCCTATATTTATGACCAAATAATCCCTGACAACCTTACCCATAATGAAAATGTCAACTCATCTAGAATGCCTCTTGTTATACCGTCATCTATGGTGACTTGTTTAGGAGGTTTCTAAATGGAATTCTTCTTAGATGTTTAGAGATAGATGATTCTAAATGTGCATTGATTGAAGTCCATGACGATGTGTATAGGTCTCACTCTAATTGCCTTACACTAGCTCAAAAACTACTTAGGGCTTGTTACTACTGACCTACTATGCAAAGTGATGTTGTTAGGTATGCTAAATCTTGTAAGAAGTATTAGATACATGGTAACCTTGTACATGCTCTAGGAAGAGAACTCATTCCCTCTATCACACATTGGCCTTTTCAGTAGTAGACTTTGACCTAGTAGTTCAAATACATCCCAACTCATTAGAAGGACATAAATTTATTTTAAAAACCACTAAATACTTCACTAAGTGGGTTAAATTTGCACCACTTTCTTCTGCTATAGGAAGAAAAAAAGTGTCCATGTTTATCTTAAACTACATAATCTGTCATAATGATGTACCATCCTCTATAGTTACTGACAATGGAGGAAAATTCAAAAACAAATATTTGAAATAAATATGCAAGATATTCAAGATCAAACAACATTGGCCATCCATCTACTATCCTTGGGGAAATAGATAGGATAAAGCATCCAATAAGACTATTCTAAAGATCTTGCATAGAACAATTAGTAAGTCTAGTGGAGATTGGCATCTAGAGATAAACCCTTCTCTATGGGATTATAGAACAATCATATGCACACCAACAGGAGCAACTCCTTTCATCTTACTCTATGGGGCCAAAGTTATCTTACCTATTGAGGTTGAGATACCATTACTTAGTGTCTCCCTGAGAGGACTTATGATGGATGAAGACTATAGAATATCATGTATCCAAGAAATTGAGATAATGGAAAATATAGACAAGCTATGTTTGATCACATGATATTTTATCAGAAAAGCACAAAGCTATAACAAGAAAATACATCATAGATCTTGTGAAGTTGATGATCTAGTTTTGAGAGAGAATCCTAAGAATCAGCAGAATTGAGAACATAAAGGAAAGTTTAAACCTAACTGGTTGTGTCCTTATATCATTATGACTACCTTTGGATCTAGTGCATAGCAACTCTCAACACTAGAGGGAGAATAACTCCCCATGCCTATCAACACTCTCCATCTAAAGAATTTTTACCCATGATGCTCTCTACATCTAAATCTGATGTACATAGCATATATGATCCTAAAAGAAATCATAAAAATCATAAAGTATCCTTTAACAATTAATCATCTTAGTGAAAATGTGGAAAATAGGCACTTAGATGCATCCCCCAAAAAATAAAAAATGTCAAAAATACAAAAAATCATAAAAAGATCTAAAAAAAGATTGCCAATTGGTGAAAACCTAGAAATAGCTACTACTTGTAACCTTTTGTGCTTTCATCTACTAACTTGTGGCTTTATTTATGAACCATTCAAACTTCACATGCAAATTTCTCCTTGGTTTGGAATTGGTCCTCATCTAGGTCTAGGGGGCATGTTTGGCCTCATCTTTGGTCTTTAGGACAAATAGGTGTTTCTCAACACCATCCTAAATATTGTTTCTCAACACTCCCTATCTTGAAATCTAGTTTTTTTCAACACTTATCATATCATCTACCTTGGGCCCATACTTTTTCAATCATCTAGGATTATGCAGTATATCTCACTTGTAGGAATAGGTCTTAGGAAAGACAATGAAAATATTTATACCATACTTATACTAAAATGATGGAGCTATGGTTGGGATATTTTCTTTATCTATTAATTGATTTTTTTTCTTATTTTCTCTCCTTAGTTTCTTTGTGATGTCACTTGACTAGATGACTAGGGTCATGGGGGCATATTTTCTTTGTCTTCTCCCTATGGTTTTGGTTTTGATGATCCTATGTGTTCTAGTGCATTAGGTGTCTATGATAAGTGCCTCCTCCCAATTGAAATGCCACATATACCTCAACCTAATTCATTTCAACACTTAGGTGAGTTGGAATTACATCCTTTATTGTTATATTGAGTTTGTTCTTGCAAGACCATGCTTATAGTCATCTCAATATATATGTCTTGATGTTAGCATAATCTTGCAACATTAACTAGGAATCTAATTGCAGGAAATCTTGACCTTATATCTTTGATGCACCTTATTTTATGTTAATAATATTCATATATTTATATTTCTATGTGTACTAGTGATGGTTTTATGATCTTATGATTCCCTTTAATAAGGCTCGATGATAAAAACAAGGACCTACTTAAGACCCTTGCATCATATTCTTGCATTTTTCATTATAGGTTCCATCTTATTCTTTGCATTTTGCATTGGTGAGGAGACATTATTCATCACCATTGAACAAATCTTGTCATCACCTTCAATCTCTATCCCTCTCCATCATCTATTTATCATCCTTTGGTCTTTCCTCTTTCCATCATCTCCTATTATCCTATCATCAAATGGGTTAATCTTACCATCATATATTAATCTATCCAAATTATTTTTAACTATCTTGTATTTCCAAAAAAATTGCACCATTACCTAATTTTGATGTCCTGGATTCATTTTTAGGATTGAAATAGAAGTTTAGATTCATCTTACTTGTTAGAATTATGATTTAAATTTTATTTCTTCTTAGTGCAGTTGACTAGCCTTTTGAGGCTCATCTTTTGTATATTTTGAGGCAAACATCATTCATATTTCCTCATCATCCTAACCTCTTCATCATCATCATTCCCATCTTATTTATTTCTTTGACCTATTTCTAATGCTATACCTTTCTGGTCAAACTTCATCAAACTAGGGCACATTCTCATCACTTGGTGATCAAACTTGGTTCTATGTTTTTTGAATCATTTATCAATCATATTGGACCTTATCTAATCTAAATTTGATCAATATATCTCTTTTCTACATCTCCTCTACATCATTTTTATTTCAATCTTGAGGGGGTAGGAATAATCTATCATCAATCTTTCAGAGTTACAAATTGATTGTGCTATGATATCATTGCTAGGGGCATCCCAACTTCATCACTTCACATCAATTTGAGACTCATCAATATTTTTTCTTAAGAAAAACACTCAACCCAATCTTGGACATATTAGTTATCATTGCATCGCATCACTTATAGTATTGTCTTATCAACCTTGTCCTAATGTTCACTTTCATCACTTTACATAAAACTATACGTTCATGATTATCTCTCTGATTCTCATTCAATCAGGTTCAAAAACAAATTTTCTAATCTTTCATAGATCAAGTTTAGAGTTTGTTATCTCACTACACTTTGTTCAATCAAGATCTGAGGTAGATCTCTCATCATCTATTTAACATCATCATTCTTTGAGTCAATGTGCTCGCTCACACATTGACTCAAAGAGGGGAAAATGTAATCACCTAATTTTGATCTAGTAAACTATAAGCTCCCTTTTTTTAGTGTTTTAAATATATATTCTAGACTTCATTATGTGCTTAATCAATTTTTCATAAATATTTAATTATAAAAAATCCTAAATCAAATCATCAATTAATAGTTTATTTGATTTTACTCTATGGTATGACTAGGTTATCCTAAGTTTATTTAATTAAAATAACTTAGTCCCTTTTAATTAAATAAAATTCCCCTTTATTCTATGTGCACATGAAAAAACATTTCCTTATTTGAAGATAAAAGAAAAAGGAATTGTCTACAACTTAAAAAGTGCACTTTCCAAGGGGAGTAGAATCTTTTGAATTTCCAAAAAGGCTTTTTCCTCTTTATCTCAACCACTCATTATTTTTCCTCTTAATCTCATCCACTCTTTTTTCCTCTTGAGACATGAGTATATGTGCTCTTCAAGATTGTATATCCATCCTTGATGATACTTTTTCTTCTTGAGCTCGATTGTCCAAATTTCTTTAAAAGGAGGCTTACTCCTCACACTTTCATAATCTCTAGAGTTCATGCTACTGTTATGTTGTCATTTTGATTCTTGAGTAATTGAGCACTTTGTACTCTTTCACTCACATATATCTTAGTCTTTAATTTTGTGCATTTCTATCTTACTACATCTAGCTTAGCTTATCATGGAGTAGATTTGCTATCTTTTTTACCTTAGTTTGATTTCTTGTACTTGTCTCTCATATACTAGATTAATCTTGCATTATTGAATCTTATTCTTAGATTACTCTATCATCTCATCTAGTTTACTTTGCATTGCATTCACTTGAGGATCTTGGATACTTGCACTTGTATTGTATGTTATCTTTGAATCTCTCATTCTATGGTACACCTTGCAAGGGTATACTATTTTAGGTTCATTTGAGAGCCATCATCTCTTTATCACTTTCACATCATAGATAGAGAGCTACAAGCCACCTTCCAAGCCTCTTGATCAATGGGAACTCTTGGGAATAATGGTTTATAGAAGTTTACCCTAACTTTGGTATACACTTACTAATAGCCACATTAACACATAAATAGACAAATAATAACTTAGATTTTACTTTTTTGACATCATCTATGGAAACATAGTTGGAAAAGGTGTTTATAATCAAAAAATATATCATCCCAAAATTTGAGAAAGATACCAAACATACAAACCCATTAGCGGCTATATGACTTATATTAATAGCATGATAGAAGCTTGACGTCCACTTGTAGAGGGAGAGGAGGCATTTCACTAAAAAATAAAAGTTCTAATTTCAAGAGGAAATGAAGGGATAGACATAGAAATATTCATACCTTCATTTGTATGACCATAGTTGCAAATAAAATCATCTATATAAACTTTAGTGGTATTACCATTAGTATTTTCAACTCCAGATTGTAGCTTATCATCTAAACCCTTTAGGAACCAATTAGGAATATATTGTTGATAATAATTATTCAATTGTATATTTTCATTCAATGTTACACAAATGTTATACTCTAACTAAGCACTATCAGTTGAAACCAAGTTCAAAAGACTCCAGTATCAGCCAAGCATAACTTCCAAAGAAGAAAAGATTAGGGATTCTTGTGTGAACTTAATCAAGTTGGTTACCAAAGGAGTTTAGTGTAAACTAAGTTAGGATGGTTACCAAGGAACTCAATGGTAATAGAGTGACCCAATTTTTAGTTTTAGCTGACCTATAGAAAATTAGTTTATTTACTAGTTGGTTTATGCAAGCCAACTTAGTGAATGTTATTTGTTTATTTGAAAGGGTATTCAAGTTGACTTGACATTGGATTTCATATATATTAAAGGTCAAGATGTTGATTAAGAAATGAGAAAGTGTAGAAGAAGATAAGATGTGAATAAAGAAGGATATCTAATTTAGAATATTTTGATTAGGGAAGATCTAGTGGATAAGTCAAAATAGTGTCTAAATCTACAATTCAGTTGATTTTTCAATCAGTTCAATCATTGTTACTCTCTAACAATTATAGCAATGAATAAATCTCTTAATAGAGTTGACTTAATAGTCATTTCTAGATTGTGTAGGGCCCATTTTCTATTGCACCAAAAGCCATGACTGTTAGTGAACATGGAACACCACATAATTAACCACCTATGGGCAGGGGAGCGCGTCGCATCACCCAAAAATCTCCCCCTCGACATGCATACTAGGTGCTTACGCGGGTCAGGAAGGCACCGGAGAGATTTGAACCCATGACCAGGCCAAAACCAGGCTTTGATACCAATTATAGGGCCCATTTGTCGTTGCACCAAAAGCCATGACTGTTAGTGAACATGGAACACCACATAATTAACCACCTATGGGCAAGGGAGCGCATCGCATCACCCAACAGATTGAAGTGTCTTAATACCTCTAACAAGGCCACTCCTAATAGGGTGAATAAAATCCTTTAATAGGGCCACACCTAAAAATGTGTTTTGTAACCTTTAACAGGGTTGGCTCCTAACAAGGCTCACTTCAGAAGAGTGAAAAATTCTAACTAGTTGCATTGGTGGTTTTCCCAAATTGGGTTTCCACATTAAATCTTGGTGTCTCATGTGTTCATGTTATTTTCTTATTGTTTTATCTTTCTACAACTAAGTTACTAAACATTAATACACATCATTATATTAATATTTCTTTGTTAACCAAGTTACAGTGAATATCTATTTCTAACCGATTTGTGAGTTAAAAGGAAGTTTGTATTGACATCTAAAGGATTTGGAATTGTTTTAGTGGTAACTAATTCACCCCTCCTTTCTTAGTTACTCCTCTTATATTTCCAATAATTGGTATCTAAGATCTTTGTGCTTATAGGAAAGGTTTCAAGGACCTAAGCTAAAGATCAAGATTTCTTACAGAAGAGAGATTCCTAATTTGAATAGAGATAACTTCAAAGCATGGCAAGGTCTCATAAAGTTGCATTTGGGAACCATTGGAGATATAGACCTAAAATTCCTAGATAATTAGTATGTGTCACCTCTTGATCCTTTAACTATGGATCAAATGATAGATAAAAAGAATCACAACACATGATGATTGACATTTCTTCTGCTCTCAATTATGTTGAATTTGATGAAGTCAAATATTATCCTATTACACATGAAATGTGGAACAAGTTGCAAAAGATCTATGGAGTAGATGAAAATGTGAGGAGAGCCAAAGAAGAAAGTCTAAGAGGCCAGTTTGATCTGATGAAGATGAGAGAAGATGAAAACATTGCAAAATACAATGAGAGAATCAAAGAAAATTTGAGTGCATCAAAGCTTTAGCAGGAACAATAGAAGATACAACACTAGTTAGCAAGGTATTAAGAACTCTTCTTATTTATGAAATTAGAGTTTTAGCTATTCAAGAGATAAGATGTGATCCCAAAAATGATATAACTTTGGATGCACTAGTGGGAAGGTTAACAGCTTTTGAGTTAGATAACTTTGATAATTATCTTTCTAGATCTTGCAACATAGAATCTGCATTCAAAGCCAAACTAACCCTTGGTAGAAAGGGAGGAAACTCAAAAGGCAAATAGTTTGATAGTGAAGAAGAAGAAGAATCTAATGATGACCTTAGAGCTATTGAAGCCCTACTTGCAAGAAGGTTACCACAAGGAAAAGGCTAATATAAAGACAAAATTCCATTGATCTATTTTTCTTGTGAAGAAGTTGGTCACATTGTTGCAAGATGTCCAAACAAGGAAAGTAAAGATGATAGAAAATCTAGCAAGTTAAAGGCAAGAAAGATTTCAAAAGCTACAAAGACTACAAAGAAAAAGGTGAGAAATCTTGTTATATTGCTAAAGATTGTGGTAGTGATGATTAAGATGAAATGGTATATATTGATATTAAAGATGAATTAGATGATGAGGATAATGAAAAGATGGAACTTATTTCTCATGTTAGAAAGAATGACACATGGATAATAGATAGTGGGTGTTCTCATCACATGACTGGTGAAAAAACTATGTTTGAACACTTGGAGCACTATGATGGTGGAATTGTTAAATTCAGAAACAATGAACCATGTTATGTAAAGGGAAAAGGTTGCATTTCATTGAATAATGGAATAAAATGTGATAATTCCTACTAAGTTGAAGGACTGAGCCATAATCTTCTAAGTGTGGCATAGATAAACAACATTAGATATGAGGTAGAATTCATGAATGGGAAGGCCAGGCTACTAGATGGTAAAGGAAACCTAGTTGGAACTAGAAATTAGACAAAAGGTAATTTATTTTACCTAGACTTCATTGAAACTACATGTTTGCTAACTAAGATAAATGAAATTGAGTCTGTAGAGAAACTTAAGTTGGAGATAGTTTGAAGTAAGTCTCAAATAGAGAAACTTGAGTCACAGACTATGGGGACTGAGTCTCAAATAGAGGAATTCAAGTTGTAGACAAAGGAGATATTGAAGACCTTTGGAATGGAAGATTCCAAACTAGTTGGAACATCTATGTCTACTAGACATAAGCTATCCAAGAATGATAATTTAGAAGAGGTAAATTAGGCTACATATAGATATATGATTGGGAAAATTTAGTATGTTATTCATACAAGACCTAATATTGCATTAGCAATTGGTATAGTTGCAAGATTCTCTACAAATCCCAGAGCAAATCATATAATGGAAATCAAAAGAATTATGAGATATCTAAAAGGCACTCAATACTATGGTCTATGGTACAAGATAAGAGAAAACTTAGAGTTGAAATATTTTTCTAATGTTGATTGGGCAAGAAGCATTGATTATAGGAAGAGCACAAGTGGAGGAGCATTTTTTTCTTGGAAAGAGGTTAGTATCTTGGACAAGAAAAAGGAAGAATTGCATCTCTCAATCTACAACAAAAGTAGAATATGTTTTTGCAGCAATTAATTGCTCCAACATAATGTGGATCAAGCAATTGTTATCAAGAATGAAGGAAGAAATCAAGGATCCAATGTTTATCTATTGTGATAGCACAAGTGCAATAAATATATCTATATATATAAATCCAGTGATGCACACCAAGAAAAAAAACATTGCAATTAAGTATCATTTTCTGAGAGAATTAGTTCAAGATAAAGAAGTCAGATTAGAATATGTTAACACAAAGGAGTAGGTTGTTGACATATTTACCAAACCATTACCTAAGGATGCATTTTTGTATCTAAGAGGAAAGCTAGGGGCTACTCCCCTGTCTAATGCTCACTAGAGTAAAAATTACTGATGCGTCAACCAAACTATTTTGAAGATCTATCAAGTTGATGCAAAGAAGTTAGAGCTCATTGCATATGAATCAGTACATTAGGTACATTGTAAAATCATTGTGTCAAGTATTTGGAATTTGATGTCAAGGAGGGAGAGAATCATGTCATCTATTATTTAAGGGAGCGATTGATATAATCAAAGAAGAATTAGAGGTAGTAATCTACAAGAGGAAGAACTTGATCTAATGAAATCTGAAGCTAAGATGGTAGAGGGAGAATCTTAGAGGGAGTTCTCATCGATGGATAGAGAATCATAATAAAACTAAGAATATTATAAAATCTTATAAATCATTTTGATTGCTCAGTTTTCATTGTTTAATGACATGTTGTGTTACCATCAATGCCAAAGAGGGAGATTATTGATAATAATTATTCAATTGTATATTGCCATTGATGTTATACAAATATTATACTCTAACCAAGCACTGCCAATTGGAAATGAGTTCAAAAGACTCCAGTATCATGTCGGTTTAAAGAATAATTTTGATAGATGAGTGTTAATACACTTAACCATTTTTCACTATAAATGTCGAGCAAAGATTAGGTGCCGAGTAATATCAAGTGTCGAGTAATATCAAGTGCTGAGTAATATCAAGTGCCAAGTTATTCAAGTGCCGCGTAACACAAGATGCCAAGTGATACAGTTTTTCTTAGGTGCTAGGCTATCCATGAAATAGCATGTGCCGAGCATCAGTAATGCTTTAGGAGCCGAGTAACTTAGGATATCAGCATAAGAGTTTGTAATTGCAGAAACTATGATGTAAACCATTTTTGTAGCCAACATAAGATAAATCTTGAAAGATCTAGAGATAAGAATGAATCTTTTACATTTCCTATGCAATCTGCATGCAGCCAATTAGAAAATTGGAAAGGCATGCAACCAATCAGCAAAAAGGGAAGTATTGAGCAGGAAATTGAGATTCAATGTGGATCATAGATCCATATCTAACCCTAAGTCTTCGAATTCCTTTTAAGGAAGAAAAAAAAAATTCCACTAAGATGATGATGAGAGAAGGAGAATAGAGTAAAAAAAAAAAAAAAAACATAATGGAATTCAGTGAAAGAAGACATAGAGAGTAAGAGCAGCAATTCAATATTCAGTTGATTAGAACAAAGCAAAGGAGATGAATAGAAATTAGATCTCAGAGGATCAAAATTAGAGAGAGAGCCAGAACAAGTGCCTGCATTCAGCAATCAAAGATTGCAAACTATCAAGTTTATAATACCTAATACTCTCTTACCATTGTATTAGAAAGGAAATCCTATGTAGATAGGTTGGCTTAACAACTATTTGTAGATCCTTATCAAAAGGTGATTAAATCCTTTAACAGGGTGACACTTCATGTTAAGTGTTTAGAAATGCTTTAACCAGGTCACTATTGAAACAGTGTAAAGCCTTTAACATGGCAAGTCTTTAACAGGGCAGACCATCAGAAGTGGTTGAACAATATTACTGCAATGAATTTTTGTGGGTATCATCCCCACCCTAGTTTTACCTTCTTATTTTTGGAGGGTTTCTGGGTTACCAAATTCTAGTGTTATATGTGTTGTTGATGCATGTTTTAGTTTCATATTTTCATAATGTATTTACATGCATGCAATTTACTTTCAGATAAAAGTTTTATTAGATAAAGTGCAATACTTCTAATTCACACCCCCCCCCCCCACCACCTCTCAACAGTATTCTTTCCACATTTGAATATTTCAACATATTAGCTAAGCATAAGTTCAAAAGAAGCAATGTTTAGGGATTCCTAGGTAAACTGAGTCAAGTTGGTTACCAAAGGAGTTCACTATAAACTGAGTCAGGTCGATTACCAAGGAACTTAGTGGTAACCAAGTGGCCCATATTTTAGTTTTAGCCAACCTATAGTAGATTAGTAATATTTAATAATTGGTTTATGCAAGTTGACTCAATAGATGTTATTTATTTATTTGAAAGGGTATTCAAAATGACTTGACATTAGATTTCATACATATGAAAGGTTAAGATGTGGATTAATAAATGAGAAAGTGTAGAAGAAGATCAGATGTGAATAAAGAAGGATATCTAATTTAGAGCAGAGTATCCAAGGAGCTTCAAAGAATATTCCAATCAGGGAGGATCCAAAGGATAAGTTAGAATAGTGATCTAAATCTACAATTTAGTTGCTTTGTCAATCAGGTCAATCATTGTTACTCTCTAACAATTGTAGCAATGAAGAAATCTCTTAACACAGTTGACTTAACAATCATTTTGTAAATCCTCTAACTAGGTGGCATTTCTAGATTGAAGTGTCTTAAGACCTCTAACAAGGTCATTCCTAATAGGGTGAATAAAATCCTTTAATAGAGTCACACCTAACAGTGTGATTTGTAACCTTTAGCAGGGTTAACTCCTAACATGGCTCACTTCAAAAGAGTGAAAAGTTGTAACTATTTGTATTGGTGGTTTTCCCAAATTGTGTTTCCACGTTAAATCTTGGTGTCTCATGTGTTCATGTTATTTTCTTATTGCTTTATCTTTCTACAACTAAGTTACTAAAGGTTAATACACATTATTATCTTAAGATTGCTTTGTTAACTGAGTTATAGCGAATGTCTAGTTTTGACCAAGCTATGAGTTAAAAGGAAGTTTGCATTGCCATCTAAGGGATTTGGAATTATTTTAGTGGTAACTAATTTACCCCACCACCACCCCCCCCCCCCCCCCCCCCCCCCCCTCCCTCTCATTTAATCCTCTTATATTTCCAACATATATTCACTCTTATGTTATTTTGGTCATGATTTCCTTTTAGGCTTCTCTTCATGCATGTCAAAGTAGGTTTAGGATTTTCATTTCCTTTCTAATGTAGATTCCTTGCCACTATTATCAACACAACATCTTGTTCATCCACAATGTAAATATTATGAGAATGGTGAGGACACAAGGAAACACAATATTCATCATCTCTCTAAGATCCTTTGTAAGCATCTTCAAATTTTATACTATCCCTTAGAATCAATGAATCTTTCTTAAGGTCCTTGAGTAGATAATATCTATGATGTGTACCTATCAATAGTAGTGTAGATTTTTAGTCTTTGGAAGGATGTAACCATATCATTTTTTCTTGAAAAGTAATTTCTTTGAAATCCCTTAAGAATGCATGAAGCCTCTCATCATCTTCAGCCATTAATTCTTGGAAGGTCAATAGAGTCCTTCCTTTATTGGACTGATTTCTTTACTTGGCTTGGTAAACCATTTTTATGAGATCTTTTTAAATTATACAAAGTCACCAAAAAAAATTTGGAAAAATGTCATTATATATAACAACAAAGAACCAATATCTTCACCTCCCTAGTAGAGTCACCAAAATTTTGTTAGTTTCCTATTTTTCCTTTCTAAAATGACTATATATGCCTAGAATGAAAGAAAACTAAATCAATAGTTGGATAGATTTTTACTAAGTGGATTATATTTTGTTGAATTTTAGAATTGAAACTCACTCTTATGATGTAATTAATATTAAGGGTATGTTTTTTACCAAAAAGTAGTAAAGGATCAAATTGACATATAACAATTCCACAAACAAAAAAGATAGAATTACAAACAAAAGAATAGTGTGATAGATGACACAAGGTCCACCTTCCAAGTATCCATGATAGATAAAGCCGAGAAAATAATAGTATTTTTTTTCCAAATCATGTAAACCATCAAGAAACAAAGTTCATTAAATTATTATACCCATAATTAATTACAAAAGATGAAAAACACCTAGAATACTTGTAATCAACATATGAAAATGATATTTATAGAGAAAAATAGTTAATAGAAAGATATAAAGGTTCCTCTTTATTTCATAAACAATATCATGGAACAACAAAGTTTATGTTTTGTATAAATCATTATGTTCACTCCTAGATTTCACTATTATCTTTCCTTTATAATGTTAAAAATTTTAAAAGACCCCATCTCCTTAATGTGCAAGCCTTTTTAAAGACCTCATCTATGAAAGTTTTTTTTTATTTCTATAACTATATCTTGAGATGGATTTGTAATTACAAAAATTACTTCCTTTCCAACGTTTCATCTTTTGTATTAATTATGAAGTATTGGAGTACACCAAGCAATGAGGTGACTTGTCATAATACAAAAATAAGTATGTTTTCCATACTTGTAAGTGATCACAACCTTCATTTTTATTAGAAGTTAATATTACCTACTTTACTCTTGCATCATTCTTACCACTTATCTACATTTTCTTATTGCAACTTATATTTATTGTTTCCCTCAAGATATATTGGCAATCACAAAATCACAGGGATATAACTCCTAAATATTTCTCTAATGTACTTCTCTTAGAATCTATGATCATAATAGGATTTCAACCAAGGATATTTACTCTTCAACTTTAGATTTTATTATAACATTATAACTATATTACAACTATAATCACCTATGGACTGAGTAGACGTGGATCTTAGAATCTAGAAAAATCATCATACAGGGGTAATGTCAATTATTATGGCTAAGAAATCTTATGTAATGCTAAATAGATCTATCATTTTTAAATATGTTATTCCAGAATTCATTTGATCATCATGCATTATATAGGTCTTATCACTACTTGGCTAACTTGTAAAACCAAATTATAGGTATGTACTTTAGTAAATATATTCCCAAATATTATGTCAAATATATAAGTTGACATTATCATATTCAATTGTATATCTATTTTTTTATATAGTCTTTTCAAACTCAACTTGAGTATTTTTACCATAATACAACAAATAGTTGGGGAAGGCACAAATGGCATTACACATCTCCTCAAAATTCCCTTGAAAGAAACACACAACATAAACATCAATTAACCCCATAATTATTTAAAATACTATATGATGGTGCCTTCACAAATGGTTAATATGATTCCTTTGCATGATGTCTTCCCACATGTCAATGAATAGTCGGGGGAGGTACATTTGGCACATTACCTAAATTCATCTCTTCAAATTTCCCTTAAATTTGATGCACAAGATAAACATCAATTAGCCCCATTGTATTTGAAAAATTATATGTTGATACCTTTTTTAATAGTTAACATCCTTGTCAAGGTTGGTAACTTTAAGAATTATTCCATGAGAAGCCTAAATTTTTGTAAGAGTTTTCATTCTAAAAGAAGGGTAAGTTATTAATGTCTTCCTCTATTAACTTTATGCATTTAAGGCTTGATATATATTTTACAAAGTAACTTTTTCAAGCATTTCACTTCACATTGTATTTAATTAGTGTGTTGTTAGAAATATCCAAAGAAGTCACTTCTAAATAATTACAATGATATTCACACTACTTACAATAATGAATCGGAGCACTGAGTAATCATTGAATTGTATTAAGATTTTAGAGATGTTTCCAACCTAAAATTTCTAAATTCTAAATATTCTTGAGCTCCATTAACCAATATTTTTCTTGATTCCTTTATAAGTAACCTTTAATTATCAACCATTATATCTCTATAATCTTGTAATTGTGTAAATATACATTGAGATCTTGCATCAAAGAAAGGAAAAACTTCGTTGATATACCCCTTTGAAAAAATTTATCAAACCAAAGAGATAGCTAATGAGATAGTGAATGTGAGTGGAAGCCTAAGGTAGTATCAAGTAAATTAGACCCTTGACATCCAAGAATATTTCATTTGTCTCTAGTGATAGTCAAGGTGTTGATGTTTGATAGCTTTAGTCAAATAAACCTATATATAATTATATATGAGATATAATTTATATATATGTGTGTTCCTTTTATTTGAGATATAAGTTTATTATTGTATGAGAAAAATTAATATAATTAAATATGTGTATGTGTGATTAAATTTTTTATTATATTATTTATCTGATCAATGAATAGATACGTCTCATGAAGGGACATGTCTATTCATGGCCTATTCTCAATATAAATCTAAGAGGATGTTGCATTTGGAACACACATACCAAATATAATGGTAGTGCTTTGTACATTTACAGTGGTCTAAGAAAATCAACATGGTATTAGAGCCATAATGTAAATGTACAATATGAAATGGTCAATCTACAAATGAAGAAATATAAGTCAAAGTGTGAATGGAAAACATGGATGTTGTACATAGAATACAAAGAAAATGAGGTTTTTTATAAAGGATAGATTTGTGCCGTACCCATCCAAAATGATTGGAGAGTCGATTGCATCTCTACATGGCCACCACTACTATAGTAAATCATTGATTGTGAGACACGTTTGTTTGAAAAATATAGGGAATAAAATAGTCTCAAAAGAAGTTGATGGAATAGTGAGAATAGTGGCTTTGGAAAAATGCAAAGTGGTAGGCACCAGAAGTGTTAGAGGGGTTATTTCAAACTATCAACTTTCTTGAAATTATAAACCCTTTTTTCTCCTCAAAACATCAAGTATCCAAATATGTTTTCTTTTTCCACTAAAATATTTGATCAAATACTGATATAAATGAATGAAAAGCTATATATAACCCTTCTTCTACCTTTGATAAACTTTTGAAATGAAAGATAAAATTACAAATAGGAAAATATAAACATAAAGCATCACCCTCTCCTTTGTTGTTAAAAATTGTTGAAAATATAAGAGGAGTAACTAAGAGGGGAGGGGTGAATCAACTACTACTAAAATAAATCCTAGATCCCTTAGATGTTAGTACAAAGATACAATCTAAAAATTGAATACTGCTAATGCTCAATAAACACACATAAAATGTTGTAACTTAGTAATAACTAAATGTGTTCAGTAAATGCTTAACATCCAAACTTTAGATGTTATCTATGATTACCATTACTTTAACTTAGTTGCAAACACATAAAAGATAATAGCATGAACACATTTGATACCAAGATTGCAACTAGTTATTGTTTTCATTCTTCTGAAGTGAGCCATGTTAGGAACCAACCCTATTAAAGGATTTAATCACCCTGTTAGGAGTGGCCTTGTTAAAGGTCTTGAGACAATTCAATAGAACTGCCACCTTGTTAGAGGATTTACAAATAGTTGTTAAGCCAACTCTATTAGGAGATTTAGATCCCTGCTACAATGGTTAGAGAGTAACAATGAGATGACCTGATTTGAATGCAACTGAATTGATGATTACAAATCTTTGGTCAGGCTTGTACTTGGTCCTTCCTGTTCGAATATAGCTTTTTTGCTCCATAAGTATATTCTAATTATCCATAAAATTCACTTCCTCTCTTGATCATAAAGTCTACAATTCATTCATCATATCTTTACACTCACACTTTTGAATCCATAACTTGACCTTATATTTATATCTTTCACATTGTCAAGTTGGCTCATATACAACTTAGAATAATCAATATTCATCACATCATTTGGCTAGAACCAATAGATAAATCAATAGAGCTTAATATTCAAAAATAAGAAAATCCTTCATTAGCTGACCCAACTTGGTAGAAAATAACTCAGAAGTGATTTCTTGTGTTAACAAATAGAAGCTCAGTTAACACTACAAACTTGTAAAGATCCTTTGGCAACTGAGTGAGCTCAATTAGCACTGGTTCCATCCAAATTTTCTTCATTAATTGAGTGAGCTCAATTAATACTCATCTTCTAAATTCTTTCCTTCGATGCCTAAGTTAACTCGGTAGACACTGCCTTCTGAACTAGGCAAGCACAGGAATGCTCGATAGACACATAAAACTATCTTCACTGCCTGAGTGAGCTCATCATATACTGATTGATAATGATATGATATTTGTGTAACATCAAATAAAATACACAATTAATCAATTGTATCCAACAAAAAATATGCCTGCAAATTGTTCATCTACAAAGAATTCCACACAAATCCTACAACTTCTGTCAAAACCACCTGTTGGATGTTTTAGAGGATTGTATCATCTACTTAAACTAAAAAAGTAGAGATTTTGGAAGTAGGTACATACCCCAAACTTCAATTAGACCAAGGTTGCTCAAAAATAGTAAAATTGTCATAACAATTTTTTAACTGCTTTTGATAAATAGAGTCTTCCTTTTTCCATACATGTGTTATGCAAAAACTAACAAAGACCCATTTTAACTAATTCAATTACCTTTCTAAAAAGCTATGATAGTCTAGGTCTAACTAATAAAAAATATTGTCAACTTTCACATAGACCAAAAGTGTTTTTTATAATCATTTTCTTAACCAATGTGAACATTAAGTTGTATAACACTTAAGTACTTGTCTTGAATATGTTTTGAAAAATATTGAAGGGCATAAAATAAGATAATTACATGATGTTAACCATAAAATATGCTCATTATAATTGCATGGATGAATTATTGACATCAATGACAACAATCAAAGACCAAATACCAAGGGTTAAACAAAAAGGGGGGTGAATCATTTATCCTCAAGTCCAGATGTACCAATTTTACTTTTAACAACTTCAAACAACTTAATCAAGCTCATAAAACCACTTGGTCAATATAACAATTCAATAGTAAATCAACTTATTCATATCAACATTCAATTCTCTATTTTAGTGATAGTTGACTTGCACAATGTATAATAGTAAACAACATAACAGATCAAAAAAATATTCACACAAGTATAACATCAAGATTTAATGTGGAAATCCAATTTAGAAAAAACCACCAATAATATGCTACCACTTTTTCACTATTTTGAAGCCAGCTCAATTAAGAGTCAACCCTATTAAAGATTACAAAATACATTGTTATGTGTGACCCTGTTAAAGGATTTAATTACCCTATTAGGAGTGGCTTTGTTAGATAACTTTAGAACATCCCATTATAATGTCACCTTGATTAAAGGACTTACAAAATATTGTTAGGTTAACTTTGATTAAAGAATTTTGACTGTCACAATGGTTAGAAAGTAACAACTAGGTTGATCTAATAAAATACAACTCAATTTGCAAATTATACATCATAATTCATCTCATTCCTAGTTCAATGAGTAGACTGCATCACATTCTTTGTCTCTAATCTACTTGGAAACACTTCAAGCAATCACTCTTTTGCCAACTCTTCACTTTTTTTCTCTACAAGTCTTTTTTTCACTTTCTCTCCACAAATTTGCTAGCCAAATAATCCAACTAAAAAATAGTTCTTGTGACTCCTTAAATAGGTAACTTTGGTATTTTTCCACTTAAACATAGTCATCAATTATTTCCCTTTCTCCTTCTTCCTTAGAAACTTCTTGAAACTTCTTCTTGAATCCACATCTTGGAATGCTCAACATGCTCATTAAGTACACCAACTCATCAATCCTTATCTTCAACACACTTTGATTGAATTGTAAATTCAACTATGCTGGTCATGAATCTTGATTCCTTCTCAAAGTGATAAAATGTTGACACTCAGTCATCATTGTGTTGCTCAGTCTCAGTCATCACTAGGTAGCTCAGTCTCTACTATTATATCTTGCTCGACTTATACTATCTTGCTCGATCTTTACTACACTCAAGTACTACTTCATGCTCAGTTGTTACTAATACTCAGCATATACTGTTCAACTCATCTTATTCTTTAAGTTCCATTATCTTATGCTTGGCAATGCTTTACTGCTTGATCAAGCTTGTGATTAATTAGCTTCTCGACTTCCATTGACCATCTCTTCTATACTTGAACTCATCTTTCTTCTCCACTCCATGTAGGATTAAATGATACATCATTTTGTCAAATACCAACTGATCAAGTGCCCATTGTAATTGTATCATACTTACTCTTTGTTACTTAATCATTTTACTAGGTCATCTTGATATCTTTATTTTCAAATCTTCTTCATCAATCAACTCATATGGTACACTACTCTATTAGAAAATGCCTTATTAGTAAGATTTGACATCAATGACAACATAACAATTGTTTGAATTGTAGTTTCCAGCACTATATTGTTTAACAATCAATAATGGATCCTTTAATATATGTTCCTATAGCAACAACATATGAGTGTCATATTTAGCTTATCAAACATATCAATGGATGTCTTCATAAACAACAATTACATTTTAGATAAATAGAAAATTCTAAATATGATAAAATGGTTCTAACAAATAGAAGATTATGTCAATAAATGTGTTTTAATTAATTCATTTCATATCATTAATGGGTTAGATTATTAAATTCAATAGTCTTTATAGACCTGAAAAAATGAATATCATATTAGTCAGTTCCATTCCTAAAATTTAAACCCATTAGATTGAATTGATTAAATGAATATATTTAAAACTATTAAAAGATAGTCACTAGTAAAATATTATATGGAAAAACATAAACTCCCAAATGAATAAATCATATAAACACAAAAGAGAATATAAGAAGAAGAAAAAAGAGCTAAATATGAAAAAGACAATATCCCCATACTCACAGAGCATATTTTCTCTTGAAAAATGTATGCAGAATGAAATAATTCATTCTCCAAAAAAAAAATTCCAAAAAGAATATTATCTTTTCAAAAATATATTAAAAAAATAAAATAATATAAACAATGTAAAAATATAAAATAAAATTTATGATATACTTTTACAAACATAGCACATCAAAAAAATTGTATTAACAAGTTGGGGGAAAGTGATCCCACATAGGACCCAGAGCATTACTTTATTCTCATCTTCCCCTCACACCACCCTATGACCAATGTAGCAAGTTAAGAAAAAAATCTAGAAATAAAAAATTAAAGTTATGAGGGGTACCCCTTGATTGGAGTGGGCCGCCAACTTCATCCATCATTTTCAAATGCTGATTTTTCTTGAAAAGTGCTATAATTTCAAATAAATGCAGCCACTAATATTATATGTTCCCCCTCTCATTACTTCCCCACTAGGTACGTGGATTTTGGAGGAAAGTAGGGTAGAGAGATTAGGAAGTAGGATAGTGGAAAAAGTAAGTAGTTTAGGGGGGAGGGGTTGGTTAGGATTTTTTTGTTAGTTTTTTATTAATTTAATTAGTTAGTAAATGGTTTAATTAATTAGTAAGTAGGGTAACTAAATTAGTTTATAATTTATTTTTATTTTTTTTTGAATTGAAATAAAAAGTGACCAAAAACAAGGGGGTCATCCCTTACAACCTAAAGGCTGGTAACCAACAAAAACTAGCAGATAACATTCCTAAAACAAAAACAAACTAAGAAGCAAGTAAACCACTATATTTCTACCCAAATTACTAACCAGCATACTACTATGAACAGAACCATCAAATCTATAGTACAAGTTTATAATGTTAACCATACTACTGTAGTTCATAATATAAAACTATTGGCACAACCAAGCCAACCCATGTCTAAGTAACTATTGGATACCAGCAAACCAAGTAACAACAAGATAACATAAAGTAACTAGGATCCAATGATCCCTTAAAACTACTAACTTATTTCTCAATTTTTTCCTTTTCCTTCTCCACCAGTAAAACTCGAGCCCAATCATTAGCAAGAAGCTTATAGAGGAGCTTATTATCCTCCATGTTGATCCATGTTTCTTCTTTGTCCTATGCCAGCAATTGGAGGGTGGTAGCTACAGCATGAGTGACCTTTAGGGAAAATTTAGAGAAGGTGCAGTTCCCTTCCTCTAAGGTTTTAACCCTTTGATCCAATTGGGCAATCACCTCCTTTTGCTCCTCAACCTTTTCCCTATTTTCAATTTCCACCTTTTTAACTTCCTCTTTAGCTTTTGTTGCCTAGTTATCATCCTACAAAACCTCTGAGTTAGTAAAAACCTTGGATTTTTCCTTGACTGGGGAGGAAATGGTAATGGGGGAGGCATCCACTTTGCTACTATCTTCATAGAAAGTAATAGGTTGTAGGGTAAAGCTAGCTAAAACATGAGTAGTCTTCATAGTGATGGTATTTCTAGCAGACACCTGGGTATTTCCAGCAGACATCTGGGCATTATCAACAAAAAAATTTATCTCCTCTTTCCATTTTTCTCTCTTGGATTCAGAGCTATTCTCCTCCTCCCTCTCTCTGTCATTATTCTCAGAGCTCCCCTCCTCCACCTCTTCAACCCTGCATCTATTAGATTTTTACTTATACCTTGCATAGGATTGGGTGAGTCTTCCTAATCTTCTCCTAGCCTTTTCTCCTCCCTCCTCCTCTGAGTCTTCCTCTTCCCCCTCCATTTATTTTTCAAATTTAATCTTTTTACTACCCTTTTGTTCAAAAACCATTTCAATTTTATGCTTTTTCTTATTTTCACAACTAGGAGAAGGTCACAGGGTATGAATTCTGGTACCAATGCTGGTACTTGATGGGGAATTCTAACTATGGCACTAGTTTTCAACCACCACCATCTTAGGGGGAAAAGGGCAAGATGGAATTGGTATAGGTGGAAGATTAGGTCTTGGTGAATAATGGTGAAATTATGCCCCTTGTTCCTCTTCTCCCTAACATCACTAACCATATCCCCCAGAGAATGTAACAAACAAAATGGGATAGAAATAAAATCCCTATTTCTAAAATGATTCAAGAGGGGAAAGTGGTAGTAGTAGTAAACTCCTAACCTTCCCTCTAGCTTAAGGAATTTCATGAGTACCAAGCCGACATCGTCCCACGGGGCTGGCAGCTTATCCCTCTTAAATCCTCCTCTATAGTGCACTGGTTCTTCGTCATCAACAAAAAAATTGCTCATACTGGACTCATCAGCCATTTTTGTGACCTTCCTCCATTTTTTTCCCCTCATAGATAGCTCGGTGGCCATTGCAATTACTTCCTCATTCACTTGAAATGTGATGCCATTTATGGTTACCTTGCGATCATTCCACCCATTAATGAACTAGAGAGCACAATTCTCATCATACCCCACCATCACCTGCATGTAAGGCAAAAATCCCCCTTCCCTTAACAGGAACTAGGTAGCCATCCTGTCCTTGAAATTTTCCATTTTTGTGGGCTCCAGCCTATTTAAATCTCCACCCATTTCTTCCCTGCCTTCTTCTGATTCCCTCACCTCAATGATGCACATCTAAGCCTCCTTGTCTTCAATATCACTGTGAATAATATTGGCCCTGAGCTTCTCTACAATGAGCGAAATAATTTTACAAGCCCATTTTTGAGACACTTCAAAATCCCAAACAAATTCATTATGGGATTCGTGCATGTTTAGCATCATAATTTTTACATCCCTGAAATCTTTGACAGTCTGAATAATGATATTATTCATACTTTCAAAGGGGAAGTAATTTAAATTATGCATTATGTTACCATAATGATGAAAAGACACACTCCTTAATTTTCATTCATTCATTATCCCATTTGTATGGCCACATCTTCTCCTCATTTCCCTAAAACTTTTATTAATTTTAGAAAATTTCAACTTTCAAAGGAAGAAATTGCCAAATTTGGCCCCGGCCTTTATTTTTGTTGCCATAATTAATGAATACTCCCCCCTCTTTCCTTTCATATCAAGGACTTAATAACCTCATTTAGATTTTTGATGTTTCTCCAACACGTGACTATCATTAGTTCAAATCCCATGGCAACAGCAGCATTGGACACCTTATTTCCTTCTCTATAGATGTATATCAAGTGGAAATTATCCATGCCATCTAAAATATGCCTAATGTCCATGATGATAGTTTGAATATTTCATCCTAGTTGGGAAACTCCATTTATCGTATGAATAATAAATTTGGAGTCCCCTTCTTTGGTTATTTCCTTAACTTGCATTCCATTGATTAGCTGAAGACCCCAAAACAGAGCAATTGCTTCAGCCAAATTATTACTTCCACCACCACCTTCCCAGAGTAGACTAATAGTGCATCACCATTCCCATTTCTTAGCACTCCACTCGTTGCTCCTATACCTCCTTCACTGGATCCATCGAAGTTTATCTTAAATTGTGTTAGGGTTGGTGGTTTCCATCTTGTTTGTTGTCTCTTTAACACTTTTGAGTTATCAAAAAGACAAAAATCCTCTTGAATACCCCATTTTTCTGAAATTGACCTTCTTGCCTACCTAGTTCTTCCTTCAGTGTCTTACATTTGGCAACCCTTATATTTTCCCTCAGTAATTTCTCCATGATTCTCATAACCACCTTCACAATTTTTTCCTCCTCCCAAAATATTCTATTGTTTCTTTCTTTCCATATATGCCAGCAAATATATGGTGGAACAATTCTCTGTATAAAAACCAATTTTGGGTGATAGAAGGGACAGCTCCAATTCTCCACAAATTGACATAAGTTGTCCTTCAAAACCCAATTCAGAAAAAATTTCTCCCACATCATAGCCAAAATCTTTAAGGTGTACTAGCACTCAAGGAATGGGTGAGAGATACTCTCCTCCTTTTCTTTGCAGAGATAGCATTGGTTTGTGATAAAAAAAAACCCTTCTTTTTAGATTGTCTAGAGTTAAAATTTTACCATGTTGAACAATCCACTAGAAAAATTTAATTTTAGAGAGTAGATTACTAATCCAAGCTTTTCTCCATAATGGGGGTAGAGGTCCTTACTAAAGAGGTTTTTATAAGTTTATTTGACTAAAAAATTGCCACTAGAAGTTAAGTCTCAAACCCTAGTATCCTCCTGGATTAGAATTGGGGGTGTTTGTGCTCCTAACGACTCTTCCAACTCCTTAAGAAGTTGAATATCCTCCTAGGAGTAATTGTCTTTATATATTTTCTTCCACTTCCTCCCCTGGTTGATATAGTCCTCCACCTTCCTTCCCATGTCTTCCTTTAGTAACTCCATTAGTCTTTTGAATTTTTTGTAAACCAGCAGTTTCCCCCCATCCAATTATCCTCCCAAAATCTGATACTATGCCCATTTCCCACTATCCACCTTGTCCCTTCCCTCAATAAGCTTCTACTCTTGACAATATTCATCTAGATTTTGGAACCTCCCTGGAGATCATTATTAAAGAGACTCCAAGTGAATAGGGAATTTGACAAATATTTAGCTTTCATAATATTACCCCAGTCAATATTATCCTCTCCCAATCTCCAGCCAATCTTCGTAAGGAGAACCTTATTCAGGTCATGAGGTCTTCTTATTCCCAACCCCCTTTCTCCTTTTGTTTACAAACCTCTTCCCATTTGACTAGGCTCAATTTGTTGCTCTCCTCTGTTCCTAACCAGAGGAAAATCCTCTCTATTTTCTCAATTTTGTCTACAATATTTTGGTTAATTTTAAAAAAGGATAGAAAGTAAATTGGAATGCCCTAAAGAGCTACTGAGAGCAATTTTAATTTAACAGCATTACTTAGAATTTTCCCTTTCCATCCTGCCAGCTTCTTTTGAATTCTTTCCACTATAGTATTCTAGAAGTCATTAGTCACCTCCTTAGTGGTTAATGGTAGGCCAACATAAGTATTCAGCAGGTTGGTAGAATGACAACCTAAAATTTTCCTTATCTTCCTTTGTAATGGGGTGTCAATATTAAAGAAATATATCTTATTTTTATAGTAATTAAATTTTTTGCTTGAACTTTCTTCATAATTATGGAGAATAGTCTTCCAAGCTTCAACTTCCATAATAGAGGATTCTTCGAAAAGGAATGTATCATCTACAAATTGATGCAGCACTTTAGTATCAACAGTGGTAGTAGGTTTAATTCCTTTAACACATCCAATATTAACTAGTTTAGAGAATGACCTCCCCAAAACCTTAGCCACCATAATAAATAAGTAGGGGGATAGTGGGTTACCCTATCTTATTCCTTTCTCCACTCCAAAATTTCCCCAAAGGGAGCCATTTAGAAGAACTGAATACTAAACTGTGCCTACCATCATCTTAATCAAATTTATAACTTTTTCATTAAACCCCACTCTTTCAAGCACATCATAGAGAAAGCCCCACTTCACCTTATCATAAGCCTTGGAGATATCTAGTTTGAAGGCCATTCCAGGTCTTTTATTTTTTTCCATTGAATGTATGACCTTGTGGGTGGTTATCGCCGCATCCAGAATTTGTCTTCCTGGAACAAATCCCTTCTATGGAGTACCAATTATTTTTTCCAAGAATGGCTTTATCCTATTGACCAGAACTTTGCCAAAGATCTTATACACTATATTGCATAGGCTTATAGGCCTAAAATCTAGAAGCCTCATTGGTGGCAAATTTTTAGGGACTAAAGTAATAAAAGTCTTATTTATCCTTTTTAGCATCTTCCTTGTTTTAAAGAAGTCTCTGGTAGCCCAAATCAATTCACTTTTAACAACCTCCCAGAAATGCTAGAAAAAAGTTGGAGGGAAACTGTCTGGTCCTGGGGCCTTAGAAGCTTTCATAGAGAACACAACACATTTCACTTACTCCTTAGTGATGTTTCCTAGAATGTGATTATTTTCCATAGCACCCAGCAGCTATGGGATCGTATTAATCAAACTTCTTCTGATAACCTAATTTCCTGTATTGTTATCCTTAATGTAAGCCTTGCTAAAAATATTCCACTGCATGTCTTCCCATATCCTCCTGGTCCTTATAAACCCTTCCCCCTTCTCCTTCCAAACTGCTAATTGTGTTTCTTCTTTTATGATTGGAGGTTGACCTATAGAAAAAAGTAGTATTTTTGTCTCCCTCAGTTAGCCAGTGGACCCTTGATTTTTGTTTCCAAAAAACTTCCTCTCTCACAATAATATCCTTCCATTTTTTTCTATATTCCTCTTCTTCCTGAGTTGCACTTTCTAGGTTATTTCCTTTAGCAATCTCCCCTTGGAGTTTTTTAATTTTTTCCTCCACTTCTCCTTTGATTTTGAACAAGTTGCCAAAGGAACTCTTAGCCCAGCCCTTAATGTTTCTCCTTATATTATCAAGTTTTTGGACCAATCTATACATTGCAATGCCATCTAACCTTATATTCCACTATTCTTGGATTCTATTTTTAAATTCTAGGTGAGATTTCCACATTATTTCATACCTAAAAGGTTTTGGTCCACCTTTTAAACCATCCTCCCATAGAAAAATTAAAGGGGAATGATCTGAAGTAGTTCTAGTAAGGTTCTCCAAAAGGGAATTGCCTAATCGATTCTAGTTCCCTGTCACCATCAGCCTATCCAACCTAACCTGGATAAGATCACTCCCTTTTCTACTATTGGTCCAATTAAATGGGTTCCCTCTCAATTCTACATCAATAAAATCCATTCTACTCATAAAATCATTAAGATCTTGCAAACTTTCAGGGCAGTCCTTGTTCCCTCCTAATTTCTTCAAGTGATAAAGGGCGGTATTAAAATCTCCCATACACATTAATTATTTATCTTTCATAGGTTCTAGCATCTTTACCAGCTTGTCATATGATTCATTTCTCCGTACCTTACTATTAGAAGCATAGATATTAATAAGCCCCCAATGTTGAATACTAGTTTGGAATTCTGTTATTATGAAATTTCTATCCTTACATACTTCAACCCTCATCATAGAGCATGGGTTCCATAGGGTAGCAATGCCCCTTGAGGCTCCATCAGCATCCATATGCATGTAGGCAACTCTCATCCAAACATGACTAGCAATTCTATCAAAATTAGCACTAGACATTTTAGTTTCTTGTATGAACACACAATCTACCTTCTCCTAAAATATGCACTGTTTTAGAGCATATTGCTTCGAGGGATTATTTAACCCCCTTAGATTCCAAGAGAGGAATTTCATTTCTTACCTCTAGTTACAATCTCCAGTGTAAGTTGCTTACCACTAGCCACATCCCTTGCTGCTTGTTTAGTCCTAGTTGCTTTGTTAATCGGTCTTCCATCTGTCCCACATGCCCCTACATCTAGTTTTTTCCCCCCTTCTCTTCCTTTTTTAAACCTCCCACTCCCCATTATCCCCTCCTATGTTGAAGTGGTACTTAGTTCCTTTTCAACCTTTTCAATACTTGCCATCACTTTAGCTATTATCTCCACTGGAGAGGCTTTTATCATCCTTATAAGGATGCATATCCTCTCTTGGGTACAACATTTTGTAGCCATTAGTTCTTGAAGGCCCTCTCCTTCTTATTTTAATGGTGAGCTAGGAAGAGGGTGTTGAACCACTATTTCATCCTCCTCCATCATTTCTCCTTCCTTAAGTTCCCCAAAGAGTGAACTCAATAGTTCCTCCAATTCATGTTTAAAGGGATATTCCTCCATTTCAATATGCCCCCTTGGTCCTATGCCTGGGGTGGTCTGCACCAGATTCTCCTCCATATTTTGTGCATCAGCAGTCTCCTCCTCCAATCCTAGGGCTTCTGAGGGTTCCCCCATGGCCTCCATTACAATTCTCAAGGAACCTTCCTTTTGTTTATCCTTCTGCACTTGGGCCTTATAGTCGACTATAAGGTGTCCAAATTGACCACACTTCTAATAGAATAGGCCTACATTCTCATATTCAATGGGTTGAAATTTCTCTCCCCATTTGGTTTTGAGTGTGACCACAGTCAGGAGGGCCCTATTTAATACCACATTCACATAGAATCTAGTGTATACCAATCATGATTTTTGCATAGTCACTTTATGTGTAGTAACAAAGTGGCCAAAAGAATTTCCCATCACCTTAGGATCTTCTCATCCTAAAATTCAAGGGGTAGTCTAGGTAAACTTACCCATAATGGAGCTAGCTTATTCAGCTCTACACTAGCATCAAAGCCCAGGTGCCACCTAGTTAAGGCCAAACAATGCTTTCCATAATACCAAGTTCCCAAGAGTATGAGATTGATATCCTCCTCTGATGTGAATTTAAGATAGAAGAGGCCACTTGGCATTGCAGAAACACCCACACTACCCTCAATTTTCCATTTCTAACTCACCCACTTACGGACCATCTCGATTGTGGGTATAAAGGAAATGAATCTACCCATAACACAAAGTTTAAGGCCAGAGGTAATTCTGTCCACCAAAGTATTAGGGAGGGAGATCATTGGCCCATCTATGCCTTGAGCAATCATGGGATCCTCTATCAAAACATTAGCCACTATAGAGCTCACTAGTGCATTCTTCCAACCTCTCAGGGTCCCATCTATCAACTTCTGACCACCTTCTAGTGGACAACCAGCAGGTCTTCCATTACCCAAGACAGTGTTGGTAAAATTCTTCCCATCCTCACCCATGGCCCCACCTCCATCTGTTGTATCCTCCAAATCCCTATTGTCATGCCAAAAATACACGGAAAAAATGCACCAAAATTATTTTTTTTAAAGTGATAATAGGATATAATGTAATACATAAGTATTTGAATAGGATTACTTAACTTACTCATACTCCTGTATAATTACAAAATTTAAGTACCAATCAAATGTGAATCTTCTTAACATAATTTAAACTTAAATTGCATAGCTTAAAATATATATATCAACATGTTATCTAATTAACCTCAATCAAATTAATATGATTTCGAAACATAAGAATGTCCTAGGAAGGTGAGACGTCATTTTATCCATTTTACATAAATCAAGTGAATGAAATTTTGAAGTATATAATGCCATAGTAAGATAAAACATCATCACATCTAATTTTAAGTAAACATATGCAAAAATTGAAATACTAGAAATATCATATGCAAGAATATTACTCAATTTTTTTATCAACATACGGGGACCAGCCACTTCTCATTTATTTTATTTTACCACCTGATTCAAAGGCTCCACTAGGAAAGAACCAGGAAGAAAACTCGACATTGTAGCCATTTCCACAATAAGTTTAAAAATAACATTTTTACATAGGATTACTATCTCAAGGAGAAATATCCCAACATATTTGAATTCAATAACAATTATGAATTTCCTTCTTGGCTCCACAATAGGGAAACCATTACGAAGTCTGCAACACATCAAGATGATCATGGAGAGAATGAAAACTGATCTTGAGACTACCAACCTTAACATGAAGACAAATTCAAACATTCACTCTCATCCAAGTTTGCACAGCAGGTTCGTCATTGAACTAGACTAGGGAGAAGGTGGATTTTTCCAACAAGAGACATCCATCACAACACCATAACATATGCCCTTTCAGGGCTAAAATCTCAAGAACTTTTATTCTTCCACAAATACCCTTTCGAGGCTGATATCACAAGAACTTTCATTCTTTCACTTCTCAAATTTCAAAACTCAAAACATGGTTTGTGTTGATGAGTAGGGGCCTATAATACCCTACTCTCACTTCCTCTCCTCATCCTAAGAAGAGACTTTGCATTGTCGGAGTCCAACTAAAGACCTCCTCCCATACATGGCCACTTCTGCCCTATCCAAGGGTGAGTAATGCTAATACAACCTATACAATCCCTTCAAAAATCAAAGAAAAATACTAAAGAAAAATATTTAAGAAACCCATTTCAATCCCTCCCAAACATACTCAACACACACATGAACATACATATGCAAACAAAATAACTTAAGCATGAAACAAAACATGAACAACATGAGCTGAGGGATTCCTACCTTCACAATAAGGTTATGGAAATTGAACAAATTCGAGATGAGCTTTCTTTCCTCTCCTTCTCCCTCAATTCTAAATTTCTCTCTAAAACTAGAGGTTGGGTGAACACTCAAACTCTCTCAAATCTGCCTCTAAATAAGACACTAACTCAACCACCTTCAAAATGTAATAACTCTCCCACTTGCCTAAGGTTCTAGAGTCTTCTAACTCAACTAGTCATAAGTCTAACCTCAAGGTGGAGTTAAAGTTATCCAACTTATGATGAAAATATTCAATTTTTGCAATAAAGCAAAAATAGGATATTTGAGTGACTATAAAAGTCAACAAAAGGGGTTGGGGGGTGGAAAATGCCCCCAACCCATACCCATACCCCTTGGGTACTTAAATTTAATAATTTTTGGCCTCTAGGGCTATTTAGGGACCTATTAAAATGCTTGAAAATTTTGGACTTTCTTACAACCCTCAAAAATGCAAATTAATCACTAATCCTAATTAGGATAATTAATCTTGATTACTAATTGATTAGCAAAAAGGTAACTAACCTAGTCCAACTTAGATCTTTAGGTTACTTGGTTAACCCTAACTATCAAGCTGAAATGCATATACGAGTCATGAGTGTCAAGTGACACTATAAAATCACTGTTACAAAATATTAACACTTAATGCTTACAAAATGATACATTCATTCAATTCATGATACAAATAAAATATGAACAACAGGGTCTACATCTTTTATTAGACTCAACCCTGCTTTCCACAAATGGTACATAGGGTTCAGTTTTGATTCTCCATTAGATTTCATGACTAATAAATCCTACACACTCATTTCACACATCAATAGCTTGAGAAAAATCACATACATATATTCAAAAATTATCTAGATAGTTACATAAATCAAAACATGAATCTTTAATATAATTAACTATTTAATTCATTTCTACTCACATTTAATCATCGGTAATTACATAATCAATGTAACATAATTTATTCATTAATTTAGATTAAAATACTAGAATAATCATCATTAGGCATGCGTATACTTAAACATCATAAACATCACCAATAAGGAACACTGAACTATCTGAATGCATATAACCTAATCATCGAGGTACCATAATCAACATCCTCATCATCAGGTGAAAACACCTTGTATCATCGTTAGTGAAATTTTAATGTTTAAACAATCGAAATAATATAGTAGTTCTCGAATCACTTAGTATTAAAGCATGGATGTATTAGCTGATCTCAGTTTCTGTTAGGAAAACTAAGCTATAAAACACCATTTCATATCCATTTAAATCTCCTATAATAGTTTTAACAGAGAATTCATATTTGATAAGTACAATTGAGGAGGGACCTTAAATCCTCCTCCACTAGCTTTTGACTTCCTCCTAGAAGTCGCACAACTAAAATATTCATCTTATGCTAGACCTTGTCTAGACTTATACCAAAATTTACTCTTATAAAAAGAATGATTAGTAACTCACATACATACATAGGGATGATAACATATTTACCTAATTATTCATACTAAAAGTGAAGTTCAATCCATAGCTCTGACATGGTTACATTTTCTAAGGTCAAACACTTCTTAAAACATGTAGGTTACATATAAATAACTTTTTAATCTAATATAAATATACCTAGAGTCTCTAGCAATAATAATGTAAATAAGATATTCCAAATTTGTAACGCCCTACCAAGGGATCCAAAAGAAAACACATATGATAATAAATCATTTAACTAATCATCATCAATAACTAAAATCATTGAATAGTCATCATGCATACATGAAATATAAAGTACCAAGTAATCTCATCATGTAATAAATTGAATGTAAAAATAATATATGATAATCTCAAAACAATGTTATTAATAATTATCAACATAAACCAGACCTAAAAGAGTTCGACAATGATAGCAAAATGTAACGTAGGGGTAGGCACTACATCCACCCCCCCTAGAATTAGGCTTACTGTTGGAAGCCTACAAGAATGATAATACTAAATAACTCAATGTATGGGTCCCAGTGAACCCTTTTCCCCCTATGGGAGGGTATGACTCTATTGAGGACACTACAACACACTTAGAGCAATATGATTTTGGTTTAATAGTAAACTGAAAACCACATTGATCCAACATTCATTCTTTTAACAAATACTGAAATAGATCTCCTAAACATTCTAAAAAAAGGATCAACATCCCTAAACCATTGGATAATGTGAAAGATGCTATAATACTCATAAAGAATACTACTCTAAAGCATGGATGAAAGATACATGTTTTGAAAATAGAATAAGTTTCAATTTTTAGTTTTGCTCGTGTTTAGGTTTTAGTATAATTTCAGTTTTGAAACCTAAATGTTGAAGTATGAAAAATATGCAAGTAACAGTTTAAGTTTTGTTTTAGTTCACCTAGTTTCAAGTTTTAGTTTGAAAGAGATACACATGATAGTTCAAAGTTTTCATTTTGTTCAACTAGTTAACAACTAGTGGCACTCCAATATACCCAGAGCTGCCAATGTAGAAACTTGAGCTCTTATACCAGATGTAATGCCCTGCCAAGGGATCCAAAAGAAAACACATATGATAGTAAATCATTTAACTAACCATCATCAATAATTGAAATCACTAAATAATCATCATGCATACATGAAATATAAAGTACCAAGTAATCTCATCATGTACTAAATTGAATGTAAAAACAATATCTGATAATCTCAAAACAATGTCACTAATAATCATCAAAATAAACCTGACCTAAAAGAGTTCTTTAATGAGATTAGTTAATAAATCATAGAAGAAGTGTAATTAATTATTAGTCAATTAAAATAAATGGATTTTTAAATGAGGGAAAATTAAAAGAAAAGAGATGTTAATAAGTGTTTAGTGAAATTAAATAATTGAATTATTAATGAGATTGATTTTACTTAAAATCAACAAAGATTATTTTAAATAAATGATTGTCCTTGAAGTGTTTTAAGAAAATTGTAAACTAATTATTTGAAAGTCGATAAATATTATTCTTATGATTTGAATAATGGGAGATGCTCTTGGAATTAAGGGAGTTTCATTTAATTATTAGTAACATTGATTTTAGTAAGATAATGCAATGATTTTATTAAAAGCCAATGGGAATTAGTTTAATGATTTAAATAAGTAAATAATTATCTTTTGACTATTTTAGAAAATTGTTTTAAAATAATGGAGGGATAATTCTATGTTTTATTCGAAAAGATAAATGGGTTGACTTGGAGATTAAACGAAGAATCTTATACACTTGAAGTATACTTGAAACGAAAACTGAAACCTCATACTTGGCATAACCATGTGATTGCAAAAGCAAACCAAAACATGCGTTTTTATCTTTTTTTCTTTATGCTATATGTGTTTTGGGGTTTTGGGGTTTGCCCTAGCTTTGACCAGTCTTAGGTCATTACCAAAGGCTCGGTGGTTATGTATTTGCGATGTCATGCTAATGTTGATCTCGATATTTTTTTAAAACCCAACCATGATAATGTGATGGTATGCTCTATGAGATGTTAGTATTTACTGATTGTTATTGCTTTCCAGTCTTCTTGTGTGAAGATAAGGTGTATGTATTTAAGATACTTGACTTAACCATTTTTGAGTCATTGATCAGTAATACTTGGGATACTTTCTAGTCGCCTTGATGGGACTAAAGTGTTTGTTTTGATCTTGATGATGTCATATTGTGACATGTTTTGACTTGACCATTTTTGAATCTTCGATCAGTATTACTTTGAGATACTTTCTGGTTGCTCATTGAGAACCGATGGATATTATGATTATCATTGGATTCTTTTCAGTTGTTCATGGAGAACTGATGTGATTATTTTGATTATCTTTATGATACTTTCCAATCACTTGTATAGGACTGAGGTGATTTTTTGATTTGTGGTTTCATGAGCCTAGGATAGGTTATCTACTTGTAGTGTCAGGAAGTGGCTTGCAATGGGGGCTGAGGCCCTAAGTGGCTGTCAAGGTAACTCATTGTAAGTTATTTAATAAGTGAAAACATTTACACTAAATGGGGATTAAAATGAACCTAATAAGATAATTGTATGTTCTCGCTCATGCCTCGAGTGCTAGTACAGACTAGGATGGGAGTAGAGAGAATGCTTAGTTGCAACCTTGCATTTTGTACTATGCCTCATCAATATGAGAGGATACTATTGGCCACAAAGGAATCACTAGGGGGTCGGGGTCTATTGAGAGACTACTAGGGTAACTCTAGCGTGATTCATGTGATGACACTTTCTCGCTTACATAGTAGGTTTCCTACATGTCTTTGTTGTGCCTCTGGGTCTAGATGTCGATCTGTGTGTTGGAACCTTTGAGTTAGTATACTTTTAAGAATCCTAGACTTAGAGAGTACTTGTGTTATGTGATTTGATATCTTGTTTGGGACTTGAGACTATCTCCTCAGTGTGGTGGGAGTGGGCCATTTAGGTTCCACATGGACAAGTGGTAGTGCTTTTTCACTCTTACCATTTGAGATTCATCCGTAGACACTGTGGCTAGAACATTCTTTGTTGGCATTTATCTTCATTCTGTTCTTGGATCTTATGATGGATGTTATTTACTGGTATGTTTCTTTATATTGATGATTAGCATGTGATAGATGATGTTATCTACTTTTTAGGATCATCTTATGCTTTATTCCTTGCATGTTAGATTTCTTTATGCATATGTTGTAGTATGTTTAGAAGTGACATCCCTATTACTATAGTACCGATGATCTCTTTGGTGGCTTGGGATTTTATGCACGGAGGGATGGCTAGGGCCCATGATGGTCTAATGATGCTATTGACAGTTGGGAGGAACCGCACACTTAGTTAGTTGTGTTTTATGATGGATTGTTGTCTTTTATGATGGTTGTTATATCTTTATTTATGGATGGATGTATCATGTATGTTATTGGTTTCATTTACCTTATTGCACTTGTATCATGGATTCAATGAGGATGATGTACCTTTATTTTTACATATGTATATTCTTTTAAGCCTTTCATACCCTATGACATGTACAGTGGATGATTGAGCATTCTAAATTTCATTTGTCAAGAGGCATTCAGAACAAATGCATAATATCAACTTTGGAATTTTAATTATTTTTTCATATGGATGTGGTAATTATTAGACTTAGTATTAATTAGATTAAATGTGACTCAATGTCTCAGGATCCCTTAAGGAATGTAACCTGTTATGTATGCTTTAGTTGATTGTATATTATTGCTTCCGCTACTAGGTGTTCGATGTTATTGCTTCTACTACTATGTGATTGATATGAATGGTTTATCTTTCATGATTAAAAAAAATATTGTTTGCCAAACTTAGTAAAATTTTAGGTTAATTCTTTTGGATCCCTTGGCGAGGCATTAAAGAATTCCACATACCCACTCATCGGGTAACAACTATACGAGACTCCCTCAAATGAGGTTTTCATATTACGCAACTTGGCCCTTTATTAAGGTTAAACACTTTTACTTTAGATTTTTCATGACACACTGATCATTTAATAGGCCACAAAACAAGTCCATCACTACACATGCACCTTTTGCATCTAAAAATCCATTAGGTTAACTTGTAACCTTAACCAGTTGTATGATTGTGTAAAATTTCATTACTCATAACAGTCAACAAATATTCATTAGTCCTATTTTCAAGGTCTTGGGAGAGGGTGGGGCATGAATACTCTCACTAATAACCCCATACCCTAATGTTATGCATCCACGTGATTGTAAGGAATCATTTTTGGTAGCCCATCATATGTCACTTTGCCAACAAAATTCACAAGAAAATGCCTCAAATTTAAATTCCACGTCAAGCATGAAACATCCAATGCAAAAGTCTAAAACAAAAGAAATAAAGAGTGGCCACAATAGAAAAAATTTAATCAAGAAGTAAAGACATAATCAAGAGGCAAAATAGAATCATCAATAATACAATTGGCTAAATAGCCCCACATCACACTGCTTGGCAAAAAAGGAAGATCATAAAAAAAAAATACCAACATCTGAAATTAGACAAATAAGGAAATAAATCCAATTACTCACAAAATTTAAATTACTAACATAATGTGGTCGTACCAAGGTCACTGAGGATATGAGGAATCTTAGGTCTTCCAAATATTTTGTACGAATCTTGATTTGAAATTAGGTGGTGGTCTAATGACCATGTCACTCAAACTGTAATTAATCCCCCATACAAACTACATAGCTCACTTTATCAACATCGCCCTACGATTAGGGTTTACTATACCAAAGGGTTTGTCTTGATTCAAACTCACTCAAAAGTGAAAATGTGAGGATACTAGAATGAGTCCCCTTATTGTTACCTTAGTTTCCTTTCGAAGAATCTAAAAATGTGGGGACATCAATGTCAGTAGAGTTGTACTTTGAGTTGCAGTTACAATATCAAATCTCTTATCCTTAATTCACTAAAAGTATATATTAGGGCTCCTATCCATAATATTTCTTGGGTCAAAATTTGCCACAATATATCAACTGAATTATATTTTCATTCTCACCAAATTTGGTATGATCCTCTCTCTCTCTCTGTGTGTGTGTGTGTGTGTGTGTGTGTGTGTGTGTGTGTGTGTGTGTGTGTGTGTGTGTGTGTGTGTGTGTGTGTGTGTGTGTGTGTGTGTGTGTGTGTGTGTGTGTGTGTGTGTGTGTATCACTGTCTGTGTTATTCCATCGTTTACAAAAGTTCTAATTATCATCCAATAATGTACTGAATGTTATTGTTCTTATCAATAATTCCATATTCCATGTCTCCTATTCATAAATGACTTATGAAATTCATCCTTAGGTTGCAGGGTTCCACTAGTTAGGTATAAAACCATTTGTTAATGTTTATTTAGTCATTCTTACAACTATCTCCTTATTGTCGATATAGGTCACCATCATTGGTCTTATCATACCTCATGGCTTATAATCTGCTTATTTCTTAACTCTGATGCCTGAACCTTTAGTTTGTGCTAGCTTGATGACCTCATCATGACTTTACTTACTCTATATTGTAGGGTTATAACTGGTTCAAGAATTTCAATGTTAAAGTCCACAAGCATTCACTTGATAGGTAAAAACTTATTTCTCATGCTTATACAATAAGCCTACTGACATAATTAAATTCACATAACCCTATCTCAGAAGTTTACACTTTCTATCTTACCAATTCAATACTATATGTTACATACTTCTCATATTCCTCATAGTATAACTAAGATTCTTTTATTCTTTGAGTTTTCCAAATACTTAGTTACACAAAGGGGTTGTATATTCTTCTTATTTTTTAATTAATAATCCATTATATATATACATACTACACTACAATGGTTATGAGAAGTAGATAAAGGATTAAGAGTTAGTTTTGAATACATATCATCAAGATGCACAGTGGACATCTTCCACATGATGTATAGGTTCGAACCCCTGAAGTCCTAACAATACAGGAGTACTTAGTTTCAGTTGAATGAGTCGATTGATTAACATTTAGGTTCAATTACAAAGGTATGATTTCCAACTCAAATTATATTTTAGGGTTTCCAAGTTCACATGTTGACTTTGACGCTATCCCTTTAATACTATACTAGATTGACCCTTAGGAAGATCTAATTCTGCATTTAAAGGTGATTCTATCATACTATACTAATACTTAATTCTAGATATTATCAAAACTCATTTTGAGCTAATTAAAATATTTATCATTCAACTATTTACAACTTCTAACTCATCTTCTATCATAACCCGACTCATCATATCAAATTACCTAGCCAACTCAAGATTTTAATACTTCCCAATCCACTAACCACCTTCTAGGTTTAAAGTCCAAAAGCAAACAATCTCAATACTTCTATCTCAAACAATCTAACAAATAAATAAAAAATCATTTTTATTTAAAATCTAACTATTAATACTAAGCATTCTTTAAAAACCACTAAACATTATTTATCTTTTAACATATTCAAATACTAATATTTAAAAATAATTATATTTTAATGACAAAACTCCAAACATTAAAACATCCTATCAAAAAAAATTAAACTTAATTAATTCCTAAATCAAACAAATTCATTTTAATTTAAAATATTTATTTTGTCTTTAACTTACAACACGTTTAAAACATACAAATCAATCATTATTTGAAACTTAAGATTTACTAATTAATAAAACAAATAACATAACTAGCTAATTTCTAATACCTAACATATTCTTTTTAACATTATCTAATTTAAAACATACAAAAATTAAATTTCAAAATACTAACTACCAACATTATCTAGAAATTAAAAATAAACTTAGCACTAACTAATACTAATCTTAACTACTAACTTCCACTAACTTAATCACTAACTAAAAACAATAATAATCTAACACTAATTATACTTACCATACACTAAACCTTTACTTTATCTAGCACAATATATATATATATATATATATATATATATATATATATATATATATATATGTATATATAGCTGACTAAAAGTTAACACCTAACACCACAAATTAATATCCTAACTTAATCATCTTATTACAACTAAATTTAAGTAATCCCTATCAACTAACCCCACTAAACTCCCCTACCTCTAACCTTACCCATCTACCCACACCACTTGGCCACTTGCCAAGATCCCCTATCAAATCCTATGGCTCCTCCCAAAGCTTGGTGTGTTGTCCAAGGAATAAATGCATTGACTTAAGCTTGCAAGACCATCTCCTTTGCTTTGGACGCCTACCAAAGAAATCATATAAGGAGATATCCTCAAAAAGGTGGTGGTAAGAGTTTGAAATTAATAATATGTATCTCCTTCGTGCCTCAGCTAGACCTTGGATCATGATAAGCGAAGCCCATTTCCAGCTGCTAGTATAGATGATCATATACAGCTTCCCTTAAGGACTGTTTTCTCCTTGCATGGATATTCGAATGCTTGCCTTAGTCATGTTCCTTTGTTGACAAAAATAGTAAAACTGAAGCTATTGTACTTTTAAGAATGAATTAGGAAATTTGATATAGAGCTTGTAGTCAGGGTTTTTGGCATGCATTATGTTCAAGTTGAACAAGTGCCACGTTCTTCGCATGCCATCATGGGTCACACAGGTGGGCACTAGTCATTGTATATGGTAGAGACTAATCATGAATATGTTGCACATTGAACACCTATTTAGCTTCATTCTACTTGCTCAATATGAATCTACATTGTACATTGAACACCTATTTAGCATTTGCAGATCAAGGCAGGGTGGAGGATCTGGAGGCCTAGGGCCCGCCATGAACAAATTCAAATTTTGAAAATGAGCGATAATAGGTTGCAGAGCAGTAACGAGCAGTTGCAATTTTTTTTGTTGGTATAAAGAGTATTATTAATATAAAAAGTATTATTTATATTATATAAATTTTATTTAATGTATATAATATTTATATTTTATATTTATATGTAGATATTTTAATATAAAATAATTTTTAAGTTATAATATATTTGTTATTTAATAAATAGATATATACTATTTATTAGACTATCATTTTATGTATATTTTAATACATAGTGTTATATAGCTTTTTGTAGTTATTTTAAATTATTATTAATATACATCTAATATATTATCTTATAGGTATATTTTATTTCAATTACGTAAAATTTGAGATTATGTGAACCCATTTCATTCATATTTTATTTTAATATATAAACTATATTGTTGAACAATAAGAGTTGTGATACAACTGGAGTCCCGCCTAATGTAAAATGAGTTAAGATTGAAATTAAATATATTTGATGACTTTGATTAAATAGATCTACAATAAATTAGTATTGTGAATTTTATAAATAATATATAATATTTAAAATATTATTTTATTATAAGTTAATAAATTATATATATACTTTTGCATTTTCCTATCAATAAATTATAGATAATTATTGTATATAAACTAAAGTTTAGATATATTATTAATAAATATTTTGTAAAGAAATAAAATGTTGATTTTGTCAAACTTAATTTTAAAGTGAATTTTATAAATAATAATAATATAAATAATATATAATATTTAAAATATTATATATAATTATATATATATATATATATATATATATATATATATATACTTTTGCATTTTTCTATCAATAAATTATAGATAATTATTGTATATAAACTAAAGTTTAGATATATTATTAATAAATATTTTGTAAAAAAATAAAATGTTGATTTTGTCAAATTTAATTTTAATGTGATTTATAATATTTAAATATAATTATATGTTGAATTATATAAATATTAAAATCAACTTTTATAAAAAAGTAAAAAATTTACATCAACCTATACTTTTATTTGAGAGTTGTGAGATAATATGTAAAGTTTAGAAAATAAAATGTTGATTTTGTGAAACGTAATTTTATTGTAATTTAAAATATTTAAACATGTAAATATAATTATATGTTGAATTATATAAATATTAAAATCAACTTTTATAAAAATTAAAATTTTAGCATCAACCTATACTTGAGAATATGTAAAGTGTAATCTTAGAATATTTTAAATTTTTTAGAAGAAAAATGAAAAAAATCACCAGCAAAAATATGATGAACCAATCATAAATAAGAAATAATCTTTCAAAAATAAAAATAAAAATAAGATAATTGTAAAACATTATAAATATAATGGTATTTTTTTACGAGGTGGCCAAACTAATTGTAGAAAATGAGATGAAAACATAAGTCTTTGCCTATATAGGCAGGACTAATAAACAATAGATCCTTTAAGATATGTTCCTATGGCAACCACATATGGCTGTCATATTTGGCTTATCAAACCTATCAATGGGTGTCTTCATAAACAATAATTACATTATAGAGACATAGAAAATTCAGAATATTATAATATAAATTTTCTAAATAGGAGATTATGTCAATAAGCTTGTTTTAATTAATTCATTTCATATCATTAATATAAATAGGTTAAGTTATTAAATCCAATAGCCTTCATAGATTTGAAAAAATAAATACCATATTAGTAAGTTTCATTCTTAAAATTTAAACCTATTAGATTAAATTAATTACATTATAAATGTAATGCCTCGCCAAGGGATCCAAAGAATTAACCTAAAATTTCACTAAGTTTAGTAGCATTTTTTTTTTTTAAAGTAACTACCACATATAACTTCTGCATAATAACGGAAGCAATAGTAATGTCCATCTGATAGTAAACATAACATACATAATAGATTACATTCTTTAAGATCCCTTAACGTTGGATTACATCCACAAACATCTAACATATATGACTCCATCTAGTATAACACCCACATGAAATAATAATGATAAGTCCATGTTTATACATTACATTTCAAATACTCAATCATCCACTGTACATGTCATAGGGTATGAAAAGCTCAAAAGAATATACATAATCCTATTATAATCCATGATACATCAAAGTAAAGATAATCACATGATACATCATCATAGAAGACATATACATCCATCATGAAGATCAAACATAATAAACTAAGTGCATGATTCCTCCCAACCATTAATAGCATCATTAGACCATTGTGGATCCTAGTCATCCCTCCGTGCATAACATTCCAAATCACTAAAGAGATCATCGGTACTAACATAGTAGGAATGTCACTCCTAACATATATAACATCATATGTAGAAAGTAATCTAACATGCAAATATAAGCATAAGATAAAATCATCTAACATATGCTAATCATCAATGAAAAGGATACATATGCACCATCATGAAGGACACATTAGCCACGATGTCTCAATGAATCTCAAATGATAAGAGTGGAAAATACACTACCACCCGACTGTGTGGTACCTACGTGGTCCACTCCCATCGTGCTGAGGAGATAATCGCAAGTCCCAAATGGGCTAACAAAACACATAGCACAAATCTCTATAAGTCCGAGAATCCTAAAAGTATACTAACTCAAAGGTTCTAGACACAAAATCTGACATCTAATCCATGAGGCACACAATGACATGTAGGAACCTACTATGCAAGCGAAAAAGTGTCATCGCATTTATCACGTACAAGTTACCCTGGCAGTTAGCTAAACTCCACGGGTCCATACTAATCTCATGCGGCAACTAGTATCCTCTCATACTAACGAGGCATACTACGAAATGCAAGGTCGCAACCATGTGTTCTCACTACTCCCATCCTAGCCTGTACAAGCACTCAAGGCATGGGCAAGAACAAAACACTTATCTTTTTAGGTTCATTTAGTTAGTATTAGGTGTGAATGTTATCACTTATTAATCCAACTTACAATGAGTTACCCTGGCAGCCTCTTAGGGCCCCGGCCCCCATTGCTAGCCACTTCCCGTCACTACATGCAGATATCCTACCCTAATGCTCATGGAATCATAAATCTCAAAATCACAAAAGATAATCCATAATAAAATCATCAAATATGCATAAAAGCATCAAATCTCCATGAGCAAACATCCATAGAAAATCATGATCACAACAGCTCTCTATTGGCAACTGAAGTATCACTGATAATCAAAGTATCCAACGGTTCTCAATAACCAAATATATTTCAATCATACTGATCGAAGACTCCAAAAATGGTTGAGTCAAAACATGTCACAACATGACATCATCAAGAATAAATCCACATCACAGTCCCATCATGGCGACTAGAAAATAACCAAGGATAACTGATCGATGACCAAAAATAATGGTTGAGTCAAGTGTCTCATACATAAGAATCTCAACTATAACAATCAGTAATCACATCCAATAGATAGAGCATTCCATCACATAACCATGGTTGGGTTTATAAAAATCGAGATTAAAACATCATCATGATATCACCATCACATAACTCCCAAGCCTCTGGTAGACGTCCTATAACTGGTCAACACTAGTCAACCCAAAATCTAAAACAATAACATAAAGAATACACAATGCAAACACATGTTTTGGTTTTGTTAAATTTACAATTTGAATTTAAATGCAAAAGTCTCAGTTTACGTTTCCAAGTTTAGAGAAAGAATTTGGAGGAAATTTATACGTTTTGAAGGAATACAAATCCATTCTTCAATTATAATTTTAATCCAAACGTCCCCCACCAATCTAACAATCAAATTTAATATACTTAATAAAACAATTAATTTAAACCATGAGCCCTTGATATAAATCAATTATCAATTATACAATTATAAAATAAATTATTAATAATCATATATATATATATATATATAATTTTACCATTTAACAAAATCAAATTAACAAATTCGATTAATGCCAAAAAATTTAATTAAAATCGAATATGGCAAACATTTTTTTTAAAACACATATTTATATAACATAACTGCCAGTACGTAGGACCCTACGGTCGCAGGGCCTGCGACGTCAGTGGTATTGCATACCACTGCCGTCGCAGTACCTACGACGGCAGTACTCTGCTACCGCAGTGGGGGGTGCAGGTCTCGTCCCCCCCCCCCCCCCGACTCAATGTATAAAATGTTTATGATTTTCTTTAAAATCGCTTACGCGATTCCCATTTGTGATTCGGTTTAAAACATTTCTTAAAACGTTTTCGCCCATGGGTATGTTATTTGGTTTTTTAACAAATATATATTAAATATATACATATGTATGTATATCTATATAAAAAGGTATATGTGTATATATATATATATGTATGTATATATATATATGTATGTATATATATATATATAAATATATACAGAATTAAAAATATCACAGTATATGAACATATATATATATATATATATATATATATATATATATATATATATATATATATATATATATATATATATATATATATATAATTGCATATGTGTGTGTGTGTGTGTGTGTGTGTGTGTGTGTGTGTGTGTGTGTGTGTAAGCAAATTGACAATATATGAATATAAACTTCAATTTTTAGAATTCCTCCATAGACCTTTGATCTCCAAAATTTCCAATAATTAATCTAATGGGTTTGACTATGAATCTCAACCCTAGCCCCATGTTCTTTTCAGATCTATGCATATGAAATTCTCAAATAAATTAATCTACCCATATTGAGAATGCACAATAAAATATGAAATTCCTCAAAAGACATATGGAAGACACGAAAAAGATAGGGAATGCATGATGCAAAAATAGCATAAGTAAAATCACAAGAATCTACTCGGATTCTGATGCTAAATCGCTCTTCCTCAAAAAACTCGCAGAGCAAGCTCCTCCCTTCTTCAGAGTTCTCGAGTCCTCCAATGCTCCAATTGCACTCCAAATGCTATATCTAAGCTTCTACGAATGCCTGAATATAAAGAGCTTTCAGGAAACATCCAGAATGCTTCTAGAAACAGCTGGAAGGTGTCACCAACTAAGCATGGGTCTTTTCCAACCTTCAAGATGAGCCATAGGGTTGTGGACACCATGTGCTTAATTGATGCACTAACCCCCGTGTTGTTGACACATGAGAAATAGAAAAGTGCGTTAACTCCCATGCAAGCTTATAACTCCAATTCACTTTTTATATAATTTCTATTTAAATATTTATAAATTTTATTTTAATTTTTATAAATTTTATTATTATTATTTATTTATTACTTTATTATTATTTTATTATTATTATTAATTTTAATTTCTAATTTTCTTTTATTTATTTCTTTTTCTTCAATTATTTCCCATTTAATTAATTATAATCAAAATATCAAATAACATGATATTTTATATTAATTTTCTCAAATAATTAATTTATTAATTAAATCTATTTATTAAGACTTAATTAACAAGAAATTCACCATAGACCTCCAAGATAAAATATGAAAACCCATCATAGAGCAAATCACTCAAAATTAGTCTAAAGGGTTAAAAATTACGAATTATGTCATCCGACACACTCGGTGGGTAAAATATCCAGATACTTGTCCTACCTCACTAGGACAATTGGCTTAAGGGTTTGGGATTTGGACTTGAGAATTTATCTCCCTTCTCTTATCATTGAGATATTATAATAGGGTACGCTCATCCTGACAATTCAGGGAAGTCGATACCCTGTACCTGCAACCTGCAGAAAAACCATGCATGTACATACAATATATAATGCTAAGCTAAACAGACAATGGCAGGAAGTGGTGCATCGTGTAGATCCCGACTAAGCAGGTGACTATGACTCCCTTCCTTAACCACATCAGAAATGTCATACAATAAGAAAATGCACACACCATACACATGCAAGTATGGGGTAAGTATCCATAATAAAACACACGAGATAATAACCATCAACTAATCATCAACAATATCTGAAAACAATATAATGATCATCATGTATGCATGAAATGTAAAGTCTAAATGATCACATCACACAACCACTGAATCCATAACATAATGTCTGATAGTGTCAAAACAATACCACTAATCCATCAACATAAAACTAGTCCACCATAGTCTAATAACAATAGCAACAATATGTCCAGAAAAGATGTGAATGAGGGTAGGCACTACATCCACCCCCCCTTGGGTTAGGCTTACTCCTAGGAGCCTACAAACAAGTAGGGATATAACTCCCTCAATCTAGCTGCATCCTCCCATGTAGCTAAAGAATCATCAGTAGGGTCCCATTGGACCCTTACCTGCTCGATGGTTCGACCCCTGAGGGTTAGCTCCCGCTGCTCCAGAATATGAACTAGCTCCAAAGCCAGCTGCCCGTCCTCTACCTGCAATGCATTCCAATCAAGAACATGTACAATATCAAGTATATACTACCGAAGCACTGAAACATAGAAAACATCATGAATGCGAGCTAGGCTGGGTGGTAGAGCAAGGCGGTAAGCAATCGGGCCAATCCTCTCTAGAATCTTGAATGGTCCCACAAAGCGAGGTGCTAGCTTAGAACCCTTTCCATATCAGATCGAACTCTTTCACAGCCGCACTCTCAAGAAAACCTTATCACCCACAGCAAACTGCTTATCAGTCCTATGAGCATCAGCATACTTCTTCTATCTATCCTGTGCCATAGTCAAGTGCTCACAGATACGCACTACCTGTTGCTCAATATCATGAAGCATCTCAGGACCCAACAGGATGTGATCCTCAAGGCTATCCCAACTCAAGGGTGTACGACAAGGATGTCCATATAGTGCCTAAAATGGTGCCATGCCAATAGAACTATGATACCTGTTGTTGTAAGCAAACTCCACTAGGTAGAGATAGTCCTCCCAATGTGTCTGCCTATCCATCACATACATCCATAACATATCCTCCAAAACTTGATTCACCCTCTTTGTCTAACCATCAGTCTCTAGATGATATGCCGAACTAAAGTTTAACTGCACTCCAAGCTCATGCTACAGCGATGTCCAGAATGTAGATGTGAATATAGGATCCCTATCAAAAATGATCTTTCTAGGAATACCATGTAATCTCACAATGTCATGCATGAAGACATTAGCTATAGAAGCTACTATGTAGGAAGACCTAATCGATGAAAAATGCACCACCTTAGTCAACCGATCAACGGTGACCATGATAGCATCATGACGTTGAACTGTCATAGGTAATCCTACTATGAAATCCATGGATATGATATCCCACTTCCAAGAAGGAATGAGATTTGGCTGCAAAAGTCCAGTCGAGTGCTGATGTTCTGCCTTAACTCTCTGACACTCAAGGCATTTAGCCACAAAATCAGCAATATCTCGCTTCATCCCAGACCAAAAGAACAAACATCTCAAATCAGCATGCATCTTCTTGACACCTGGATGTGTTGAGTAAGGTGTACGATGGGCTTCTACCAGTATCAAGGTGTGAAGCTCATCCAAAAATGGCACATAAATCCTCCCCAGATGTCTTAAAAGACCATCTGATTCTCAAACGTAACCTGCAAACTTACCTTCCAAGGATCTTCCTGAATCTATTTCTCTGCACACTTCTTGATACCAAGAATTTGTAGGAAGTGCCTAGAGAATCTGACTCCTCAAATCCACACTTAGAGTCATCGATGATACCACATGTCTCTTGCGACTCAAGGCATCTGCCACCACATTCTCCTTACCCTGAATATAGTTAACCTCAAAATAATACTCGCATAGAAACTCCATCCATCGCCTCTGGCAAGCATTCAAATTAGGCTGAGTAAAAATGTACTGAAGACTACGATGATCGCTATGTAGCTCAAATCTATGCCCCAACAAGAAATGTCTCCATCTTGTCAAAGCATGAACTACTACTGCTAACTCAAGATCATGCATAGAATAATTTAACTCATGATCCTTGAGCTTGCGTGATTCATACGCAATCACCCATCCATTCTGCATCAACACTGCCCCAATCCCTTCAAGAGAAGCATCTATACACACCATGAAATCACCTTCTGGATCAGGTACGGCTAAAATCGATGCACTAGTCAAATGCTCCTTGAGCTTATGAAAAGCTTCCTCACATTTCTCTGTCCACACGAACTTCTTTCCTTTCCTCTGAAGAGAAGTGATAGGATGTGCTATCTTAGAGAAATTTTGAACAAATCTGCAATAATAACTGGCTAAACCCATGAAACTACGAATCTCTGACACATTAGTCGGTGTAGGCCAATCTATTATCGCCTGAACCTTTGCAGGATCCACTGAAATACCATCACCTGAAATAACATGCCCTAAATACTGAATCTTCGATTTGAAGAATTCGCACTTAGTTGCATTGGCATAAAGCTAATTGTCTCTCAAACACTGCAATACCAACCGCAGGTGTTCCTCATGCTCCTTCTGAGTCTTAGAATATATCAATATGTCATCAAGAAACATGAGTACAAACCTGTCCAGATAAGTTTAGAACACACCATTCATCAAACTCATGAACATCGATGGAGCATTAGCCAACCCAAAAGGTACCACTGTGAACTCATAATGCCCATAGCGAGTTCAAAAATTGGTCATGTGAATATCTGCTTCCTTAATACGAAGCTGGTGGTATCCTGACTTAAGGTCAATCTTGGAGAATACTGTAGCTCCCTTGATCTAATCGAATAAGTCATCAATCCTAGGAAAAGGATACTTGTTCTTAATAGTCACCTTATTCAACTATCTGTAGTCGATACAAAGGCGCAAAGAACCATCTTTCTTCTTCACAAAGAGCACTGGAGCTCCCCATGGTGATACACTAGGTTGATGCTCCCTTTGGCTAGAAGTTCCTCTAGTTGAAGATGTAGCTCACCCAATTCTTGAGTAATCATGCTATAAGGAGCTTTAGAGATAGGCTCCACTCTAGGAATCAGATCAATACTAAAGTCAATGTCCCTCTTCGGAGGCATGCCTGGAACCTCACTTGGAAAGACATCTACGTACTCCTACAAAATTGAGTGATCTAAAGTCTCCCTCATGGGATCTTCCTCATCAAGATCATTTAGCATAACAGTAAATATTTAACATCCCTTACAGAAACTTTGCTTCAATTGCATAGCAGAAATCATCCGCAGAGATATAGGCCTTGGTATCCCAACTATCTGCACATCATTCCCTTGGTCATCTTGGCACAAAATAATCTTCTTCTTGTAATCTATATTGGCTCTATGAGATCCAAGCCAGTCCATGCCTAACACCACATCATAGGAACCAAGGGGTATAAGTTGAAGATCCACTGTAGTATCAAAGCTTCCTAAGCTAAGCCCGCACTATGAACTACAGAGTCTGTGGAGACCTTAAAACCTGAGGCTAGTTCCACTTGCCAACCATGATCTTGCTTCACCGCATCCAGCTTACACTTAGAAACTAAAAATGGTGAAATAAATGAATTTGTAGCTCCTGAATCAAACAATACTGAAAGAGATATACCTCTAATACCACCCGTGGTCTCAACCACTGTTCCCTGATGATCTGCCTGACACTGATCAACTGCTGGAAAAACTCTATGAGCTCTACCTGCATCACCAACTATAGGCCCCGAAACTGTAGGTCTAGGTCCTAAAAACTGAGGTGCTTGCTGAGGACACTGAGCTGCATAATGTATAATCTGACCACATGAAAAACATTATGTATTTCTACCAGATCCTCTACCCATAGGTGGTACATTCGATTGCTGATGATTGTTCCTACTCACAAAAGACTGGCTACTCTGAGCTGGATGATTGGACTAATTCTATTTATTGCATTGAGCATTGCGGTTGTTCTTGGTGTTAGAACCTTTTCCACCACCTTTAGCCTGAGAATTTGAGCCCTTCTGTTGCTGTGTCTGTTGAGATTGCTGCTGATATTGTTTCCCCTTAGAGAAAGAAAACTTCTTGTTACCACTTGAATCGTAGTTGCTTTTAGATCCTGATGCTGCTGGCGCTCCTACAAAACCACCTTGACTAAGGTTGACACTTTTCTCAACAAGGATAGCTCGATGTACCGCATCCTTGAGGGTTTTTGGCTCAAATACCTTGACACCCCCAATTATACGGTTATTCAAACCCCTAATAAAATGTTGTGTCAACTAAGCTGAGTTTTCATTGAACCCTGAAAAAGACATGAGCTCATAAAACTTACGCTCATACTCGATCACTGACATAGTGTACTGTTTGAGATTATGAAATTCATCAGCCCTTTGTTGTTTCCAATCCTCTAGTAGGAATCGTTCACGAAAACTCTCTAGGAATAACTTCCATGTAACACTGCTCATATCGATTCCCAACTTCTTCTCCTCAATCGTCCACCAAGTGGCCCCAAAATTCTCTAAATTAGTGATTGCAAATCTTGCCTTAACATTGTTGTCGAACTCTTGCATGGTAAAAATCCTGTCAAGGGAAATAAGCCACTACTCGGCCACATAACTAGAACCTTGCCCATTGAAAGGCTTAACCTTGGATCTTGAAAGATCCTTCATCTGAGTGGATACAATGGACCTCTGACGATCCTTTTGAGGACTTCTAGATCTGGGTCTATTCTCTTGTTTTGTCTGGTGCACTTTGGGTTGTTCTTGAATAGGAGGTAGATGTTCTAGAATAGTCTGCATCATCTGTCTTAAACCAACCTCTTCAGACTTAGCTTGGTCCTCTCTACGACTCTCTTCCTACTGCCTGCTAGAGTGATCTTCCCTACTCTCTACATGAGCCGATCCCTCATGGGCAGACTCATGGACACTGATAGCTCTGCCACGACCACAACCTCTACCACGGCCTCTAACAGAAGACCTAGTCCCAGATACCATCCTACAACAATACAAAGTACTATTACAATCACACATTGCAATAGACTAAGTTCAATTCTATGTTTAGGTTTAAGTAAAAATTTTAGTTTTTAAACTAAGTGTTGAAGTATGAAAAATATACAAGTAACAGTTTCAAATTCTGTTTCAGTTCACCTAGTTCAAGTTCGGAAAAGATACACTTAATAGTTCAAAGTTCTAGTTGTTCCAAAATACCCAGAGCTCCCAATGTAGAAACTCGGGCTCTGATACCAAATGTAATGCCCCACCAAGGGATCCAAAGAATTAACCTAAAATTTCACTAAGTTTAGTAGCATTTTTTTTTTTTTGAAAGTAACTACCACATATAACTTCTACATAATAACGAAAGCAATAGTAATGTTCATCTGATAGTAAACATAACATACATAATAGATTACATTCTTTAAGATCCCTTAACGTTGAATTACATCTACAAACATCTAACATATATGACTCCATCTAGTACAACACCCACATGAAATAATAATGATAAGTCCATGTTTATACATTACATTTCAAATACTCAATCATCCACTGTACATGTCACAGGGTATGAAAAGCTCAAAAGAATATGCATACATAGAATAAGGTACATCATCCTATTCTAATCCATGATACATCAAAGTAAAGATAATCACATGATACATCATCACAGAAGACATATACATCCATCATGAAGATCAAACATAATAAACTAAGTGCACAGTTCCTCCCAACCGTTAATAGCATCATTAGACCATCATGGATCCTAGCCATCCCTCCGTGTGTAACATTCCAAATCATCGAAGAGATCATCGGTACTAACATAGTAGTAATGTCACTCCTAAAATATATAACATCATATGTAGAAAGTAATCTAAAATGAAAATATAAGCATAAGATAACATCATCTAACATATGCTAATCATCAATGAAAAGGATACATATGCACCATCATGAAGGACACATCAGCCACGATGTCTCAATGAATCTCAAATGATAAGAGTGGAAAATACACTACCACCCGACCGCGTGGTACCTAAGTGGTCCACTCCCACCGTGCTGAGGAGATAATCTCAAGTCCCAAATGGGCTAACAAAACACATAGCACAAATCTCTATAAGTCCAGGAATCCTAAAAGTATACTAACTCAAAGGTTCCAGACACAAAATCCGGCATCTAATCCTAGAGGCACACAATGACATGTAGGAACCTACTATGCAAGCGAGAAAGTGTCATCGCATTTATCATGTACAAGTTACCTTGGCAGTTAGCTAAACTCCACGGGTCCATATTGATCTCATGCAGCAACTAGTATCCTCTCATACTGACGAGGCATACTATGGAATGCAAGGTCGCAACCATGCATTCTCACTACTCCCGTCCTAGCTTGTACAAGCACTCAAGGCATGGGCGAGAACAAAAAATTTATCTTTTTAGGTTCATTTAGTTAGTATTAGGTGTGAATGTTATCACTTATTAATCCAACTTACAATGAGTTACCCTGGCAGCCTCTTACGGCCCCGGCCCCCATTGCAAGCCACTTCCCATCACTACATGCAGATATCCTACCCTAATGCTCATGGAATCATAAATCTCAAAATCACAAAAGATAATCCATAATTAAATTATCAAATATGCATAAAAGCATCAAATCTCCATGAGCAAACATCCATAGAAAATCATGATCACAACAGCTCTCTATTGGCAACTAAAGTATCACTGATAATCAAAGTATCCAATGGTTCTCAATAACCAAATATATTTCAATCATACTGATCGAAAACTCCAAAAATGGTTGAGTCAAAATATTTCACAACATGACATCATCAAGAATAAATCCACATCATAGTCCCATCATGGCGACTAGAAAATAACCAAGGATAACTGATCGATGACCAAAAATAATGGTTGAGTCAAGTGTCTCATACATAAGAATCTCAACTATAACAATCAGTAATCACATCCAGTACATAGAGCATTCCATCACATAACCATGGTTGGGTTTATAAAAATTGAGATTAAAACATCATCATGATATCACCATCACATAACTCCCAAGCCTCTGGTAGACGTCCTATAACTGGTCAACACTAGTCAACCCAAAACAATAGCATAAAGAATACACAATGCAAACACATGTTTTGGTTTTGTTAAATTTACAATTTGAATTTAAATGCAAAAGTCTCGATTTACGTTTCCAAGTTTAGAGAAAGAATTTGGAGGAACATTTATACGTTTTGAATGAATACAAATCCATTCTTCAATTATAATTTTAATCCAAACATCCCCCACCAATCTAACAATCAAATTTAATATACTTAATAAAACAATTAATTTAAACCATGAGCCCTTGATATAAATCAATTATCAATTATACAATTATAAAACAAATTATTAATAATCATATTTATATATTATATACATACTTATATATATATATATATATATATATATATATATATATATATATATATATATATATTTATTTATTTATTTATTTATTTATTTATTTATTTATTTATTTATATATTTATATTAAAATATATACATATAAATACATATATAAATATATAAATTATTTTACCATTTAACAAAATCGAATTAACAAATTCGATTAATGCCAAAAAATTTCATTAAAATCGAATATGGCAAATGTTTTTTTAAAAAGACATATTTATATAACATAATTGTCGGTACGCAGGGCCTATGACGTCAGTGGTACTGCGTACCACTGTCGTCGCAGTACCTACGACGGTGGTACTCTGCGACCGTAGTGGGGGGTGCGGGTCTCTTCCCCCCCCCCCGACTCAATGTATAAAATGTTTATGACTTTTTTTAAAATCGCTTACGTGATTCCCGTTTGCGATTTGGTTTAAAACGTTTTCATCCACGGGTATGTTATCCAATTTTTTAACAAATATATATTATATATATATACATATGTATGTATATATATATATATATATATAAAGGTATATGTATATATGTATGTATATATTTATATATATATATATATATATATATATATATATATATATATACAAAATTAAAAATATCACAGTATATGAACATATATATATATATATAATTGCATATATATATATATATATATATAAGCAAATTGACAATATATGAATATAAACTTCAATTTTTAGAATTCCTCCATAGACCTTTGATCTCCAAAATTTCCAATAATTCTAATGGGTTTGACTATGAATCTCAACCCTAGCCCCATGTTCTTTTCAGATCTATGCATATGAAATTCTCAAATAAATTAATCTACCCATATTGAGAATGCGCAATAAAATATGAAATTCCTCAGAAGACATATGGAAGACTCGAAAAAGATAGGGAATGCATGATGCGAAAATGGCATAAGTAAAATCACAAGAATCTACCCGAATTCTGATGCTAAATCGCTCTTCCTCAAAAAACCCGCAGAGCAAGCTCCTCCCTTCTTCAGAGTTCTCGAGTCCTCCAATGCTCCAATTGCACTCCAAATGCTATATCTAAGTTTTTAGGAATGCCTGAATATAAAGAGCTTTCAGGAAACATCCAGAATGCTTCTAGAAATAGTTGGAAGGTGTCACCAACTAAGCATGGGTCTTTTCCAGCCTTCAAGATGAGCCATAGGGTTGTAGACACCATGTGCTTAATTGATGCACTAACCCCCATGTTGTTGACACATGAGAAATAGAAAAGTGTGTTAACTCCCATGCAAGCTTATAACTCCAATTCACTTTTTATATAATTTCTATTTAAATATTTATAACTTTTATTATTATTATTTATTTATTACTTTTTTATTATTTTATTATTATTATTAATTTTAATTTCTAATTTTCTTTTATTTATTTCTTTTTCTTGAATTAATTCCCATTTAATTAATTATAATCAAAATATCAAATAACATAATATTTTATATTAATTTTCTCAAATAATTAATTTATTAATTAAATCTATTTATTAAGACTTAAGTAACAGGAAATTCACCATAGACCTCCAAGATAAAATATGAAAAATCATCATAGAGAAAATCACTCAAAATCAGTCTAAAGGGTTAAAAATTACGAATTATGTCATCTGACACACTCGGTGGGTAAAATATCCAAATACTTGTCCTACCTCACTAGGACAATTGGCTTAAGGGTTTGGGATTTGGACATGAGAATTTATCTCCCTTCTCTTATCATTGAGATAGTATAATAGAGTACGCTCATCCTAGCAATTCAGGGAAGTCGATACCCAGTACCTGCAACCTGCAGAAAAATCATGCATGTACATACAATATATAATGCTAAGCTAAACAGACAATGGCAGGAAGGGGTGCATCGTGTAGATCCCGACTAAGAAGGTGACTATGACTCCCTTCCTTAACCACATCATAAACGTCATACAATAAGAAAACACGCACACCATACACATGCAAGTATGGGGTAAGTATCCATAATAAAACACACGAGATAATAACCATCAACTAATCATCAACAATATCTGGAAACAATATAATGATCATCATGTATGCATGAAATGTAAAGTCTAAATGATCTCATCACACAACCACTGAATCCATAACATAATGTCTGATAGTGTCAAAACAATACCACTAATCCATCAACATAAAACTAGTCCGTCATAGTCTAATAACAATAGCAACAATATGTCCAGAAAAGATGTGAACGAGGGTAGGCACTACAATAAATATAAAATATAAGAAAATATAAAATATCAAACATAAGCAAATATAAAATATAAAAATAAAATTTAAGATATACATTTACAAACATATCATATTTTTAAAAAATTATATCAACAAGTTGGGGGGATGTGATCACATGTGGGACCAACTTATCCCACAGACCAATAATCTTACTTCATTTTCCTCTTCCCCTTACGCCACCTTGTTATAAATGTAGCAAGTTACTATAAGAATTTTAAAAGGAAAGTTTAAAGTTATGAGGGGTACCTCTTGGTCGGAATAGGCCTCCCAGCTCCCCTCCATTCTTTTCAACATTAATTTTCATTGAAAAGCATTATAATTTTTAATAAATGCAAATGCTATAATCTCTTAAAAAATATACTTTGTATCTTATAATATATTCTTTATTTAATAAATAGATATATAATATTTATTGGACTATTACTTTATATTTTTATTTTTAAAGGAAAAGTGGACAAGCCACCATAAATATTTATTATAAAATTGGTTCAAAAACTCTTGAAAAAGAATAGGAAGAAAACCGGAAATCCTCGTCATAATTGGTAATTGAGATTAAATAAGATTTGCATGAAAAATATAATACTTTTTTTCTTCCACTATCAATTTTTGATATACCTTGTAGATTTTATAAAATCCTTAGATTTAAGTCGTCAATATTCTCCTCATTACATCCTAAGTTAACAAGATAGTGTGCTAGCATATTTCATTCCCTTAGAGTGTAGGAAATGTGAATCATTCTATATTTTTTAATAAGAGTTTTATATAATTTTTTGTAAGTATTTTAAATTATTATTTATATACATGTAATATATTATGCTATAGGTATATTTTTTTCAATACATAAAATTGGAGACTATGTGAATGCATTTTATTTATTTTTTATTTTGATATATAAAATATATTGTCAACAATAAACAATGGATCTTTAAGATATGTTCTTATAGCAACAACATATGAGTGTCATATTTGGCTTATCAAAATTATCAATTGATATCTTCATAAACAACAATTATATCATAAATAAATTCGTATACCTAAAAAATTAATTCTTTTTTTTTTGAAAAATAAGTAAAGAGGTATCCAATTTCAACAGAATTAGTATAAGTTTATTTGTTTTATATATACTATCCCTTAATACATAGAAATCTTAAATTTTAAAACTCTTAGTTTTATGAGACTAAAAAAATTCCAAAAAGTCAAATTTAGAGAATGATTTACTTCATCACGTCCAAACATGAAATATACAAATTAAAGAAAATTATAACAATAAAATAAGCAATGGTAATAAATGTTTTGAATTTATTTTTATTTTATGCTATAAAAAATCACCAATTCACATTGAGTTAAACTATCCATTGTATGCAACTTTCAAGATTTTAATTGTTAAGATTTTATTTTATTTCTGTCACAAGTAAATGAACATTAAATTTATTTTTAAATGAAAAACATTTACATTGAAGATTGCTACCATTGTAGAAAGCCTATTGGCTTAATAAGAAAAAATGAATATGATAAAATGATTCTATTGTACACAGTATATTCATGTATTCATGAAACCTTAATGTAGAGTACAGATAAAATGATAACAAACTAGAGTAAATCCAAGAAATCATTGTCAAAATGTAAACTCTACGAATGTCTCATGTTTCTCTAACTGCAACTGCTAAGAATGCTCTCAGACTAGCATCTCAGTGATAGTTCTAGAATGAGAAGTATGCTTAAAATACAGATATATCAATATGTATGCAAGATTTAAGATGAAAATATAGACTACATGTGAATAACAACTCTTAGAATACTATCAAAATGGACATGCAATGAGCTAAACATGTGTTAAGATGATGCTAAATAACATGAAAACTAAGCTAAAATGCTATCAAAATGATATAAATTTGCTAGAATAACAATGCTAATATACTCAATATAACAATTTCGAATATGCCTATAATGTAGATGCGTAAAACTTGGGTCCCTTTGCTCTTAAATTCTCTTTCTATTTATAGAATTTTTATGAGGGGTTGGGGTAAGAATTTAGGTTTTTACATTTAATTGGTGGATAGAAGTGAAATTGAAAATGTCTCATAAGAGACAAGAGGAAGAGCTCAAAGTCTTGATTTGAGGCTAAATGTGAATTTTATTTCAACTAAAATGTCTCATAAGAGACAAGAGGAAGAGCCCAAAAGTTTTGATTTGAGGCTAAATATGCATTTTTTTTCAACTAAAATGTCTCATAAGAGACAAGAGGAGGAGCCCAAAAGTATTGATTTGAAGATAAATCTGCATTTATTTTCAACTAAAATGTCTCATAAGAGATAAGAGGAGGAGCCCAATAGTCTTGATTTGAAACTAAATGTGCATTTATTTTCAACTAAAATGTCTCATAAGAGACAAAAGGAGGAGCCCAAAAAGTATTGATTTGAGGTTGAATATGGATTTTTCTTTTTAATTATGATGTCTCATAAGAGACAAGAGGAGGAGCCCAAAAGTCTTGATTTAAGGCTAAATGTAGATTTTTTTCAAGTAAAATGTCTCATAAGAGACAAGAGGAGGAGCCCAAAAGTCTTGATTTGAGGCTAAATATGAATTTTTCTCAATTCTATATAATATAAAATGAAGATTTTTATTTTGTGAGGATAAATAGATTTATTGATTTAATAAAAGTTCTATTTATTTTCAAAGTTTGTCTTTTTCTCTCTCCTTTTGTGAATTTTATTTTATAATTTTGAATTATTTTTCTCCTCTTTTGAAGTTGATTTAGGTCTTATTAATTTGATAGATGATTTAATTGATTAATGACCTGATGTAATCCTTAATTCAAAAATTTATTATTTTACTCAAATTTTTTTCTTAATTTGTGTTGATTGATCGAAATTGTGTAATTCAGGTCTTTGCCAATTTTCAGGTGTCTACATCTATTTTATAGAAAATTATGTCAATAAACTTGTTTTAATTTGTTCATTTCATGGCATTAGTATAAATAGGTAAATTATTAAATCCAATAGGGTTCATAGACTTGATAAATGAATATCATATTAATAAGTATCATTCTTAAAATTTAAACCCATTATATTAAATTGATTAAATGAATACATTTGGAACTATTAAAAATAATCACTAGTAAAATATTATACAAAATAATATAAACTCTCAAATGAATAAATCATATAGACACAAACAAAACTATAAGAAAAGAAGAAAAGAGTTGAGTGTTAAAAATAAAATAGTCTTATACATTTTATAAGAGAGCAAATTCATTTTTTAGAAAATATAGAGGGAATGAATTAATTCATTCCCAAAAAAAAATCATAGAGAATATTTTCTAACAATATTCTTTCTCTTTTCTAAAATATATTAAAAATAAAATAACATAAACAAAGCAAAAACATAAAATAAAGTTTATGATATGCTTTTACAAATATATCACATCAAAAAAAAATATTAACAAGTTGGGAGGATGTGACTCCATGTGGGACTGACTTATCTCATACCATAACAATAATACTTCATTCTCTTCTTTCCCTCACACCACCCTATGACAACTTCAACAAATTAAGAAAAAAAAAAAAAAGTTTAAAGTTATGAAGGGTACCTCTTGATTAAAGTGGGCTCTCGACTCATTTTCATTCTTCCCAAGCGTTGATTTTCATTAAAAAATGCTACAATTTCCACTAAAGACAAACGTTGTCATTTCCAATAAATATATTTTACAATTTATAATAAATTAGACATTTAATAAATAAATATATGTATTATTTATTAGACTATCATTTTATTTATATTTAGTATACTTTGTTATATAATTTTTTGTAGTTTATATATATCTTATAAGTATATTTTATTTTGATTACATAAAATTATAGACTGTGGACTCATTTTATTCATATTTTATTTTAATATATAAACTACATTATTGAACAAAAATAATAGACCATTTAAAATATATTCTTATAGCAATAACATATGAGTGTCATATTTGACTTATCAAACTTATCAATGTTAGAATTTGTAAAAACTAATATAAATCCATAATATATTGAAAGAGTTAAATGAAACAAAATGAAATAAAATTGACATAATAATAATATGAGACAAATGTCTGATGTAAATGTTCAGATGTATAATAGCATCAATATTTCCTAATGTGTGTGTGTGTGTGTGTGTGTGTGTGTGTGTGTGTGTGTGTGTGTGTGTGTGTGTGTGTGTGTGTGTGTGTGTGTGTGTGAAATACAAAGAGATAGCTTGTTTATATAAGCATGAGCTAGTAGAAGGTTTGGACAAACTTAAGACAAGTGTCTCAACTTGGAGAAAGTAGAGTCCTCATAGACTTGACTATCTACCATTCACTTACAATCTAAAAGGGTGATGTTTAAATTGGAATGAATCACATATAACATTTTAAGAGTAATTGGAGTCAAATGAATGACTTAACAATATCCTCTCAATAATAATATCCAAAATATATAATTCTTCGCAATTTATGAGTTCAATTAAGTAAACCCAATAGAAAAGTGAAATAGAAAAGAATCGTTTACTCTAACGATCAATGTACATCTTCATAAATAAAAATTATATTATAGATAAATAAGAAATTATGAATATGATAAAATAGTAAATAGTTCTATCAAATAAGAGATTATGTCAATAAGTTCATTTTATATAATTGGTATAACTAATTCTATTTTAATTAATTAATTTTATATAATTAGTATAAATTATTAACTCTAATAGTCTTCACTTGAAAAAGTGAGTACCATTTTAATAAGTGCATTTTTAAAATTGAAATCTATTAGATTAAATTGATTAAATGAATATAATTAGAACTATTAAAAAAAAGTCATTGGTAAAATATTATACAAAAGAAACATAAATTTTCAAGTGAATAAATCATATAAACACAAAAAAAATATGTATATACATAATAGAGAATTAAGTGTGAAAAAATAAAATAGTTCCATACATTTTCTAAGTGAGCAAATTTTTTTTCTAAAAAAGGTATGGGAATAAATTTATTCAATCCTCAAAGGCTAGAATATTCATTTTAAAAATATATTTTAAAAAAAAAAAACATAAAGAAAGTAAAAATATAAAATAAAATTTGTTACAAACATATTATATCAAAAAAAAGATGGGGGGCTGATATATCAAATACTCCAATAATATTACTTCATTATTCTCTTCTCCTCATGCCACTTTATGACAAATGCAATAAGTTAAGAAAAATATTTTAAAAGAGAAGTTTAAAGTTATGAGGGATACATTTTTTTTGGAGTGGATCCCTTAACTCTTACATTCATTTTAAGCATTGATTCTCATTGAAAAGCATTGTGAATTCTAATAAATGCAGCACTAATAATATATATTCGTTTTTAAAGTATATTATAAATTTATTAAAAATAAAATAACATAAAATAAAATTTACGATATGCTTTTACAAACATATCGTGCATAAAAAAAAATATATTAACAAGTTGGGGGATGTGACTCATAATTACGTATATAATCATTTATTTAATTAAGAATTATTACCTTTACATACATTAATATATTATTTATTTGGATTCTTATATTATACATTAAGATAACTATATATCAAGTGATAACAGATAAATATATATCAAGTGATACTAGATAAATATATCCCATATTCATAAATATATATTAGGTGATATATCCCATACCACTTAATCTCCTTTCCTTAATGTTTCATAAATTGAAATATATTACTTATATGTTAATGATTAAAATAAGGCAAAGTAAGCACTACCTCTCAATACCTCTGATTAATGTGATGTGGTTTTTTGATGACCATTTTTGTCATAGTATGTACCTTGGTCATTAGTATTAATATCTTCGATGGTGATTTATGTATTTGTCACATATTCTCTTCATTATACTTCAGTATCCTTCTCTCATTTGATGTATCTTCAATTTAAATAATATCCTTAAGAAACTCAACATCTAATATATATTTATATCATAATATCCTCTACAATAATATCTATGCCTTATTCATTATATGTTTGGTATGCATCTCTATTCATAATATCTCACTTATGAAATCAATGCACATATTCCTTTTATGTCTTTTGCATTTGCTATGTATATCCTTCTATATTTGATGCTTGTTACATTCTTATACTTCTATGCTTTGGTGGTTAATCTTTCTTTCTTATGCTTGGTGCCTTTTAATATCTTATACTTTCATACGGTATCTATTATCTTGATACGTCTTACGCTTCCTTGCCTTATTCAATATCTTCGATTTATGTGTATCTTTTATATGTCTTTAACTTACCCCCTGCAAGGTGCAGGCATGAGTATTCACTTCAAAGTTTGCTTGAGAATGAATTTTCTTCTATGCAGCTAAGATTTCCTAAGGACATCAACTTTGTAGGCAATTAAGACCGAATGTAGTCTCAATCGGGAGAGTTAATCCACCATTTTGAATTCATTGGTGGCCATCTGCGTGCTTACTGAGATTGTGATGGCAGAATGCGAAGCTGCTTTAGGTGTTTGAAATGTTTTAGCATCATTTTTTTGGTGGAACAATAAGCAAGTTATACAACTTAGGTTGCAACTAGAAGTTTCTCCAACAAGTGTTTGTGTAAGGTATTTGCAGATCTGACTAGAGTCATCTCTGTCAAATATAGACTTACACCACTAGAGGGAGTTAGCATTGCAAATAACCAAACGGTTGGCACTACATTGGGCATAGCTATTATTCTTGGGGTAGCAGTCATAACTCCATACTTTGTTAATGTGTGTTTTTGTGATATGATTTTTTCGTATACGTCTATGCTTTTGTCGTATATCTTTTTCGTTGTTGTTCGCTCACTTATATCTGCATTTTATTTAATCCTTTCCATTCTATCGTATATTTCTTTGACTACGGGGAAGAAGGTGATTAAGTACATCACCGTGGAGTCATGATCTATGGTGGGACGTGACTCCACAACATGTCGTGTCACAAACCTTTTAATACTTTTTTAATAAAGTGAATGATAATAGATTATTATAATAAACATTTTTTAAGACTATATATATATATATATATATGATAATGAATACACATAAAACTAATTTATTTAACTTATATATAATGATATATTACACATAATAATAATAGTATTGATTATTATTAAGTAATATTATTTAAGATTATAATAATATTCAATCAAGTTTATTCTTATATAAATTTGTTTTCCTTATTTGGTTATTAATTATTATAATATCATATTATTGATTGATGATATCATATAATTATATTCTATATATATTTATATTAGACATATATCCATATGGGGTCATGACAGATTAGGCTTAGGGTCTGTGGATCTATATCCATACTTATTTTTTTCAATGGGTTATCCTGGTTGGAATTCCACATGCATTTTTCTATTTTTGAGAATTTTAAATGCAAGTCTTTAAATAGAGATGCTAGTAATTTTTCTAAGCTTATCAAACTTATCAATATTAGAATTTGTAAAAACAAATATAAATCCATAATCTATTGAAAGAGTTAGATTAAACAATAGAAAATGAAATTGACATAATAATATGAAACTAATTTTTGATATAAATGCTCAAAGGCATAATAGCATCAATATTTTCTAATGTATTTTGTGATATATTTGATATGTATCTAACATTTAAAATACAAAGAGATAACTTGTTTATATATGCATGAGTTGGTAGAAGGCTTGGACAAGATTGATACAAGTGTCTCAACTTAGAAGAAGTAGAGTCGTCATAGACTCAACCACTTACTATCCACCTATAATCTAGAAGGGTGGTGTCTAAATTGGAATTAACCACATGTGACATTTTAAGAGTAGTTAGTACCAAAGGATGATTAAACAATATCATCCCAATAATAATATTCAAAATATATAATTCTTTCTAATTAATGAGTTCACCTAAGTAAATTTAATAGAATAGTGAAATGGAAAAGAATCATTTACTCTAACAATCAATAGACGTCTTCATAAATAACAATTACATTATAGATGAATAGAAAATTATGAATATGGTAAAATGATAAAATAGTTCTATCAAATAGGAGATTATGTCAATTAGTTCATTTTAATTAATTCATTTTATGTCAATAGTATAAATGGGTTAAGTTATTAAATGTAGTAGCCTTCTTGAAAAAGTAAATATCATTTTAATAAGTTCATTCTTAAAATTTAAATCAATTATATTAAAGTGATTAAATGAATACAATTAGAACTATTAAGAGATAGCCATTAGTAAAATATTATATAAAAGAAACATAAACTCCCAAGTGAATAAATCATATAGACAAAAAAATACATTAAAAAAAAATTTAAGTGTGAAAAAATAAAATAGTTCCATACATTTTATGAGAGAGAAAAGTTGCTCTCTAGAAAAGGTATGAGAAATAAATAAATTCATTTAAGTGTGAAAAAATAATATAGTTCTATACATTTTCTAAGAGAGAAAATTTGCTCTTTAGAAAAGGTATGAAGAATAAATTAATTCATTTTCCAAAAAAAAATTCTCAAAGAATATTTTATGAAAAAAAAAAATTTTAAAATATATAAAAACCAAAAGAACATAAACAAAGAAAAAATATAAAATAAAGTTTGTGATATGTTTTTATAAATATATCACATCAAAAAATATATCTATTAACAAATTGGGGGGATGTGACCCCATGTGAGACTGACTTATCACATACCCCAACAATATTAATTTATTCTTCTCTTCCATACCCCAACAATATTAATTCATTCTTTCTTCCCCTCATGCCACCTTATGACAAATGCAACAAGTTAATAAAAATATTTTAAAATAGAAGTTTAAAGTTATGAAGGGTACCTCTTCTTTGAAAAAGGTCCCTCAACTCTCTTTCATTATTTTCAAGCATCGATTTTCATTAAAAAATGTTGTAATTTCTACTTAATGTAGTCACTAATATTATATGATCCTTTTAAATATATTAAAAACATAATAAAAATATATTAAAAACAAAATAACATAAACAAAACAAAAATAGAAAATAAAGTTTATGATATATTTATATAAATATATCACATCAAAAAAAAAATATTAACAAGTTCGGGGGATGTGGCCCTGCATGGAACAAGCTATTATCTTGTAAATATATTTTATTTTAATTACATAAAATTAGAGACTATGTGGACCCATTTCATTCGTATTTTATTTTAATATATAAATTATATTATTGACCAATAAATAATGGATCCTTTAAAATATATTCCTAAAGTAATGTCATATGAGTGTCATACATGGCTTATCAAACTTATCAATATTAGAATTTGTAAAAATAAATATAAACACATATTCTATTAAAAGAGTAAGATTAAACAACAGAAAATGAAATTGAAATACTGATAATATGAAACTAATTTTTGATGTAAATGCTCAGAGGTATAATAGTATAAATATTTTATAATGTGTTGTGTGATATATTTGATATATATCTAAGATGTAAAATACAAAAGGATAGCCTGTTTATATAGGCATGCGCTGGTGGAAGTTTTGGACAAGATTAAGACAAGTGTCTCAACTTGAAGTAGAGTCCTCATGAACTCAACCACCTATCATCTAGCTACAATTTAGAAGGGTGGTGTCCAAATTGGAATTAACCACATGTGACATTTTAAGAGTAGTTGAAGTCAAAAAGATGACTCAACAATATCCTCCTAATAACAATATCCAAAATATATAATTCCTCCTAATTTATGAGTTCAACCAAGTAAACTTAATAAAAGAGTGAAATGAAAAAGTATCAACTACTCTAGTAATCAATAGATGTCTTCATAAATAATAATTATATTATAGATAAATAAAAAATTATGAATATTATAAAATGGTAAAATGGTTTTACCAAATAGGAGATTGTGTCAATAAGTTTGTTTTAATTAATTCATTTTATGTCATTAGTATAAATGGGTTAAGTTATTAAATCTAATAGCCTTCACAAACTTGAAGAAGTGAATGTCATGCCCAAAATACAGAGCAAAAACACACCAAAAAAAAAAATTAAAGATAATTAATTCACTATATAAATGCATGCTACACTAAAAATCTTATGAAAATTTTGACCAAGGATTAAAGTGAGTTTCAAATATACATCATAAAGATGTAGAGTCGGTATTCCAACACAATGCATTGGTTTGAAAACCCTAAGTCCTAGTGTTACAGGAACACTTAGCTCAGGTTGAATGAGACAATCGATTAATATTTAGGCTCAATTTATAAAGGTACAACTTCCAATTCAAATTATATTTTAGGGTTTCCAAGTTCATAAGTTGACTATGATGTTATCCTTTTTAACACTATCTAATTATGCATTTAAATGTTAATCTATCATTACACTAATACTTAATTCTGGATATTATCATAATCTATCTAGAACTAATTAAAAACATTAAATATTTATCATAAAATTAATCACAACATCGACCCATCTTCTAATCAAAACCCAATCCATTCTACCCAGCTATCTAGACAACTTTAAATCCATTACACATTTAAATCTCGACACAGCCACTTGAACTAATTTATAATTAAATACATAATATTAATTCTAGAGCATTTCTAGAATACTCGAAATAGAAAAATAGAAAATTCAAGTAACAATATTCTATAAAAAGATATTTTAACAATACACATAGTGATCTAACCACCAAACTTTACCAACAAATACAATTTGTTTCAAATATAAATTTTCAATCTTATAATAAATAATTTAATTAAATACTAACATTCTTATTCAACTTCAACCCATGATCCTATTCCATAACTTAAGTCCTATTTAATTGTCCCCTAACTAGAATAGTTTTAATTTTGAAATCTATAAAAGAAAAGAAATTATTCCAAGTATAATAGTTGAATTATATTCTAATGTATCTAAAATCACAATATTTATCTATAATATCATATTGTCGAACCCTAACACAGACCTAGCCATATCTAAAACATAAAACACTATAAGATTTTACTTACTCAATAATACCTAAATTACTCACTAACTATACAAATAAAACAGTATTAATATTTACCCTTTTTCAAACACAAAAATAATAATAATCATAATATTTTATTTAAACCTTAAATTTATTACAAACCTCTAGATGACACTTTAATTCTATTCTAACCCAATCATCTTGCTAGTTAATACTAACACAATAATTAAATCCTAACATCATATCCTAGGTTTGAAAGTTGTTTTCATTTTATACAAGCATAAAATACTTTTTTTCATTTAATGACATAAATATCTTGTTTTGATTGCTATTTGAAAACTACAAGCTTAAAACCAACATGAATGGAGATTGAGTGAGTGGAAAGTGATGTTGACTTCAAGTTCTAAATGATTTAAATTCAACTTGCTTCCAAGATCTCACGCACCCAACTTAGGGGAAAACAAGGTGATGTGATGTGGATTTTACCTTTGGGTCTTTTTTTCTTTTAATTACTTTATTTCAAAATTTGCTAGTCTTCCAACTTTGAAGAGGTCTAATGGGTAGTAAATGCAAAAAGTTTTATAGGCTTGGGTAGAGATAAGGGAAGTGAAATGAGGTTTATGTAATAAAGTTAAGTAGGTGGGCTAGGATAGGATAGATATAGGTTTATTTCAAATATTATCCTTTTTATTTATTTTTTATTTCTTTTTCTTTTTTTTAACATAATTCTCTTTTTAAAAAGTATTAAAGATTTATAAATAAAATCTTGAAAGGAATATACTATGTTAAACAAGGGGGATTTTATTTTATTTTCCCATACAAAGGGCAGAGAGCAATTTGCTCATGAAAGATAGATTTTTTCAATGTCTCTTTTTTTTGAAGTGTTGGATTTTCAAATTTATTTAGTTAGCCAAAGGGGATTTTTTTAAAAATTTTAGGATAATTGATAGCATAAATGTTGATGTTATATTGATGCACTTGAAAATGATTATTTTCTTCTTCTTCTCAATAATTACGAAAATACAAAATGAAGTACCATTCATATAAATTGATTTTTCTCTAATCCATGTTCGAAATCAAATTGCAAAACTTAAGTAACTTCATTGTATTTAATTACCAACAATCATATGGATACAAATTTGAATTAAAGAATATTGCAGGAGAGGTAAAACATCATTGCATCTATTTACCAATAAACATATGCATATAAACTGAATCATAAGAGATATCATATGAAAGGAAAATACTGATTTTTTTTCAACATACATGGGCTAGCCACTTCTTATTCATTTTTTTCAATCATTTGATTCAAGGACTCCCTCAAGAAAAAATCAAGAAAAAAATCTGAGATCATAATTATTTCAAAAATAAGTTTAACAATAACTTTTTACAATAGGATTATTATCCTTTGGAGAAGTCTCTCATACATTTGAATTGAAACAACTATTAATTCATGCTTGGCTCCATATCAAGGTAGCCACTACGAAATCCACAAATCACAGCAAGGTAACCATGGAGAAACTGAAACTGATTGGGAGACAAATAGATTTAACATAAAAACACATTCAACCCATTTACTCTCATCCTAGATTTTCACAATAGGTTCATTATCAAACCAAACTAAGGAGAAGGTGGATTTTTTCAAGTAGAAGAAGTAAGTCACAACACCATAACAAATGCCCTTTCGAGGCTAATATCACAAGAACTTATATTCTTTCAATTCTCAATTTTTCAAAACACAACATGGTTTGTACTAATGAGTAGGGGCCTATAACACCCTACTCTCTCCCTCTCCTCATCATGAGGAGAGACTCTACACGGTCCAAAGTCCAACTGATGCTCTTTTCCCATACATGGCCACTTATGCCCTATTCGATGGTGAGTAATACCAACACCCTTTACAGTTATTTTCAAAAATCAAAATGTAAAATATGAAGGAAAACATTTAAGAAAACTCATCACAATCTCATCCCTTACATGTTTCTTTATATATATGAACACACACACGTAGAAACCTTCTTTAAGAAATGAAATATAGCATGAAGACACGAACTTGAAGGATTCCTACCTTCACAATTGGTTATGGAAAACTAAAATGTGAGAAGAGTTACCCTTCCTTCTCCTTCAATCTAGACTTTTCTCTCTAAATGTAGAGATTGGGTGAACACTCTTCAACCCACAAATTTTCAACTCAATAGACTCTTAATTCAACCACTTAAAAATTGCAATAACTTCCCACTTGACTAAGGCTTCTAGAGTCTTCTAACTTAATCCTATCATTAAGGCTAACTTTAAAATGGAGTATAAACTTGTCAAACTCATGGTGAAGCTCTAATTTTTGAACTAAAGAAAAAATGGGATATTTGGGTGGTCACAAAAGTCAACGAAAGGGGCTAGAGAGGTGGAAAATGCCTCCAACCCATACATATACCCCCTAGGCACTTAGTTTTTACTAATTTTGGCCTCTAGGACTATTCAGGGACCTATTAAATTGCTTGAAATATTTAGACTTTTTAAAAATTCTAGTAATGAAATCTTACCACTAAACCCTAATTAGGGTAATTAATCTCAATTACTAACTAATTAGTCTTAGGTTACTAACCTAGTCCATCTCAGATTATCAAGTTACTCGACTAACCCTAATTATTATATTGATATACATATATGGATTACGAGTGTCAAGTGACACTATTAAATCACTGTTACAAAATATTAAATACTTTACGATTACAGAATGATACACACATTCAAATTACAATACAAATAAAATATGAAACAACAGGGTCTCTTCTTTCATTAGACTCAACCTTGGTTTTCACAAACTGTACATAGGGTTGAGTTCTAATTCTCTGTTAGATTTCTCAGCTAATAATCTTACACACTTCATTTCACACATCAGTAGTTTGAGAAAAATCGCATGCATATATTTAAAACTCATTTGAATAATCACATTAATCAAAACGTCAACTTTTATTTAAATAACCCTTTCTCATTTCTACACACCTTTAATCATTAGTAATTATATAATCCATATAACATAACTTATTCATTAATTTAGATTAAAATACTAGAATAATCATTATTAGGCATGCATATATCTAAACATCATAAACATCACCAATAAGGAATACTGAACTATCTGAATGCATATAACCTAATCATCGAGGTACCATAATCAACATCATCATCATCAAGTGAAAACACCTTCTACCATTGTTAGCAAAAATTAATGTTTACACAGACGAGATAACGTAGTAGTTCTTGAATCACTAAGTATTTAAAACATGAATGTATCAGTTGATCTCAATTTTCATTAGGACATCTAAAACATACAACATTACTTCATATCCATTCTAATCTTCTATAACAGATTTAACAAAGAAATTCATATGTAATAAGTACATACGAGGAGGGACCTTACAGTGAATACCATTTTAATAAGTTTATTCCTAAAATTTAAATTCAGTAGATTAAATTGATTAAATGAATACAATCAGAACTATTAAGAGATAGTAACTAGTAAAATATTATATAAAAGAACCATAAACCTCCAAGTAAATAAATCATATAGACACAAGAAAATATCTATATAAAAAGAGAGACCTAAGTGTGAAAAAAGAAAATAGTTTCATACATTTTTTGAGAAAACAAATTTTCTCTCTAGAAAAGGTATGGGGAATAAATTAATTCATTCTCCAAAAAAAATTCTCAAAGAACATTATATGGGAATTTTTTTTCAAAGATATATAAGACACAAAAGAACATAAGTAAAGAAAAAATATAAAATAAAATTTGTGATATATTCTTACAAACATATTGACATCAAAAAAATATATATTAACAAATTGGGGGGGATGTGACCCCACGTGGGACTAACTTGTCCCATACCCCAATAATAATAATATGTTATTCTCTTCCCCTTACGCCACCTTATGACAAATACAAGTTAATAAAAATATTTAAAAAGGGAAGTTCAAAGTTATGAGGGGTAGATTTTCTTTGGAGTGGCCCCCCAACTCCCTTACATTATTTCCAGGTGTTGGTTTTCATTGAAAAGTGCTACAATATCCAATAAATGCAGCCACTAATATTATATTCTCCACACAACACCATTTGTGAACATTTCTATATTTGATTGATACTTCTTACCCCGCGACCAAGATAAAAAAGATTCTCCAAAAACCACCCTCATTCTTCCCTAGGTACAGGCATCAAATCCTCCTCTTGGCTCGACCTGTCCTCCAATGAATGAGCACCCAAAAATGTTTCAATCATCTCCATATTGACTTCCTCACCTAGTGCTGATGTCAAAGCTCTAAACCTATCTTATCTATCATTGACTCCATCAAAAATTACACATACATGTATCAAAATCTCAAAGAACATAGGGTTTTGATGCACCTTGTTGAAGTTGTTAGAAAATAGTATCCAGGGTACCTCAATAGGAGGCATTGCAAGAAAATGATCATGGTCAAGTATAATCATAATAACATAAATTTTATTATAAATTCTACTAACAATTGTGTCAGTAAACTTACCACCCAACTATGAGCTATGTTTTGAAAGGGTTAGATATGCCCTAATCTGAGAGAAGCCCTTATTCCATCCATGGCCATTAAAAATTCTCCTTTGCTCTCAAACATGTCTCTGGTAAAGATTCTCGGTGCTCACAATTGGCATCAAGATCAAACATAAATCATACCTCTGCATCACACCCACAATTTTTTCATTTGAAACCACATTTTGTCAAATAGTTTTAAGAACAACCTCTTCAATTTTGGTAATAATTTGCAAGAAATCAACCGCATTGGAGAGGAAAATATAGACCAATTATGATGGGAATATGAGCTGATTTTCCTTTGGAGCAACAAATCCCCCCCAAAAAAAAATTGTCTTGATACTTTGAGCGTAATGGGGAAAATTCATATGGAATGAAATGTTCCACAAATCATATATGATTTGAATGGGGTAATGGTAATAGAGATATGGTTTGTAACCTAGAAGGAATCCAGGAGGAAGAGGGTGAGGATAAGGATGAAAATTTAGCAGAGGGCTTTTAGGAGGTACAAGAAGGTCTTGACCACCATAATATTGTTATTCCTGCTTTTGACCATGGGTTTTATGGGGTCTCACTTGAGAAATGTAGAGGGGAGGGTCCTTTAGATGTAGGTAATTAGGACTTCAAGGTTCCACATGATTCTAGTTAGAAGAGTCTAGCAAAAGATTTTGGGGGCAGGCTTTGGTCTTCTCTTTTTGGTAAGAGGCCAGCGGGTAAGTCATATTTTCCCCCTATTGTTTCAAAATCTAGTTGGGAGAAAGATGAGTTCCAAATATTTGTGTCAAACCCTATTGCTAACCATTTTATATGTACTATGGATTTTACCCTTGTTGGTGAATTTCTGGTGGGGCGGCCAGATATTGATACTTTAAGGGATATAGTGAAGAGGAAATGGGCCCTCCAAGTTCACGTCAATATTGTGGCTATTCCTAGGGGTTTTGTTTCCTTTATTTTTACTTGTAAGGAGGATAGGGACAATGGTGTTATGTGGGGGATTGTAGTATTTTTGAAGAGAATCCCTTATGGTGAAGAAATGGGAACCAACTCTAGATTTATCTAATGCTTTCTTCCTTACCATGCATATGTGGGTTTAGTTGTTAGGACTCCCCTTGGAGTTTTGGCATGAAGATGTCTTTAAAGGGATTGTTGGATCCTTTAGGAAACTCCTCTTCCTCTCCCCATCAAGAATAGTGTGGAACAATAAATTGTACTAAACCATCCAAATCGTGTATCCCAAAACAAGAATGAGAGATAGGAAGATAATGGAATGGAGGATTACATTGAGGAAGGAGAAATTCAAGAGGTGGATGATGGTGATCTAGATAGAACATTGGAAAATTGTGTGGAGAATTCTCTTGAAAAAGGTAACCTTCCAATTTCAAAACCTATCCCTAATGATTCTCTATTGGTTGATATGGTTCTTGAGACTATTCTTGATTTTTTTCCTAAACAAGAGGAACAAAATTTTGTTAACGGCAAAAAAATCTCAAGATAGGAGTTAGGAAGAAAATTGAAAAGGAAGGTTTTTCTTCAGCTTCATCATCCAAAGTTTCTACTAGGAGGAAGAAAAAGGAGATTACCTCTCCTATAGTGGAGGTGGATGTTGGATCTCCAAGAAAAGTGGGAAGAAAGAGTCTCAAGAACAAGGAAATGGAGAGTTTGCAGAATATAGCTTATGGGAGAAAGCTACTATTCTGAAGTTCACTCCTAAGTGTAAGAATTTTCCTTAGGGCAAAATCACCCAAGATCAAGGAACTCAAGCACAAGCATAGAATAGACCAAAGTATGATCAGAATAACAATATCAAAATGAATTGATGCACAAGTACACTAGAAGTGCCTGTATATAAAGGCCTCTAGAATGCTTATAGAATGTCTAGGAATCAGCATACTAATAAGTCTTACAATCAAGCACATGTCCACCAGGAGTGGATTATCCTCCATTAATTATAGGAGTAAGTGCGATGATGAGAGGATAAGCCTCTAAAGGTGTAGCACGTAAAATTATGTTGTACATACCATGTGTTTAATTAAGAGTGTGAATAACTATGTTGTCTACATGACAACTCAGTTAATTATACAAACTCCAGTGTTATAGACATCATGTGCAAAATTAGAGTTGCTTACTCCATTGTTGTCAACATCACAACTCATAAGAGTATGCAAACTCTTAGGTGTCAAACTAATAAATAATAAAATAATGCATTGACCTAAGTAAACTTAAGTAAAGTGTAATAAGTGAATGCTTATTTACACCAACACCAAGAAGAGAAGAAGATAATATCTTTAAAGGGACTTAATAGTCTCCATAATATGGATGTGGTTAAGAATGCAATTCATGATCATAAACTAGATATCCTAGTGATTGAAGAAACCAAAATGGAAAAAGAAAAAGCAAAAAAGTTGAATCCTTTTGAAAAGTGTGGTGTGCTACTTGGTAGCTATGAAGGTCCCTTAGGAAGTACTTTGATAATGTGGAATCAATCTATTGTCTCTAGCCATCTTATTGATTCTAAAAAGAATTTTATAGATGTCAAGCTACAACATTTAAAATTGGAAACATGTTGGAATCTGGTTAATATTTGTGCCCCTAATAGCAAGAGTGTGAGGAAAAAATGTTGGGACAAATTGTCTAATCTTAAAAGGAAAGATTATAATGGAAGCTAGATTATGATAGGGGATTTCAATACTCCTCTTTATAAGAATGAAAAAATGGGAGGCAATCCCAGTTAGTTAGAAGGGAGAATGGATTTAATGGACTTTATTAATGGGGAAGGCTTGACAGATTTGGATCTCCAAGGTATTAGTTTTACTTGGAGCAACAAAAGAGTAGAGGAAAATTGTATTCAAGATGGTTGGATAGGGTCTTAATTTCCCCTGATTGTGCCCAAGACTTTATTTATTCTTTATCCTCTATACCAAAGGTTGTCTCCAACCACTTTCCTTTAGTGTTTGTGGCTGACTGGATTAAAGCTAAAAAGAATTTCCCCTTTATATTTGAGAAAATGTGGGTTCAACATCCATATTTTCTTCAAGTTCTTAAAAGATGGTGGAATATTAAGGCAGATGGAATAGTCCTCTTCTGTGTTGCCATTAAACTAAGATAAGTTAAAGATAAAGTGGAGTGGAATAAGAGTACATTTGGAGATATCTTTAATTAAAAGTCCAAACTAAAAATAGAGTCAAAAGACATTCAAGATAGAATGCAGACGGGTGGCTACTCAAAGGAGCTTTTAGTGGAAGAAAATGAAAAGTTGGTCAATTATCATGATATTGTATCTAAGGAAGAAACTTTCTGGAGGCAAAGATCTAGGGCCATTTGGCTGAAGGAAGGAGATAGAAACTCTATATTTCCACTGAACTACTATGAAGCATGGAGAAGCTAACTGCATCTCTAGGTTGAAGGTGGTGCTGAAAGATATCACTAATGAAAATTAGATTGTTAGTGAACTAGTCTCTTTTTTCTCCTCTCTTCTTTTTTCTGATCCAGATATTGACTTGGATAGGCAGGGAGAGTTGCTTGAGTTTCTTCCATAGATTATTTCTTAAGAGCATAATAGAATGTTGACTATCATTCCCTCTAAAGATGAAATCCACAAGATGATGTTGCCTTTTGAAGGGGACAAATCACCTAGCCCAAATGGTTTTCCTATGTTTTTCTTCCAGTTTCTCTAGGATATGGTTGAGAGAGATGTATGTAATGTAGTGAAGGAGTTTTTTGGGGCTAGAATAATGCTTAAGGAGATTAATTCCACTTTTTTATGCTTGATTCCTAAGAAGGTGGATGTGAAGTCCTCTAAGCACTTTAGGTCAATCAGTTTTTGTAACTCAATATATAAAATTATAACTAAAGTTTTGACTTTGAGAATTTTGAAGATTCTCCCTAATTTTATTTTAGAGAAACAAAATGGCTTTGTCCCAAGGAGACAAATTTTGAATTCCATTATTGTGGTGCACAAAAATATTCACTCTATGGCATCCTCTAATTCTCAAGGCTTTGTGATGAAGGTGGATATTGTGAAAGCTTATGATAGAGTGGAATGGAGTTTCCTCCTAAGAGTACTAAAGACTTTTTGGCTTTGGTGAAATATGCTTACAACTTATATCCCAATTGGTCACTACAGCTTCCTTGGTGATGTTGGTTAATGAGGCCTTATCCAATTTCTTTAAACTTTCTAGATGTTTCAAACAAGGTGATCCCATTTCTATGATTTTGTTTACTATAATGGTTGAATGTCTAGGTAGGTATATTGGAGGTCTCATGGAAAAAAGGGAAATTCATGGTATTTTTCCTTCTTCGCAACCTCTATCATGTTCCCATGAATAGTTTGTGGGTGATAACATTTTTTTGGGCATGACATCTATAAGAGAGGCTAGGAGCTTTAAAAGGGAACTTAACCTATATTCTAGTGCTTTTGGACAATTAGGAAAAAAGTTCTATTTTTTTTCTTAATACCCATATCTCAAGACAAAAGAAGATTGCTAATATCTTGGGTTGTTCTATTGGTACTTTTCCAGGGATCTATCTTGGTCTTCCCTTGGGTCAAAAACTCTTTGACTCCTTTTGAGAGGATCTTGTGGAGAAGTTTAACAGGAAATTGGTTGGTTGGAAAGGAAACATGCTTAATCATGTTGGGAATGTGACCTTTCTTAAATCTTCTCTTCAAAGCCTTCCTACCTATTCTCTAAGCCTTTTCAAAATTCCATTGAAATACATGGAGGCTATTGAAAAGATCCAAATGATTTTTTTATGGATTGGTACCGAAGAGAGGAAAAGGATGGCTCTTATTGCCTAGGAGAATATCTAGAAGGCTAAATGCGAAGGAGGCTTGGTATTAGGACTATTAGAAGTATGAACAAGGCTCTTCTTTCTAAGAAGGGGTGGAGAGTATACCATGATGATAAGTAATTGAGCTCTATTTGGAAGCACAAATACCTTCATAGTGCTCCTTCTCTATCTAATTTCCTAAACTCTTCAATGAGTTCCAATTCCTCAACCATTTGGAGTATGGTTTAAGGGGATAAAAATACTCTTTAAAGAGGTTGTAGATGGAAAGTGGGTGATGGAAAAAAGGTGATATTCTAGGATGATGCCTAGATTATGGATCATCCATCGCTAAACATATATAATGATATCTTTTCCATTGAAAGATGCCAGCAGATCTTTGGGTGTTTTTTTTTCAACTATTGGAAAAATGATGGTTGGGTGAATCTTGTGGAGATCAATCCTAATCTTTAAAGTATCCAAATCTCTCTATATTCTTATTTTTTTAACCTGGACCAAGAGGACTCTATGGTGTGGGGAATTGACCCGAGTGGGAACTATAAGGTGGCATCAATTTTTAGACCTAACTTGAATGAGAATCCTCCCTCCGGGCTAAAGCTTATATGAAGGGTCTTGTGCCTAAGATTAAAAAAATTTCTAGATTGCTCTTCAAAATAAAATCCTAACTATCAAAAATCTTCATAAAAGTGGATTGCATATTGTAAATAGATGTACTCTATGTAAGATGGATGGTGAAGATATTAACCACCTTTTCATTCATTGTAACTTTAGTCATGAAGTTTGGAATATCCTCCTTGGGTACTAGAACATTCAATGGGTTCAGTCTAAAAATCTGACATGGTGCTTTCAAAGCTAGAAATTCATGTTAGCTACCCTCAAGCTCGTATTCTATGGAATTTATCTCTCCCCCATCTCTCTTGGGATCTTTGGAAAGAAAGAAATAATAGGATATTTAGAGACAAAGAGTCTCTTGCTTGGATGGTAGGCCATAAAGTTCTAAGGGCTATAAAAGAGAATTTCTTATCTTAGAATGAAAACAAAAGGGACTTTAACATCTTTGATCCTACTACAAATAAAGTTCTCAAGGATAGAATCAGTAGAGAGGGAGTTATTTCAAAATCTCCTCCAATGGGGTGGCTCAAACCTAATTTTGATGGGTCTGCTATAGGGAACCTATTGTGGTCCCACAACACACACCCCATTCCTTACTAGGAATAGGGGCCCCCTGCTTTTCTTGAGTCCTTGAATTAACCATTCAGGATTTGAAACTTTTTTAAGGGTCAAAAATGTTGAAAAAACCAAAAAATTAAAAAATCAAAAGGACAAAAAAATAAGAAAATGAAAAAATATATAATTCAAAAAAAAATTAAAATTAAAAAAATACGTGCGCACCACACAAGTGCGCACGGCACGCACCACCCACTGAGGTGCGTAGTCGCTGCCCCGAGGGATGGTTGTGGCTATAAATCCCCCCACCAAGGTTCAACCTTCATTCTTTCTAAACATTTTGTGAAGCACGTCTCAAATGAAAGTGAGACTAAGTTACATTCAATAAGGTGCACGTGCTCAAAACCCTCTCGCGGCTGATGGATGCGCGCACCACAGTGTAAGCCTACATGTGCAACGCCTTCAAAACTTTGATGCACCATAGTGCAAGCCCACACAACACCTTTAAAATTTTGTCATGCCACGGTGCAAGCTTGCATGTGCAATACCTTCAAAACTTCATCGCATCACAATGCAAGCCTGCACGCGCAGCGCCTTCAAAACTATGTCGCACCATGGTGCAAGCCCATGCACGCAGTGCCTTCACACCTTTAAACACTCTACTCCCACTTCAAACACCACACCTCCACATACCACCCGTGTGCTTCATCGTAGCACTACTTCATGTTATGCCCACGCACATGCGCAGCATGCGTCGTGTCTCCACTACAAACCCTAATCACTGCTTGTGCGTGCCTAGCTTAGCCTCGTTAATTTTTTTTTAATTTAAAAAATTAATAAATAAACATGAAAATAAAAGATGAGAAAAAATAATAATAAATAAATAAAAGTGCCCAAATTGGGCATTTCTTTTTTTTTTTTTTACATTTATTTTTTTAGTTAGTGAAATTTAAGGCATTTGCATTTTTATTTCCAAAGTTTTGTCTTTTGAGCTATAAATGTTTCTTTTCTTGTAACATGTAAAGATTAAATGGTATCCACATCTAGAGAGAAAATTGCACCCAATCCTATTGTATTCAAGTTCTAAGGCATACCATCAAAATTGAGATTCCATGATGATCATGCAAAAATCAAAGATACCAACTTGGGACACATAGATTTGGGAGAATTCCTTAGAATCTACAACAAACATATCGAGAGATCTACACTCATATCTACCTTGATTCATTCTAGTTTGGTTAGTGCAACTTTGCATCCTGTATTAGTGCAGTTAGCAGAATTGATTATGACATTGGCACAACACTTTGTTTTTGAAGAGAGAGTGGTTAAGAGTGTAACTGGAGAAGTGGTCCTAGACCTACAACTTGATAACATTGAAAGGGTCTTCCATCTCCCTGGGGCAGACCAATTTATTAGACTTTCATATGAATCAGTGGAGAGATGGTACAGGGAGCACCAGAAAGAGGCAACTAAAATTATCCAATCATCTTACCTCATTGAGATGCCTCCTCAGGGCAAGATCATAGGAAAAGTGGACATGACTAGGGGATACATGAAGGATGACATTGGATACTCCATTATCCTTTTGAGCAGAGTCATGGGTTTACCAACAGCTGGCCACCTTAGTGCTTTCATGGTTAATTTCATTGAGACAATGAGGATAGCAAAGATGCCACTAGACTGGACCACCACACTAAGTGAGAAATTGTGTGAATAGTTGGGTGCAGTTAAGGAGAAGAAGAAGTTCTATATGACTTCTTATATGGTTTATCTTCTTGCAGAAAGGGTGACAAACTACCCTAGTTTGTACAGGAGAGGCAGTATGCAGGATCCTAATGCCTTGCCCTATATTGTCTACCATTAGCTAGTGAGGAAGAAGCTCTCAACGTAGAGCAAGGAATATAGAATTGTGAATGATGCATTCATTTTTGTAGTCATTCAATTCATTGAAGTTCATTATGCAAAGAGGTTATCTGAAGAGGTAAAAGCACAAGTAACAGCTCTCGATGCCTACTTCATCTAATTCAAGACATTCACATATTTGTGGGTAGCTAGTGCCACTATCAACCCCAAGAAGCTCCCCAATTATCCTAGTGACAAACTAGTGCTATTGGAGATTTCTTGGTAGATTGAATCTACATATGAGAGGGTAAAGAGACAGAGAAGACCCTACTAGGCATGGCCCCTAGTCATTGGATCGTATTAGGTCAAACGAAAGCAAGATATTTTGTCTTTCAAGTGGGAATGAGAGAATTTTCCCCTCGAAGAAATGAAATTAACCATCTTTTGTTTGTGGTGTTCATCCAATGATCTACCAGAGAAGGCTCTCAAACTAGACATTCTAGAGGAAATAAGGCAATAGGATTCACAGGAGTTGATGCACCCCTTGTTTAACTCAAACAAAATAGGAGAGAGGCCCATTATGAATGCCAAGGTTGACAGGGAGGAGGGCGATGATATTAATCATTGGGCAAGGCATGTAGTCAAAATGACTAAGGATTGGATCAAGAAGCCTTTTTAGCTTGGTCCAATACCTGACATGGTTATCTTCCATGCTCAAACTCGCCCTAAGAAAGGTAGAGGGAGGAAAGTTACAATTCCTACATTTGCAGCCCAGTCTCCCATCAGGCCAGAGATGGTAAACCAACTTGACCACTTGGTTGGATACTATCATCCTCCAAAGAGTACAGGAAAGAACAAGAGGAAGAGGACCTCCCCTCAAAGGATTCAGACAAAATAGGGTGAAGCACAAGTACCTCCCTAGAAACAGGAAGATGTACAAGGGTCCAAGGATACTAGAGCGACTCAAGTCCAAGATGACCCTCAACTGCCTCCCTTTGTGCCTAGCCAGTTAAAGGAGGGAGAGAGTCAACAAGTTCCCATTCCTCCTTTGCAAGAAGAACCAACATGCCCTTCTACTTCCACAAAACCAAAGAGGATCAAGATCCAAATGAAGAAAAGGAAAAGGGTGACTAGGAGAATGGTGCCTTTTCCATCTATTCGTCAGACCGTTCTAGAAGGGGAAGAGGAGAAAGAAGAGGAGATAGATGAAGAAGAGCAGCTACCCTTGCAGAAGAGAACCTGGCTAGCTAGAGCCACTGAGCAAGAGAGGAGGAGGAGTATCATAGGTACATCGCCATCCACCCCAACAAAACCCCTGGAAGTCTCTTCTTTGAAAGATGAAGTACAATAGTGGGTGGATGAGCAAACTAAAGAGGGTGATGACATTTTCAAAATGTCAAATTTTGATTTTATGCCCATCAATACAGAGCTAATTTCGAATAAGATTAGGGATACCCCTACAGGTGAATCTCAACAAGAAGATTAGATGCAGATGCAACCAGATTCACAGGGTCCTAATTTTACTCCCCCATCTCCACCACAAGTCATGATGATAGAAAAGGGTTCAGTTACTCCTCTACCCCAAAGTTCAAAAGAGGAACATGTTTAGGAGGAACCATCACAAGAAGAGGAACTAAAAAAAAGGGCCACCGATGAAGTGTCAAAGGAGGGACAAATGGTGGAATATTCTCAACCACCTTCCTAAGACACTAAGGATCAAGATACAAGGTCTACTCAAATGGAGGTTGCAGAAGAAGAACCCTTGCAGAGGGAAACAACTTTGAGGAGGAGTGATAAGGGGAAGAAGGTAGTCGAATACACCCCTTTGTCCTCAAGAAGAAGGTCTTCAAATGAGCACATCCCAAGGTGGCTCCAAAAGGAAATAATGAGTATTAGGCCTAAATTCTATGCTTCAGAGGAAGACATTTTTGAGATTGTAGAGATTTTGAATAAACATGAGTCCTCGTCACATGAGGCAATACCATTGGCATTTGTCACTAGTACACGGGGCCAAGAATTGTTTGCACAAGTGGTCGTTCCTCCTAAAGACATGTATGTAGAAAGCCTTGGTCCCAAGGATTATCAGCTCAAAGACACCATGCTTGGGAGACCTACAGAGATACAGCCCAATTAATGGTGACCGTGGGGATAAAACTAGTTTTGAAGAGCATGGGACAGGATGAGGTTGAACTCCAAACACTTCCAAGGTAGATCAAGATCCCAAAGGGATATTTGGCCGAGGTGGTTGGTCCTCTTGATCCTAAGTACGAAGACTTTCAATATTGTTCTTAAAGAAGGGGGAGCGGTTCACATGGATCCATTTTTTAAAGCCAGTCAGCAGTGGCGAGAAATTTTTGAGGAGAAAGGTATTTTGATTATCACAGGAAATTTGAAGTTACTGCATGCTACGCAAGAGAATGTGAATAAAATCATAGCAATTTTGAAGCAGGACTTCAATATTATGGATGAAGTATGGGCCTAGAGTAAGGATTTATGAAATTTGCAAGCCATAAAAGGGAAAAGGTATCGAGTTTTGATCGATGTATATACAGGAGAAGAATTTTAGATATGATTGATGACTAGATAGAGAAAATAGCATATAACAATAAAGTAATGGGAACATTACATGAGGAGATTCATTAGCTCAAGGACCAAGCCTAAGAGTGAATTTTGGAAGTAGAGAGACACTACAGTGATGCATGCTTGGATGTTTTTGAAGATGAGGAATGAGAAAAGTTGTTACCTATAGAGACAGTGATTGAGAATTTCATAAATATTTTTGTGGAAGTTGTTGATGATGAGGACATCCGATAAGACTTCAGAACTGAAGAAGCATTGTTAGAATTGGATACCAAACTCAAGAATTTTCCTAACACCTAAATTGAGGTAGACAATTATAGATAGAAGGTCAAGGAAAAATATGAGGCTTTGGATTTACTAGATGTGGCCAAAATTGTTGAGATTATAGAGAAATTCAAGGGCATATATCCAAACATAGCTTTGGGATGAAAAAGAACAAAACCTAGATGCCAGAATTTTAATTTTGACACTCAATAAAATTTTGAGATTTTGGACCATTTTGAGCTACACAGGTTTGCAAGTACACAGGTCCACTAGTATGCAGGTCCGCAGGTATGTAGGTCCCCAGCTCTGCAGCTCCGTAGGTGCACATTTTTAGATAAGTTCCACCGACAGTCAACTTCCAGTTCCAAAAATAGAGCTTTCCATGCATTGAAAATGCATTACGATGGCAATTTAACTCCTACAAATGCCCTGTGAAGGATCAACTTCTATTTTTGACACTTCCACTTTGACTCAGAGCTTTCTCTTTCTCTCTTCTCTCATATTTCTTTGTTTTAAACATGTAAAAGGCTCATGCATCCAATTAATGAAAATAAAATGGATAGAGTCCTACTAAGCACCTGTTAGGTAGTTAGTTTGTATATAATTAGTTTTTTTTAATAAATTAAAAGCATTTTATTGCGTTAAGCTATCTCTCACTCTCAACACAAATTGAGGAGATGATTGCTTATAAATACCCCATTGCAATATGTAATCAGGGTCACCGTTATTTTGCAATAAAATCATGCTTTTGGTGCTCACATTTGGAGTGTAGTGACTCTTACCTAAATGTGTCATATTTTTGTGAATTTTTTTCATGGAATTGTGATTCAGCCAAAGGTTTATTGCTTTGTTTCTGGTTGTGCGATCTTTTAGTTATGGTGTTTGCTATAGATTTACAAATTCTGCTGACATAACGAGCTTGAGAAGAAATTATCGAATTGTGCCTTCATAGCTCTCTGTCTCACATGAGCACACTTTCCATGGCCTTCTAATTTGATGAAGAGTGAAATATCATATGATCATTAAAGATTCTCACCGATGATTGCATTAGTGGAATTGAGGAAGCACTGCTCCTACTTTCATTGGTTACCTACCAATTTCTTCGAAAGCTTAACATGCAAATGTGTTGTTTTCTATAGCTTATGTCCATTAGGATTTCAATTTCACGTTATTTGATTTTAATTTCATGTTATTTTCTTTAAGTTCTTGTTATTTTCTTTATTAACCCCCTTATTAGAATAGGATTTCATACTGGTTGCACGGTTAGATTGCATTCATAAAAAACATAAAAATACAAAAACATAGTTCTCTTTCAGTGTTTTTTTTTTGAAATAGTGTGCAGATTCTACATTCCATCCAAAATCAAAATGAACCAGCAAAGGCCTCCTCATGAACATTCACATTTATCTTCAACTGAGCAAATTCCAATAGGTCACAAGATCGCCCAAAACCTTGGAGCCAATTCACAAAATCAGCTTTTCAAGAGAGGAGTTCGCAAGAATTCATGTCGTTTAGCATCGTGTAAAATGACAACTCAACAGAACCTAGGGAGAGTTAGATGTGGTGGAGGTCTAAGGGATCATAATAGCAAGGTGGTGGATGATGTGGTCATTCCTATAGGTTCCTCTACTAGTCATCGGGTTGAAGTGGCAGTGGCCTTGTTCATTGTTAGAAAGGAAGTGGAAACTGGTTATCAGAAGTTATGGTTGGAAGGGGATTATTTAAACATTATTAACATGTTGGAATAACAATTATTCAGTGACATGGAATATTGAAGTGATAATTGGAGAAGTTAAAAAACTCCTTAATCATTTTGAAAAAAAAATAATTTCCCATAACTATCGTGAAGGTAACAGGGTTGCCAACTAGATTGGCAACAAAGTTATTGGTACAAACAAGTTGGTGACGTGGGTAGATGACCTATGCAAAGAGGTCAATTTGAAGATGCTTATTCATTATGATGGAATAAATGCAATGGAAGAAAGGATCAATTAATTATCTTTTTTAAAATGAAGGTTTTGGATTAAGGTAAAAATAGGTTTTGAGGGGACTTGAAACCCCTTTCAGAAAAACAAAAGATCTACAAAATAGTATCCACCTAGTTTTATAAGGATCGAGAACGTACAAAACCTAAAACCTAAATAGTAGCATATAAACAAAAAACTAGCTAGAAAGTAAAACCAGGGTAAAAGACAACCAAGATAGAGATACAAAACCAGAAACCCAGACCAACGACCAGGACTAGTAGAAGAAAAATGGTACAAAACCCTATCACTAAAGCTCCTCCATAAACTTAGTCAAATCTTTGGAAGTATCAAAAACCCCTTGAAGGAGATCCTTGGCATTGGAAAAATGGGCAGCTTTAATGGACATTTGAGTGCTCTACCTTGTCCTTTGGCTAGGACCACCAATCATTTAGGCATGCATAGGAGAAATAATTTCTTCATTGCTCATCCTGCCTAAACTAACCACCACTTCACATAAACTAGTAGTGATCATGTCCATCTATTATCTACTATCCTTGACCAATTGTCTCAGGCCAACTTCATAGGCCATCAGTTTCTCAGGAATGTTCTTGATTTTCCCTTCAAGCTCAATTCTTTTATTTCTTTCAATATCTAGATTCCTCTGCAACTCTTTAACACTTTTCTTTAAGGTAATGATTTCATTATAGAGCCATGAATCAACCTGCAGAGTCACATCCACCTTCATTTTAGCTTTATCCTAGTCTCCTCATCCACAATCTTCAACTCATGGTGACCAATATCAATATGGGCCTCTTTCGACATAGATTTTGTATCCTCAGCAAAATACTTCTCCTCCTTATTAATCCTCTGGGTAGTTTCAATAGTATTTAGCTTATGGTTAGTAAGCATCATATTATCATTATTTTTGGTTTCTATCTAGCACACCTCTTCCTCAATAGCTTCATTAGTGGGTATATTATCTATCAACTTAATAACTTTGCCCTTTAAGGAGATCAAAGAATTGTCTAGGTTCTTTATTTCAGGGTTTAGAGAGCCCACATTACTCCTCGTCCTACCAGACTTAGCCATAGTATCATCCTAACTACCTAAGTACCCATCATTATTCGAGCTAAAATCTCCACTCTTCATTTCTCCTTCCTTGTCTTCCCCATTCTCTACTTTTGTGGTACTCTTTTTCCTCTTCTAGGTTATCTTCTCTTACCTTGGGTATGTTCTTACTTTTACCTTCACCTTCAACCTTCCTATTTTTCTTTTTCTTTGCACTTTCCTTCTCACTAGCCCAATCGCTATCTAACTTAGTATCCATGTCCTTTATCTCCTCAATTTTAACATTGTGCATTTTGACTTTTTTAGCACTAGATTTATCCCAAATTTCCTTCCCACATGTCTTCTTTCTTTTACCATCAAAAGGAGAGAGCTTCATAGCATTCTCTCTACAGTATTTCTTAATAAGAAGGATCAGTCCTTCATGGAGAACAGGCCTAGAATTTTTTTTCCTATGTGCATTGAGGTTATTTAACAAGGAATATTTCAAGTAGAACAGAAAAGAAACCTTTTTCTTATATCTAAAGTGATTTTTTAAAAAGAACAATGGAAATTATGCACTCTTTTGGACCTCCCATCAAGGATAAAATACTCATGAATGTAGGACAAAACATCTTGCCACAAGACCTTAATCTGGTCAAGATCGAAGAAGTCCCCTTCTGTAACCAGTTTTCTTTCTTCTTCAGGGTTCTTCAAAAAAAATAGGGCAGCATTCAAGATTTTAGTCTCTTTCTTGAATTTTATTCCCCCAGTAGAAAGCCTAGTAATTTCCATAATAAACTCTTATGTGATAGTCATAGGAACCCCATGCAAAGTCACAATTTCCATAGCCCAATTTCTAAAAAATTCTTCAGTAATATGGTGTTTGTAGCTATACAATCTTTCAAGGTAAATAGTAATCTTACCTTTAAGAATGTTCCAGACCGTCATTTTCTCCTTCCAATGCTTACAGTTCATAGGCTCTTGCTTCCTCGGCTCACCACCCATTCTGTAAACCATGCCAATCACCAAATTCCTAAAATAAAGAAATATTTTACAAGAGCCAAAAAATCAATCTTTCTCTTTACATTCCAAAATCACCCACAATACGTGTGAATCTAAGAAGGTAATAATTAAGATGTACCTTCTCAAAAAAAGAATATCACTATCATTAAAGTCATAGCTTCCTTCGATATTTGAAAAAAACTTAATTAAATTTTGCATTAAATTCAGCTTTGATTGTATTTGTCCCTTCAAGGTTAATGATCACCTTTAAATCCACTTCCTTGCTTAGTTCATCCATCCATGAGAGTGGTCTATCCTTACCCCCTGCTTTGATGGCAATCTAATCAGCAACCCTATTACCCTCACGGTAAATATGGGTGATAATAAATTTTTCAAAATTATTAAGAATATTTTTTATTTCTTTAATAATCATTTCAATATTCCAAGTAACTAAATAATTATTATTAAGCAAATTAACAATATTCAAAGAGTCCCCTTCCAACCATAGTTTTTGAATACTAGTTTCCATAGCCCTACGAACAATAAACAAAGTCATAGCCACTTCCTCCCTGTGACTATTAGTAGTACCAATAGTAATATCCATAGCATCCACCACTCTACAGTTATGATCTTTGAGAACTCCTCCACACCCAGCTCTCCCTTGATTACCTTTAGCATATCTATCAAAATTAGCTTGTATCCTCATACTTGGAGATGATTTCCAGATCACTCCCTCCCTACTAGTATTATCTTTAATCTCTTTGCATCTCATTGGATGATTCATATCAAATTTACCAACATTTTTGTTTTGATTAAGGAAATTTTCCTTGAGAACCCTAAGGATTCTTTGGCCAACCACCCAAGCAGGACATTCTTTATCTCTAAATATTCTATTATTTCTTTCTTTCTAGAGTCTCCAACACAAGTGCAGAAGAGAAAAGTTCCAAAGGGATCAAACTAAAGAACCATTTGTAGGGCATTTCCAGCCAAAAAAAATCCATAAGGTCACTGGGTTGAACCCATTGAAGATTCCCCTACTCCATAAGGATATTCTAGGCACTATGACTATGACTGTAATGAAGGAAAAGGCTATTACTATCTTCATTTTCCTTTTTACAAAAAAATGCATCTATTAACTATATATATATACCCCTTTTATGGAGATTTTATATAGTTAGGATTTTGTTTTGAAGGGATATCCAAAAGAAAATTTCAATCTTAGGGATTAGACTCTTCCTCCAAGCTTTGGACCAAGGAGGGTATAGAACATTAGAATCAGAATTGAAAATAGAGGCCACTTTATAATTTCCACTTGGGTCAGAACCCGAAACAAGAGAGTCTTTCTTGTCCCTATGAAGGCAAAAGGTATTGAGAGAGGTTTTAATAAACAATAGGTCAAGACTAATTTCCACAAGATTCACCCATCCATCATTCCTCGAATAGTCAGAAACATAACACCATAGGTCTACTTGCTTCTTTCAATAGAAAAGACATCAAAGTAAACCTGATTCAATAGAATAGCCAGAATCTAGATGTCCTCCCAAAACTTTGTCATTCTTTCATCTCCCAATTTCTATATGCATCCTTTTTAAAGAATATCTTTTACTCCTTGTACATCATTCCATATAGCAAAAGAGTTAATAATCCCAGGATAATTCAAGTACTTAGAGAGAGAATGGGCATTTTCAAGATATCTGTGCTTCCATATAGTACTCCATTCCTTGTCTTCCTAATAAAGTTTCTACCCTTGCTTAGCTAATAGAGCTTTATTCATACTTGTAATGTTCCTAATACCAAGTCCTCCTTCATATTTAGGCTAACAAATATTATCCCAAGCAATTAATGGAATTATTTTTCTTTCTTTCAATCTGGTCTATAAAAAATTCTTTTGGATCTTATCAATTGCTTCTGCATATTTACTTGGAATTTTAAAGAGGCTAAGGGCATAGGTAGGAAGGCTTTGGAGAGCCAACTTAAAAAGGGTAACTTTACCAGCTTGACTAAGCCTATTTCCTTTCCAACCTACCAGTTTTTTGTTAACCTTCTCAACTAGTTTCTCCCAAAAGGAATCAGGGGATTTTGGGCCCAGATGTTGTTTTAAATGAAGGTTTTTGTGGTACTAATGATGGGAATAATCATTTTTTGAGGGATTGCCTCTTCATTATTGCCCTCTTTACTTTGCACATTTTCTGGGTGATTTTGGAAAGAGAGTTAAAAGGTTGCAAGTTTTGTTTTTGCATTTTTTTTTCCTACTGTGGATATTTTTCTTTTCATCTAGTGAAAAAGATGGGTGGTGAGTTGAGGAAGCAGGAGCCAACTAACTGTAAGCACTAGAAAGAGAAGGTTGTGGTATGGAATATTCTTCAAAAGATTAAGGTTAATGTCTAACTTGAGAAATTGCATGGCTTTAAAACTTATATCAATGAGGAATTTTTTTTAAGTTGGATGGGGGAGAAAGTGTCTTTGCACTAGGTGTGTCTCTGTCAAAAGAGTTTATAGCTAAGATTACTAAGCTTCCAATGGGGGGAATTAAATTTTAAAAAGAGATTAAAATTTTTAATGTTGCACTTAAGAAATTTATGAAAACCCCAAAGAAGAAAGGAAATTGGTGAAGGAGGTGGATTTCTTTGATCTTGACTAGACATGTGCACAATTTCCACTTTGTTTTTTGCTAACCATTTTAGATACAAGGATAGGGCTTCCTTCCCCTTTTACCTAAAGTATTCCCTATTAAATCGACTTAGTTCTCATAGGAGATAAGGGAGTAGGTCCGTCCTTCATGAAGGGCTAATTTTGTTAATTGAAGAATACTACAAAGAGCATGTTGTGAAATCATCTCCTTCAAAGGGGAAAAGAAAGAAGATTTATGTGAAGGACACTCTAGATAATTCTAGTGCAAAAAAAATAAGGACTCATAATGTAAAGATTAAGGAGATAAGCTAGGAGGGAATGGAAATAGAATCGAATAGTGACTCAGAAGGGGATGAGGAAGGGGTCAAGCAAAAGAAAAATAAGAAGAGGAAGGAGGTAGGAAAAATCAAGATATGTAAGAAAGATGACAGACCTAAAGAAATCTTTGAGGATGACAAGGGTGCTTTGGAGATGAAGAACAATGAAGAAGAGGAGAGGGAAACAAAGATTGGAAATTATAGCTCAACAATGAAGGGTATTATGGTAGTTAGGGTGACTCTTTGGTTAAATCTAGTGATACGAGAAGAAATGTGGGAACTTTGGATTAGAGAATGAAGGAATAGATTGTGTCTTTGAATTCCTCTAAGGACAATGATGTGACTTTTAAGGAGAATCTATTGACCCCTAAAGCTAGTCAGGAGAAGGGACATTTTGTGAATACTAACAAAATTGATATGAATACTTGTCCTATTTCTCATGAGCCAAAAATTGATGATGATCATAAGGTTAAGAAAGAGAAAGGGACTTCCACTGTGGAGAGCGAGTTAAGGCCTGAAGATGTCCATGATGACATTGATTATCCTGGGGATAATACTACTGATGAGGATAATGGGGAGGGGAAGGTCAGTATAAGAATTATGTTTCTCCACAAAGACAAATTGAAGGAAGATGCCTCCCTTTAGGTTGACTCTTGGCTTTATAATAAGATCATCTCCCTGAAGAAAAATGTGAGAGAATTGTAGGACAACCTAGAAAATGAGAAAAACAAAAGAATTGAGCTAGAAAGTAAAGTTGGGAACATCTAGAGAAACTCATAGCCTATAAAAAAAGGCTCAAAAAATTGGTTAAGAACATTAGACAATAAATGGACATGATTACCTCTATAGCTTGTGTATGGCGACGGTGGCGATTATTGGTAAGAGAAGCAATGAGGAAATCATCTCCCATGTAACTTCCCAGTTGCTTGGTGGCCCAAACAAGAGGACAAGGCAGAGCACAAAAAGGGCCATTAAAGTTTCTCCTAGTTCAATTGTCAAAGACCTCCTCCAAGATGTTTTCAGTACTGGTAAAGAATTGACTAAGGAAAAAAAGGTGTCGATGTAAGTTCTATGTTTTTTTGTAGGTTCTAGTTGTTGGTTGGGGTTTTTGGTCCTAGTTATTTCTATTGGATGTTTTTCAATTTTTCTTTTTCATCTTTTTTATTGTATGTTTGACTGTATTTAGATTCTAGGTCCTTGTAAAACCTGATTTTTTGGGTTGTTGTCATTATTGTAGGTTCCAGGCCCTTTTAAAACCTGGTGGGACTTTTATCTTTCTTATCTAGCTTTTTATTGGTTGTATGGGGTTTCAAGTTCCCTCAAATTTTTTTTTTACTATAATCCAAAACAAATCATCTAATAGAAAGCCATCAAACAGTGTTCCCATCAATTTACCTGAATGAATACCCTGTAGTTTTGAGGTTCATACTCCATTATCACCAGCTTCAAGCTACCTTCACTTGACTTAATGAAGCAACTAATTTGTGATAAAGAAAAGATAAATTGTGTGTATTATATAAATTTGAAGAAAACATCATATCACAACCTTGAAAATTCCCACTATACCAAACAAACTTGTGTGAAAAATATGCATTAAGTGAAATGACTAGGATATAAAAAAACTTTTTGTTTTCCTACTACAAAATGATACTTTAAAGTAAAGATCATGGTATAGTGGATTTGAATAAATCTTAGCTTTAACCTTTCATGATGACATAATTTGGTGAACTTATGTCATAGTGTCACCATAAAATAACACTAAATATCATGATTAAGCTAGCATCATGGCTCACATGTTTTTTAGTTATTTTATCAACCCCATCCTCTAAATAATAATAAGATCAAAAGTGTTGGAAATTTAACAATAGATAGGTGATTGAGAAGGGGGTGAATGAGGAACCACTTCAAACTTAGATTACTTTTTCCTTTCTTTATTAGATTGTCTAATCTATTGTCATGCATGAAACATAAAGCAATAAAAAAATCAAAACCATTACACTTTGACACAATGTTTGGTAACCTAGAAGCCCTCCAGGGTGAAGGTGATACTGGGGTGGGGATGACACCCATAATACTTCACTACTACAGTAATAAATTTGGCTTGTTAGGGCTTATTATTGATCACTTCTAGTAATCTACTCTTTTAGGAGTATAAAGGACTGCGACTCCACCTTGTAAAAGGATTTTACAATACAATGAAGCATTTACTCTATTAGGAGATTTTACAAATGACTGTAAGGTCCACCTTGTTAGAGGATTTTACCTAATGCAACTATTGGGATGCAATCAACAACATAATCCTTTGTTTGTAACTTTATTTGTTGATTCAAATCCTCTATTGAAGTTTGGTATCACCTAACTGTGATAGATGTGTCTCTACTCTGCCCTTCTATATTGCTTAGTAGCCACAAGTCTTAACTACCAATCAATCTAATATTCTTTGCACTTTCTTTTCTTCCATTTTATTCCATCTTCCTTTTATTACACTTTTTATACACACACTCTTTGACAAAACATTACATCTTTCTTATATAGCTATCCAACCAATATTTTCATTCCAGCTTGACTTCAAATGAAAAGGTGCCCTTTCAATAATCAAATTACATCTTTAAGTTAGTTGATGTTGATTCTCAGTTCAAACTATATACTTGGGTGATATGTTGATTCTCAAGTGATACAATGTACTTAGGTAATACTCTGGCACTTAGGTATCACTGGATGCTTGGGTGATATTATGTACTCAGGTTACAATGCTTGCCTTGATTGTATTCGATTCTCGAGTGATACAATGTACTTAGGTTACACTACTTGCCTTGATTACATTAGATGCTTGATTCATGCTGAACAATCAGTGAACACTACTAGCTCAATTAACACTTGATGCTTGTTCCATATGGTGGTGCTCGGTTAACATAAGATCTTCTCAATCTACTTGGGCTACACTAAAAACATGTTGACTAGAGGAAAGCTTGGTTGCAGTATTAACCAACCTTCCTAAATAATGACTAAAATTTTTGGCACTAATTGACATTATGTCTTGCCATAGGGTCAATAATATCCCCCTTTGGCATTAGTGAAAAAAACACTTATCATGTACAGTTTTTTCTTTCCAAAAACTTGTAATTGAATATTTTTAATCAAACTCCCCCTTTCCATATACTCAGATCTAAAATTCAGTTTGAATTGAAAACTATGGCTCAATTATAACTGAATTAAATTTTAATTTTCCAAAAATGTTTCTGTTTAATTGTACATCTTCTTTATATATTCTTTATATATTCTTGCTTGTTTGCTCTCTATATACATAGATGTTTTCCTCTATACATTTCCCCCCTTGTTTTTGTTACAAATGCTAAAAACATGACTTTACAAGTTTATACCAAAATGATGAAGGAAATTTTTGTCATAAAAGTTTGCACCCTTGTCCAAAGTTTTTACCTAAGGACAACCTTGTGAAACATGGAAACAACCTCCAAGCTGTGGGACTTGAACTATGAGGTTGAATCTCTAGAGAAGGTCGGCTTCCTTTGCTATCAAGGTGCACCTAAGTACACTTGGAGAGGAAAAGGCAGAAGGAATTCATGAAAGAAAATCTACCTATTCTAACCTAAAGGGATGATGCACCAAAGTAGAGTGTTTAAACTAATCTTTGCCCATACATGCACTTATGAACCATCATGACACCAAAAGATATACACATCTAGGCTTGTTTTAATCTAACAATCACATGCAGATCAGAAAACCTAAATAAATGACACAAGGAAGAAGAGAATTCACTTATATATCATTCATAGGCCAAAAGGAGATACAGTCATGCAAGATTGCAGATATCCACAATACACTAATGAGAGGCAATTAGGTCTTGCACAAAACATAAATGGCTAGAGAGATAAGATAGAATTTCATATAAGTTTAGAGGCAAAGGGAATTTACAGTGAACTTGCAAAGCAATATCAGAGAAAATAGAGAGGAGTCAACCTTTATAAAATTTACAAAAACTTCCTTTATAGCTCAAGCATAACTAAGATATTTCTAACTAAAGTTACTCCACAATGATTGTCTTAAATGTTTCAAAGAAAAATCATACAGATCTGGGAAAATCTAATCTTGGTACAAATTCAAATACAATGAGATTTAATATTTTGCCAAAACAGAGCCCTGAGAAGATGGAACAGTGTCATTTAAGTCACTCTGACTAAGCAGATGGATAAAAAAAAGTGGTAGAGGGTTTTCCTTTGTTCAGTGGGCACAACATTCATTGGAAAGTGGTTGGAATTAATCATGAAGATCAGATCATGTAGAAAACCATCTCTTTTTCCCCATTTCTAGCTTATGAATCAGCAAAATCAGCAGGTCAACCCAGTCATGCAACTAGAAAGAACCATGTCGACCAATATTCTTTTATTTTTTATTTTTTTTACCACCTCATGAAGTTTGGATGTGTTCGACCATAAAACCTACTAATTGCACCAACTTTTAACTTAACTGCAACGGTTTATAATATTGTTAGTTCTAATTGTGATGTCAACCTAACTATGTCTACCAAACTGGGCCTACCAAGACACGTGGCAAGACCTCACTATGTCGCTATAGCTAAAGTTCAATCATTTTCTCATAGCAAAAAAGTGAGAAACGTCGATCTTCCTCCATTTGACAGCCTCAAAGGTATACCCAACCTGTCAGTGCAGCAACCAATAGAATCATGACCCCTTTCCAACCCATTTGACACTGACCCACCACATCACAGCCCACAAAAGGAATGGACCCACCTACCACATGGCAACTAATCACTTTGTGACTATAACTAAAGATCAAGAAACTTCTCAAAGCAACAAAGCAACTACCCTTGATCTATTTGCATTAGATGGTAGAAAGTAGAGAAAAAAAAATGTGGCCCATGACCTTGACATGTTAGAGGCTTAGTCAATGAAAATCCCATTGTATGCAACATGCTTTGATAGCTTGTCCACCCCACTGCAGCCCACCAAACTAAACGGACCCACCTACCACATGGCAACTCATCGCTTTGTCGCTATAACTAAAGATCGAGCAACTTCTCAAAGTGACAAAACAAACACCCTTGATCTATTTGTATCGGATGACAAAAATAAATTGACCCACCTCCTTGTAGAGTCAGCATCTCAAGCAATGAGAAACCAACAAAATGCCAAAGTGTTCTGACAACTGTCTGATGTTCTAACAAGAAGGGTCGACCAAAAATCAAAGTCAAACCATCATTATGTCACATGAAATAACTCCCTCATATCTCTACATAGTGACATAATGATGATCGTCGATGATGAAAGATCTGACGGTGGAGAAGTTGTGGGGGCCCAAAAAGATGACTTAGAAAAAAAATAGGAAATACAATAAGGTTTTTTTTCATTTTTTTTTGTATTTCCATTGGCATTTAAATATTTAAAAGTGGGAAGTGACCTTTGGGTGGGCTTAGACATTTAAATTCAATTTTTTGGTGGGAGGCAAATATGGTTAATAGAAATCATGACGCACTTTCAAAATTATAGACATTGCTTCATCGCAATTTTCTTGCAATACCTTCAATATGTGTATTTCAATCTAAACCTCTATTAATAACTCCATCAAGTAATCTGTAACTGAGAGATTTGTGTCGGAAACCAATGTCTTAGCATGTGTAAGTTTTTTTTGCATTATATCCATGTGGGGAAGTATCATACTCTAAATATCTATTAATGATGCCCTAATCCTAGCTTCTTCCCTTAGAAATTCAGCCTATAAATATGTCAAAAAACTAAACCTTCACAAATTTATTGGAGCTAGTACTTGGGTCAAGTGCTAACTAACTAGCACTATTCTTCAAATCCTCATAAATCTTGGACAATTGATCTTTTATTTCCTTTGTGAAATTTGATGTATCACACAATTTTGTGAATAAGGATACCGCATTATTTACAACTCATAATGTAGCAATGAGAGTGGACAATTCCATTTGATCAATGGAAATCTTCTTAGCTACATTTTCCAAAACTTTATTATCAAATTTCCTTTCTACTCTTTGTAGAAGTTTTTCCTAACCATCTATGTCTTTATTGAACTTATGTATAATACAAATTAATTTCTCTATAATAGGGGCCTTATTTTTTACCTCTATTTGAATTACATCCAAGAATATTTCCTTGATGTCTTCAAGAACCTTTCATCTATCTCTTTTTGCCTTAAGTTTTGTTGTTGAGCCCTTTTTCTCTAGAATTCACTCTGGATTTCCATTTGTTCAGCAAAGAGAATTGATTGATCCCAAATTGGAATCACAATCTCCTTATCAAGATCAATTTCTTCTATTGCCTTTCCTTTTTCTTTGACCTTGGCACTCAGTGAAAGTATCATTTCTTTTCCTTTTCTTTCATCTGTCTTCTCCTCACTCGGTTGACTCTTGGCTTCTTTTTTGGTTCCTTTAGCTTCTTTGTTAACTGTGCTTACATGTATATTAATTTCTTGCTCGGCTAAGCTTGGCCCAAAGTTAGTTTGATTTTTTTGCTTGGTTCCTACTTGGATGGATGTAGAAATTTCCTTTTCCTTCTCTATATTTTGTGCCACAAAATTATTGGAGCTAGTACTTGGGTCAATTGCTAACTGACTAGCATTGTTCTTCAAATCCTCATAAATCTTGGACAATTGATCTTTTATTTCCTTTTTGAAATTTGATGTATCACACAATTTCGTGAATAAGGATATAACATTATTTACAAGCCCTTCTAATATAGCAATGAGAATGGACAATTCCACTTGATCAATGGAAATATTCTTAGCTACATTTTCCAAAACTTTATTATGAGATTTCCTTTCTGATCTTTGTAGAAGTTTTTCCTAACCACCTATGTCTTTATTGAACTTATGTATCATATCAATTAATTTATCTATAATAGGGGCTTTATTTTTTACCTCTATTTGAATTACATCCAAGAATATGTCCTTGATGTCTTCAAGAACCTTTCCTCTATCTCTTTCCACTTTAAGTTTTTGTTGTTGAGCCCTTTTTCTCTAGAATTCACTATGGATTTCCATTTGTTCAGTAGAGAGAATTGATTGATCCCAATTTGGAATCACAATCTCCTTATCAAGATCAATTTTTTATGTTGCCTTTCATTTTTCTTTGACCTTGGCACTCAGTGAAAGTATAACTTCTTCTCCTTTGCTTTCATCTATCTTCTCCTTGCTTGGTTAACTCTTGGCTTCTTCTTTGGTTCCTTTGGCTTCTTTTTCAACTGTGCTTACATCTATATTAATTTCTTACTTAGTTAAGCTTGGACCAAAGTTAGTTTGAGTTTTTTGCTTGGTTCCTACTTGGGTGGATGTAGAAATGTCCTTTTCCTTCTCTATATTGTGTGCCTTCTTTGCACTTGATGAAACAATGACTTGGTTTGAAGAAGTGGGTAGGGAAGCTATTACCTTAGCTTCCTGAATCTTAGAGTTAGATTCTTCTATTGTTTGTACACTTGGTATTGCATCCTTAACTCCTTTTTTATTTACCTCAAAAATAGTTTTCCTCATTTTTTTGTGGATTGTACAAATTCTTCTATTTTATTTGACAAAATTTGGAAATATTTAAATCCAAGAGTTTTTCTATTTCCATGTTTGGTCAATGCTTTCTTGACTTCTTCTTTAGTAAAGTGTGGCATAACACTTTTCAATGTTTTTTCTCTAATGTCTCTTTTAGTATTTACAACATTTTTCCATCTATGTGACACTTCCTTAAGTAAGGCATATGGAGCTTGGCTTTTTAATTCATTTGGATCATATTTTAGTTTGTTCATCTTCTCAACCAAAGCATCTTCTATTTGTTTCTTCTCCTCCTTGCATTTGGATTCATATATGAAGTACTTAAATCTAGCCATGTTGCTTCCTTCTCTTATTATTTTCAATTGTTGCTCAAAGGATGGGGGGGCCTTCTTTAGTTTGATGTTCTAAGCTTCGTCTTCCTCATCATCATCATCCTAAAGCTTTATCTTTCTCCTTAGCCTTGTAAGCTTGATAGTGGTGATGATAGGAGTTGTTCCTTCTTAGATGTAGTCTTCTTTGGTGTTGCCTTAATCATTACTTTCCCTTTCTTCTTTGGAGGTTCTTCTTCCTCATCACTGGACCTTCTCTCTTCATCCTCTCCTCTTCCTTCTATAAGCATGAGAGGGTCATCCTTCTTGTCAAATTTCTTCTAAATATTTTTCATTCTTTTCTTTCCTCTCTTCAATATTTGAGGAATCTTTATTTCTAGAGATATTCTGGTTTTAGCCTCTTCATAGGTGCCAAAGTAAATGGCCTTGGGGTCAGTTGGCTCATTTAGTAAAGCCTCAATAATGTCCCTACTATCATCAATATTCACTTCATAGCCAATGGTTTTACCCATGAAATCCTAGGTATGATTGCTTGAATATGAGTTTTATCACAGTCAACTAGGAAGAAAATATGTCATTCATATTGATCAACCAGTTGTTGAGGGATCCTAGATCTTTTCTACTTCTTATCCTTAAAGTTCTCAAAATATGCATCCATAATTCCATCAAAATTATCTTCTAAATTATTGATGAATTCATTATCTAATAGATAACTAGTCTATCATTGTTCCAAAGCATATTACCCTTGGAAGGAAAGAATTTTTTCATATAGAAAAATAAACATACCAATAAAGACCTAAAATTATAAACATTCTTCTTTGATTCTTGGATGCTCTTCATGTTCTTGCTTAATTGAATTAGTTATAACTTAGCTAGGTCATAAGATAGATTGTTCTTCATAATCTTGAATGCTAGGTTGATTGCCTCACAAGATATGTTGTTGCGTCTAATCAAGCTATAGATTTTGTGGGTAGTGACATGGATGTCAAACATGATTTCATTGCCTGTAACATTGTTCAATTTCATACCTCTTCCATCCCACTCAGCTAGAGTTTTCTTTCCAAGCTCACATCAAGCTAGGGTTTAATTGGTAGTTCTAGGTCTATCCAACATAGGGTAACCCATGACTCTATGGATCATCTTCTTCATGATCTTCACTAGTTTCTCAAGCCAAGAAGACATATAATGAACCCTACTCAAAATATATATGATCTACTTAATTTGGAAATTATGTGTCATATGTAGTACATGAGTCAAACCCTTAACTTCAAAATGCCTATGCTTGAGTTTCAACACTTCATTCCCACATAGTGCACCAAATGCTTCATCCATCTTGAATGTACCTAATTCATAAATTTTGCATTGGTAAAATGACCTAATATTATGAATTAACAATACCTTTAGAGGGATGATTGAGTGAGCTCCCATGGGGTCTTTCTCCAAAGGTATTGTGGGACATAGCTTAAATTTAGGTGCATCACAAACTACATTCTTTGTCAACATTTAAAAACCCTTCTTTTCCTTTGCATTAGAGACGGATGACATTTCATTCAGTTAATGAAGACTTTCAATGAAAGATCACCTTGCTAAATAATACTCCTTCCAATTCACTTTCTCATGCATGCAATTAGATTAGAATACTCATGAAGGATTAATTGCTAATTAAGGATTAAGTTTTATTGGTTACTGATTCATCCCTGCCCTCTTAGTAACTTAGCCTATCATATATATTTCCAACAATTGGTATCAGAGCTTTCTAGTTCTCAGAGAAAAGTTTGACAGCTTGAGAAAAGATTAGAAGCTATGAAGGTATTCAGACTTGATAAGGCTATTGATAATGAGAAGCTAGATTTGGAATTGGCTATTTGACAATTCAAGAAAGCAAAGGAGCAGCTTTCTCAATCTCTAAAAAGAAGAAAAGATCTTGCAATCTAGATGAATGACCAACTCTACATTAAAGAAAGAATTGAAGACATCCACTCAAGAAATTTAGATGAAGCTGATGAAGCAATCAAAGAACTATCAAAAAAGAATGGTATTCTTCAAGAAGAAGTAAGAAAACTAAGAAGAGAGCAAGAAATTCAGTTAGTTAGATTATGTGAAGTCATGGAAGAGAAAAATAAGATAAAAGAAGAGATAGAAGGTAAGAACGATAAAATTCAGCACCTATCCCTTCTGCAAATAGACTTCATTGATAAGCTCACTAATGCAAATGAAGAAATAATGAATCTAAGATCAAAGAATGAAATATTATAGAATGATTTAGACATTGCAAAGAAAACCAATGAAAGGATGATGAAATCTCAAGCAGATATGAATCAATTGAATGATCAAAGTCATTACAAACAAAAAGGAAAAGCAGGAATTGGATATACAAAAAAAGTTGAATCATCCAAGAAAGGAGCTCAAAAGAATCAAAGACCTACTTATAGTCACTGTGGTAAGATAGGTCATACATCAAACAAATGTTAGAGCAATGGGAAAGCTAAATTCAATGGAAAATGCTACAATTACAATCAACATGGACATAGAGCTAATGAATACAAAGACAAACCTAAATTTGAAGGCAAATGTCACAAATGTAAGAAGCATGGGCACAAATCTTCTGAATGCAAAACTAAGATATTGAACCTAGCAGAATAGATTATAAAAGTTATATTTGGTTGGGACTATAATACTTGGTGCAGGTGTCATTACTATGGAGAAATTGGACACATTGAAATGAATTGTGTAAAATATCACATGAGAACAAGAGACACTACCAAAAGATGTTTTATTTGTACAAAACTTGGTCATCTTGCCAAGAACTATATGAATACTAGAAGAATAGAAGATGAAAAGAAGGCAAAAGCTGATAACATCATAAAGCAGATGAGACAACAATGAATTCCAAAATCTACTAAGAATGCAAGTCTGAGCAATAATGAAAATGTCACTCAACAATGGATTCCAAAATCCACCTGATCTCTCAAAGGAAAATTGGAACTAGGATTCTGAAGAAGATATCTCACATCAGTTCTAATCGGCAGAATGAAAAATCCATATTAGCATAAAAGATGCAAAGGGGTCACCGACTATTCAAATGATGCCATTCATTATCAAGTAAAGTCAGGTTACAGACCTTACTGAGTGAGGTCAGGTTATAAGACCCTCCTAAGGAAGGTCAGGAGCTATTATCTATTGTGTGGTTACCGAGTCATGGATGACTCTATCAAGTATTCAATGCAAGTGAAGTGGATGACAGTCTGTCATTTGAGCAAACAATCATACCAGGAATTTAAGGTGATCGAAAGGCAAAAATTGATAAAAGGATAGAATCAAATTCATTTCTCATCATGAATCTTCAAGAGCTATCTGTGCAAAGCAAAAATTAGAGCATTCAAGTAATTCAAGCATGTTATTGAAGATTTTTTTGTTCTCTTGAACCCTACCAAGCAAAGATGGCATCCACTAGTAGAAAATCCAAGAAAGGCTTAGATATGTTAGTTCAAGGCATGGAATGGAAGGCACCAGACTTTAAGTTGAGTCCTACCATCAAGGAAACCCTAGATCCAAGCGAAGCTCAATCCCAAATTACACCAAAGATATTAAAGAAAAACTTTCTAAGATTGATGAAGATCTGAAGGCAAGTGCACAATAGTTGCAAGTTGACCCGAGTTATAGCTCTGCCTACTACACAAAGATCATATTCTTAATTGATATGCAGGAAGAATTGTTGAGAGAAGAAGCCAGAATAAGAGCTATATTGATAGACATTCAAAGCATGATTCTTCCACACATGGATGCATTGTAGAAACATATTGCACATGCCAAAATGCTCATCCATGACAAAAACTTCTCAATTGTAGACCACATGATAGAACTATCAACAAAATTGTAGATTGCATTGCACACATGCAAGGTGTTGCAAGAAAAGTGGGACAAGACAATGGCACTAATTCTAAAGGTACATGCAGATTTCTTGTCACATTTTGGCATTATTGTATAACATATAGCATACATCTTTGGCAATAATGTCAAAAAGGGGGAGAAGATTGTATATTGTAAAGAAGATATATATTATAAAAGGAAGTATACATAAAGGGGGAGAAAATGTATACATAAAATGTGAAAAGATGTAAAGTATATTGTATATTATGTATGGGGGAGCATTATAATATTATACATGTATAGATATTCAGAGATACATCTCTCACAAAACCAATTGTGAAAAATCTCAAAAATAGAGTACTCTACCAAGTTGGAGACACAAGGTGATGAATAAAAGGTATTCTTGGACATTTATTTTGAATTTAGTTTTGACTAATAAGTGTTTTTGTCACTAATGCCAAAGGGGGATTTCGTTGACATTACAATCATGTTTGTTATTAGTGACATACACTTATTCAGATTGTAAGTATCTACCAAGCATATAATACAGTTAACAATGTTAACCAAGCATTTCAAACTCTTCTGAGTTCTAAAGTTGCTACCGAGTCCAAGAAATAGTATTCAATTTGTGTCGAGCAATTTCTACTATAATGGTGATTAGTAGTTTAAACTAGGCTTCATAAGGTTTGTCAAGTTCCTTAGTGAAAACCAAGTTGTGCAGTGCTTGTTGAGCTCATAGTTACAGTAATGTGAATCCAATGTTGACTGAGCCACTCAGTGTTAACCAAGTGGCTCCATTTATACCGAGATCACAGTGATAGCATTTACTGAGCTATGTAGTCAGAATCAAGTGACTCAGTTTATATGATGAATTTTATAGTATTCATCGAGTCACTAGTGTAGACCAAGTTCAAGACTACTTGGATGTGATCAGTATGGACTGAGCTTCTACATCTACCGAGTGCATGATGATGCTAAGCATTGATAGTGGATGTTGAGTATCAAAACCTCACTGAGCTAGTCTTCAGAACTCAAGTTCCTACAGTTGGGTTGACTTTGTTTATTTTGTGTAAACTTGTATTGTAGCCAACTTTATTGATTTATAAATTGGATTGGTATATATGTAGTGTATTGTATCAAGTCCAATGAGATAGTATGAAGTAATCTAACAAGCAGAAAAAAGAAGAAGAGCAAAATACAAGGCTATAGCAGTATAAGGAGAAGCAAAGATGTATCTATCACAGCAAGGTGATCGTTGCACTCAAGGAATCTCATTCAGCAAATCAAGTTGCAGATCAGAGATCAGCTACTATTTCATCCTAACAAGTGGAAGAGTTTAATCCTTTCATAAGGTAGACCTAACAGTCTTTTGTAAAGCATACTTCATTGTATGTTTGTGAATCCTTTGCAAGGTGCACCTAGCAGTCCTTATTGCTCCTAATAGGGCAAATCATCAGAAGTGATCATTGTAAGCCTTAACAAGCCAATTTTATACTACAGTACTAAATCTTATGGGTATCATCCCCACCCTATTTTTACTTTCTATTTGGAAGGTTTCTGGGTGACCAAATTGTGTGTCAAAAGTGTTATGAATGCTTTTATGTTTTCAGTTTCTCATGCATGCAATTAGATCAAAATACTCATGAAGGATTAATTTCTAATTAAGGATTAAGTTTTATTGGTTACTGATTCACCCCTCCCCTCTCATTAACTTAGCCTATCATATATATTTCCAACAATTATGAGGTTAACGAATACATCTTTTCCTTATTGTAAGCTTATGATTAGATCTTTATGTGGTTGGATTATTTATTCTTTGGATTATGTGAGAGCTTTAGTTGATAATACTCCTCATCATTTTCCTAACCTTCATAATCTTACTTCTCCTTCTTCATCTCCTAATACTTCTCAAACATATGTTCAAGCTCAAACCTTAGCTCATGTTGAGTATGTTACTGCATTCCTTGATGAACCTTCTCCTCTTTCTACTTGTATTTAGGAGAATTGTAAATCTCCTTTTATTTCTCCTCTTATTATCATTTCTTATACTACTTTTTCTCATGGGTCTAGTAAAAAATCTCCTCCTATTGAATATTTGACAAATAATTATCCTAAGGGTCATTACATGATTACTAAATTAGGTTACAAGGGCTTATGACTTGGTATTAATTAACGTGGTATTAAAAATCCTATTCATATATCTCATAAGGTAGACAAACATAGTATGAATTATTCTCATTCTAATATAGTGCAAGAATAGACTAGAAGACCTCCTCTTCATCTTCTCTTACCTACTCTTGATCTTGATTATCTTAATGCTCATAGAGATCTGGATTTAAAGGTGTATATTTAAATAATTTTTTCTAAACCAAAATAATTTAACATGCCTCTTGAAGATTCTATTTTTAACATTTTGATGTCCTTTTCACTATGATGATTCTCACACGATTGTCGATCGTATTCAATTTTGTTTGTATGTTAGTGGAAAAGCTTCTCTAGGAATTATTCCTTATACGCATGAGGCATTACAATTTCTTTATTACTTTACTAAATTTTTCTTTCTCTCCTATTGTAGTGGATTCCCCTTTATTTTGTATAATGATTATTTGGAATCTCCCAATAGGCTCATTTTCCTTGTTCCTTTTTGCTGGGGGGCAAGGATTATGTCTTCACTTTCTTCCTAGGGATTTCCTCTTCTTATATATAGGAATTTTACAAAATCTTATGTGTGACCCAAAGTATATTATCCCTTCTTTTCATGCATTTTCTTGAATCAATTTCCTTTCTTAGCACTTGTATTCCCCTTTTATCTTCTTGTGATTTGGTGTCCTTTCAACCTTTTTATTCCTCATTGTATGATGATGTTTGTGTTTCCTTATTTGTGCCTATTATCTCTATTTGTTACATATCTTTTCATTACATGGGTATTGGTTTCCTTCTTCCCTATTATACGTATGTTTATAAGATTTTATTTAGTTGTTATAATGGAATCTTTTCCTCTCATTTCTTCCCTATAGAATGGTATTATTTTATGGAGCATTCTCATATGTGGGTATGTATTTCTTTGTTACATACATGATCATGTGTCTTTGCTTAGCAAAGTATTGTGCATATCTTCGATCTCAATGCTTTTCATATAATGGTCTTCTATAGTTTTCTTCATCTATGATGTTCTTTTCTAGCATATTGCACTACTTGGAATTGATTATCTTATGATGTTTTTCTTTCTTTTATCCCCTCTATGGTATAGCATTATATCTCTTGTGGGATATTGGGCACTTGTGTTTTGTGCATGAATATTAGTTTTTGCCTACAATTCACCCATATACTCTTCAAGATCTTGTTATATAGTCCACCATGGGATCTGTTTTCTTGTCTCATGCTTGGGGAGCAAGAACTTTTGTATATTCTTTATTTTTATTATTCTTTATTTATGAAGAATTGAGTCTTGGCTATGGATTCTCTCATTTTCAAGAGGTGAATGTCCTAATTCATCAACTTGTCTTTATCAAGAACAACTATATATTTTACACACACTTTCCCTTTCTTGGAAACTCTCATCTTTCATCCAAGGATCCCTATTCCACCCATCTTGGGGGTTGAATAGGTTTATTCTTGTTTTCTCCTTGGAGATGTTATCTTGATCAAGCACTCCTCTTAGGTGGAATTTTTGCTATTAATACTTCTCCCTTTTGAGGATCCTCTTTTTATAAGTGATATATCCTTTTCACGATTGTCTATGTTCATAGATATTAAGGGTTAAGGCCCTTCATTATGAACATAGTCTACATTATTCCTTTAAGGATATCTCCTTTTTGCATGAATTAGGTAGCCTCTTCACTTCCTTCTCACACCTATTTGACATGGACATGATAAGGAGGGGGCATACATACGCCTTCCTTGTACTTAATTTTTGCTCTCATGGGGTAGTGAATACAGATTCTTAGGATGACTTAGAGTACTTTATCGCTAAATGCTTGGTATGCTTTCTAATTTATTATCAAATCTATGCATTTCTACTTCATCTTTCTTTTTGCACATGCAAACGCATATGATAAATCTCATAATGGGTAACATAGATAAACTTGTTAAATCTCATTCATGAGTAACACATCCAAATATATATGCTAAATCTCATAATGGGTAATGCAGATAAACTTGCTAAATCTCATTTATGGGTAGCACATAAAAACTTACTAAATCCCAATATAAGTAATGTATTCAAGTACAACATGCTAATGCATTTTCATAAGACCGTGCCACAGTGATACAAAGGATATTGATCTATGAATTTAACTTCAATGGGTTGACTAGCAAGTTAACATGCTATTAGACCTTTAAATGTCATCTTTTGCAACACCTCTCTTGGTGATTTATAGTAGGGTGGGAACTCTACTGGGCGAGGTAATCACTTTTCTCTTCCTTCTCTCTCTTTTGTTTTCATGCTAGTGGAGATAGATCCAAAATCTATGTTATTAATGGTGTTACTCTTTCATTTCTTGTGTCATTATTTATGCTCTTGTAATAGCTTTCCAAATATGATATTAGTGGGTGAGACATTTCTCTTGGTGATTCACAATAGGATGAGACATTTCTCTTAGTGATTCACAATAGGGTGAGACATTTCTCTAGGTGAGAAATATCTTTTGTAACACCTCTCATGGTGATTCATAGTAGGGTGGGTACTCTATTGGGTGAGGTAATCACTTTTCTTTTCCTTCTCTCTCTTTTGCTTGTATGCTAGTGTAGATAGATCCAGAAGCTATGTTATTAATGAAGTTACTCTTGCATTTCTTATGTCATTATTTACGCTCTTATAATAGATTTCCAAATATGATATTAGTGGGTGAGACATTTCTTTAGATGAGGTCTCTCTCACTAGTTGATTTGGATTTCTTTTTAGTACTAACCTATTTGTTGTGTCTTTGTATTTTTAGATTTGTTATCTTTTGTTTTTCTTTGCACCCTAGTCCATGGATGTAGAGTTAGGACCCTTGGTCTTGAGAACTTGTTCCTTCTAATTAAGTGATGTTTTATCTCATTGTGATTCATCATATTCTTCTTTTCTTATTCTCTCTACTCTACCTTGAATGTCGATGGATCTACACTCTCGCTAAAGTGAGATGAGGTCTCTCTCACTAGTTGATTTGGATTTCTTTTTAGTACTAACCTATTTGTTGTGTCTTTGTATTTTTAGATTTGTTATCTTTTGTTTTTCTTTGCACCCTAGTCCATGGATGTAGAGTTAGGACCCTTGGTCTTGAGAACTTGTTCCTTCTAATTAAGTGATGTTTTATCTCATTGTGATTCATCATATTCTTCTTTTCTTATTCTCTCTACTCTACCTTGAATGTCGATGGATCTACACTCTCGCTAAAGTGAGGGCTAAATGTACCATCTTAAATTGGAAGCACCTAAATTTAATGATGGTTTAGCATCCATTTAATGCGAGGTCATCATTCATTTGCATCTTTCTTCCTATTTTCCCTTTTTGTCCTTTCTCCTAGGTGGAATTGGGGTAAAATCTAGTAGATCCTCTTTAAAGCTCCTATTTTCAAGGTGTTAAGCTTGAGGTAGGATCTATCCTCCTAGTTCATCCCTTTCCTTCATCTATCCACTTGGAATCTTCTTCCCCACCAAAATGGATATATTTCAAACTCTGTACCTAATTTCTAGGATTTCAAACCTATTTTGGGATCCCTAAGAGATCTTGAAGGTTCTAGACCTTGGTTGTTAGGGGCATAGTATGCCCTTGATGAGCCAAGAAAGGAAAAATTGTGCCCCTGATATGGACCCATTTTGGCTCCCCTATTTGGGTCTTGTATCTAGATATCTTTGGGGTTTTAACTTCTAGGTAGGTAGCCCTATGAGAGTTCATCAATTCCAAGCTATATGTAAGCACTTCCATTTTTTTGTTTCTCATCGATGATCATCAAGTATTCAAGTTGGCACTCAAGCTTTCAAGTTTTCAAGCATTCAATACATTCAAGCAATTTCTCCATTAAAGATCAAGGCTTCATGTATTCAAGCTATTGAAGGAGTTTTTGCAAGATCTAGAATTTTCAACATTCAAGATTTCCCATCATACATTCAAGATCCTTTGTTGTATCTTCTACATTCATGAAGGTTTTGGTTTCACTTTGATGCCCTTTCTAGGATTTTGAAGTTGAGTCAAAGCTATTGTATCTACATACTTGATTACATTATGAATTCAAGAGCATATTCATATATTTACATTGTTTTATGTTAGATCTATCACTACTACTTTCTAGCATTCCATTCCTATTTCAATTGAAGGGTAATTCCTAAACTAGGGTTTGACTAAGGTAAACCCACCCAACAACAAACAAAAAAATCCTTTATTTTGTAATTTTTAGATCTTAGATGGGTGAACAAGTTACAGATTTGGATAGCCTTTTCAGCTTTCTACAAAACTATGAAATCATAATCAATGCCACACACATTCTATCAAGGTTGATTGGGTCACCCTTGATGCGTCAACTATGACTAGATTGCCCCTGATCATCCAATTTTCCCTTGATAGATTGACGAATGACTTCTAGGTTTTATTTGTTGTACAATTTTCACCCTAGATCTCAGGTTACAATAACTTTTGACATCATTCAACTATTTGTTTTAAAGTTTATATTTCACAAGGTATATGAACTTCCCTTTTTCATTTCAATACATTACTTTTCAACATTATATTATCTATCATCTTTCTTAAATCCTCTTAAGGTGGAGGTGAGAAGGAAATCAACCTGAGTAATTCATTCCTTTTGTACTTAGGTTTTGCATTAATACTTTCCTTTTGTATTAATCAAACCTAATCCAAAGGGGTGGATCTTGGTCTTCCCCCTTCATTTTGTCTATAGGGTGGATTGCTTCCATTTCCCCCCTACACACATTGAAAGCCTCTTATTATTTTGTTATTTGAATAGCACTAGTCAAGTTTAAAATAGGTTCCTTGGATTTAGATTTATCAACAAAACCATCATTTACCACATGTTTATTCTTATCCCGAGGTTTGTTTTTGTCTTTTTCATTACAAGAGTTGTTATTGAAATTGTTGGAATTATCTTTGTTCAATGTTATCTCACCCTTCTTAACCAAAACATCCTTTATGTGAAAAGCACTCTCTACCATAGCATCAAATATAGAAAAGAGTTATTTCATAAGGTTATAATGAAATTTGGGTATAATATTGCTAACAAAGATATCAATTTTCTCATTTTCAGGAATTTTTTGTCAATAACAAGAGTACAATTTCATCCATCTTTGTAAGAATGTGACAAAGGGTTCTCCTTTCTTTTTTTTTATGGTGTACAAGTCAAGCATAGTAACTTGTAAGAATAATATTGAATAAGCCTTTGTACAATCTCATCAAATGACTTGAGTGCAAGTGATATATTGGTGAACTATTCCATGGCTTAGCCACTAAGACCCCTAGGAAAGAGCCTCATGAGATAATTGTGGTCATGCATAAACTTCATACTCAAGACATAAAATTGTCTATGTATGTGATGAGTTGATTGGGTGGGATGATGTGTATCGTAGATGATGTGCTATGATTTTATGTTTTTATGGATGCATCTATGTAATACACTTATGGACTAACATATGTGCTGCAAGATGTGATGTCTTGATATGTGATATAACATTTTGTTGCAAGATGTGATGTGCATTTTTTATCATGATTTATCCATGTACTTATGTAGTATGTGATGTGATGTTATCTTATGCAAATCTCCATGGTATTTTTATGATCTTCATATGTTATCATAAGAAGTCCATGTCTAGGGGAATGAGATGGAACTATAAAATTAGTTCTAAGTTCAAAACACTTTTTGACTTTGAATTTTTATAGGATAAGAAATTATAAGAATAATTTCAGGTCTAAGGGAAGGAGATGGAATAATATAAATATTTCTATGTTCAAAAAACTTTTTGACTTTGGATTTTTTTTCTGATAAGAAATTATCTTTGTGAGGTTGAAATGGTTGATGCATGCTAGGACAACATAAGTGAAGATCAAAGTTCCCATGTCTATCTAAATATTATGATTAATCATGATGATTTCTTCACCATATGGAAATTTTAACCTCTCGTGGATAGGAGAGACTAGAGTTTTCATGAAAGCAATCCAAGGAAGACCAACTATAACTTGAAGCTAATTGGAAGCTAGGTTGACAACAAAGGTGACAACTAAAGATTCTTTATATACTTCTATGGCAAAGCTAATGGAACCATGGGTGAGATAAGTGAAACCCTTGAAATTGTGTATCATAGTGTCAGATTTAGCATAAGAATATTGTTGGAGGTGTCTTGTTTAAAGGTGTTCTTTAGTTTTAACATTCATTGTACAAGAAGGATCTATAAAAGATCCATAAGATGGAAGATTGTTAATCTTTGCAACAATGTAAAGAGAGCTATCAAGTTCCCTAATAGTATTTTTGGGATCAAATGTAATGAAAATATCAAGTGTTGGTTTTATTTTTTTTGTTTGGATTGAAAAATAAGGTTGAAGACATTGTTGGTCTTGGTACATTGTATCATATTATGCAACAATAAGAGGATCAACAATAATTGTGGAAGAATAAGGAAAAGAATGGTTATACTCAATAGTATTGGTAGAATGGGAAGGAAAAGGATTGGTGTAAATGTGCAAGTTAGGGTTGAGAGGGACAACAAATTTGTTTCCTTTATTATCAACACCTTCAACAAATATAACATTAGAGTCAATATGGTCTTAAATAATAGACTTCAAATGGAAACATTTTTTAGTATCATGACTAGGGTGATGATGATATTGCCAAAATACTTTGGGATAATTTTTTTGTCAATTTCTTTTGAAGGATAAATATATTTGATGGGAGGAAATTTTAAGACATTAGCACTAATAAACTTCAAAATCACATTATGAAAAGATTCATAAAGAGATGTAAAATTATGAGAAGGTCTAAAAATATATGACGAAGCAGCCACACCTTTAGATGTTGTTTTCAGTTGCACATCAATGTTGTATGATAAGTTTTTTATATTTATGAAGTTTTTAGGTTTTTGAAACTTTTGAAAAGGTGGTGATGTAACATAACTCTTATCAACTAGAGCCATTAAAATGATGATCTTAGATTGGCTCGCTTAGAGTTGATAATTATGAAGCACTTCACATAATTGAGTAAATGAAGACAATTCATAAATCAATATCTAATTGTTGAGATCTGATTGAAAAAATCATTGTTGAGAGAGATTATTGAAAGAGGGAGATTGTTGAAGAAGAATTTATGTTTCAATCATTATTTTGTCACTGATGTCAAACCTATTATATGCTAGTAAGACAACTACTTACAAGATTCAAGTACTATCACTTAGTTGATTGATGAAGAGGATTTGATCAAAATATGTAACAATAGCACCTAGAGGAAAGATTGAGTTATGATTATGTAATAAAGTACAAGGATTAGTTAAGATAGTAATGATATGATGTATTGATAATCTACTTAAGGTTACAAAGGTTGGTTACACTTAGAAAGTTTACAAGAACAAGTTACACAAAGTTTGTCTGCCAAGCTTGACCAAGTGGAAAGTAGGTGCCAAGAAAAGTCAGTACAAGTTGAGTAGAAAATTAGTTGGAGCCGAGTAGTTCGTTCTAGTGTATGCCAAGCAAAATAGTTGATGCCGAGTAAATTTAAGTTGATGCCAAGCACCAATAAACTTTAGTTCATGTCCAGTAATTTCATAGTGGATACCGAACAATGTAGTGTGTGCCAAGCATTAGAAGGTTGATAATGCCGAGCTATTGCATTATTTAGAAGATTGTAGATTTCATGAATTTGAGCTAACAAGTTTGTTTTCTTGAATTTTGTAAACTAGGTAGAAGATAAGGTTGATAAGCTAGTGGCATAGAATTTGAGGTAAACCATTTTTAGGCAAATTCAAAGTGGATTCTAGGAGAAGTTTCTAGAAGAGATATGAGATATGGGGTAGATACATTGTATCCTACCTAATCCATCCAAACCCTAAATTGGATTATGGAAAATGAGAAGCAAAATATCTTAATTTCTTATTTATAGGAATGTCTAGTCATGAAGCAAAGTTGTCATATGCGAGAACCTAAGGGAGACAAGGAGTCAAGGGTTTTGCTTCATCAAGTGGCCTAAGAGAAGAGTATGCAATGGCATGTTAAGAAAGAAGGCTTAAGGAGATGAATGCTTGAAGGGTGAAAAAGCTATCAGAGCTACAAAATCTAAAGGCCAAGAAAAATTTAGGACTGAACAAAGATCTATAATCTGTAAGAGAAGTTGTAAGTTGTATCAAGTCACAGCCTTACTGTTACTCTCTAACAATTGTATCAGTTTAGGGTAAATCATTTGGATTAAGGTTGACCTAACAGTCATTTGTAAATCCTTTAACAGGGTGACATTCCAAGTGAATGATCTAAAGTCCTCTAACAAGGCTTACTCCTAATAGGGTGATTGAAATCCTTTAATAGGGTCACATTTAACAGTGTGTATTGTAACCTTTAACCAGGTTGGCCTTTCATACGGCATCACTTTAGAAGAGTGAAAAGAGTAGCATGTTACTAGTGGCTTTTCCCAAATTGGGTTTCTACATAAATCATTATGTCAAGTGTGTTGATGAAATATGTTATATTTCATGCATGCATGAGTATAAATGTTTTATGGGTTCACTAATCTATGAAAAGTTTTATTTATACATCTAGACCTTAGATAACTAATTCAAACCCCCCACCCCTCTCAGTTTCAACCCCCCACCCCCGCCCCCCTCTTAGTTATTCTAAAGTATTCCAACACTAATCTCTAATGTATTTTTGTAAATTAGCAATGAAAACATGTTCTACATCAATATCAAGTATAAGATAAGTAATATGACCATGCAAATGTTTAAATATACTAATGAAATAAATCACTTTTTCTTTAACACCTTGTTTGCTATTAGTCTAAAAATGGTTTTGATACTTGAGCGCCAACACACTTAACTACTTTCCACATTGAAGCTGAGTACATTATGTATGTTGAGCCACAGCATGTGTCGAGTCAGGAAATTCATCAAGTGCCAAGTGATCTTCAGGTGTCGAGCAGTCTTAAGGTGCCGAGTGAAGATCAGGTGCCGAGTGAGTACAGATGTCGAGCATGATCTAAGTACCGAGCATTATTCACGTGTCGAATCTAAAATGATACGAAGCAAGATAGGAGCATATATACAAAAGCCGAGTTACAAAAGGTGTTGAGCATTAGGAAGCAGTAAGTGTCGAGTAGCTCAGAATCAGCATATGAGTTTGAAGCTTCACAAACTCAGATGTAAATCATTTTCATAGCCGACATAAGACAAATCTCGAAAGATTTAAGTGATAATATCAAATTATTTATATTTCCTATGCAATCTACATGCAGCTAATAAGAAAAATGGAGAAGGCATGCAACCAATAAGAGATGTGCAAGGAATAAGAAAAAATCAGAGATTAAATATGGATCATAGATCCATACCTAACCCTAAGTCTTCGAGTGTCTTTATAAGGAGGATGAAATCACATTGAATAGAGAAAGCATGCATAAAAGGGTTTATAAGGAAGACTAATATCAGAGAAAAGAGAATCAGATCACAGAGGATCAAGATCAAAGAGAGCAGATCAAGTGCCTGTATTCAGCAATCGAAGGATTGTAAGCCATCAAGTTTGTTATACCTAATACTCTTTAGCCATTGTATTAGAAAGGAAATCCTATGATGATAGGTTAGCTTAGCAACTATTTTATAGATCCTTTAACTAGGTGACTAAATCCTTTGACAGGGTGACACTTCATGTAAAGTGTTTGTAAATCCTTTAATCAGGTCACTATTGATATAGTGTAAAGCCTTTGACAGGGCAGGCCTTTAACAGGGCAGACCATCAGAAGTGGTCAAACATTATTACTGCAATGATTTTGTGGGTATCATCCCCACCCCAGTTTTACCTTCTTATTTCTGGAGGGTTTCTGGGTTACCAAATCTTAAGTGTTATGTGGTGATGCATATTAGTTTCTTATGATTGCTTAATGTTTATATGCATGCATGTTCATTTCAAAAATATGTTATTAAAGATTTGAAATAGTTAAAAGGCTAGTACTTCTGATTCACCCCCCCCCCCCCCCTCTCAGCAGCATTCTTTCCAATAATTTATTCCAACAATTGGTATCAAGGCTAAGTTTCTCTCAAAGAGAAGCCTAACAACTTGGAGGAAAAGATCCAAGGATGGAAGTTTTCAAACTTGGAAAGATCATTGAAAACCAGGTGATAGATGTACATCTCGCTCTACAAAAGGTAGAGGAAGCTAGAGTGGAATTAAGAAAATCTTTAAAAAGAAGAAAGGAGATAGCCATAGCTAAAAATGATATACACTACAAGGAGATTGATACCACACAAGTGTTTGCCAATGGAGACACTAAAGAATTTGATGTTGCAATAGCAGAACTGATGGAGAAAAACAAAGCTCAAGCAAATGAGATGAGATCTCTCAAGATGGAACATGAATCACGGGCCATAATGTTATCTAAAATCACTGAACAAAAGAAAAGAGCAGTTGAGGAAAGATTCATCATGGAAGATGACAAAAGAAATCTTGCAAACAAACTGGAAGAAAAATGTACTGAATTAACAAGGATCTCAAACATGCAGATGGATACACTTGCTCAAAAGATGAGCCTTCATCATGAACTTAATATGAAAGATATTGAGATCTCTACTCTGAGGATGCAGAATGAACAATTACAGAATGAATTGAACAGAGAAAAGGAGATAGCAGAGAATCTCAACAAGTCAAGTGAAGCCATAAAGTACTTTGAACAGTTGCTAAAATTCCCAAGATCAACCCATGATACATCAGGACTTGGATAGAACAGCACTGAAATTGGTGAATCATTAAAGAGTGTTGAGCAAAGAAGTGACAAAGGTAAGGATTCTAAACCCACTTGTCATTACTATAATAAAAAGGGACATACTACTAATATTTGCAGGAGCAAAAGAATCAATCAGCCAAACACACATAAAAGCAAGAGTTACTGTCACAAGTGCAAAATGCAAGGACATATGACACAAGACTGTAGATCCAAAATCCCAAGAACACAAATATTTGATGGACATTGTCATAATTGCAAGAAGTATGGACATAGGGCATTTGAATGTAGATCAAAGCCCATGTGGACATCAAATCAACCAGCAAAAGGGAATGAAAGCCACTATCATTGGGATTATAACACCAGGTACAGTTGTCACTATTGTCAGGAATATGGACATATACCCCAAAAATGCATAAGAACACATTTCAAGGGAAACTATAAAAGATGGTTGAGCCAAACCACATGTTTCAGTTGCTTGAAAACTGGTCATACCAGCAAGAATTGTCCTACAAGGTCCAAAGCACCAAATACTGAAGCCAACAAAGGAAAAGAAAAAATTGATGTCATAAGAGGACAAATGAATAAGACTTGGAAGAAGAAAGATCAGTGCAGTACATCAAGCAAAGGGATCACTTCACCTAATGGGTCAAGTGATCACACTTCATCAAACTAAGCATAAGGGAGATATATGGGACTGATATACAAAGTTATATCATACATTAGCCCCAAGACAAAGAAGCACTGAAAAGAAGAATTAAGCATAAGATAAGATGCTAAGACTAAAATTCGAACAATGATGTCGAGTCATCTTTGGATGTTGAGTTATCAACCAAGTAAGTAGATGTCGAGTAAGCATAGCTGCCAAGTGGATGCCGAGTTGAAAAATATTTAGAAGCCGAGTGACAGGAGTAGGTACTAAAATGCATTAAATGAAAAAGTTTCTTCTATCATTTAAAAGTAAAATTTGATTCATTCTTAAGCCATTCAAATGAATAGTGATTACTTTGAGCATGTCTGAGCGATTTTCAAGCTTTCAACCAGTGATTTGCAGCAATTTAGCATCTACCCAAGCGATCTAAGTATCTATCCAAGTATGTCCTTCAATTGCCTAGTTTTACAGTTTGAGAAGTTTTGCTTTAAATCATTAAAACCCTAGTTCGGATATAAATGGCATCAAGCTCAAAAATGACCCAAGAGAAAATGAGCCCTGAAATTCAACTTGTTAGCAACGAAGTTAAGCAACCCAAGTTTAGACCTATACCAGAGGTTGCATACAAAAACGATCCTGTTGGTGTCCTATCTGCCATCCCTAAAAAAGTTGTTATGTTTCAAGATGTGCAAAAATGCTATAATTGTAAAATAGGAGCCATAGGAGATTTGAAAATCTTTAATTCCTATGACAAACTCTGTGATAATGGTATTCTGAAAGATGAGTTTTTTGTCATAGAAAAGAAGGGTTTAACCAAAGCCCTAATTTTTCCCAATCGTATTCAAAAATGAGTGGATATGCATTATACTCAGCAAAATCCATGATGGATAATTCTATTTAGAACAAGGGCAAGTAAAGATTACTAAGAAGATGGTTCATAGGGTTACTGGCTTTCCAACCCTAGATCAGCCAAAGACCTTGAGAAGCGAAAAGAAGGAAACAATTGAGAAAAATACAGAAGCAAAGTGGAACAATAGAGGCATGACTATAGACACCATAACTCATCCCCTTTTAGATTTTGTTGTAAGGATCATATCACATAAGTTTTACTAATCCAGTAGGTTAAATAGTGTACCCTGCATAGCAGTAGATGTGGCACATAAACTTGTAAAGAAAGATCACACTTATGATCTTGCAAAGCTCTTGTTGCAACAGATCAATGAAAATCTTGGAGCTATTAGAAAATCCAAGGGAGCATAGTGAAAATTTGGTTCAATGTTGGTTTGTATGTTCTTCTATGTAATGAAGGAATTCCCTTCATTTGGCAAAGTCAACTGGAGTCAAAATAAAACCATTGTTGATCAAATTAATGATTTCATTGCACAAATGGGAGATAGCTTTGATGATCAAATGTCTATCTATTTTGAGGATTTCAAAAATGCTATGAAGAACAGAATGAGAATACCAGTCTCACTAGTAGAAAAGCATATAAATGATATATGTTTTCTTGTTGATATTGATTACACCTACATTCAAGCAGTTCTTCCAAGAACAAGATGGCTTAGACCATTAGGATATGAGCTTGATGTTGACCAAGCTTTTGCAGCCATCACAGCTTTACTTGTAGAGGAAATGGACAAATCTACCAAGGTATTTGGAACATATGACACTGTAAAATCAAGAGTTGTTACAGAACTCAAGACAGCCTCAACAGTAAAGAAAAAGGACAAGCTGGTAAAGAAGATAAAGAAGAAATTTGGTGTTGGAGAATCATGTGCAGCAGGTGAAGAAGAAGAGATTAGTGAAGGAGAAGCAAAAGGTGAGCCAAAACAAGAGCCACTTAAATTGCCTCAAAGTCAAGGTGAAGAGAAAGATGAGAGTGTCGAGGAAACAAAAAACAAGGAAGCACCCATCAAAGGCAGAGTCATCAAAAGAAAAACAAAGACACCTCCTGCTTCTCAGCCCTAACTAAAGAAAGCTGCCGTGCAAATGCTAAAGAAGCCAACAACCAGAGCTACAACAAGGGCCTCTACCCAAAAGGCTAAAGAGGAAGCCACAAAGAAGAAAAAAACAAAGGCACAAGAAGAGCCAAAGAAAAGGAAAATATATGTGGTCCAACCTGATACTGATGAAGAAGATCATACTAAAAAGATAAGTCCTCCTAAATCTTCAATTGATGTATTATGTAAGAAGATTAGGAATGGAGACTTAAATGAAATGAAAAAGATTGATTTCAATAAGTTCAGTAAAGAGGAACAAAATAGCATAGAAGAATCAGTCTATGCATTAATGGCACAGTTCAAGTATACACCTCTTGAACTAGATGGACAATTGCTAAAGGAATTGTCTAAAACTATAAAAGACAAATGGCATTTCTGCCTAATGATGGAGAAAGAGATGAGGGAATCAACCCTAGCAAACCCACTGCCTGATTTAACAAAAGAATAGGTAACTCAAGCATTCAAAAGGCATAACAAAAGGTTTACACCTAAATATAGGGCATTCTCCATCCTACAAAACAAAATTGAAGAAGTTCTGCAGAGAACAACAAGAGTTTGGAAAAACTTGTACAAGACGTTTGAAGATGTTCTTGAAGAGATATACAAAGAGGAAGCTGTTGCTAAACCTAAAGAAAGAAAGAAGAGGAGAGAAGAGAAAATAGAAGAAGAGAAAAAGGTTGAAGAAGAGAAAAATAAGAAAGAAAGAGAGGAGGAAAGAAAAGATGAAGACAAAGGAACTGTTGAACAGCAAAGTGTGCAAGGCACACATCTTTCACCTCCTAGCTCACCTCACTCACCTACCACACGTGCAGAAATCATAAAGATTAAGGATGTTGTTGACACTACATGTCAAAACATCAATCTATTAACTACAGCGGATCTTACTAAGATCCCTGACCAAACAACTCTACAAGCACAATTGTGTACAAGTTCCATATTGGTCAGTGTGGACAATCATCAAAAGTCAGTACATAAATTCAAAGAAGTCAAGATGCCATCACAACAACCACCTCAAACCATTCAAACTACTGGGCTTACATTTCTACCACCTCTGTCACCACCAATATTAGTCACTCAAACTCATCAGGAGCCGAGTGCAACAATAGAGGTAATCACAAGGACAACAGTTCAGACAACGAGTACACCTCTAGCAGCAGTGACACAACAAGAAGAAGACAAGCAAGAAGAAGAGAAGGAAGAAACTCAAAATAAAGAGGAGTCTGCAATAAAAACTTTGGTTGAATTACCAAAAATAGTAACTCCCACCAAACCCAGTCATAAGCAGAGTACTAAAAAGATAACCTTACATGTCAGTAAACCAAGTTCAAGTTCTACAAGGGTAGCCAGGACCATCCATTTTGGTATTCCTGAGCTTGATGAAGAAATCAAAATACCCTATTATGATTCAAGCACTCTAAATGAGGAATAGATGAATGAAAATACAGAGTGCATTAGATAAGAGGAGGATACAAGAGGCAATGAGAAAAGACTACAAATACAAGCAGGCAATGAATGAAATAAAAGATATATTCATGGATGCTTTTAGTCTTCAACCTCCAAATGCAAATAGGCCAATACTTGAGCAATTATCTAATATAGTTGACCAAGTAAATAATGAAGACCATGATACTAATGTAAAACTATTGGAATGGTCAGAAAAGAAGTTTATAGGAAAAGTCAACCAAAAAATAGCTAATAACATAATTTTGGGACAAGTTGACCTAGTCAAGAAATTGGAAAATGTAAAAAGTGTATTAGGAAACATATTTTCCCTTTACAGCAAATTGTGTGATTTTTCCAAGTTCACACACAAAATAAATCAGAAAATTTTGAACCTTGAGAGAAAATTAAAACTCTCCAACATGCAACTACCCTCAGATCCTGCATAGAGTGAAAAGCAATTTGCTCATACATTACACACTCAAAGGGAATTAGCTACATTATTAGTAGAAGAGGCCACTATCAAAGAAAAGCTAATGCAAATTCAAGCCTCCATTACTCCTCACTTAGAAGTATTGCACAAGGAGCAAATGTATGCAGAAACAATCTTAAAGAAAGATCCCAATATTTCTACACATGAAGGATTGGTTGATCTCACAGTAGAGCTTGCAATCCAACAAAAATCATTGGATATTGCCTTAAATAATTGGGATGCAGCTTTCCAAATACTCCTGGAGGTAAACAAGACATTTTTGGCCAAACATGGCATTACTATTTAGGACCCTTTAACATAAGTATCAAAAAGGGGGAGATAACATTGTGAAGATATATTAAAGAGAACATTAGGAGATAATATTGTGAAGATATATTAAAGAGAACATTAGGAGATAATATTGTGAAGATATTAAAGAGAACATTAAGCATAACGGCACAAATTTTTGATAAACCTCTGTATACATACCAAGCAGATCAGAAAATGTACTCATAGGATCAGATAAATATTGCTTAGTTAAGTGTTTTTGACACTCATGTCAAAGGGGGAGATTGTTAGTCTAAAAAAAGTTTTGACACTTGAGTGCCAACACACTTAACCACTTTCCACATTGAAGCCGAGTACATTGTGTATGTCGAGCCACAGCATGTGCCAAGTTAGGAAATTCATCAGGTGTCGAGTGATCTTCAAGTGCCGAGCAGTCTTCAGGTGCCAAGTGAAGATCAAGTGCCGAGTGAGTATAGATGTCGAGCATGATCTAAGTACCAAGCATTATTCAGGTGCCAAATCTAAAATGATGCCAAGCAAGATAGGAGCATATACAAAAGCTGAGTTACAGAAGGTGTCGAGCATCAAGAAGCAGTAAGTGTCGAGTAACTCAGAATCAGCATATGAGTTTGAAGCTTCACAAACTCAGATGTAAATCATTTTCATAGCTGACATAAGACAAATCTCGGAAGATTTAAGTGATAAGATCAAATCATTTATATTTCCTATGCAATCTAAATGCAGCCAATAAGAAAAATGGAGAAGGCATGCAACCAATAAGAGATGTGAAAGGAATAAGAAAAAATCAGAGATTAAATATGGATTGTAGATCCATACCTAACCATAAGTCTTCGAGTGTCTTTATAAGGAAGATGAAATCACATTGAATAGAGAGAGCATGGATAAAAGGGTGTATAAGGAAGACTAATATCAGAGAAAAGAGAATCAGATCACAGAGGATCAAGATCAGAGAGAGCAGATCAAGTGCCTGTATTCAGCAATCGAAGGATTGTAAGCCATTAGGTTTATTATACCTAATACTCTTTAGCCATTGTATTAGAAAGGAAATCCTATGATGATAGGTTAGCTTAGCAGCTATTTTATAGATCCTTTAACTAGGTGACTAAATCCTTTGACAGGGTGACACTTCATGTAAAGTGTTTATAAATCCTTTAATCAGGTCACTATTGATACAGTGTAAAGCCTTTGACAGGGCAAGCCTTTAACAGGGAAGACCATCAGAAGTGGTCAAACATTATTACTACAATGATTTTGTGGGTATCATCCCCACCCCAATTTTACGTTCTTATTTCTGGAGGGTTTCTGGGTTACCAAATCTTAAGTGTTATGTGGTGATGCATATTGGTTTCTTATGATTGCCTAATGTTTATATGCATGCATGTTCATTTCAAAAATATGTTATTAAGGATTTGAAATAGTTAAAAGGCTAGTACTTTTGATTCACCCCCCCCCCCCCCCTCTCAGAAGAATTCTTTCCAATAATTTATTCTAATAGTTTGCAATACAACAAATAAGTCAAAAAAATTAGAACCAATATTATTTTGAAATTTTAGCATGAAAACATTAGCAAGCTTTTGGAAATAATCTTGATAGAAAAAGGAAGAAAATAACAATACCATTGCAAGGCTTTATATCAAAAGGTTCTAGTAACCAATTTACACATGAACCTATAAGCATGAGAAAACTCACTACATAGAGTTTGAAATGTCTTTATATGAGTCAATAAATCATCACCCTTGCCAGTGTAAGTCTCCAAGAAAGGCATTTTCATGGATCAAGGGATAAAAACATGAATGATATTATTGGACAAAGACAATACCATTGCAAGGCTTTATATCGAAAGGTTCTAGTAACCAATTTACACATGAACCTATAAGCATGAGAAAAGTCACTACATAGAGTTTCAAATGTCTTCATATGAGTCAATAAATCCTCACCCTTGCTAGTGTGAGTCTCCAAGAAAGGCATTTTCATGGATTGAGGGATAACAGCATGAATGATATTATTGGACAAAAGACTAGCAATGTTACAAGTGGGTATATTGAGTTTGAACTAAGTAACAAAGATAATTTGTTGTTGTAAGGATAAAATAATACAAGTAAAATTATTGATAGTAGAACTAGTTGAAAGGTTGGTATGAGAGATGTGTGAAAGTTTTGGAGCTTTATGGGAAACTAAAGGAACATTAGAATATAAATCATCATTGGAAAATAACAATACCATTGCAAGGCTTTATATCGAAAGGTTCTAGTAACCAATTTACACATGAACTATAAGCATGAGAAAAGTCACTACATAGAGTTTGAAATGTCTTCATATGAGTTGATAAATCATCACCCTTGCCAACATAGGTCTCCAAGAAAGGCATTTTCATGGATCGAGGGATAACAAGATGAATGATATTATTGGACAAAAGACTAGCAATGTTGCAAGTGGGTATATTGAGTTTGAACTAAGTCACAAAGATTATTTTTTGTTGTAAGGATAAAATAATACGAGTAAAATTATTGATAGTAGAAATAGTTGAAAGGTTGGTATGAGAGATGTGTGAAATTTTTGGACCTTTATGGGAAACTGAAGGAATGTTGGAATATGAAAATAGAACATTGTTGTATGTAGGCATTGATGACAGTTGGGAAACACATGAAACACTAGAAGGGGGAATAGGATTAGGGATACAAGTAAGACTTGTTAGACTAAAGTGTTAATTTAATTTCATTTATTAAATTACTTTTCTCCCTTCTTAATATTTCACTTTATGCACTTGCATTTCCATTTAATAATTAATTAGTATTTATTAAATGTCATTTACCTCTTAGGGTTTCCCTTTTAGGTTTTTCAATCGCATTCTATAAGGACTGATCTTTTGTAAATATCTCTAACTCTTTCAGTCTTGTAATATCATTTGCATATTCTCAGAGCCAAACCCTTGCTCTTATTTATCTTTTCTTCTCTATGAAAGGTTCTTGCATGCACGTGTTCTTCAGGTTTTGTGGATTTGTATTGCTCAAATCCTTCATGGTATTAGAGCTTGGCCTATTGTAGCTTGTTCTTATTTGGAGAAAAAGAAGAATGAGAGTTTGACAGAATAGATCTAGCTTTTTTCAAGTATTTTTTTGTGAAAATTGGGGGGTCTTTGAAATTTGGATCACTTTGAGGCCAAACAAACCTCACGGTTGGCTTCAAAAGACATCAAAATCCTTATTTTCAGATAAAATTTGTCAATTTTGGACAACGTTGGCTGGGGAGGCAATTTTTTTTCCATACCAAGGTCATGCTACCTCTAGCACATAAATTGAGATGATTTTTTTTAATTAATTAATTAAAATCCAAGCTTTTAAAAACATGGTGCGTTTTAAATAAACGCATCACTATTGTGCCACCATCCAGCCACCGCCATGGGTGTTCGTAGCCCATGCACCACTAGTCTGCACCCAACCTATGTACCATCTACTCCCCACTCGACTTCCACTGCTAGCCTGTGGTCATATGGGGAGGCTAAGGGCTTAAGTTCTAAGCCCCTTTTCAATTTTTTGAAAGGGTTTGCATTTTTTTCTTTGCTATGGAGGCCCTGGCAGTTTTTTCACTCTAACTTGAGCATATAGATGTTGATCTCAGATTGGTTTTGACAAGTAGGTGTCAACACACTTAAGACATTTACATAGTTCATGCCAAACTAGTAATGCATGTCGAGTACAACATGTAAATATTAAACCATGCCGAGTTGCAATGAGGGTCGAGTCACTCATGTGCTGAGTCACTCAAGTGTCAAGCAAATAGACCATGTTGAGTGATTCAAGTGCGAAGTAAATAGTAGATGTTGAGGAGTTTATGTGTCGAATCGAAATAGTGTATGTCAAGCATTAGAGACTACATATGCTAAGTAACACAAATTGGACATATTTGTTTGTTATGGCACAAAAAACTATGTAAACCATTTTTTAGCTTACCTAAGGATAGTTTTTGATCCTTTAGAGATAAGGATGAATCTATATGCAAATTCCCTATGCAAATTGCATGCAACCAATCAAAAAATAAGAAGGTTTAAGTGGCAAAATGGATGAATCTCAACCATAGATTCATACCTAACCCTAAGCCACCTCAGTCTTCTTAAGGAGGATGAAGCCCTAAATTTTTAATAGAGTTGAGAGCATTGCAAAGTGGTGAATGATTGAAAAGCATTCAAGGTGAGTTAGCAATAAGAGTGAATTACAAAATCAGTTAAGTGAAGAATAGAGGATAAAGGATACAACATTGATACATCAAATCATGAAGGATTAATCAGAGATTGGATAGAGGTGATCTATTATAAGGCAAGTAAGTGCCAACTGCAAGATCTATGTTGAGACATTTTGATAGGTGATTTCAGTTAAATATCCTAGACAAAGTAATCCTAACAAGCTTTACCAGATCCTTTAATAGGGTGGCATTCCAAGTGAATGACCTAAAGTCCTTTAACTAGGCACACTTCTAATAGGGTGTTGAAATCCTCTAACATAAGGTGGGACTTAACAGTCTTTGTAAGCATTTAACAGGGTAGGCCTTTCACAGGGCAAATCATGATTCATGATCAAACCATTGTAACCTTAATCGGCTACACTTTACAACTGTAGTAGTAAAAATTTGTGGGTGTCATCCCCACACTAGTTTTACCTTCTCATTTGGAGGATTTCTGGGTAATCATATCTAGTGTTAAATGTGTGTGTTTGATTACATGTTTACATGATTGATGCATATGCTTTTTATGTTATTTTAGTTTATTATGCATCTGATGTATCAAAGGTGAAAGTTTTATGGGTCCAAGTTTAAAATTCTGATTAACCCCTACCCCCATTAACCCCTACCCCCCTCAGAAGCTTACTTCTTTCCCACTATCAAAGTTGAGTTATGTGAAAAAGAAGCTTTGTAGCTTAGAGGAAAGATCTTGAAATGGAAGTCTACAAATTGGGAAAGACTAGAGAACGAAGAGATTGAAATGCATCTTATACTATATCAACTAAATGAAGTTAGAGATGCTTTGAAGAGTTCCTTGAAGAGAAGGAAAGAGATTGCTATAGCAGAAAATGGCACACAAATACAAAGAGATCAACACCACAAAGCTATTTGTAGATGGTAACTCCTGTGAATTTGATGCAATAGTTGTAGATCTAATGGAGAAGAACATAATCCAAGCTAAAGAAATCAAAAATCTCAAGTTGGAGAAAGAATCACAAGCTATACTGCTATGTGAGGTGACTAAACAAAAGAAGCAAGTCATGGAAGACAAAGCCATGATTGAAGAAGACAAAAGAATTCTAGCAAATAGACTAGAAGAGAAGTCAACAAAGCTAACCAGGATCTCAAACATACAATTGGATACCTTGAGCCAAATGATGAATGCTCATCCTGAGTTGAATGCCAAGGACATTGAGATAACTACATTAAAGTTGCAAAATGAACAACTACATAATGACCTGAATAGAGAAAAGGAATTTTTTGAAAGTTTCAAAAAGCCAAATGAAGCCATCAAATACTTTGAGCAATTACTGAGATCCCCTAGATCTAACAAAGATACATTAGGATTGGCCTACACAAGCATTGAAGAAGGAGAATCATCCAAATTTGTTGAAGAAAGGAACAATAGAGGCAAGAATTCCAAACCTACTTGTCATAGTTGTGGAAAGAAAGGACATGCTACTAATGTGTGCAAGAGCAACAATACAAATCAAAATGTCAAGCCTAAGAACATGGTTCATCGTCATAAGTGCAATAAACAAGGTCATCAGGCACATGAATGTAGAACCATGGCCATGCATAAACAAAAATTTGAAGGATATTACTACAACTATTAGAAGTATGGACACAGAGCCTTTGAATGCAAATCCAAGTCCATGTGGTCATCAAACAAGCCAAAAAAGGTAAGAAGCAATGGAAACTCTTATAATTGGGATTACAATACAAGATATTCCTGAGAATTGTATTAGGACTCACTTTAGTGGTAACTACAAAAGGTGGTTGAGTCAAACCACATGCTTTAGTTGTTTGAAGATTGGTCATATTAGTAAGCATTGTCCAACTAGGTCAAAGGCACCAAGTTGTGAATTTGATCAAGGTAAAGGCAAGGTTGATATTGAACAAATCAAAAATAAGATGAATAAGACATGGAAGAAGAAAGATGGTTGCAATACATCAAATGGAGAAGGGATCACTTCACCCAATGGGTCAAGTGATCACACGTCATCAAATTGAATAATCAAGAGGTATGTGGGATTGATATTTAAAGTATTATATCATACATCAATTCCAAAAGAATTTAGTACTAAAAGGACTACATTAGCATGAATAAAGATGCAAGATGTTGTTTAAAATTCAAGATTAATTTTTTTAAGTTTTCATGTTGTTTTCGAGCATAAAAAGTTTTTAATGGATGTCGAGTGGAATGCTAGTTAATGTCGAGCTGCCATATTAGCTAGTTGATGTTGATTCTTCAGTAGTTATCAAGTGATGGTAATATCAATGGATGCTGAATGATTCTAAAATCAAGTTAATGTCAAGTTTACAATTGTACAAGCACTAAGCATTAATTACAAGGGTTTTTGAAGGGTATATGGTCATTTTTCACACATTTTTTGTCATTTCAAATTTGAGCAAGAGAAAATAGAGCAGAAGGTGATTCAAAAATTTGTTCAAAGCATTCGCAAAAGATTTTAGTGATGATTACACTCCAATTCTTCAAATTTTTAAAGGTATTTATCACAAGCCAAGTTATGCAATTTGCATTTGCAAAAAACCTAGTTTGTCACAATGGCATCTAGCTCAAGAAATGTAGAAGGGAAAGAGGTCTTGAATGTCCAATTAGTTATTAATAGGTGAAACAGCCAAATTTCAAAGCAATTCTAGATATAGTTTACAAACAAGATCCTTTAGGTGTGTTTCCATGATTCCCCCAAATGTCATTATGGTTCAAGATGTCAAAAAATGTTACAATTGTAAGAAAGGAGGAATAGATGACATGGAAATAAGGGAAGCCTATAATAGACTATGTGAAAATGGTGCTCTGAAAGAAGAATTCAAAATTGTTGAAAGGAAGGGTTTGACGCATGCCCTAGAATTTCCTAGCATATTCAAGATAGAATGGATAAGAATAGTATTGATCTAAATACATGATGGATCCTTATGGTTGGAAGGTGGAACAATAAAGATCACCAAATGAATAATCCATAGGGTTACCAATTTCCCAACCCTAGATCAGCCAAAGACTCTACTGAGTGATTCCAAAGAAGTAGTAGAAAAGAATACAAGAGCAAAGTGGAACAAACAAGGAATGACAATAGACACTATAAAAAATCCTCTAATAAACTTTTTAGTCAAGGTTATCTCTCACAAGTTTATCAATCTAGGAGATTGAATAGTGTACCCTATATTGCAATAGATGTTGGATACAAAATTGTGAAGAAGGATCATACTTATGATCTAGCTGAGCTTCAACTACAACAATTAATAGAAAACCTTAGAGCAATAAGGAAAACTAAGAGTGCATAGTGCAAATTTGGATCAATTCTAGTTTGTTTATTTTTCTATGTACAGAATACATTCCCATCTTTTGGCACTATATGATGGAAGATGTTCAAATAAAGGAGTACATTGAACAAATGGGAGAAAATTTTGAAACTATCATGACAAGTTACTTTGAAGACTTTAAGAAGTCTATGAACCAAAGGATGAGGATACCTATTTCTTTGGTTGAACAATATTACAATGATATATGTTTTATTGTAGACATTGATTACACATATGTACAGGCTGCTACACCTAGGGTAAGATGGCTAAGACCCTTAGGTTATGAGATCAATGTTGATGAAGCCTCAGTACCCATCATTGCACTTCTAGTAGAGGAAGCTAATAAAAAGGCAAAAATCTTTGGAAACTATGATGTAATGAAGTCAAAGGTAGAAATGGAATTGAAGACAACCTCTACGCTAAAGAAGAAGGACGAACTAGTGAAGAAACTTAAAAGCTAAATTTGGTGAAGGTGTTGAAGAGGAAGAAGAGGAAGGAGATGAAGAGGATGAAGAGGAAGAATAAGAACAAACCCAAGAACCTCTCACATTAACCCAAGGCATGGGTGAGAATAAAGAAGAAGAGGAAATAGAGGATGCCAAGGAAGAAGAAGCTGAGGAAGCAACAACACATGCTAAGCTAAAGAAGAGAAAGGCCAAGGCATAGCCTATGGCTGAAGCAAAGAAAGTTTCTAAACCAAGCATATCAAAGCCAACAACACCTATCACTAGAGCAAGTACATGAGCTACCACACAAAAGGCCAAGGAGAAAACCAAGCAGACAAAACAAGGAGGCCAAATGCAAAAGAAGTGGAGAAGGAAATATATTGCACAACCTGACTCGGATGAAGAGAGAACTGAATCAGATGATCTAAGCCAATTCAAAGTGGTAAGTCACACACCACTTTCTAATCTTGAAAATTTGTCTTAAAATGTTAGAAACAATGCAAATCTATATGGCCTTAAAAATGTAAATTTTGATGATTTTGGAAAAGAGGAGAAAATTTCAGTAGAAGAAGCCCTAAATGTAATGATGTCTAAATTTAAGACTATTCCATTAGAATTTGCTAACTCAGTGCCCAAGCAATTATATGATTTAGTTGAGGAAAAATGGCATTATTGTTTAAATTTGGAAAAATAGATTAGAGAAACAACACTAGCCCAAGTAATGCAAGAACTGACAAAAGGGCAGATTGCTAAGGCAAACAAGAAATATGGAGGGAGGTTCACACCAAAGTATAGAGCTTTCAACATTCTCCAAAATAACATGGAAGATGTTGTCAAGAAATCCACCCAAATGTGGAAATTGATCTATGGATTAACTATTGTGAAACAAGGAGAAGAGGACCCCTTTGAGGGTAAGAATGATGACAAAGATGACAAAGAAGAGGATGACAAAGAAGATAGTAAGGAAGAAAGAAATACAATTGAGGAGGAGACTGAGAAGATGGATACTAACACGGTAATAACTGAATAGCAACATGAGGAATAGAGTGTGCAAGACACACAAATGCCAAGTGCTAGTCCCCCTCATGATACAAGTGCAACTATAGAAACTATCATTGTCAAGGATGTCTCTGATGCATTAGCTCAGAACATCAATCCATTGATTGCAGAAGATTTGAAAAAGACCCTAGATCAATCTACACTACAAGCACAACTATGTGTAAATCCTATTTTGATCAGTGTAGAAGAACTTCAAAAGGTAGTAACTGATGTTACAAGGGATAAGGTGAATACACAAGAACCACCTTCTATCATCCCTTCAATTACTGGTGATCAACCTTTGATTCAAACAACTATAGACACATATATTAAGGTTTGACACAAGTGTTAAAGTAGACACAGTTGAGTAGAGACAGACTGCCAAAGAAAAAGAAAAAAGACAACAACAGAGAAAACAAGATAGATAGATTCATTTTTACCTAAAGCACAGACATAAGGTGTAAGACAAGTCATTGTCATAGATCAAGATAAGCCAGAAGAGCAAGAGCAATCACCGAAGGTAAAGGAACAAGAGGCCATCCAAGCATTGGTAACTTTACCAACATCTGGCTCTTCACCTACAAAACTTCTTCAAAAGCTAAGTACAGAAGCTATAACATTGTAGATCTCAGTGTTAGGCTCAAGCTCTTCAAAAGTTGATAAGGTAACTCACTATGGTGATATCACTTTAGATGTAGAGATAATAATTTCTAAATTTGATTATGACACAATGACAATAGATCAAATAAGCATTTTACAACAAGCTTTAGAGAAAAAGAAGCATCAAGAAATGGTTAGGAGGGAATATACATAGAAGCAAGCTCTGTAGGAAATTAAAGACATCTTTTTAGATGCATTCAGCTTGCCACCTCCTGAAGAAACCAAGCCACTACTAGAACAACTGTCAGATATTGTGGAAAAGGTTAATAATGAAGACCTAGATACAAATGCTAAACTTTTAGAATGGTCTGAAAGAAAGTTTTAAGGGAAAGTAAATGAAAAGATATCTGGTGGCATAGCACTGACTCAAGTTGCACTAGCAAAAAAGGTTGAGGATGTGAAGAAGGTGCTTGAGAATATATATTCTCATTGTACACCAAATTGTATGACCCTACACTCTTCACCCAAGAGACTAGACATAGAATTTTGAGCTTGGAGAGGAATCTAAACATATCAGGTACACAGCTACCTCAGAAGCTAGCTCAAAGTGAGAAGCATTTCCATACATTGCTTCAATCATAGAGTCAATTAGTTGTGTTAACAGCAAAAGAGGCTAACATAATAGCCAAATTGACAAATATTCAAGCTTCCTTCACCCCACACATGGAAATCCTCCATAAAGAACTAGGTTATGTTGAAACTCTACTTAAGAAAGACCCCCATCTTTCTACACTAGATGGCCTAATGCATCTTGCAACCAAGCTCGCTATCCAAGTGAAGTCATTAGATGCTGCATGAGACAATTGGGATGTAGCTCTTAAAATAATAATGGAAGTCCATAAATCCTTTTTGGACAAATACACTATAAGTGTATAGTCCATTTGACATAAGTGTCAAAAAGGGGGAGTAAGTAAGCAAGGGAGAGATACAGATGAAAATATGGGGAACAAAGAAAGAGAATAAAGAAAGGAGTTATCAATTTTGACCCCAGTGATATACATTTTTGAGGAAGGCAGAAAACAAATATAGATATCATCTATAACAGAGCATATTAGATGAAAGAGTATCAGTTACAAGTGCATTGAAGTTAAAGAGTATCAATTAGTAGAGACAAATCTACTTAGAATGGAGAATATATTTTGGATACAGAATAGACATATTAACTCAGGGGAAGTTATAAATTTTGAGATATATAGGTTATTGCAAAATTTTGAAAATTTTGAAGTTCTATATATAAGCCAAGTCATGGATATGTTATACTCAAGAAGATTAGATTGATTATGTATAGTCAAGTGTTTTTTAAACTCATGTCAAAGGGGGAGATTGTTGATCTCAAATTGGTTTTGACAACTGAGTGTCAACACACTGAAGACAGTTACTTAGTTCATGCCGAACTAGTAATGTATGTTGAATACAATATGTAAATATTAAACTATGTTGAGCTGCAATGAGTGCCAAGTCACTCATGTGCCAAGTAGATAGACCATGCCAAGTGATTCAAGTGCTAAGTAAATAGTAGATGCCGAGCAGTTTAGGTCCCGAGTCAGAACAGTGTATGCTAAGCATCAGAGACTACATATGTTGAGTAACACAGATTGGACATATTTGTTTGTTATGGCACAAACAACTATGTAAACCATTTTTTAGCCGACCTAAGTATAGTTTTCAATCCTTTAGAGATAAGAATGAATCTATATGTAGATTTCCTATGTAAATTAAATGCAGCCAATCAAAAAATGGGAAGGTTTAAGCAGCAAAATAGATGAATCCTAGCTGTAGATTCATACCTAACCCTAAGCCACCTCAGTCTTCTTAAGGAGGATGAAGTCATAAATTTTTAATAGAGTTGAGAGCATTGCAAAGTGGTGAATGATCAAATTGGAGGAGCAAGCAAGATAGTTTTTAGAGCATTCAAGGTGACTTAGCATTAAGAGTGAATTACAAAATCAGTTAAGTGAAGAATAAAGCATAAAGGATATGGCATTGATACATCATATCATGAAGGATTAATTAGAGATTGGATAGAGGTGATCTGTTATTAGGCAAGTAAGTGCCAATCGCAAGATCTATGCTGAGACATTTTGACTAGTGATTTTAGTTAAATCTCCTAGGCAGAGTATTCCTAACAAGCTTTTCCAAATCTTTTAACAGGGTGGCATTCCAAGTGAATGACCTAAAGTTCTTTAACCAGACACACTTCTAATAGGGTGTTGAAACCCTCTAACAAGGTGGGACTTAATAGTCTTTGTAAGCCTTTAATAGGGCAAGCCTTTTACAGGGTAGATCATGATTCATGATCAAACCATTGTAACCTTAATTGGCTACACTTTACAACTGTAGTAGTAAATATTTGTGGATGTCACCCCCACCCTAGTTTTACCTTCTCATTTGGAGGGTTTCTAGGTAATCATATCTAGTGTTAAGTGTGTGTGTTTGATTACATGATTGATGCATATGCTTTATATGTTATTTTAGTTTATTATGCATGTGATGTATGAAAGGTGAAAGATTTATGGGTCCAAGTTTAAACTCATGATTCACCACCACCCCCCCCCCCCCCCCCCCCAACAAAGCTTACTCCTTTCCCACTTGTAATTCCAACAATAGATGTATTTTTTGGATTTGAAAGAAGCACTAGAAATATGATTCAAAGATAGATATGATGGTGAAGGTATTTTTTGGCTTTTTTCCAATTTAGTACCTATTTTTTGCTCAAAGTCAGATGATGCCTTCTATCTTCCAAGGGGCGTAACTTGCTTGTTTTAACTCCATTTTTCGATCTAAAAGAAGCGTCAAAAAACTCTTTTTGAGCGCTTTCCAAATTATTTGTCATTTCACTATTATTTTTCCTAGGTATTTTTGATACTCAACTGAAGTTTTTTTTCTCTATTCTTGTATACGCATTCCTTTTACAAGCTAGGGTTTAGTTTTTTGCATTGTGGTGGGTATTTTTTAATTATTTTATATTACAATATCAATATATCAAAAAACCTTAGAACACTTTCTTTAAAAAAATGGCCAAGAGCTCTTCTTTTCTAATACTTCTAAACCCACATAACTATCACACATGGAAATCTGCTATGCAACAATTGCTCTGTTCAAAGGGTTTGTGGTCTTGTTTAGATACAGTGCAACTAGTATTTTAGAGTCAATATTAGGCTTTGTAGCACAAGAATAAGATAGATGAATCCATGGGTCTAATTTTTTTGAGGTTTTTAGACAGCTTACGATTTCATATTGATGAGCATTCCACTTCTTAAGAAATGTGGGACAAGTTCAAGGACTTGTTTGGTACCATCAACAAGTTCAGAGCACTTCAAATGAGGTAGAGCTTACTTCTCTAGTACCAGTTGTTTTTCCCTCTATTGAGGACTTTCTCATGTGGTTCAAAGAAAAAAGAACTTTATTATAGGGATGTGGGAAAGAGAAGAAAGATAAAGAGTGCATCAATCTAATTCTATCAAAGCTTCAAGGAAAATTTCATATTTTATCTTCTACCTTCCATTCCACTATGGGTGCCTTCGATCCTAGATTTACCATGCACACTTTTGAGGTCTTTTGCGATCAATTGACTAGAGAGCAGTCCAAGCTTACATAATTAGAAACTATCATAGGTCCAAAAACATGGGCATTGGTTACTCAGACATCTCTAGGGAAACTGAAGCACATTTCAAAGCCCGAGACAAATTCAGTAGGAAGTGAGAGGTACTCCTAAATTAGATGCTCAAAAACCCACTCCAAAGGGTAAATCTTCTAAGTCTAGTGAGTCTTCCTCCAAGATTAAGAAATATACAGGTGATCCTTGCAATTTTTGTCCAAGGAAGGACATCCAGTTTCCAGGCGTTGGAAACATCTTGAGGCTTTAGAGGAGGCCATGAAACAACATAGTATTACTTCTCTAAAGCCACCACCTCCTCCTTCAGGGAAAGGAAATGCTCTTTTTGTATAAGCATTATCTTCTATAGATACTTATATTCTTGATTTAGGTACTTCAAATCATATAAAATACTCACTTGATTTGGTTAAGTCACTTGCTCAAAGTGTTACTACATAGATTACAGTTGGTATCTCTACACAGCTCTTAGTTTTAGGTTCAGGAACTATCTTTTTAGATAGTGGTTGACTATAGGATGTTCTCTTGGTGTGGGCCATTTCTACAAACCTCGTGTCTATCTTTCATATTTATCATTATGGCTCTAGTAAGACAATTGAGTTCTCACCACATGATGTGGTTATTCGAGGCCTCCATGATCTTGATTTGGTTGTTGCTACTAGGAGTGTTGATCTTCAGTCTCACTTATATCAATTTGATAGCTTTGAGAGCTTTGATTCTATATGTGTTTCTCTTATTGCTCATGCAAACATAGTTAACAAGCTTTGGCATGAATGATTTGGCCATGTCAACTATATATATCTACAATAGATGAGTACATAGAAGTAGTGATTGGGCTACCTCATATCTCTTGTGTTGATGGTGTTTGTCAAGGTTGTGCACTTAACAAGCATCACAAAGATCTATTTTTGGAAGGTAGATCCACATGTGCTAAGGCACTATTGGAGTTGATACACAGTGATCTTATGTCATTCCCCACTCCATCTTTTTCAAGTGCTCGATATGTTCTTACCTTCAAAGATGACTTCTTTAGATCCACATGGGTGTACTTTATGAAGTACAAGTTTGATGTCTTTGATTCATTTCAAATATTCAAGACATTTTTGGAGAAGCAATTTGGTCTTTCTATTAGAGATATAGGTACTAAAAATGGGGGAAATATGTAAATCAGTCTTTTAGATAGTTTTCACCGAGCATGGTTTATAACACTAGTTCACAATTCCCCATACCCCTCAGTAGAATGGGGTTGTAAAGAGACAAACTAGGACATTACGGGATATGGCCAATTGTATGATATGGTCTCGAGCTATGAGTTCTTAATTTTGGGCTAAGGCTACAATTGTGCCTATAGACACCTAAATTTGATTACACCGCTTTAGTAATCCTATTTAGTTATCTCTAAAGGCATCATTAATTAAATTCATATTTAATTAATCCTTTGCCATCCCCTAGCTGATTAATTTAATTAATCATCTATAGTCCTAAATTGATAAAATCAAATAACCTATCATTTATCAATTAAATCCTTTTCTGCTATCTAATTCCAAAAATCCTCATTTATTAAATAAATCCATTTGATAAATAAAATTCTCAAATCTAAAAACCCCTAACCTATCCTTAATCCTCCATTTAGCCTAATCCACCCCATCCACCCATACTAACCTAGCTTAGCCACTAACTCACCCAACCTCATTAATGCCATCCACTTGCACATCTCTAACATCCTTAATCTAATCCTAAACCCAAGCCTAATCCACCCCCTAATGTTGTCGCATTCCCTAAACAAGTTTAAGACTTTCCTAAACCAAATCAAAGTCCCCTCTCCAAAATATCTCAACCACCAAGCCATGAGTGCTCTTACAAACCATAAAATACTCTTACAAGCCCACTCATGACTCTTACATCCCTCTTCTATACTCAATCTCCCTCATCCTACCTTTAACCAGCCCATTATCCTATCCTCTCACATTCATCCTCCTTGTGACAAGTGTCACCTTCCCATTGGTGCTAAACAAGCACAATCCATGTGCTCTCCTTTGAGTGCATCCTAGCCCTCCTTAAGCTTTCATCTCTCCTTGCATCTAAGTCATCCATCCCTCTACCCCTTGTCCTATAAATTGAATCCCCTCCCAAGCCATTTCATCACAATCTTTGAGCTAAAGTTACCATGCTATTTTAAGAACCAAAGTCATCAATCTTAACCTTATAATACCAAATTGAGAGCTCACAAGGCTACCAATTTTCCATTACCCATCTCCACCATTGAATCAATTGAGCATACATCCACATCAAAGGACACATCTACAAAATCAAGGAAGCATGGAGTGTTTTCTCTTTTGAGGTTTGCATTTCTTGTTTGCTTTTTTTGTCTAAACTTATATGTGAATTTAGTTTTAGTTTTTGAATGTTTCTCTTATTGTTAATGTTCTTTGCACACTAAATCTTGTTCTACATTTTGGCACGCCCGGTGGGACCACACTATGGGTCATTTAATCATCTATTTCTATATATATGTTGTTTTTTCTAATAATCTAATGTTTCTTGTTATTTGAGTGAGTTGTAGGGTGTTTCACTTATTTTTGTAGGTTGAAAAATGCACTTGGGAAGAAAACATGCCCTCTAAAAACTCGAAAATAATCAAAAAAAAATTGAAAAAATTTGTGCATTTCAATTCTGTTCGCGCAATGTCGTCTCCGCAAATTGGCGTCTTTGCTTGGTGAACTGTTATCTGCGCCTGAAAATTGTCGTCTCTGCAACCTCAACTGTCATCTCTATAGATTGGCATCTGCACCTGCAAACTATCATCTACATCAGATACTCTGTCGTCTCTGCCACCGCCTCTAATATTCTATCGTCTTCGCCGTCGCCAACCTAAACAGTCATCTCCACAACTTGAACTGTCATCTCCATCGTCGCCAACCTAAACTGTCGTCTTTGCAGATTAGCATCTCCATAGTTCAGCATCTCTGCCCGGTTTCTTTTTTTTTTGCGTCGCCAAACTAAACTATCATCTTCGCCTCTTTCTTTGTCATCTCTGTAGATCAGCGTCTCTGCAGTTTGGCGTCTGCACCTGATGAACTGTCGTCTTTGCCTGTCTTTGTTGCATTTCTGTTTTAACATCTTTTTTTCTGCACTTTATAAAAAAAAATTTTAAAAGCTTATAAATCAAATTTTAACTTTTGGTGGTTTCATAGAGTAATTTTTTTTAAGCATTTTTATGCCTAGGAAAAAGAACAAAAAAAGTTGATTTTATTTTCTCCATAGTTAAGCTTCAAATTTTGAGATTTTTGAGTTACTAATCAAATTGGCTTTTTGTAGCTATTGCAGGTTGGAGCACATATGAAACCACTAATCATGTTTTTTTGCAGGTTCTCTTTACATGGTTTAATGCGCTTGAAAAATGAACTTGAATATTTCAACACTTGTCTTTGAATGCATGTTGCTAAAATGAACTTTAATGTTTAAACATTTTTCATTGAATGAATGTCGCTCAAACACAATCTTGAATGTCATGGATTAAAATCAAATTTTTCTTGGAATGCATGATTAAAACAACAAATCCAATCTTGAATGCCATAGATCAAATAATCATCTTTTGCGGCATAAAAAGAATCTACATTCTAGAAACTTCCTAAATTATAAAAACCAAATAAAGACACTCTAAGTGTGTTTGTAGTTGGACTCACCCTCTTTAATCACCCATCAATTTAACCATTGGTTGCAACCTCAGCGCCATCTATGGGGATGGGTCCACCTAAGAGGGTGTTAAGTGCTACACAAAGATCAAACTTCACTTACTTGTGTTTTTATTAGTTTTTCTAACTTAAAAAATTTCTTGAATGCACATTAGGCTCGCTAACACTTTATTTGGGCATTAAAATTTGAACAAATCTTGACGTGGAGAGCCTCTGGGCGTGTGCTTGAAATCGAGTTTCACACATCCTTGTTTTGGGCTTAAAACAAACTCACACTCAATCTTGAATGCCTTAAAGAAAATCAATCGAAACTTGACATGGAGGGCCTCTGGGCGCGCGAGTTTTCTTTTTGTTGACCCTAACTCTTCTTCTTGTTTGCATTCTTCGATCGATTTTACTGTTTTTGGCGCATTTCAAGTTGGAATTGAACATTTGCATCTTAAACATGAGTTCTTGCAAAGTCTAGATCAGAAAACATAAGCGTCAGTTAGAAAAGAATTATGTCTTTTAGCCCAAGATCATCCAAGTCTTCTCTCCCCTTGTCGTCTTTCGAGGCCATCTTGGGTGCATAAGATTAGGATCCAAATCTTGTTTAAATTTTTAGGAGGCCTGTTTGGGAATTTTATCACCCCTTGGGATGACCTCAACTCCAGCGTTTCGGCAGAGTATAAGAATCGAGAGGTGAATCAAAAGACACCTCTCTTGGGATCAAGATTTTGTCACTCGGGCTAAGCCTCAAGGAACTTTATACCCTTGAGAAGTGAAAGAGGAGAAGTGGGTTACCGCTCCTCTCAGCTATGTGACATCTTTTTGGTTTCATCTATGGATTTGGGCCTCACATACCTTGGGTATATCGAGGACTCCCTAGCTAAACCAACTGTCAGCCTTGCAGACAACCATCTAGGATGTTAATGTGTTTGACGTGACTAATCAAAACATTTGTAGAACATACACACTCCTTGGCACAAGTATCACATTCTAAGAATCAAAAACTTCTACCTGGTTGTTCCTATCTATTGCTTGATTTTTTATTTGTTGAATGAATGTTTGCCAAACTTGGTTGATCCTAGCTTAGGGAACACTTAGTGTAGTCACTGCTTGTTCTAGAAGTCAAACGAGTTGAAGCAAAACAACCGAGATCTCTCAAAGCCAAGCAGATTCAAGAATTTATGTCGGAACAACCCAAACCCAAACAGAAGTTTCACAAAGTCAAACTCAAGCCATCTCAAGTATACCAAGAAATTTTGGCCAAGGGAAAGGAAATAACACCAAGCCCTCGAATTGCCAAACTCCACAAAGCAGAAGACAAAGTTGCCGACAAAGCCCTTCAAGAAGCCTAGTTAGATCGCACTATCAAATTTAGCCAACATCCAAGAGTTAACCCTGCTTATGCCTTACCAACTAGGCATGGTTTCTATGATTAGACCCCTTTGTTTCTCCACATCTTTTTGCATAAGCTACACTTCAAAGTCATCTTTTTAGGAAAGCCTGCCATTCTAGGTCATCCCCTTAAGCATTTTAGCTCATCCATCTTATTTAGAACCAAACCATCTACCAAACAATCCAAAAGCTTCACATCCAAGCCTTCAAAATTTTTGTCACTTTGCTAAAAGTTTGCCATTCCTAACATCTTCCAAATCCACCAATCTCACCAAGGTTATCCCTTTGATAGAGCTTTGTCAAGGGTAATCTAGCTTTGTCACTTGCTATCCCTCATCACCTTGAGCTAAAGGTTGGGATCCACAAGTGGTCAATCTCGTGTTCTTCCTAAAGGATCATCAATCTATCTTTAAGTTGACACAATCACTACCAAGCTTGCACATAAGAAAGCAAACCTTTCGTGCTTTGGCAACATATCTTTGAAGTTAGAATCCCCAACCCAATCCTCCTTAGGTTTTATCATACAGCTTTGCCTCAACTTAGGAAATCATTTGCATAGAAAAGCCTTCCCCCTTTGCATCCATCAATATTGTTGTATCTCATCCCTAGGAGCATTTTCATGCCACCCATCACTCGCTTAGCCAAGAAGAAGAAGGAAAAAATGGAGCCCTATTATTTGGATCAAACAGCATCACTCCCTTTGAGCACTCAACTATCCTCCAGCCCAAAGAACTCTATACCATCACCTACTGACATTGAAGCTTTTATGAACCAACCAAGAAATGCAGTATTGGTGAATGCCATTATAGACAAGAACAAAGAAACAATTATGGCTAACTTTTGAAGGGACAATATAGGAGCTTTCAAATTTGGAAGACCTCCTCCATTATCAGATCCATCTCACCCATTGTTTGGGCAACTGCCACCACCCATAGGCTCTTATGATTCAAATTATCCTCAATATGTGCCAAAAGAAGAGCCTCAAGCCAATCCTTTTGATCCAACAGACCCAAACATACCATCCTCCACCCAAGTTGAAATCTCCATTCCACAAGCCAACCCAGCCACCACCACTCCATCCTTGGTTCATACCTCTCCACTCCAAACTATCTTTGCCCAAAACACATCACCATTCACTCCCTTCACTATTGTTGTTGTTGCTTTCCAACCTAGCCTTCCAAATCCACCCATCTCCCAAATCAGTGCTAGCATCTTTGGCCAACCTCAGCAATATACAATAGGAATGTCACCTATGGGGCCAAGTAATCAACCTTTCATCACCCCCAACTTGTTCACCACAGCCAAAAGCACAATTCCATCATTTCCATTAGGTCCTTGGAGCTTAGTGCCATCAGCCACAAATCCACAAGCTACTACCCTTACTCCACAAAGCTATCAAACCCCACAAGCTACCACCAATGTTCTGCCAAGCTCTCAAGTGACCTAAGTTCCTGCCACCACTCTACCAAGCTTTCAAATCCAACTACCAAGCTATCAAACCCCATCAGTTCCATTCCCAAGCTTTCAATTCCCGCCACCTCCACCACCAACTATTTCATTAACTCCTATTACCAACTAATTTTCAATGCCACTTCTAGGAGGTAATCCACCACCCCATCCAACCACCAATTATTTGCAGATACCATCCCAAATGGGGGCGCAACCCACATATTTTGGTCAAACTCCTCAAATCCAAAGTCACGTTCCACAAGCTCCCCAATCCTTTCCCCAAGCTTCACAACCATCTTATACCTTACCTCCACAAAGTAATCCATTTATCCCACAGCCAGCTTATGTTCCTCAATCCCAACCTCAAATCCCATATCAACAGCAAGCCTCGCAACACATGTAGCAATATGTGCCACCTCCACCTTAGCAACCTGTCATCCACCATGCAACTACCCAAACAATGTACAATCCCTATTAGCAAATCCCTCATAGCCATCCATATTTAGTGGCCCCATCTAGTGCATACCTACCTCAAGGCACTCCTACATTGGAGGCACCCCAGCCATCACCAATCAATTCATAATGGGAACAAATGAAGACAGCTCTGAAAGCCATCCAAGAAGTGAATGATCCGAAGACATTCAAGTTTGAGACTGTGTGTCCTTATCCATTTGATAGAGCCATTACTATGACTCCATTCCCCAAGCATTTTGAGATACCTAAATTTGACAAATTTAGAGGAAAAGGAGACCCAATCACCCACATCAAAGAATTTTACATGCACTGCCAAGAAGTGGCATACAGTGATGTCTTCCTCTTACGCCTCTTTCCCAAAAGCTTGGTCGGGCCAGCTCTTGAATGGTTTTATAGAATCCCATATGGCACAATTAAAAACTTTGCTAAATTGTTTGAGGCATTTGTAGCGGAATATGCCCATCTTGTTGAAACAGAGTTATCAATAGTTGACCTTGTCCACACTAAGCAAAAAGGTGTAGAAAGCCTTGTTGAATACCTACAAAGATGGCAAACCCTTACCACCCGCATATCCTGCACCTTGCCAGGGTGCCAGGTGGTGAAAATGTTTATTGATAATGCCCATCCCAGCTTGGCTCATCACATGACCATGAACTGTTTGCAGACCTATAAAGATATCAAAGAGAAAGGAATGATCCTTGAGCAAGGACTCATTAAAGATGGTGTGGTCAAGATTACAAGGAGGCCAACCAAAATCAATCACATTCCAATGACAAGTCCAGGTATTGGAAAAAAAACAAGCACGTTGCAACAGATGGGGTTACTGATACGAGACATGTGAATATTGTTTGGCCTTCCCAAAATCAGCCCAACCCACCGTATCAACCAAACAACCAACAAGCTATCAACTACTAACAACAAAATCACCAAAGCTATCAAAGCCACAATCCAGGACCCAACTTTCAAGGGTCTAGCAATCAAGCTAATGTCATCAATGTCACGGATGAACCAAAGCCCAAGTTCCAACCTGCACCTAGACACTATACACCCCTTGGTGAGCCATTGGATGTCATTTTTGAAAAATTGACTAAGGAAAACCTCATCAAATTTCCTCCTACCCAGCAAATTGATCCAAGCCAATCCAAAGCTGCATGGTACAAAGAAAATGAGTACTGCAAATTTTATAGGGTAAAAGGTCACACCACCCTCAGATGCATGAAACTAAAAGATTATGTGCAGGACCTCATCGATCAGAAAGAAATCACAGTTGGAGCACAAACCTCTCCCAATGTAGGCTTGCAGATCTATCAAAATACTTTTCCTCCTCACAACAACCAAAATCCTGGAAAAGAACCTATCCAAAACAACAACAACAATAACACCAACAACTGCCAGACAAACCAATAGCATGGGAAGAACAATGACCACACTTCATCCTATATAGACTATGGTAGCCTTGTAGGTTGTATATTCGAGAAAGAGCCTTTTGTCAATGTTATCAATATTTGAGGACCAGACAATGAGTGTGTCGTCACCACTTGAAGAGCGTAATTTAACATCATAGGCCCACCAGTTTCATCAGCACCATTAGCTCCATCAAAAATCTGGTACAATATCTTGGAACACCTTGGGAACATGCCATCCCAAATCTCCATTTTAGACCTTCTCCGCACTAGTCCTGTGTACAAAGACATCCTTGACAATGCTCTCATAGAATCTCGTGTCCCTTCTAATATCAACGCTACTGATTTTCATAATCTTGTTGGACACCGATCCTCCTCATGTGCCCTATCATTCAAACCCACCGACATACCTTTGGTTGAGCTAGATCACACCCTCTCGCTTCGCATAGCCATCATGGTATCCAATTTTGCCATAAAAAGAGTAATGATAGATAATGGATCAGCCTTGAATATTTGCACCCTAAAATTCATAAAACAAGCTAGGTATACTGAGGCAGATATCATCAGTGAGGTTATCACCATCAAAGCTTATGACAACTTGGAAAGAACCACAAAAGGAACTATTTTGCTGCCAATCAAGGTTGGGCCAGTCATCCAAGAACCACTCTACCATGTTATTGATCTAAACCTACCATTTAACATCCTCCTTGACCACCCATGGATTCATGCCATGAAAGTTGTTCCATCCACTTACCATCAGTGCATCAAATTTCTGCATCAGGGCACTGAGGTAACCATCCATGTCAATCCAAAACCCTTTGCTTACTGCAATGCGGTTGAAGCTTCATATACAAACCATTGCCCTAGAATTGATATCAGCACAACCATTGCCAGTTCATCCCACACTTGTAATGACCCAGAAACCATCCTTGCCTCCACCATATCTACCATGAAGATCAATAACAAAAGCTATGAAGAGTATAGTCTGTCAAATGCATTTGCTATCGGGGCACTCCCACTTGATCCACGTGCCCATGGACGACCGACATATCACAGAGCTAAGAGATTCCACCTCCTCAATACAAACATTTTGGCCCAACAACCTTCATATCCTCAAAAATCCCTCTTCATGAGGAGCTCACTTTAGATATCAACAATTGGTTACATAAGGATGCACCTCCAAGAAATCAAGCACGCCTTGATCACTTTAGCCAGAAGTATCCCCAAGAATATATGCTCATCACTGACAAATGGAACTATCAAGGTCATGGTCTAGGACCAGAAGAAAGAGGCATGCAGTGCCCCATTAAAGCACATAAGTGGGAATCGAAGTCAGGTCTTGGCTTTGGCATACCCACAACTGGGGGCACCAATGAGAACGGTCACGCTTTTTCGAACATTCACCACGACCTTGTCAAAATTGAAGACATTCCTGAGGAAGTTGAAAAGAGAGCCTACGATGATATCCCAGACCAAATCTTCCTCGGAGACTCTGTTCTCCAAGAACTATCCATCCATTTCATTGACCTACCACTCACTTATCCACAACTCATAGATTGGGACCAACCAAGCGTCATACACATTGATGAGTTCACATCAGAGAAAGTGCTTTTGAGATTCATGGGAGCTGAAACACCTCACAAGAAAACAAAGCCAGATCCTGCCTATATCTATAAGCTAGATCCCAAGGGGTATTTTGGAGAAAATCCCCAACCTAGTTCCGATACACCCAAAAGTGGAACTAAGGAAAATCTGAGACTAGCTAAGGCAGTGAAGAGAACCCCTCAGCAAGAACATCTAGAGCCACAAGCAGAATATGAGGATTTAGCATTGCCTCCTCAAGATAATTGACCAGAGGTGTCTTCTATTCTAATTGAGGATACTATAAAAGTCAACATCGGTTCTTTAGAGATCCCCAGACTTGTTCACATTGCTGCATCCCTATCACAAGACCAAGTTGACCTCCTCTTTGAGGTCTTAAGAGAGAATATTGGCCGATTTTTATGGTCATATCAGGACATGCCAGGGCTTGATCCAAAGCTTGTAGTTCATCATGTTGCAGTCGATCAAAAGATCAAGCCCGTCAGACAAAAGCTTAGAAAATGCACCCTAAGGTGGCATTACTGGTCAAAGTTGAATTAGAAAGAATGTTAGCTACTAAGGTTATCCTACCTATCGACTACTTAGAGTGGATCTCCAACATGGTCCCTGTCACTAAGCCTTTCGGTGACATCAGAATCTGCACTAAAATCAAAGATCTTAACAAAGCTTCTCCAAAGGATGATTTTCCCTCTGCCCAACATAGATATGATTGTAGATCTTACAGCTGGACATGAAAGTTTGTCCCTCATGGATGGATTTTCTGGGTATAATCAAATCAAGATTGCAGAAGAGGATCAGCATAAGACAGCATTCACTACCCCTTGGGGAACCTTTTGCTACAACATGATGCCTTTTGGCCTAAAGAATGTTGGGGCTACCTATCAAAGAGCTATGACAGCCATTTTCCATGATCTTATCCATAGCATTTTGGAGGATTATGTGGATGATATCTTGGTCAAATCTCATACCTTCATGGATCATCTTGCTGACCTGGAGAAAGTCTTTGATAGGTTAGCCAAATATCATCTCATGTTGAATCCCAAGCAGTGTGTCTTTGGGGTCACATCTAGCAAGCTTCTAGGCTTTATAGTTTCTAAATGAGGCATAGAGATCAACCCCAAAAAGGTCAAGGCTATCATAGACATGCCTCCTCCCTAGACACTACGACAGCTTTGCACTCTTCGAGGAAAGCTTCAATCCGTCTGATGCTTCATCTCCCAGCTTGCAGACAAGTGCACCCCTTCAGACATTTGCTAAAAAAGGATGAGAACTTTAAGTGGGACCCTATATGTCAACGCAGCTTCGATCAGCTCAAGCAGTATCTCGCCAATCCCCCTATCTTGGTTCCACTAGTTCCTGGTCATCCCTTGATCTTGTACATATCAGTAATGCCTTCTGCTCTAGGGGCACTTCTAGCACAGCACGATGACTATGGCAAAGAAAGAGCCATCTACTATATTAGTAGAACCCTAGTTGGTTATGAACTCAATTACACGCCTATGGAAAAAGCTTGTTTGGTAGTTGTTTTCTCAACTCAAAAGCTTTGCCACTACATGCTGAGTCATACCATCCAACTAGTCTCCAAGATAGACCCTCTCAAGTATATGCTCTCTAGAACAACACTTATAGGTTGTTTGGCCAAATGGGTTATGCTCCTTAGCGAATTTGACATCCAGTATGTGGACAAAAAGGCAATCAAAGGGCAAGCTATAGCAGATCACCTAGCTAATGCACCTCTAATAGATGCATATCCTTTGATCACAGAATTCTCAGATGAGCATATCTATCTAATTGAAGAACAGCCCCCATGGAAACTTTATTTTGATGGCTCATACACATCTCATGGATTAGGGGTAGGAATATTGTTGGTTACACCTTAGAGAGATTACATTCCAAAAGCCTTCAAGCTACAATTCCCTAGCACCAACAATATAGCAGAATATGAAGCTCTCATAGCAGGATTAAAGATAGTTAGAGAATGGAACATCACTGAGTTACAAATCTTTGGCGATTCTTAGCTCATCATCAAGCAAGTCCTAAATGAATATCAAACCAAAGATGAAAAGCTATTACCCTACAAAGAGCTAGTTGATCAGCTAACCCAGCATTTTACAAAGCTTCAGTTTACACAAGTGCCTCGAATGCAGAACAAAGCAGCAGACGCTATGGCTACTATCGACTCGCTCTTTGAAATTCCCCAAGCAGCTACATAGTATGAGTTTTTAGTTGAGCAGCTCCTCACACCCGCTTATGCGAATGAGGATTCCAACCATGTTTGTATCTTGGTTGGTCCCCAATCCCCTTGGTACCATGAGATTCATGTTTACCTTAATGATGGTATCATATCCCTCACCTCACACGTACCTAATGCCAAAACCTCATCCAAAAATCATCTCGCTATGTTATCATAGCCAATACCCTATATCGTCAGGTTATCATGATACTCTCTCTAGGTGTTTAGACCAAAATGAGGTCGCGATGACGTTAAAAGAAGTACAGTCTAGACTTTGTGGTGCCCACATGAGTGGTATTGTCCTAGCGCGACAAATCCTTAGAGCAGGCTACTATTGGCCTACCATTGAAGAAGACTCATGTGACTTTGTCAAAAAGTGTCTCCCATGTCAGTAGCACGCAAATCTTGTGCACGCTCTAGCATAGGATCTACAGCCTATTGCACCACCTTGGCCTTTCGCTTGTTAGGGCCTTGATCAGGTTGGAACTATCACACCTCTCTCATCTGATGGACATAAATGGATAATAACAGCTACAGACTATTTCACTAAGTGGGTGGAAGCAGTCCCCCTAGTCTCAGCTACAGGAGTTCAGGTCTCCAAGTTCATCTTGTACAACATTGTTTGCCGCTTTGGCATCCCATCCACCATCTTCACCGACCACGGAGGTAACTTTGAAAATCTCAAGATGGAAGAATTATGAACTTCCCTCCATATCCATCACCACTTTTCTAGCCCATATTTCCCACAAGGTAACGGCCAGGCAGAGGCAACTAACAAAACAATCCTCAAAATCCTAAAGAAAGTTATCAATGATTCCGGCCGCAATTAGCACTTACAAATAAATCCAGCCCTATGGACCTATCGAACCTCCTTCCGTACATCCATAGGAACAACTCTATACTCCTTAGTCTATGGTGTCGAAGCAGTACTACCCATAGAGGTTGAACTTCCCTCATTGCGCATATATTTGCGAGGGCAAATATCAGATGAAGAATACAGAGTATCTCGGCTCACCTAGCTAGATCTCTTAGACGAGAAGTGACAACAAGCTTATGATCATCTCACAGTCTATCAAACTTGTCTCAAAAGGAATTTCAACAAGAAGGTGCTTCCATGACACTTTCAGCTAGGTGACATGGTCCTCAAAGAAAACATGAAAGTCCAAGCAGATCGAGAAAAGAAGGGCAAGTTTGAACCTACATGGATTGGTCCTTATGTTGTCACTGTATCCTTTGGCTCTAGAGCCTATCAGCTATCTACACTAGAAGGAGAACTCTTGAATGATCCTACTAACATCATTCATCTCAAGAAGTTCTATGCTTGAAGATCCTTGGTATACCCAACTTTTGAAAAATACAAAAAAAAAATAGTAAAGAGAAATAAGCGTCCAATGGTGAAAACTTGGCAATTCAAGCACCTTGGATAGGTACCTTGGTGAAAACCTAGTAATTCAGGTGCCTTGTGTACTAAGACTAATCCATTATCTATCACTATCCTATCCCTCATCCATCCACTCACCATCCCATAGCACACCTGCTTGTTCCCTTGGTGTTCCAACCAAATATCCAAAATCTAATGAAGCTTGTAAATACCTCCAGTACAGCTTGTAAAATCTTGTACCTCAGCTTGTAAATCTTTTACCATTTGAAGCTTGTATTATACCTTGTAAATCTTGTACCATACCTTATATATCTGAATCTTGTCCAAAGCTTGTACCATATTCCAGCTTGTAAATAATCTTGTATCCTAGCTTGTATCCTATCACATGCACACAAAGAACCCCATTTTCACTTAAGCTTTTCGCAAAACCATCTACCTATCCACCTATCAACTATTATAGACATCCCACCCTTCACAAACATTTCCATCTCACAAAAACCAAAACATGAACAAACTTGTACATTTGTAACATATCTTGGTCTATCAACTTGTACATCTTCTTTAGCTTAGTACCATTGTATCTATCCAACGTTCATGTCAGTTCGTCCTGATTAGCATCTTGCACACATCACACATCTTGGTTAGCTATTCCAATGCATCCTTTAGCTAGATCTCATGTCACCAAAGTGTTATCCTTCTTAGTTCAGCTTGCCAGACACATCACTCATCCAGATCCATCAGCATAGGTGCTCTTCGATAGATCCTTGCAAGATATAGCTTTTCTCATGTCTGATCTTGGTCCGTTAGTACCTCATCCTACCCATCTCATTGTCAAATGGCTCTCTTTCAGATTTTCACTTTCTTTTGATTTGGAATCTTCCCTTTTGGGTCTTGAAGTATCTTTTCCAAGCAATCTTTTTGTTCCCTCCTCAAAGTTGCCACAATCTTCCATATCATGGTATACTGTAAATGGGACAATCTAAGCGTTAGGTCTTGATCATGTCTTTTTCTTGTTCTCTTTTCTACTTGTGGGTTACCCAGTGTCATTTCCATGCTGCTTCCTCTAGGATTCATGTGTGATACTGGGGCAATCCTTGCGTGTTTGTTTTGAGACAGTTCGTCAATCCTTTGGACGGTTGGTGAAAAGGCCTTGATGTTCTTGGTAACCTTGGCAATTAACCAACAGTCCTATAGTAAATCTAGTACTCAACTACATGGTGGTACTTCTCTTTGAAGTATCCCCCTGCTCAAAAAAGGCTTCAATGGATTCCCTTCATCTCCATTATCCCCCATCCATCTCCAGCATCTGTCACTCCTCCCCCAGCTTATGCATCAATATCTCTTTGAATCACTCCTCACTCTTACCTTTAGGGATCCACAATCCTAGTCTTAGGGATCCACCAATCCAATCAATCCACCAAGCCTCATCTTTCGAAATCCACAATCCTAGTCCTAGAGATCTCTAAAACCCATCTTTCGCCAATCTGACTCTTTGAAATCCTGTTGCATCAGCTTTATCATCCCCATCATCCATCTCCCTATCCTGGATTCCTTTTTTATAGTGCTCCACTCCTTCACCCCCCCCCCCCCCCCCCCCCCCAATCCTGGAAAGTCTTAAGCTTGTGCCTCTGATTCTCCTTTATCATTCTCCCGTAGTGAGAGTTTGAGCTAATTTAGCCCCTCCTCTTTGCCAATCTATGTCTCTATTCATCTTGATTTCTTGTACTTTTCAAGAAGTTGTCAAGCCTCATTTCTCTCTCCGTCACCTTCTTGAGGGGGCATCATCTAAGTCTAGTCTCTCCTCTTCTTATCCGAGACTAGGGCAACCTTCTTGCTAAAACATCTTCCTCATGTCGTCTTCACTCGAACTTCTTTGAAATAGTGTTGTCTCAACACTATGTCAAAGAGGGGCAAAATGTAGACACCTAAATTTGATTACACCACTTTAGTAATCCTATTTAGTTATCTCTAAAGGCATCATTAATTAAATTCCTATTTAATTAATCCTTTGCCATCCCCTAGCTAATTAATTTAATTAATCATCTATAGTCCTAAATTGATAAATCAAATAACCTATCATTTATCAATTAAATCCTTTTCTCCTATCTAATTCCAAAAATTCGCATTTATCAAATAAATCCATTTGATAAATAAAATCTTCAAATCTAAAAACCCCTAACCTATTCCTAATCCTCCATTTAGCCTAATCCACCCCATCCACCCATACTAACCTAGCTTAGCCACTAACTCACCCAACCTCATTAATGCCATCCACTTGCACATCTCTAACATCCTTAATCTAATCCTAAACCCAAGCTTAATCCACCCCTTAATGTTGTCACATTCCCTAAACAAGTTTAAGACTTTCCTAAACCAAATCAAAGTCCCCTCTCCAAAATATCCCAACCACCAAGCCATGAGTGCTCTTACAAATCATAAAAGACTCTTACAAGCCCACTCATGACTCTTACATCCCTCTTCCATACTTAATCTCCCTCATCGTGCCTTTAACCAGCCCATTATCCTATCCTCTCACACTCTTCCTCCTTGTGACAAGTGTCACCTTCCCATTGGTGCTAAACAAGCACAATCCATGTGCTCTCCTTTGAGTGCATCCTAGCCCTCCTTAAGCTTTCATCTCTCCTTGCATCTAAGCCATCCATCCCTCTACCCCTTGGCCTATAAATTGAATCCCCTCCCAAACCATTTCATCACAATCCTTGAGCTAAAGTTACCATGCTATTTTGAGAACCAAAGTCATCAATCTTAACCTTATAATGCCAAATTGAGAGCTCACAAGGCTACCAATTTGCCATTACCCATCTCCACCATTGAAGCAATTGGGCAAGAAATTGAGCATACATCCACATCAAAGAACACATCTACAAAATAAAGGAAGCATGGAGTGTTTTCTCTTTTGAGGTTTGCATTTCTTGTTTGCTTTCTTTGTCTAAACTTACATGTGAATTTAGTTTTAGTTTCTGAATGTTTCTCTTATTATTAATATTCTTTGTACACTAAATCTTGTTCTACAGTGCCAACTATATTTAGAATCAGATGCCTCACAAGGCATTGCACCATTTGACTCCTAATCAGAATGAGGCTTGGACTCATATCAAGCTCAATGTTTCTACATTCCACACTTTTGGTAGTGAGGCTTGGGCATTTATTCCAAATGCTCATCAAAAATCCATGGAGAAGAAGAGTTGACCACTCATCTTTTTTGGCTACTGTGAGGATGTGAAGGCATATAGGTTGTTTGCTCTTGATTCCAGAGATGTCTTTTTTCGACAAGATGTTTAATTTGATGAGCAATATCCTCAAATGGAGCCTCCATCACCAGCTTCTCCCTCACTACCCAGTACTTCCTCTACTCCTCCAAAGGATTATGCATCGTCTGAGGAAGATCTTGATATTTATCCCCGTTCACCACCTCCACCAGTTGTTCAGTGAGTTCCCAAGTGGGCTTGTGCTACTATTTATGAATCATGACCTATGGTAGGTGATCTTTCAAATTTTCATCACACTCGTGCTCAGACTTTTGGTACTAGACTATTGAGTCATGCCATTTCAGATGATCCATAGGTTTTTTCACAAGTGAAAGGACACTTAGAGTAAGATAGGGCTATGGATGAGGAGTATTCTTCTTTGATGAAGAACCACACATGGGATCCTTGTCCTCTTCTAAAAGGAAGAAAGTTGGTTTGGTACTGGTGGGTGTACCGTACCAAGTATGTTACAGATGGCTCTATTGACAGGTACAAGGCATGTCTTGTTGCAAATGTCATTTCATAGGTTAAGGGTATTGATTACTCTAATACCTTTTCTCCTATTGCCAAGATGAATTCTATTCACCATGTACTCTCTCTTGCAGCTTCACAAGGATGGACAGCTTTTCAAATGGACGTGAAGAGTGTCTTTTTGCATGGGACCTACATGAGGAGATCTATATGGAGTAGCCTCATTGTTTTGTGCAGGACTCTTCTTTGGTATGTAGGCTTTAAAGTTCTTTATATGGTCTCAAACAAGCCTCTTAGGATTGGCATGAGAAAATGGATTCCTTCTTACTTGCTTCACAGTTCACTCGGTGTGATTATGATCTTATAGTTTACATTCAGCATCATGGGACTAATTTATTGATACTTGTGCTTTATGTAGATGATATCATCATTATAAGTATCTCATCCTCCATGATACAAAGTATTCAACAACCCTTGAGAGAGTAGTTTGAGATGATAGACCTTGGACTTTTGCACTATTTTTTGGGCCTATAGGTTGTTCAGTTTTCAGATGGGATAGCCATACTCCACCAGAAGTATACTCTTGATATGCTTCATATATTTAGCATGCTTTATTGCAAGCCTTCTAGCACACCTTTTCAGTTGGGTATTATTTTATTTACCACTTGCACTACTCCTATAGTGGATTCCACTTTATATAGACAACTTGTGGGTAGTTTGTTGTACCTGATGCACACATGTCCTAATATTTCCTTTGTGGTTGGACTTGTCTCTCAATTCTCCGATGATACACATTGTAGGGCCCATTTGTCGTTGCACCAAAAGCCATGACTGTTAGTGAACATGGAACACCACATAATTAACCACCTGTGGGCAGGGGAGCGCATCGCATCACCCAACAATCTCCCCCTCGACGCGCATACCAAGTGCTTACACGGGTCAGGATGGCACCGGGGAGATTTGAACCCATGACCAGGCCAAAACCAGGCTCTGATACCAATTTTAGGGCCCATTTGCCGTTGCACCAAAAGCCATGACTGTTAGTGAACATGGAACACCACATAATTAACCACCTGTGGGCAGGGGAGCACGTCGCATCACCCAACACACATGAGATTCATTGGAAAGCTTCCAAATGTATCTTGAGGTACATTTGGGGTACTGCATGTTATGTCATTCACTATACATCAGGGGATCCTCACATTGTTAGTTACACAAACTCAAATTGGGTTGGTGATATTAATAATCGCAAGTCTACTTCTAGATTTGTTTTATGTCTTGGTTTTGGTCCTATCACATGGTCTTTCAAGAAGTAGCATTCTTATGCATTATCATCTACAGAGGTAGAGTACATGGTAGTTCATGTGTTAGCTAGTCAAGAGGTTTTATAGCTTCGATAATTAATGAAAGATGATGTAAATTGGATTGCTTCTAGCCATTTCTTCAATAAGGACTCACCTAGGCTTCTCTTCTAGCCTACTAGGGTTTTCCCTTTTATCACACTAACCTCAAGAGGATTGCTATCTTATCCTCCAATCTTCCCTATCTAGTTACACCAATGTTTTTACAACTTGCTCCATCCTAGAGACATTCCCATTTGCTCTCCAAACTCACAATTCTATCAAGAATGGTCATTCTACCTTCATCTTGGAGTGAGGGATGGGTTCTTAGATTACCCCTATCCTCTTGGACTCAAAATCCATAAGTCTCCTTATTGATTCCTTCAAACTTGACAAAACTGTCCTAATTAGTCCAAATAGAATTAGGCCTCCAAACTTTTTTTTTTGGTATTAACTCCAAATTTTTGTTAACAATATAGAAAAATAACTAGAAATATGAATACCCTTTTGGGAATAATTCAAGATTTTGTGGGTCTCAGGTCCTTAACCTGTCCATACACCACCTTGCTACTTGTGTGCCTAAAAATGAGGGTTTCGAGCAACTCACATTAGAACTTACTAGGGTCTAATGAGATACATAAAAAAAACTTGTCTTGGGAACTTATCCTTTCACATATAGTTATATCATACATATTTTTTCCTTCTACAACTCTCATATTGAAGTATCTAACACATTCAATCCATCAAAATCATCTTGCAAGCTATGTGATCGCTTAGCCATGCATTGAGAGCTTGCCTAGGGTATCACTTGAAAAATGGAAAACCAATTTGTCCAGACCTCTCCTTTATTATGTACACTATACAAGGACTCCACTTCCATTACCCTTAGTTCCATGATGATTCCACGGTGAGAGTTCATGGGGGAGCCATGTTTCACACATATTGCTAAAACATAACAACAGACTATCTAAAAACAAAATATTTTTGAACTGCAATCAAATGAACTCCTATCAACTTATACTATAAATCAAAATGCAATATAATAATGCTAAATTCAAATATCCAATTCAAATAAGATCCTTTCAATCCATTAAGGTATTTGTGCAATTAAAAAGAACAAAATTGTTAACTCTAGAACAACAAAATCATGGTTTTCAACTTTCAAGTCCACTTATTAAAAATTCCAACCCTTAAAATGGGTCTCCTTCATGGTCTTATAGGTTCCTTGAGAGGTTTTAGATAGTTATCCTAACCATCGACATCATTCTCCAAAAAATGCAAAATTCTTGTCCAAAATTGTCAAGCAACTTTTCAAAGTTGCTGACACCTTTTTGCATCTCTTAGCAACTTTGTCATGTGACCCTTGAAAAATTAAAAATAGGCTTATTATGGTCTCTTTAAGATGTATAGGCATGATTTATCCTTTAGAGAATCCATTCACATGATTTGGACCAATTTTTCCCAATTGACAACTTTTGCAACAATTGACATCTTTTTGACAACTGTCCCAATTTTGCCTCAAATGACAATGTATAACCTCCAACCTATTCAAGAAGATGTAAAAACACCATAGAGGCCAAATTAAACTTAAAACCAACCTTTCCCCAAACTTCTAGGGTATAAGACCCATACGCCTAATTTTGCTTCCTAACAACATAAGCACAAAGTAAGCAAAACAACTCAAAAACAACTAGAATGGATTAGGCCTAGGAAAATCCATCTAGAAGAAAACACACATGACCTTGGAAGGTCCAAAAGCAACCAACTAACTTGGCTAAGGTTAGTACAAGCCAAAAACTAAAATGTGGAACTAGGACTAAGAATTAGCCTAGGTGCTCCTACACCATACTCCTCCAAACACAAGTTCAATCCATCCTTGGATTGAGAAAACTAGAGTCTATTCCTTGTTTCTTGAAGTCTTCCTCCTTGATCCAAGTATCCTCCACATCTTCTTTGCCACGCCACTTGACAAAATGTTCCTAATAATTTTTTGTCCTAGTCTTCTTTTAAATCCTTGAGTCAAGTACCTTTTCAATTGCCTTAGGTGGAAGAGGAGTTAAGTTTAGGACTACTACATCTTGAATGACCTCCTTGAGTATCTTATTAGCATATGAAGTTGGGCCTTTTTACTTAATCAAACGAGCAACATTGAAAACTAGTGACAACCCAATGTCTTCAGGAAGTTCCATCTTGTATGCTCATTGCCATACTTGGCCAGTATTGGGTAAGCTCCCAACCTTCTCAACTAAAGTTTATGAGGAACTCCCTTCTACAACCTTGCATTGTTTAGATGAACCATCACAAGATCCCCAACCTATAATTGTACATCTATTTTACTATCATCCACCTTATGCTTGAGTTTCTTAGCATTTTCAGTTAGGGTCTTCCTCACTATTTCATGGACTTCCCTCATGGAGTTGGAAAAGTTCTCAGCTATCCACTGCCTTTTACACCATCCTTCAGCTCTCTTAGTTCAAACACCCCTCTAGGATGTAACCCATAAACAATTTCTAATGGACTTTTACTAGTTGACCTATTGATTGTATCATTGCATTCAACCTGCCCAATGAGTTGATCCACCCTATCCATATTCCTTTGTAAGGCACCTTAGCAAGTTGCCAAGACTCCTATTAATGACGTCAACTTGACCATCTGTCCAAGGATAGTAGGCAGAGCCAAAAGATAGATTTTTTCCTAGTTTATGCCACGAGGTCTTCCAAAAATGGCTCATGAACTTTGTGTCCCTATCTAAAACAATGCTCAAAGGTAACCCATGGATTCTTACCACCTCCTTGAAGAAAAAATGAGCAATTTGACAAGCATCATGGACTACTTTACAAGGGATAAAATGTGCCATTTTGCTGAATATGTCCACTATAACATAAATAATATCAAACCCTTGCTTAGTTCTTGGTAACCCTACCACAAAGTCCATACTTAAGCACTCACATGGCCTGCTAGGAATTGGAAGGGGCTAATAAAGACCTTCATTGGAAGATGTGCCCTTTACTTTTTGACATACCACACAATATTCCACATACTATCTGATATCCCTATTCATTTTAGGCCAAAAGTAGAATCTAGTGACTAACTCTTGAGTCTTATTGACTCCAAAATGACCACTAAGTGCCCCATTGTATTTTTCTTGAATCAAATTCTCCCTCATTGATTCCCTAGGAACACATAGTTGACTCCCCTTAAGCAAAAAATCCTTTTGCAAAGTGTAATCATAAAATTCACCATGGAAATTGTTCTTATACTACTTACATACCTTGTAAATGTCTGCAAAATCTTCATCATTGACATATAGGTCCTTGAAGCTATCAATACCAATACTTTGTAACTGAACCTCTTGTACTATGATGAGTCTCCCACTTAATGCATCAACTACCTTGTTTTACACTACTTTCTTATGCTTGATGTTAAAGGCGTAGGCTTGTAGGTATTCCACCCACTTCATTTGTTTGTTACTAAGCTTATCTTGGGAGTTGAGGAAACCAAGGGCTTGGTTATCTAAATATACCACAAACTCCTTTGGAAGCAAGTGATGCCTCTACTTCCTTAAAGCTTGGACTAGAGCATATAACTCTAAGTCATAGGAAGAGTACTTCCTCTTAGGATCATTGAGCTTCTCACTATGAAAAGCCGCTGGCCTCTCTTCTTGGCTTAGGACTACCCCAATAGCCACATTGCTAGCATCACATTCCACTGTCAAGAGTTTGTCAAAACTAGGTAGAACAAGAATGGGATGAGTAGCTATCCTCTTCTTGAGTGTTTCAAACCCTTCATTTTCTTGAGGAGTCCATTGAAACTTTGTCTTCATTCCACCCTTGATGGTGTCTAACATAGGAGCACAAATAACACCGAAATGTTTGATAAACTTCCTATAATATTGGGCCAAACCATGAAAACTTCTCACCTCTATTGCAACTTTAGGAGTAGGCCAATTTAGGATGGCATCCACCTTACTTTGATCCATCTTGAGGTTCCCTTGAGATAGAAATAACCTAAGGTACGCTAGCTCCTGCTTCATGAAGTCACACTTCTCCAAATTCATCATTAGCTTTTCCTCATGTAATTTCTTGATAATAAATTGCAAATGTTTAATATGCTCCTCTTTAGTTTTACTAAAAATTAATATGTCATCTAAATAGACAACAACAAACTTACCAATGTAGTCCTTCAATACCTCGTTCATAAGCCTCGTAGAAGTTGAGGGAGCATTTAACAAGCTAAATGACATTACAAGCCATTCATATAAACCTTATTTTTTCTTGAAGGTTGTTTTCCATTTATCCCCTTCCTTTATCCTAATTTGGCGATAGCCACTTTAGATCTATCTCGGTAAAGTACCTTGCTTCCCCCAAACAATCCATTAGGTCTTCAATCCTAAGTATTGGGAAAATATACCTAATGGTGATCCTATTAATGGCTCTTGAATCAATATAAATTCTCCAAGTTCTCCCCTTTTTGGGTGCTAAAATAGTAGGCACAACACAAGGTCTTATACTTTTCCTAATTAGGCCTTGGTCTAAGAGTTCTTGGATTCGCTTAGCAATTTTCTCATTTTGTTAAGGGGTCATTTTATAGGCATCTTTGTTGGAAAGAGTGACTCCTAGAATAAAGTCAATTTGATGGTTAATAGATCTCTTGGGAGGTAGGTTAGCAGTTTGTCCATCACTAATAATGTCCTTGTATTCTTCAATCATTTCTCGCACTTCCTTAGGTAGCTCTATCTTCTTTTCTACCTTGTTAGTAACTTCTGGTTTAGGCTTCAACACCAAAGCAAACCCTGCTCCTTCTCCTTCCTCCAAGGTCTTCAAGAACTGCTTTTCACCAACCATAAGGATATTAGGACTTATAGATTTCACTTCTCCTTCTTCTCTTAAGGATTGAATCTTGAATGTTACGCCATCTTTCTTGAAGGAATATGCATTTTGGTTCCAAAATGCATTGCTTGTCTATCCAATTGCCATGGTATCCCTAGTAGAAAGTGACATGCATCCATAGATAGAATTTCACATAACACCTTGTCCATATACCTTCCTATTGAGAATTTAACCCATGCTTGTTAACTTACAAGAACATGTTGCCCCTTGTTGAGCCATGTAACCTTATAAGGATTGTTATGTGGAATTATTTTCATATTTAGTTTGTTAGTTTCCTCCTCTGATATGATATTATCTATGGAACCTGAGTCTATGATGACCTTACCCACTTTTCCCATCATCTTGCACTTCACCCTAAATAGTGCTCTTCGTTGGCTTGGTTCTTCCTTTATGGATTCCTTAATCAATGTCCTTCTTATCATTAGATTTTCCCCTTCTTCTGACTCTAAGGGTACTTCCAATGGTTTGTTGTTGTTACTAGACTCTTCTTGCACATAATTGACTCTTTTCACACTCCCTTGGGAAGTAAAACCTTTCTTAGGGCATCTATATGTAGGGGGTCCCATCTAGTTTCAATTATAGCACTTCATGGTTGTAAAGTAGGATCCTCTACCTTGGTTACTGCTTCTTTTTCTTCCACCAATGTTAGAGCTTCTTCCCCTATTGAAACTCCCTCTATTTGTATTCCCTTCTTTTTGTTCAATCCACTTAGTTTCTCCTTGGTTCTTTGAATCTAAACCTCTACCACCATAACCTTTTTTATTCCTACCATCTCTACCTCTACCTCTACCTCTAAAGTTGGTGTCAAATTTATTCCTATTCTTTTCTTTTACTTTCAGTGCCAATTGGAAACATCTATGGATTGTTGTATGTGCCCATATATTAATTTCTTCTTGTATGTTCCACTTTAGCCCACCTAGATACCTAGCCACCTTAAGAGGTTCTTCTTCTTGAATTTCTAACCTCAAACACAACTTCTAAAATTCTTCAATATATGTTTCCACATCCATACCTTTTTTGTTTGAAACTTTTCCTTTTCATGTGCAATTGAATTTCGTAATCTTCAACTAATTATTGTTCCTTTACCTTAGTCGTCGTGGCTTTCCAATTTGCAATTGGTTTCTTTCCCATCTTCTCCCTCTCTTCTTGGAGATACTTCCACCAAGTTAGTGTTGATCCTCTTAGCCTAGATTTGGCTACGTAGTGGTTTTCCATCCCTTCAATTCATTCCATCACAAGTTTAGGGTCCATCTTCCAACTAAACAAAGGGATTCCTTCTAGGGACTTTACACCCAATGCCTTGATGGCTTTTAGGAATGACTCCTCATTCAATGGAGGGTCTCGCTCAGGAATGATGTTTCCCTCATCAACCTTTCCCATACCTTTATCACTAGTTTCTCCTTCTTGATTTGTCTTCTTGGTTGCCTCAACAACTTCCTCCAATTTTGTTTTCATCTCCTCTAATGCTTCCTTTAGGAGCCTATTCCTCTCCTTTTGATCCTTCATCTCCTTGGCAAGTTCTGCATTGATCACCATGTCAATCTACCCTACTAATTCTTTAGTAAACAAAGACATGCCACTAGCCCCAAATCTTTGGTGGCTCTGATTCCAATCTGATGTAAACTAGATTGGTTGTAGCCCTTTCTTCAATAAGAACTCACCTAGGCTTCTCTTATAGCCTACTAGGGTTTCCCTTTTTATCAACCTAACCTCAAGAGGATTGCTATCTTATTCTCCAATCTTCCCTGTCCAGTTACACCAATGTTTTTACAACTTGCTCCATCCTAGAGACGTTCCCACTTTCTCACTAAATTCACAATTATATCAAGAATGGTCATTATACCTTCAATTTGGAGTGAGGGATGAAACTTGAGGATTTTAATATCACCCCTATCCTAATAGAATCAAATTCCATAAGTCTCCTTATAGAATCCTTCAAACTTGAAAAAACCATCCTAATTAGTCCTAATAGAATTAAGCCTCCAAACTTGGTTTTTGGGCATTAACTCCAAATTTCCCTTAACAATATGGAAAACTAACTACCAATATGAATACCCTTTTGGTAATAATTCAAGATTTTGTGGGTCTTAGGTCCTCAACCTATTCATGCACCCCCTTGTTACTTTTGTGCCTAAAAATGAGGATTTCAAACAATTCACATCAACACTTACTTGGGTCTAATGAGATACATAACAAAAATTGTCTTGGGAACTTCTCCTTTTGTAAGGAAACTTGCAAGAAAGAATATAACCATTTCCATATAACCCATAATAGATCTGAAATAAACATGAAATTAAATTCCACATGCAAGAGAATAGACAACATACCCACAAAAAATTGTGACATGTGACACGAGATATACCCTAGGAAACCCTCATTGAGGGAAAAACCCAGCCTCCAAAAGCATCCATCCCATGTATTATTCAACAAAAAAAACCATTGCAATACAACCATGGAAGCCTTCAAAGCCATAGCCACAACCGAGCAAACTATGTGAACAAGCATGAATCTGCACATCCCATGCCATGCTTCCAACCTTCACAAATGCTCCCTTGGCTAACCTGTCAAGCCTTGTGCTACTCAACTCTTGCCTTTTGTCTTCTACTTGTCACCTTATCACAACAACTACCCTTGTGGTTGCTTATATAGTAGCAAGTCTCACAAAACCACCAAGTGGTATTACATAAACAATGTGCTACCTAACCCCCTGAGCCCATATTTAATATTGGGCATTTAATTATTTTTCCCAATATTAAATAATTACATGGAATATTATCACAATGTTATAATACAACTCGTCAAGAATATCCCATGGGAATCTTTACATGTTGCACGTCCATCTAGATGCAAGATTACATAATAAAATAAAATAATACAATATAACAATATTATGCAATGTGTGCAACACCCATTATCTCAACACCTTTCACATATAGTTCCCTCATTAATCCCTCCTCATTCTGAAACTCTCATATTGAAGCATCTAACACATTCAATCCATCAAAATCATCTTGCAAGCTTTGTGATCACCTAGCCATGCATTGAAAGCTTGACTAGGGCATCACTTGAAAAATGTAAAATTAGTATGTCCATCCCTATCCTTTATTATGTACATTTACAAGGACTCCACTTCCATTACCCTCAAGGCCATGACAATTCCACAATGAGAGTTCACGGGGGAGCCATGTTTCGCAAAAATTGCCAAAACATAATAGCAGATTGTCTAAAAACAAAAGATTTTTGAGCTACAACCAAATGAACTCCTTTCAACTTGTATTCTAAATAAAAATGCATTGTAAGAATATTAACTTCAAATATTCAATAAAAACACGATCATTTCAATCTATTAAGTTATTCGTGCTATCAAAAAGAAAAAAATTGTTAACTCTGGAATAACAAAATTGTGGTTTTCAAATTTCAAGTCCACTTATTACAACTTCCAACCATTGAAATCGGCCTCCTTCATGGCCTTATAGGTTCCTCAAGAGGTTTCAGACAATTATCTTAAGCATCAACCTCAGTCTCCCAAAAATGCAAAATTCTTCTCAAAAATTGTCAAGCAACTTTTCAAAGTTGTTGACAACTTTTTGCATCTCTTACCAACTTTGTCATGTAACCCTTGGAAACTTCCAAATAGGCCTATTATGGTCTCTTTAGGACGTCTATGCATGATTTAGCATTCAGAGCATCCATCACATGATTTGGACCAATTTTGCCTGGTTGACAACTTTTGCAACAATTAACATCTTTTTGACAACTTTCCCAACTTTGCCTCAAATGAAAATGTATAACCTATAACCTCCAACCTATTCAAGAAGATGTAAAAACACCATAGAGGCCAAATTAAACTTAAAACCAACCTTTCCCCAAACTTTTAGGGTATAATTTCATACCCCTAATCTTGCTTCCTAACAACCTAAGCACAAAGTAAGCAAACAACTCAAAAACAACTAGAATGGGTTGGACCTAGGAAAATCCATCTAGAAGAAAACACGCATGACCTTCTAAATTCCAAACATAACCAACTAACTTGGCTAAGGTCAGTACAAGCTAAAAACCAAAGTGTGGAACTAGGACTAGGAGTTAGCCTAGGTGCTCTTGCACCAACAGAGTTTGGATTTCCTCCTGATAGTCCCACCTTTCTGTGATGTGACTATCAAAGTGTTGTACACATTTCTCGGAACCCAGTTGAGCATCAACAGACCAAGCACATTGAGCTTCACATGCACTTTATTAGGCATATGATTCTGGATGGCTCTTTGAGCTTGGAGTACATTCCCACTGTTGAGCAAGTTACAAACATCTTCACTATACCTTTTGCATCCCCGCGGTATCTTCAACTAGCTTAAGATTTCACTTTATGCACTTGCATTTCCATTTAATAATTAATTAGTAATTATTAAATGTGATTTACCTCTTAGGGTTTCCCTTTTAGGTTTTTCGATCTCCTTCTATAAGGATTGATCTTTTGCAAATATCTCTCATTCTTTCAATTTGATAATATAATTTGCATATTCTCGTAACCAAACCCTTGCCTCTTCTTTGTCTTTTCTTCTCTGTGACAGGTTCTTGCATGCAAGTGTTCTTTGGGTTTTGTGGATTTGTATTGCTCAAATCCTTCAAGGATAACATGTGTAGGATTAATGTTTGAATGGATGTATTCATGAGAGGTAGAGTGTGTGTAGAAACACTAGCTAATAAAGTAGGAATAGAAATAAAAGTCTCAAAACAAGTTGGAGGTTGAGTTAAAATATGTTTTGGAGAACACTTTTTAACAAGTTTAACATTTTTATCAGTAAGATGAGAAAGAGTGTGTAAAAAATAAACACCATTTTCCTAAGTATAAATGATCTTCATCAACCCTTCATGTTCACAAGCGTAAATAAACTTCATTAAACCTTCATGTTCACAAGTGTAAATAAACTTCATCAAACCTTATACTAAAGAGATGGATTGTATATTAGATTTTTCTTGACCTAACCATTGCTCAAAAATTTAAAAATCATGGAAATTTTTTTGCACATGGATATGAGAGATTCTTAAGGTCTCATCTTCAGCATGAGAAGAGTGGATAGAAGGATTCTCAACAATAGTTGCAATGTCTTTAGTAGACATGTGTCTCTCATTAAGATTCCTAGGAAATAAAAAGGAATCAAGATCAAACGAATGTACAAGTCTATGACTTCTCCTAATTAGAATGCTATACATAGGACTTAATGTTATAACACTCATGCACAAGACAAGAAAAGAGAGATGTAGCTAACAAATGCAAGTATCAAATTTGAAAAAAAAACATATGCACACTCTTTTTTATATAATATAATTTTAATTTTTTGGTCCCAACTAGTGTTGAGAGGAGGAGTGAATAAGTATTAATTTTCAAACCAGTGACTACAACTACTTTGTTCACTACTTTAACAACCAATCCCTTAACCAACAAGATGATGATAAAGGTTATGCTATAAAACCATGAAAGATCACATAAAAAGGCATATGTCAATGACACAAGTATTTATACATGGAAACCCTCGATGTGGGTATGAAAACCAAGGTGGGAGCAATATATCCACTAGCCTTTCCTTGAAAGTAAAAGGGTGTTAGGTTAAAGGCTATAGCTATTCTTTCTAAGAACACATCTTGTTAGGAATGTACAAAATATGTTAAGATTAGAAAAGCTTGTTAAGGCTACCTTGTTAGAGGATTTACAATCTCTTTCTTAGAGACAGTTTGCTAGAGGCTTTCAAAGACATACATATAAGTATGCCCTATTAAAAAATTACAATAGTTTCAATGATACAAAAGTAAACTAAGGTTTTAGATCTAAAGTATGCCACACATTACCTTATAGATCCTCTATGTTTACCTTGAATATTATATGATATTCTCCTTTTGTTCTATCTTACCCCTATGAACCGTCCTCATTTACTTCTTTTTGACCTCTACTTTTGCACTGATTTGATCTTCAACTCTCTACTTTGGCTTTATTTCTTTACTACTATCTCTGTAGTTGCATATTCAATTAGAAACAACAACCACCCACTCTTCAAAATGAAGTATGTACAATATATATACACTCTTTTCATCTAGGCACCAAACCCCTAGAATTATCCCACTCAAATCTTGAACTTGATTTTTTAATTCCATAGATGATCTTGTCACAAAATACTTATGACTACCTATTCATAAGTGCCTATTCATAGGCATGTCTTTCTTCCTATAAGTCTAAATCTAGACTCTTGTCCTAGCATCATTCCACTACTTCAACCTATATTCCTGTCACATCTTTGGTGACTCATCATGCATGATCTATGATACACTATCCTCTATGCCTATATATCACTCATAGACATGACTACACCTTTCTTCATATCTTAATCGATACAATAGTCTACTAGAAGTTGCACTATCTTGCAACTCTCCATCCTTCATAAATTGATTGCCAATCAATGACAAAACTTCAAGTATTTGTGATGCTAAGTATTGGTCATCGCCTTTTTCCTATCTAAATGCCAGTGTAACTCACTAATTTCAAAAATTTCCCACTTTAGCATTGATAGAAAAACCTCTTTAACAAAAACTTTTGATTACCTCAGGACCTATGTTGTATGTTGCACTCCCTCTATCGAGATGCATTATTCTTTTCTTATTCTCCCCCTTTTCCTTTCTTCTAATATCCCACTTTATCCTTATCATATTTTTTTAATTCTCCACCTTCTTCTTATCCATTCTCCCCCCTTTTGTCATCCAATGAAAAAGGGTAGGTCATGCTCATTACTTTTTAAATATGTATTTGAAAAAAATGTCATGTTGTGTTGAGTTGAGTCTCCCATGACTCCTTCAAGTGGGTGAGAGCTAGAATCTTACTCCTTAATTTTGTCAGTTGCTTGTTGATGTTGTCCATTGAAATCTATTAGTGGTTGTGTAATTTAGGCTTCTATCTCTTGGACATGATCTGTGATGATTCTATGATGTAGTTCAAGTAATCAAACTTCTCATCTATCCTCTTATGCCCATAGTTGATTAACCAAATACATGTTTTCTTATAGCTTTGTGGCATGTTCTACAAATGATTCAGATAATAGATCATAAACTTGGATGACTTCATTAAGATCCTATTGAGATTTCTCTCTTCTTTGTTTAAGATCATTGGTTAAGGTGTGTGATGTGCATAGCTTCTAGAATACTGGTATGAAGTCTTTCAATACTTCTAATATCTCATCCTTAAGTAGTGTTAGTTCCCAGTTCTTGTTTTGAACAAGACTAAATTATCTCTCTAGAGTTGATACTTGAACATTATGTTCAATAACCTTGGTAATGTCTCCAACCTTCTCATAAACATGGTCAACAAGTTCTTTGATTTGGCTAAATAGATTACTGTCATAGTTATATGAAACTTTCAGTGCTAGCTCACTAATGAGATCTTTGGCTCTTACCAGTACACTAGCTCTTTTGTGTCTCTTTCTAAATAGCTTCAACCTTTTGTATTTTTCCATGAGATTCATATATTTTATTTAGTTCCTTACCATCTATCTTATTGAGATGCTTTTCCACTTTTGTTATTCTTTCGAATAGTGCTTTCTTCTCCATTTCTTCCTTAACATCTTCTTAGATAGCTCTCCCTCATCCTAAGAAGTGGATGATGTGGTTAGGCCAGGTGAATCATGTCTCCCTTTGTGCTTTTTCTTATTGTCTAGTTCCTTTTCCAATTCAAAATTTCTTTTGCCTTTCTCAGCATTCTTCACACTTCTTTGTACATACTACTAGATGGTCTTGACTCTATTTGTGTCTCCTCTTTCTCTGATGATAATACTTCTTCTTGTCTCATCTCTTTCTCTACTAATGGAGTCTCTTGTCTTACCTATTCCTCATCTTTGTGCAAGTTATTCATAGTTTTTGCAAGGATCTCCTTTTATAGCATTTTTTGTTCCTCAAGTGTGATTTCTTCTATAGGGACTTGATCTTTTTCTTATTCCATTTCTCCTTCCTTTTCACCGATCTAAGTGTGACCTTGTGATTCCTCCTTTTCTTGTTTTGTTTTATTTTCTAGACTTAAGTTCATTCTAGTTACATCAAATTATTCTAGAGAATCTTCTTTCATTGGTGATTCCTCATTTATTTGAGCTTCATTCTCAAGATATTTCTCCACTCTTTGTTCTTGTTGCTTTGTTTTGGTGTTTGAGGGTTCCTTTTTTAGATCTTGACTTAACAGTGACCTTTGTTTAGCTGATTCTGCAACTTATTCTTGAGTTCTCTTTTGTAAGACATGTGGCTCTGTTTCCATTTGATCTTGTGAGACAGAGACACTTGGCTCATTCTTATCTTTCTTCTTTGTTGTAACCTTCTCCACCTACTTTCAATCATTCTTCTTCTTTATGTTGGGTTCCTCTTAGCTTGCACGATTTGTCTATATCTTTCATGCATTTTAGTATGCTTCTTTACTTTGACCAGCACTAACTAGGACCACATGTTATAGCATATTTAAGTCCTTCTTGCATACATTTACCAACTCTACTCTTTCATCCTTAGAAATTTATAGTCTCATATTAGCTAGCACTTCACCTAATATTCCTTTACATTCAATGATTCCTTTTCTCCACTTTTTGGAAACTATGTTGTCTAGTTCGTTGGGCACCAAAGGTTTGATGTCTACCAATGACCTATTGAAGGTTCTCATAATTAAAAAAATTGCTTAAACTATCTTCTCCTTGTTTTCTTTGTTGAACTTTGAGAATCTATTCTTCAAGGTTTTATAGTTACTATTGTGTTTGATATCATCTAAAATATATTTGAAGGTAAGCTTCTTACCTTCCTTGGGAAATTTTAAATTCTCATACTCTATTTCTTCTATGGATGCACCCTCTTATAGTGTAGGTGACACCTTCTTTCTTTCTTTCTCTAACTTATGTATTTTCTAGGTCTCTACCATTGGTGGTTTAACGATGGTTGGGATGCTCCTCCTGGTGGTTTCCCTTGCCCATTAAGGTTTGGGTGAGGACTCTTCTGTAATCTCCCCTTTTGTCAATTTTTGAGGACTCTCCACACCTTTTCCTCTTAATTCTTCATTTTCCTCTTCAACTTATTCCTCGTCAACTTGTTTGGAGGCTTGTCTCTTTCTCTTCTTCATTTTCCTACTTTTTCTAGCAATCTCCTACAATTTTCTATGTTCTTTATTTATTTACTCACTCAGCCAAAACTTCTTTCCTTTTGGCTCAAAGGGCATGGTAAGAACATTCTCAATGTGAGTCTTATTTGGCACTACATCAAATTCATAAGGTAACTCTATTAGTCAGTGGGTTTGAGGTTGAATCGCTTGTACAATACTGTAGGACCAGAAAAATGGGTTAAATGCATAACACACTATGAGAAAATCACAAAACTCAATAATCATGCATTAGCACCCACTAGTCTACCATGAAAGCCAAACTAAACAAAAGAAAGCAAACATAATCAAAAACTCGCTTTTCCGTTTGTAACTCCCATGTCCTTCTTTCTTCTCCAAATGATTGTAGCTCCAAAGTTGCTTATAGCGCACACAAAATTGAAGCAAAAGCCTATGATAGTGACAATGCCATGAGAATACTTGAAGTGTGATTTTATGTGAGAGAGAGAATGCAAAATGCAAATTAGAGACTCAAGACTTCAGCATTCTAGGATTCAAGAGACTCAAGCCCCAAAAATGAGCGGAAGAGTGTCCAATTTATAATTGACATGGAGGATGAGAGCATTGGATTTGTCACCCATAGATATGCGATGTGGCAAGAGATTCCTTTGAGAATCCATGACACATATGACAAAATATGCCAATTGTGAGATTCTATGACACATGCAAGTCAAACTTGGCTAAATGTGGAAGAGAATCTATGACGCGTCATAAGATTCCTCAACCCACTTAAAGCCAAGAATCTATGATGAATAAGCCAAATAGGGACATGCGTAAGAGGTAATAATAATTCCTATGATGCATATGACAGAATATGCCAAAGTAAGATTCTATGACACATGAGAGTCAAATTTGGCTAAATGTGGAAGAGAATCTATGATGCGTCATAAGATTCCTCAACCCACTTAAAGCCAAGAATCTATGACGAATAAGCCAAATAGGGACATGTGTAAGAGGTAATAATAATTCTTATGACACATATGATAGAATATGCCAAAAGTAAGATTCTATGACACACGAGAGTCAAATTTGGAAGAGAATCTATGACGCGTCATAAGATTCCTCAACCCACTTAAAGCCAAGAATCTATGACGAATAAGCCAAATAGGGACATGCGTAAGAGATAAGAATATTTGATTATGACAAATCTCAGCCAAGTGTCAAAGGAGAATCCACGAGGTGTCACATCCAAGTGTCATGATGATGAAATATTTTATGGAATATTTGAATTAAAAATCCTTTTATTCCACAAAATAAGAATTAGTAGAAAATGGAATTAATGATGGAAAATGGAACTTAAGAAATTGTAAATTTCCATGGTTTGCAGATAATGAATCAATTAATTAATAAAATTAATTAATTGAGGATGATAATCAGGAAGAATAATTAGTGAGAATAATAGAATTAAATTATGGGTTATTTAATCCTATAGAGAAAATTAGTAGATGATTGGCCAAATTGATTAAATGAATGCGACTGTATCCTTTGATGAAAATGTGACGACGATGGATATCGAATAAGATGATGAAAAGGTAGACCAAAGCCATGGTCAAATTGATAGATCAAAATTGATAACATGCCAAGCACACATGACATGAATTAATTGATATGTAACATTTAACCGACATTGTAAATGCTACAGGATTGAAATTGATTGATAAGGTTCGATCATAATAACACTGACGGACATTGTCAATATTATTAAAATGGTTGATAATGCCATGATATGACATTGAAAGCCTCAACAATGTCAAAGATTGAATGACATGAATGATAGTTTGACCTAGCACTGAGAGCCATGACAGTACTAAGGTCAGATTGATAAGATTGATAAGTTGGTAGGTTTCCAAGGCACTGAAAACCGTAACAATACCTAGGAGTTAGATAAATGATGATTGATTTGGGATGTTTGATACATTTCGGGTTGATTAGGACTGATTTTGAATGATTCTGAGTTGATTTGGGGCAGTTTCGAGTTGATTTGATATGATTTCAAGTTGATATGAAATTGATGTGAAAGCGGATACAAATGACGAAATATGGTCAATCTGGCCAAAAGATTGAAGTTAGTAGAATGAGAAAATGGGACAAATTAGTATGAAGAAGTGATGAGGTCATAGATGCAAACCATTTTTGAGCATCTACATTTTGCCCCTCTTTGATACAATGTGATTTAGAGCGTTGTATCAAAGAATAACTGATGAGAAAGCCACAACATGCCCCAATAGGGATGATATATATGGGTACCCCCTCAAAAAATTGACTAAGATAAGCATATGATAAGTCAATTTATCGACAACAAGAAGACAAAACCATAGCAACTAATGGAATGAAAATCAAAGCTAAAATGTGAAAGTTATGAGGCCTAGAGTGTAGACCCAAAACTGTGTGTGCATGCCCAAAATGATGGAAAGATGTCATAACATGAGGTAAATCATCAAAAATGGTCATATTTGGTCAAATATGATGAGACAAATGTTAGACTGAGGTTGAACTAGGTGGAAAGCCATAGAAAGTTGATTGACAGCGTAGGATGATGCAAGAATGCATGAATGCAAGATGAAGATGATTTGGTGAATTAGAAGACATGATCATGGTAATGGAGAATGAGATGATGAAGAAAGATGAGATGAGGAGATGTTAGTATGATGGAAAGAATTTTGCTTCTAGAAAGTGCACTATATGTCAAATGGAGCTTTATTTTGATATGGAAAATGGAATGCAATGCATCATGGCATAAAGGGCCAGAGCACAAATGCAAGCCTTTTGCGTAAACAAGCACAACGCAAACAAAGAATGACCTTGTCCTTCCTGAGGCATATGTACATGCCCCAGACTCTCAAAGGTACATTGTAACAGACTGAAATAGAAAAAGATGACCATGAACCATCCTAGCCAGTCTCATAGATTAGTTTTATATCATCGAGTGGCATAGGAACATGATCAAAGAAAAACAAAGCAAAAAATAAATCACTCACTAAACAGTGTGAGCCAACAGCTATCCTTGTCCATTTTTACTTTCTTTTTAGTGTTTTAGGTGTTTAGATGGTGTTCGACATGTTGATAATCTGATAGTTCTGGTTGTGGATTCAGTTGATAAGTTCATAGTGACATGTTGGATTGATTGTTGGTTCATGTTGCTCAGATATTGGGATTGGCATTGAAGCGTAGTGCTTGATTTTTAGGATGCAAAGTGCAAGTGTTTATGCAAAAGGGGTGGTTATCCATAGTGAAAATGTACAAGGTTTATTGCAAATTTTTGATGAGTTTTGATTTTTGGGAATATTTGATTTTTTTGTGTGACTGATTTCTTCAGGTCATTTTACGATTTTTAAGGTTTATTTCAGGACATTTTATGATTTTTAGGGATTTTTTTAGGATCGTATTTGAATGTTTAGGATTTTTTCAAGACATAATGCGATTTTTAGTGATTTTCTCAAGACATGTTATGATTTTTAGTGATTTTTTCAGGATCATATGTGAATGTTTAGGAATTTTTTCAGGACATTATGTGAATGTTTAGGATTTTTTTCAGGACATTTTATGATTTTTAGGGACTTTTTTCAGGATCGTATAAGCATAAACAAGTGTTAGCTCCAATCCATTATGCAATAGGTCTAATGGATAAAAAGAACTTAGGTATATGCCCCCAGTTCAAATTCAAATTCATGCACCATGTAGGTAATATGCCCCCAGACAAGATGCAAACTAAAGGCCAATGGCAAAGTGTGTGTGCAGACTGGTGATGCTTAGGCAAGGTAACAAAGGACATTAACCAGTTCATGAGCCATGATAAGGGACCAAGGATGTCTTGCAATATGAAGGATATGATCAAGGAATGACAGAGGGGGAAAAGACCAGATGGAATCCTGATAGATGGAGGAGCAATAACTAATTCACATGGCGCCTGTTTGCCAGGTTTTCACCATGGTACTTGCCCAAAGCGCCTATTTGCCAGGTTTTCACTTTTGGACGGAATTTTTCTCTTGACTCAAATTTTTGTGCCAAGATGCCTGTTTGCCAAGTTTTCATCAAGGCATCCTCTTCTTTCTTTCTTTCTTTTTTTTTAATAGCTTTTTTCATGACTTTTTGCTTCTTCTTTTTGATATTTTTCAGGACTTTTTGCAATTTTTTTGATATATTTTTTCATGAATTTTTGCTATTTTTTTGATATTTTTTCAGGACTTTTTGCAATTTTTTTCATATTTTTTCATGACTTTTAGATGGAATCAAGAATGTCACTGACAAATGCTGAGAAGATATCTGTTGTTGATGTTGCTAGCTGATGAGCTCTGGATCGATGACTGACCATAACTATGGAGGATTTGTTCCGAGTTTGTAGCTAAAATCAAACCACTAGAAAGGCCTCGAGAGATACCATCGTGTACCGTATGTAAGACAATGTCTATCTCTTGCGTATCAAGGCATTTGAGGATAAATGGGTCAATAGAAATTTCATGTGGGATGTCACTGATGATGACATATGCAAAGGCTTGTTGGATAAAGGACTGATGTTGGTTATAGGACAAATTGGATAGCTAGATTGGGGGATAAACAAAGGGATACAAGGGAGGGTTGGGAGGGTTGAGACCAATGACCTTCCGCATGAACACTGATTTAGAGAGCTCCAAAAGACTTTGTGGCATGTTGAACATTGGAACACTGATATTCATGGCATCATATTTTTCATTTTGTATCATTGGGAGCTGCTTAGCTTTTGATTTTTTATAGTCTAATGGTGCCTTTCGATTTTCACCAAGAGACCTATGCTTGTTATTTCTTTCTCTTTTTGCTTTGTAAGTAGAAGGTGGAGTAGGCTCCCCAAAGTATGCCAATGTGTTCTCTTTAGGAGAAACTGCTTCTTTATGATCTTCAGTCATAATGCCTTCAAAGTCTATTATGAGAGTGTCATCATCGTCGAATCGATCAAAAATTGGTGGTCCGTGTTGGTCCCAATCCAAAGGTTTAGGATAACTTGAGGAGATGTCATCATCAGTGTTGAATGGGCTTTGGTTGAAGGTAGATATATGGGTAATTGATTCAACTAGGTCATTGGGGTTATGCTCAGAGGCTAAGGGATTGTTGGTTTCAAGTGGGATATCCTCAGACGCCTTTTCATCATTCGAAACATCCATAGTCTTACATGTAGGTACTATGGTGCTAGGAGGACCTATTCGTAATGGTTTAAATCCAAGCCCCAAACTAGGAGGTTGTCCTTCTGTAGTGATAGGTTCAATGATTCCTTGTTTTTGAGATCCAAGACCGCTATAGCCATCATAGCCTTGTTTTTGCATGATAGTAAACCCAAGTCCATACTTGTTAGGAGATATCAAAGTGGGTTCTCGTTCTGCTTTTGCTTTCTCAATACATACGGATGTATTCTTAGTGATAGAAGTATCATTCCTTGTACTGATCTCTAAATGTTGTGCTTGAAGTGGTTGTGATTTACCATGAGATTGGGGAGAAACTAGTGACTCCCTTATGTGAGAGACTTGAGACATAAAGTACTCTCCACACCCATTGTCTTCAATCTTTATCTTTTCCTTGGCTTTACTGAGTAGTATATCGACATCCACATACTTAGAGGGATTTGTGGGTTGTGCTTCATTGTTTGTTGGGATTTGGAATGCAGTAGCATCTCTTAGATTAGCACAAAACTGGAAAGGATTTGGATCGCCAGGGATGGTAACCTCCATGTTATTATAGTAAAACTTCAAACATTGATGATATGTAGAAGGGACTGCTTTCATAGCATGAAGCCAAGGGTGTCCTAGTATCATGTTGCAATTCATTTCAATGTCTAAGACATAGAACAATGTGTCTTCAGTAGCTGGACCAACTCTGACAGGTAATGTGATGATGCCCCTAGAGAAGCGTTCACCATCATCATAAGCTTTTATTGTGATTCTTCGAGATGGATCCACATCATCTTTAGAATAACCCAAATTATTGACAACCTTAAGAGTACAAATGTTCAGTCCTGCTCCTCCATCTATTAAGACACGTCTGACTTTGGCATTATGGATGAAGACTTTGAGATAAAGGGGATCATTTTGGTTAGATTTTTCCTTAGGAATATCTCGGGGTGAAAATGTGATATGTTGTGACACGGATAGGTTCCCAACCATGGCTTGGAACTAGGCAACATCCATGTTATCTGGGACTATTGACTCTTTAAGGGCTTGCTCCAAGATCTTTTGGTGTTGGGGGGATGCACGCAGTAGGTCCAAAATGGATATTTGTGTAGGGGTTTTGCCAAGTTGTTCAAAAAGGCTATAATCAGATGAAGTAGGAGTAGTAGGTCTACTTGGGGGTGCAGGTCTAGTAGAAGCAGTAGGTCTAGATGGGGCTCCAGGTAGGGTGATCTTGCTACGGTGTGTAGTGATAGCACAACGAGGGTCTTCAGCTTTCAATGTGAATGTGGATATGTGAAAGTCAGACTCATTAAAGCAATTGATGGTGTAGTCATAGCCGGTGCATGTGTAATTCACATTACCTTGTGAGTTTGAGTTTGAACTTGAGGGTTTCTCTTTGTCATGATTACACAAAGGATCTTTGAAAATAGTATGATCAGAGTTGGATGCTAACAGTGATGGATCAACTGTGATGACACCATCATCAAAAGGTCTTGTATTGCATGTTTCAGTTGGAAGCATGATGAAGTTTTGTGTCCTTTGGTGTGATGGTAATCACAATACTTTTTGTCATCCCACCAATTAGCTTTAGTCAATGGTTCATCTTTGATTGGGGGTAATTGCAGGAAGTTACTACTCAGTAATTGTTGTAATGTAGTCTCAAGTGGTATTCCCAATGGTGTGAATTTCCTGTCTTTGGTTCTAGGATGTCTTCGAGGTTTATCTTGCATGGGAGTCTCAGTTTTCTATTGTGGAGCTGATGTTTGATTAGAGGTTTGTGAATTTGTAGGGTTTACACCTTTCAAAGTCAATTGAGGTTGTGTTGTGCTAATTGTGCGAGCATCCACAATACCATCATTAGTCACATTCTTTTTTTTGGAGAAAAATTTTGCCTTGTCATTAGACGAGTTGGTGTTTGTGTTTTCTTTGTTTATCTTGAGGACTCCCTTACGGATAAGAGCATCTTCAATACTAGCCCCTTTTTTCATTAGTTTAGAAATGGTGCTTGGACTCTTGATTTTGAGTTCATACATTAAGTCCAGGACTAAGTTTTCAATGCACAAGTTTACTTGTTGTTCTTCAGGAATGTCTAGTGGGCATTGACTAACTAAGCTTCTCCAACGCAGTAAGAATGTGATGAATGATTCTCCTATCTTCTGTTTAGTTGAGCACAAATCAAAAAGTGTCACCTCATTTGTAATGTTAAAGGCAAAGTGGGAGATAAGCTTGTCTGCTAGTTCTGACCAAGATTTGATATTACCAGGAAGTTTGGAGTACCACTCAAGTGCAGGCCCACCTAAAGAACGAGGGAACAATCTCATAAGGTAAGTGGGTTCATCGTTGAGTTCAGTACATGAAGCACACAATTCTCGGATGTGATCAATAGGGTTGCCTTTTCCTCGATATTTTTCAAACCTTGGAGCTTCAAAGTGTTTTGGGAATGGAGGCATATACAGACTTTTATCGAATGGATTAGGACGTAGGTCCCTTTCCGTATATAGAGCCTGTTTCTTTTGGACTCCCAATGCCTCGACTTGTTTGGAAAGTTGTTTGAATTTTTGTAATAGTTCTTTATTGGGGTTTTGCATGATAAGTCTTTTGTGTCTATGAGTAGACCGTTTGCTGTGGCGAGAACTATGTCTACTTGGTTTTGACATTTCTGTGTCTGATGAGTCTGATGAAGTGTCACTAGGTGGTGGGGGTATGTTGGCACCTCGAAGACAGAAGGGTCCCTGTTGTTGGGGAACTTGTTGTGGTATTTGATGTGGCATTTGTTGTGGGATTGACTGTGATTGTTGTACCATGTGTTGTTGTTGTATCGTGTGTTGTGGTTGTTGTTGGGATACCTCTGTTGGTTGTATGTGAGACCATGTGCGTGCTTGTTGTTCTAGAGGTATTTGTTGAGGTTGTTGTGGCACATGTTGTTGTTGTAACAAATATTGCTGGTATGTGATTTTTTGCTCAAGGCATCTTTGGTATTCCAACTGTTGCTTGAGTTGCTCTTGTTGTTTAGCAAACATCATTTGTTGTTGTTGGAATTGTTTTTGATAAATTGTGTGTAAGTCAAGTGGGTCCACATGAGATTGCATGTTAGGAATGTTGGATGTGTGCCCCACTTGTGGTTGTTGTTGTTGTGTTTGATGTTGTTGTTGATATGTGGGATGTGTGTCAAGCGGATGTAGACTTGGTTGTGCCTTGGAAATGTTGAGTCCTTGTACCATTGTAGGTTGTTGTTGTCGTGGGGGTTGACTAAGTCCTTGAGAATTGAATGTCATGTTTGTATTGTTGTTTTGGTACCTTTTGTTTTAGATGTTCCTGCTTGCGACATCATATTGACTTGACTATGAGATACATTTCTATTGGGAATGGGTGTAATGTCAATAAGACTTTTCGTTTGTGTGTCCATAGGGATGGTTGTGCCTGATGTTTCACATGTTGTATTTATGAGAGGCTCCACAGTGTTTGATGTCGTAGCCTGGGGTAAAGTTAGAAGCAAAGGTGTACTTTGTTGATTTGCCTCCAAAGAAGGTATGTCTGGCATCCCTAGAACACGGGTCCCTTTAGGTGCATCTTGTTGTTGCATCATGTGACTAAAATCAAGTCTTAATGTCCTTTTGGGGTGTTTAGGGATTGGTGGTATTTCATCAAATAAGGGGTTGACATTGATGTGTTCAAATGTACTTTGGAGGATTTCAATTGTTGATTCTTGATGGGATCTTATAGGTGCCATTATTGTGTTTGAAAAATCCAAAGGTTGTTTTCCCTTGTCTAAGTCCAAATTTATCATGGGTTGGATGTTTTCAATTGTTGTGTTGGTTTGATTTTTGGACCTAGGACCTTCCAAGTTTGGATTAAATTTGACACTTTCTTGAGCTGCCAAACGTTTGAAGTTTTTGCGAAAACTTTTGTCTTGACATGCCCTAGCCATTTCCTCATCAGTGATACCATAATCAGTGTTAGAGTCATCACTTAGGTGTACAATACCTTGTTGTATGTTTGATGTGTTAGGTTGGCTGAATTCAAATGAATGTGATTGTTCATCTTCAGGTGAGGTTGGTACACTTCCTTCTCTTGGTGGCATTGGCACAAATATAGGTTCAAAGTTAGGACTCCATTGAACCATCCCATGTGTGGGGGAAGTGTTTGGAGGAAATCTCATGGTAGGTGTATTGTTCAAGGTTTGTTGTGCCATAGCTTGAGGATCTTGCGGATACATGTTCAAGGGGTCTGCTAGTAATGGTTGTGATGCCTCAATTTGGTCTTTGTCAAAGGTTTGTTGGATTTTCTTGCTCTTTTTTTGTCTTGGATGAGGTTTTGGTTGTGCTTGTGCCTCAGAAAACAAAGGTTGATAGAGTTCCTTTGGTCTTTGAGCTACTTGTCTCCTAGTAAGTGCTGGCATGATACCTAAGAGTGTAAATGCAATGGAATTTTTGAGTGTTTTGGGTGATTTAGAGTGGTGGGTATGAAAGATATGAGTTTTTTTGGGATTTTTAAGTGTTTAAGAATGTTATGCAATGTGAGGAAATGTTAAATGAATTAGGGTTTTGATGTGCAAAGTGCAAATATCCTAGGGATGTTATGCAAATGCAAATGCAAGGTGATGTTTTGAAGTTTGACTAGAGGGGATGAAAATGACTCTAAGGTATGCAAAATGACAATTAGGGTTATGTTTTGGACCTATTAAGGGTACTAAAGGTTGATTTATGCAAGGTGTATCATGCAAAGGATGATGTTCTAGGGTTCATAATGACGTTTGGGATATGCAAAATGAGGGTAAATGCTCAAGAAGGTAATTTGGTTGATGGACAATTTGATAGGGTTTGGTAGTAAAAATGATGCTAAGGATTTTGATCAATGCAATATGAAGGGGATATACCACTAGGGTAGGTCAAAATGACATTTGGGGATGCTAGGGATATGATTATGCTATGACAAGGGTATATGGAAAGTTTTGAACTTAGGTAAAACCTTTTAGAAAGTATTTTGTGTAGGAGTTTAACCTTGTGATAAAGGACTTTGGATCTTGACCAAAAACTGATAAAAGATGAAAAGATCAAATTGATAAAATATGAAAAGGTCAAAGATATCAAGACATAGATAGATTTTGACCAAAGAAAATGATAAGAAAAGATAAAAAGACTAGTCAAGATCCATTATCCATCAACACTAGGAGATACTCTAAGACTTATACTTTGCCTAGATTTTTGACTAAATTCAAAGGTTTTGGGGGTTCAAAATGACGTTTTGAGGACTCAAAATGATGGTGATGCTAAGCGGGATGTCACAAAGAGGTAAATGGTAGAGGATAGTGTTAGGGCCAGTTTGGATGCTCAAAATGATGATTAGGACACCCAGAATGATGGATAAAGTGGTCAAGATGATGAATAGGTATTTAAAGATGCAAGGTGGTGAATGCAAAGTGCTAATTATGAGATGGGAATGCAAAAACTAAGGAAAGTAAAACTGAACCTAAATGGATGCAATATGAAAAGTAATGAGGACTAAAAGGTGCAATATGAAGTCTATATGATGTAAGAATGAAGCCTGGACTAGGGTGAATGCAAGTGAAATCTATGCAAGTGTGAGATCTACATTTTGCCAAGCACATTTAAGAGCACAAGTCGCCATGTTTTCCAAGGTTCGAGTGTATTGAATCAATGTTTGCAAAGTTTGATAAAGGTTGAAATGTTTTGGAAATATGTGATGTTTTGACAAGTTCAAATGATATCCAAGGTGTAAATTTAAAAGTTTGGCTTTTATCTTGATTATGTTTTACACACACGCAAGACAGATTAAGACAAGAATAGCTATTGTAAAAGTTAACAAACACACCACAACCTAGGCTTTTAGGACTGTATCCACTGAATTCCTACTTGAACCAAAGTTCAACCATGCTTATCTAGAGCGGACAAACTAGGATCTTGGCACCACAGGCTCCCCCTTACAGCGCACACACTTCTCGGGGCTACCAAGATTCGCTTCCCAAGGGGCATGACTTCCCAAGGGACTGTTGCCTCTACTAAGGACCATGAGAATGTAGGATGTCTTCACGAGCATGGGTAACCCCTTGAGCCAGTGGATAGAAAGGATTTTGGCCACTAAAACATGGTTTTTAGTAAGTGCATTCCGTTCGGCAAGTGAATGATAAACTTCTGCAGAAGGTCTCCCAGCCCCGAGAACCGAGGTTTGACACACCACAAGGGTACTGGAGGAGAGCTATCACGCAGCAATACCGCCGACACAGCTTTCACTGTAATCGAGTTTTATATAGCAGCTGGAACGTTGACCTGGCTTTGGCCCGTTACCGCTCTGAGGTCGTCCCCTGGCATACCCAATATCGAGTATCTTGGTCCAAGGCAGGCCTCCTATAGAAGTTACATGGATTTCTCTTACACCCAAGATCCACAAATGGCGAGGGGAGAGGATACGTCCAATGCAACTCCTAGGGATCTAACACCGTAGACATGCCAGGCAGAAAAGAAAAAGGTTCTTTTTAAGCACCAAACAAAATGTTATCTAATCTAGGAAATCCACACACATAGTTTTGAAAGACACATAAAGTCTTCGACAACGTCCTACAAAGCACACATCAGTAGTTTGTTATGATCATATCTTCATCCAACGATCGCCACATGCTGCAAATATACCATTAGCAACACAAAAATCACCTAATCTATGTCCTAGAGAGTGATAGGAGCTTGAAATGCAGATTTTGATTGGTGCATGTGCTTACTATGAACCTAGATGTGCTCCGATAGTACAGATCTAGGTGTGAAAAGGAAGAGCAGATAGTCATTATACCCTTCCAAGTGAGCTCCTTCCTTGCACCTACAAGCACAAACAAGAAAACCCAAGTTAGATATGCATGATTCACGTCAGGTTCACCAAATGTAGGACCAGAAAAATGGGTTAAATGCATAACACACTATGAGAAAATCACAAAACTCAATAATTATGCATTAGCACCCACTAGTCTACCATGAAAGCCAAACTAAACAAAAGAAAGCAAACATAATCAAAAACTCCCTTTTCCGTTTGTAGCCCCCATGTCCTTCTTTCTTCTCCAAATGATTGTAGCTCCAAAGTTGCTTATAGTGCACACAAAATTGAAGCAAAAGCCTATGATAGTGATAATGCCATGAGAATACTTGAAGTGTAATTTTATGTGAGAGAGAGAATGCAAAATGCAAATTAGAGACTCAAGACTTTAGCATTCTAGGATTCAAGAGACTCAAGCCCCAAAAATGAGAGGAAGAGTGTCCAATTTATAATTGACATGGAGGATGAGAGCATTGGATTTGTCACTCATAGATATGCGATGTGGCAAGAGATTCCTTTGAGAATCCATGACACATATGACTATGCCAATTGTGAGATTCATGACACATGCAAGTCAAACTTGGCTAAATGTGGAAGAGAATCTATGACGCATCATAAGATTCCTCAACCCACTTAAAGCCAAGAATCTATGACGAATAAGCCAAATAGGGACATGCGTAAGAGGTAATAATAATTCCTATGATGCATATGACAGAATATGCCAAAGTAAGATTCTATGACACATGAGAATCTAAATGTGGCTAAATGTGGAAGAGAATCTATGACGCGTCATAAGATTCCTCAACCCACTTAAAGCCAAGACTCTATGACGAATAAGCCAAATAGGGACATGTGTAAGAGGTAATAATGATTCCTATGACACATATGATAGAATATGCCAAAAGTAAGATTCTATGACACACAAGAGTCAAATTTGGAAGAGAATCTATGATGCGTCATAAGATTCCTCAACCCACTTAAAGCCAAGAATCTATGATGAATAAGCCAAATAGGGACATGCGTAAGAGATAAGAATATTTGATTATGAAAAATCTCAGCCAAGTGTCAAAGGAGAATCCACGAGGTGTCACATCCAAGTGTCATGATGATGAAATATTTTATGGAATATTTGAATTAAAAATCCTTTTATTCCACAAAATAAGAATTAGTAGAAAATGGAATTAATGATGGAAAATGGAACTTAAGAAATTGTAAATTTCCATGGTTTGCAGATAATGAATCAATTAATTAATAAAATTAATTAATTGAGGATGATAATCAGGAAGAATAATTAGTGAGAATAATAGAATTAAATTATGGTTTATTTAATCCTATAGAGAAAATTAGTAGATGATTGGCCAAATTGATTAAATGAATGCAACTGTATCCTTTGATGAAAATGTGACGACGATGGATATCAAATAAGATGATGAAAAGGTAGACCAAAGCCATGGTCAAATTGATAGATCGAAATTGATAACATGCCAAGCACACATGACATGAATTAATTGATATGTAACATTTAACCGACATTGTAAATGCTACAGGATTGAAATTGATTGATAAGGTTCGATCATAATAACACTGACGGACATTGTCAATATTATTAAAATGGTTGATAATGCCATGATCTGCCATTGAAAGCCTCAACAATGTCAAAGATTGAATGACATGAATAATAGTTTGACCTAGTACTGAGAGCCATGATAGTACTAAAGTCAGATTGATAAGATTGATAAGTTGATAGGTTTCCAAGGCACTGAAAACCACAACAATACCTAGGAGTCAGATAAATGATGATTGATTTGGGATGTTTGATACATTTCGAGTTGATTAGGACTGATTTTGAATGATTTTGAGTTGATTTGGGGTGGTTCCGAGTTGATTTGATATGATTTCGAGTTGATATGAAATTGATGTGAAAGCGGATACAAATGACGAAATATGGTCAATCTAGCCAAAAGATCGAAGTTAGTAGAATGAGAAAATGGGACAAATTAGTATGAAGAAGTGATGAGGTCGTAGATGCAAACCATTTTTGAGCGTCTACAAATACAATTGTCAATGTTGGCAAGGAAGTATACTTTCTACTTATATTTCTCTACCAGACTGAAGGGTATTCTCTCCCTTTGTTGCATATTTGTCTAAAAATTCTTAAATTATTTGTCGAGTGGATCAGGACCTTCATTAGCCAACTTATTATACAACTATGTGACTTGTGCATTAATAGGGCTACATTTTTTCTATTCAAATTTTGTGAATCCAGGGAACTCATTTCTGAAATAAAAAAGATACTTATTAGTATAGCACCAAATTTTAAAATGTGCTTAATATGACCCCTCTCCATTTTTTACAAGCTCCCTAATACTTACATCTACATCCAACTGCTCAGATCTAGTGGGGTTTTATCATTTATGATCTAGTGTGCTCCATACACAGCCCCAATGGGCATACTATTATTCTTATTAGAAGCGTAAAGCATGTATGCAATCACCATCATTGCAAACTTTACCTCTACATTGGTAATGTCTTTCACTAAGCACATGTGTCTATCGTGATGGCATCCAATCAACTTGGCCACTTTTATTGGTAAATATTTCCTTATTTTTAGTTCACTTCCTATTTTGATGAACCCTGTAACTCTTTGGATCACCTCATTTTTTATCTTGTAGGTTTTATCAAGCCAAATATATGTGTCATACACTCTGCTAAGCACAATTCAAACCTAATAATCACAAAAAAAATTGGGGATGTTCATAGTATGGTGTACAGTTGTACTTTTTAGATATTTGTGTTGGGGTTTCAACGCTTCTTTTTAACAAAATGATTGATACATCTCACAAATTTATTTATTTCCTAACTCACTTATTTTCTCCTTTAGGTTTGCACCTATGTTCTTGGTAAGTAGATCAATACCTGGGAGCAAAGATAAGAGCCCTTGTCATATCCTTTTTATCAATATTCATAGGAATAGATGTAAGAATCAGTGGCTCACTATCATTTCCATAAACCAACTCTACATCATATAGTTCATCTGATGCAGGACCATCCTAGGTTGCCTTGTTATCCTACTTGTTTTCCTTTACTATTGCCAAGTCATAGCATTGTCGAGTTATAGCATTGTCAAGTTATAGCATTGTTGAGTTGCAATTGTTGTCGAGTGCCATTAGTAGTGAGCTCCAATATCAATCAAGTTCCTATGTTGGCCGAGTTGCTTCAATTGTCAAGTTGGCTTGGTGGTTTCTTCTACTGCTCAATTCCTTCTTTATCAAGTTTGCATGTGTTGGTTATTAGTGAGATTTGACTTGTTTGTTTAATTTAGGTTGCGCATTTAATGTAAGGATCAATCATTGGGATGTGTGCAAACTATTGTAGGGTTGGTCTTCTCTAATGAGAAGATCTAGAATCTTTTGTAAGTCATATTGGCAAGTATAAGTAGTGAGTCTAGGTTTTGGTTTTAGAGAATGGTTTTAGGATAAGATCAAGTAGAAAGATTATAGTGGTAGGAAAGTTAGATTTTGGATGTTGGATTGTAGATCTATCATGTTGGATGCATTTTGATGTAAATTTGATCATTTTATTGATCATAACTTGGAAGGCCTTATGGTCAGGCATGTTTGCTAACATTTTGATGAATTAAAAAGATATTGTTGTTCTTTCTCTCTAGTATTGTAGATCCTCTATATGTGAAGTTAAATAATTACACCTATTAAGTGTTCTTGATTATGTGTTGAAGCTTCCATGTGTGACTCTGAGTAGGGGGATGTTGGTAGGTTTAATTTAAATTTATTCCAATATATTCCTCCCTCTCATCCTTGCCCTACATCAGGTGGTATTAGAGTGAGGTTTGTCCTTATGGAGATTGGATTATGTGGAACCCTAATTGATCTTGGTTGTAGGGTGGTATATCTAAGGATTTGACCTCTAACTTGCAAAGGGTTATGATCTTGCAAGAATTTGTTTGTCAAAGATGGTTTGAGGAAAAGGAAATGCTAACAATGACATAAGGGACATGTTGAGACAAATTACAACCATATTAGATGTTATGGAGACAACCCAAAGGAGAGGAGAGCATCGTGATGATGTGAGTGATGATGAAGTAGTGGCACCAAACCCTAATCCAGAGATTGAGGTGGAATCTGATGAGAAAATATTAGTGAGAGTTTTATCTAGGGCACGTTCAAAGCATGTCATTGAAATTGTTCCTTATGATGGAAGTTTGGACACCAATGATGTGTTGGATTGGATCTCCAATATAGAGAAGGGAAAAGTTGAGTGGAAAAGTGCTGACAAAGGAAAGATTGAGTGGAAAGGCGGTAGTTCTTACTAAGAAAATTATGGAAAAGGAGGTTTGTGAGGTATTTGTTTCAAGTATGGTGAAGAACATAGGGCCTTTGAGTATAAGTACTCTAAAGGTAGTAATAGAAATGTTATAGATCATGGTGAATCTATGAGTCCTCTGAGTGGTGCTAAGGTTGATGAAAACTTGATGGTAAGGAGAACTTTGTGTAGTAAAGGATTTGATGAAGAACCTGTCCTAAGGAGGAGTCTTATCAAGACCATATGTAATATGGTAGGAAAGTATTGCAAAGTGATCATTTACAAAGATAGTTTGACTAATTTGGCATCAGAGGAGTTGATTACAAATTTGTTGCTGTAGAGGTTGAGATACCTTAAACCCTATTATGTTTCATAGATCAAGGATGAGCATAAGTTATTGGTAAGTGATCAATGTGTTACAAAATTCAAGATTGGAAACTACTTTTATGATGTTCTATGTGATATTATGTCAATGGATTGTTGTCATGTTCTATTGGGTAGACTTGGGCAGTGTGATAGATATGTTGTGCATAATGGTAGATTGAATCAATATAATTTTTGGGTGAATGGAAGAAACAAAATATTGTTGCCTTTGATTGAGTTTCCAGATGAGGTAAATTGTACTACTATTAGACTTTGTATGGTTAGTGAAAAAAATTTGAAAATGACATGAAGAAGAACAAAGTTTGCTTTTCTTTAATTCCTAGAAAGTTGAGTTGTAATAGTAATGACCAAAAAATAAACAATAGTAATGGACAAGTGAAAGCAAAAGATGAAAGTGTTGTTTGAGGCTTATCGAGTACTGGTAGTGATGATCGTACTAGCAAAATTGAAAGTTTTCTTGATGAATACAAGGAGAATATTACATAAAAGATGTATCTGATGGTTTACCACCAGTAGGAAGTATAATTCATTGTCTGGATCTGATTCCTAGAATTGTTTTTCCAAATAAAGTACCATATACATTAACACCTACCAAGAATGAAGAACTTAACAGGAAAGTACAATAATTTTTGCAAAAAATCTTTGATTAGAACAAGTTTGAGTCCATGTGTCATACCTATTGTATTGGCACCTAAGAAGAATGGAGAATGGTGAATGTGTATTAATTCCAAAGCTATTAACAAGATAATAATGAAATATAGGTTTCCTATACCGAGGATGGATGACATAATGGATTGCTTGAGTGGAGCAAGATATTTTACCGAGATTGATTTGAAGAGTGGTTATTATCATATTAGAATTAAAGAAGGTGATGAGTGGAAGACCGCTTTCAAGATAAAAGATGGTTTGTATGAGTGGTTGATTATGCCTTTTGGTTTGACCAATGTACCAAGTACTTTAATGAGGTTGATGAATGAGGTTCTAAAGAGATTCTTGGGTAAGTTTGTGACTGTCTATTTGGATGAGATTTTGATATTCAGTAAGACTAAGGAAGAACATCTAGAGAACATTAGGCAAGTACTGCAAAGATTGAAGGAGGAGAAATTGTTGATTAATTTGAAGAAGCATCCATTCATGCAAGAGGAGATTGTGCATTTGGGATTTGGGATTTCAATCAATGGTAATGGACCCTAAGAAGGTTAAAGTAATTTTGGAGTGGCCTACACCTAAGAATTTGGGTGAACTAAGATCATTTCATGGTTTGGCTAGTTTCTACAAAAAGTTCATAAGGAAGTTCAATTATGTTTGTAATGCTATGACTAAGACTATGGGAGGAGACAAAAATCATTTCAAGAAGACATGTGTAACTAATAAGGGTTTTGAGACTTTGAAACAAAAGGTTGTTGAGTTACCTGTCTTAGCTTTACCTAATTTCAATAGGTATTTCAAGTTGAGTGTCATGCAAGTGGTAGTGCAATAGGAGTTGTGTTGAGTCAAGAAGGAAAACATGTTGCTTTCTTTAGTGAGAAGTAAAAGGAGAATGTAGACACCTCTAGAAGATACCATGTTTTTGAAGTTGGTAATGAGGTGATGGTTCATTTAAGAAGGGGTATATTTCAAGTTGGAACATATAGTACGTTGAATATGAAGAAGTTTGGTCCTTATAGGATTTTGAGGAAATTTGATAGTGGTAATGCATATGAAGTTGAGTTATCTAATGACATGGATATATATCCTATATTCAATGTTGTTGATTTATATGAGTATCATGAGTCAAATTATGAAGTTTTTGTACCAAGTGATTATCCTAAGAAAGTGATTGAAGAGGTTGAGCAGGTAGTGGATCAAAGAATTAGAAAGAGAACAAGAGGGAAGAGTCACTTTGAGTATTTGGTGAAGAGGAAGAACAAACCAGTTGAAGATGCTACATGGATTTCTCAATCTAAGTTGGATTTAGCTCAAGTTGTGATGCCTTAATGAATTAGGAGAATCATTTCTTTCAACCCTAGTTGTTTGATGTAGGAGCATCCTAGGTTACCTTGCTATCCTATTTGTTTTGCTTAGCTATTGTCGAGTTGCAATGTTATTGAGTTCCAACATTGTCAAGTTTCTATTGTTGTCAAGTGCCAGTATTGTTGAGCTTTAGTATTGACTAAGTTCTTGTGTTGGCTGAATTGTTTCAAGTGTTGAGTTGGCTCAATGGTTTCTTCTAATGCTCAATTCCTTCTTTGACTAAGTTTGTCTGTGTTGGTTCTTAGTGAGAGTTGACTTGTTCAATTAATTTAGGTTGTGCATTTAATGTAAGGATCGATCATTAGGATGTGTGTAGACTGTTATAGGGTCAACCTTCTCTAATAAGAAGATCTAGAATCTTCTATCATCCATTTTGGCAACTATAAGTAGTGAGTCTAGGTTTTGATTTTAGAGCATGGTTTTAGAAGAGGATCAAGTAGAAGGATCATAGTAGTGGGCAAGTTAGAGTCTGGATGACAGATCATAGATGTATCATGTTGGATACATATTGATTTATATTTGATCATTTTATTAGTCGTATTAGACATGTTTACTGATATTTTGATGAATCTATAAGATATTGTTGTCTCTCTCTCTAGTGTTGTGGATCCTCTATATGCAAAGTCAAATAATTATACCTATTAATGTGCTTGATTATGTGTTGAAGCTTCCACGTGTGACTCTAAGTAGGGGGATGTTGCCAGGTTTAATTTGAGTTTATTCCGCTTTATTCCTCCCTCTCATCATTGCCCTACATCATCTTCTACGATTATTTGTTTCACAAGCTATTTTTTGTTGCTTAAACTAGCTTCCTTTGTTATTGATCTTAGATTACCCTTTGCTACTTGCTCAAAATCACCTAAAAATTTCACAATGATATCACACACGATAGCTAGGATTTTGTAAGTATGAAATTTCAAGAGTTTTTAAGTTTGAAAAGTGATAATTACCTTGTGATGTGCCTATTTATAGAGTAAAATAGTAACATTGAGATTCCAATGGTAAAAAATGATTTTACCCACCCTTGACTATGTGTAGTTGATGCTTTCTATCACATCATCCAACAAACATGTTTTCAAAGATGACATATCTTATTTTATAGGTAAAGCATATTAGACTATAGACTAGCTTCTAGCTTTCCTTGACATCACTTTAAGTGACTTATAGATTTAGATATAGGGATCAATGTAAAATTTACCTTCTTTGCATAGTCCCCCAAGCTTTGTTAGCTCAATTTAACTTAAAAGTCTCACCATTTGTCGATGAGCTCACAACCACTACAAGTTTCATTTCAACTACTTACACGCTCTTCTTGGTCCAAGTCTTGGAAAAGTCCTTACTAACTTGTTCTGTGTCAATGATCTTCCTTTTTTCCTTTTTAACAGAAGATTGCAAGTTTGATTTTTTTCTTGACCAAAAATTTATGGCATGATGTCCAGTCATATGACATTTGTAGCGTGTCATACTAATGTTCCTCCATAGTCCAGTGTTTCTTCTTTGGCTAGTCATTAGCTTACAGTATGATGCAAGATGACCTTTGTTCCCACATGTAGAGAAAACATGTATAACACATTTTTCTTTCCTTGTGTGCTTTGTGGCCTTAGGAGACGACTAGTTAGATCGCGACTTAGATATGCAGTCATTGGCTTTGTGACCATACTTTTTGCAATGGAAAAAATAACCTTCTCTTCTTTCCTTATTAGCATGATCTTTACATTCATATGCACCATGTTCATACAAGTGGCAGATATTGTAGTGACCACTATTTGAATCCTAGGCACTATTTGTCTGTACCAACAAACATTTGACATATGTCCCACTTTACCACAACACTAACAAGTAGGTTTTCTTTTATTTCTTACCTCTTGATGATTTTCTTTTATTCTTCTTAAGGTTCAAGTCTCTCATTCCTGAAAACTCTCCTTTCTCTATTTTGTTGATTCCTTCAGATCCTAGAACAGTTGAGATTTGAGTTTCTCTTCCAGCTTCATGAAGTTTTAATTAGACTTGTTCAATCTCTCATTTACTTCTTTCATTCTCTTCAATTCATCAGCTAACTAGCTTACTTACTCATCCAATTGCTTGCATTCTTTAGTTAATGATATTGTTCATGTAGAATATTATTTTATTGTTTGATGCAATAGTGCCCTTATTCCACCATAGCCATTTCTTATTCCTTTTCTCTCAATGATTATTTGGCTTGTTGTCTTCCTTGTTGAGCTATTCTTAGTTCCTTAATATCTTGATCTCTTGCCAGAATGGCATTACCTTTCTTGTCCTAGGCTTCACTCATTCTTACCACTGCTTTCTCTTGTTCCCTTTTCACCAATTTTAATATTTTGGTGAGCTTATCATTGTCAGCTATAAGATTTGATATTGATTCTTCATATTCCTCATATTTACTATGCTCCTCTACCTGTTCTATGAGTTTGTAACTTTCATTGATTTTTTTCATGAGTTTCTTTCTCTTGGTCAACAACTCTCGTAACTTTTCTTTCAAGTCCTCAATAGTGTTAAGAGCTTCATTAAGTAGTCTCCGTAGTTTTTATGCATCCATTATATCTTCCCTAGAGTTGTTAAGCTCTTCACTATCAAGGCCTAAGATCTGATACCAATTTTTGGTCCCAATTGGTATTGAGAGGGGGGTAAATAAGTACAAATTTTTAAAATAGTGACTATAGCTACTTTAACGCCCCGCCAAGGAACCCAAAAGAAATTAACCTATTATGTCACTAAGTTTACCAACCTTTTTTTAAAAGATTAAAACAACATGATATAACATAGAGAAAGTAATAACTTACATACATATATAAGAAATACAATAACAATTACAACTCTTAAGGGATCCATGATGTTGAATCACATACATAAGTTTTATTAAGATTAAATCTTATATATAACAAAGTCCACACCATAGGATAGCCTTAAACACGAAATCAAATGAAATAGTATACAAGTACATGAGATGCCACATGGCATAACCATAATGCATAATCATCCTCTATACAATTCACAGGCTATGAAATGCTAAAAGAATATACATCATGATAAGGTAAAACATCTCATAAGATCTCTAATAATCAAAGTACAATAAATCAACATATGTCGATAGAACAAAATCACAAGATCAAAAGAATGGAACAAGTGCACAAGTACATCCAACAATGATATTCAGCTATCAAAATATCAATGGTATAAGAAAAACTACCACCCAACCTCATAAAACCTAAATGACCCACTCCTACTGTGTTGAGGAGATAATTCAAGTCTCGAATAGATAACAATCCAAATTTTGAAACAAGAATATAGGTCAAGGAATCCTGATACAATCTATCTCAAAGGTACCAAGTACACTAGTAACTTCTAATCTTGGAGGCAACAAAGACACGTAGGAAACCTAATATTCATGTGGGAAACTCTAAGGTTACCTTGGCAACCTCTCTAGACTACGACCCCCTAGTGACTCTATGCAGCATTAGTATCCTTTCTTAGAGACAAGGAAATATCCTTTCTTACAGACAAGGCATACTAATGAGGCAAGGTCACAACCAAGCATCCTCTCTACTCCCATCCTAGCATGTACTAGCACTCGAGGCATGGGTGAGGTTAAAAAATGACTCTTGTTAATTCATTTCAACCTATTGAATGAAATGCTATCACTTCTTAATACAACTTACAATGGGTTACCCGGGTAGCCTCTTTAGGGCTCTGACCTCCATTGCGAGCCACTTCCTAGCATACACATAGATAACCTACCCTAAGCTCATAAAAAGTGTATCTCATAAAATCATAATATTCACCTCAGTCCTATACAAGCAACTAGAAAGCACCAAAAGATAACTAATTGAAACCTCATATGTTACACCAAGAAAATCACACTATTCACCCCAGTCCTATACAAGCAACTGGAAAGCACTAATAAATAACTAATCAAAAACCTCATCACAAAAATACATGAATGCATCACAATGGTTGAGAATAAAACATCGTGACCAAATAATATACATAACATCATCATAGATCAAATGCCTCCCAAGCTTCTGGTATACATACATAAACTAGTCAAAAATAGGTTTATCCCAAATCCAAACATAAAACATAACATCTCATCAATTAACTAAAACAAGTGTAGATATTTAACTGTCCCAATTTCCTATAGTAATACTCTAAGTTTTGGTTTTGAGTAACACTGGAGTTTTTCGATTGCTAAGGTTCTCAATTAATGAAATTCTCCATTTTAGTTTGATCAAAATGAAAGTTTCATTTTCATAGTTAAAACCATATTTTTCTGATAATCAAGTATTATCCTAGTTCGATGATCAAATCCCTATTAGAAAAGCGTTCTTTTAAAATAGAAGTTACAAGGTAAAGAGGCTATTTTAATAGTCTTTAATATTCACATCTAAATATATTGAACATCAATCATCATTTAATTGCTAAGTTTAATTAACATTAGACAATAAAAAATTCAAGTATGATTAAATTTAAATTAAATAAATAAATAAAACTAAATCTATTATTTATATAAACTATAAACAAAATATTTTAAATTAAATAACATTTATATAACATATTTAAATTAATATAGATATATAATATTTATTTTATTTTTTTATTTTTTTATTAGTAAATGGTCGAAGCCTTGATTTCATATATAAAGTTAAAAAAGGTATAGAGTATCTCCATTCAAATGGGCACTGGTAGGAAAGAACGAAGAAGAAAACCTCCGGTCTAGCCCGAGACCATATTCCTATACAAAATACAATATAAAAGAGGCATACCCCAGTTTTGAATACATTTTTTAATATTTATTTTCTTACTTTGTATTAATCTCTAAATCTTGTATAGTGCTAAATCAGAGGCAATGCCCTTCTATACAATTGTTTATGTCACATAATCATTTTCAATATCATCTATTCTCCTCTTCATTATGTATTATGTTTGATCTTGTTGCTTTAATTGTATCTCTACAATCATAAACACTTCAAACTTATTTTGAAATTAGTATTGTTAACATGGAAAATGATACCAACCTAATAAGAGTCATATCTAAGCAATTCTAATGAAGGAAAAAAACCTTAATACAATTCTAGAATACTTGCTAAATCTAGAAAGTTAGCTAGAGCCCAAAATGATTATTAATTTTACTTCTCCATATGATATGAGAATAACTACAATAATGTTTCTTGACAAAAGGAGCTAAAATGACGACAAGCAATAAGGCAAATAGGTTAAAAGACTAAAACTAACTCCTCACACTTATAATTCATGTTACTAAATCTATTCGGTCTCTAAGAGATAAAAAGATTATATAAGTGTGAAGTCTTCTCCCTCCACTCCTTCATTGGCTAACTTATCTACCTCTACATTACCTTTACAATAGATGTGTTGGATTATGATCTCTTCAAATTGTTCTATTAAGCATAGGACACTTTCAAGTTTCGCATTCATTACCCAATTCAATATCTGGCGCTTCCTAATTGCATTTAAAATAATTTGTGAATCTCCTTCAATAATTAATTTAGAGATCTTATTTTTGAAACTTAATTTTAAGCCTTCCCCCAATGCTTCTAGTTCTGCTATATTGTTTGTGACAATACCCATAGGTTTGGATCTTTTTATAATCCAGTCTTCGATTTTTTATTTAATTATGCATCATATTCTAGCTTTTCCTCGATTTCCTTTGGAAGCTCTGTCAAAGTTTAATTTCTTCCATCCTTTCAGGGGTGCTTCCCATTTGCATTATTTCTTGGTGATAAGGTCCTTTTTCTTGTATAATAATGGGGGATTAATCAAGTGATACCAATTCTTCCTCATTAACCCATCCCATTCAAAAAATGTTCCTTCAAGTTTTGTCATTTTCTATAGGTTACTATTCATAACTTCAGTGATAGATGCCTCTACTTTATTAAGAAAGGATTTCATTTTAAATTTTGAATTTTGGAAAATACACCTGTTTCTCTCTTTCCAAATCTCCCACATAAGGATTGCTGGTATTATGTTCCAATGTTTATCATATATACTAATCTTATTCTTGATAGGCCATCCCAAAAGATGACTCTGTAGGTCCTTGGGGAGTGGAGAGTTCCAATCAAGCTTATTCTTAATCCAATACCAGCATTCTTGTGCAAAAGGGCAGTTGAAGTGAATATGTTTCGCAGTTCCAGAATTAGCCTTGTAGAGACTACATCTAGAAGGATCTTCAAATCCCATTTTGGTAAATTTGTTAGCTATTAATATCCGATTTTGAATTGTCACCCAAAGGAAGATGCCCACCTTAGGTAGACAAGCCACATCCCAACATAATTCCAAGGGGAGATTAATGTTTTCCCATCTCTGTGAATTGATGATGAGATTATATCCTAACTTAACTTGTATAGTCCATCTTTGGATGCTCCCCATATGAGTTTATCTTCCCAATTTTTTTGATTCACCACTCAATCTTTGAAGATGTTTTCAAGGATGGTTTTGACTACACATGGTATATTTACATTTTCTAGTGAGTTACATTCCCATGATTCTTCCCCATCAATCCTTTTAAAAGTTTTATAGTCTGGAACCTTCGAGCCCCATAAATTGGTCAATATATTTATGATATTTCTCGGAATGCCTGAATTGGTGATTAGAGGCATGCCATCCTAGGAATCTTCCCAGAAGAGAGCCTCATCTCCTCTACCCAAATCCCAAGTTAGATACTTGTTGATCAGTGGCCTACATCTCATCATAAAATTTCAACATTTTGAACCTACTGGGGGATTTATGATTCTAAATAGAGAAGAGGGATCATTTGGATTTAAATATTTGTTATATAGAATTTTTGCCCATTTATTTTATTTTTCTTTATACATTCTCCATACTAGTTTTGCTTCCAATGTCTCATTTTGCCAATTGAAATGCTTTATTCCTAGTCCACCTTGATTTTTTGGTTGACAAATCTTGTCCCATTTTATTAAGGCTTGTTTCTTTTTTCCTTTTGTTCCACTCCAGAAGAAGTTTCTAAGTTTTCCTTCCTTTTTTGGTTGACTAATTTGGGTAGAGGGATACATAAAAGTTGGTAGGTGGGAATAGCTAATAGAATGGATTTAATTTTAGTTGCTCTTCCTGCTTTAGTTAAACCATTTCCCCTTCCATGTCTCTATTTGTTTTTCAATTCTATTTAGGATGGTGTCCCATTCTTTTTTGTTCCTAGCCCATTTCTCTAAATGGATCCCTAAATATTTACATGGGAAGCAACTTTTCTTATATCCCATCTGATTACAAATATATTCTTCCATATCTCTTGATGCATTGATAAAGAAATTTTTTTACTTATCTGCATTCACTTTCTGACCCATGGTTGTCATATAATCTAGAATAATTTGTTGGAAAGCTTGAGTCTCTCCCTATTACTTACTCCAAGGAGAATAGTATCATCAAAAAATTGTTGATGCTGATATTTGACACATTTTTTGCGACCATTATTCCTATAATTGTTCCTTCCACTTGAGCCTTTTGGATAGATATACCAAAGGCTTCGGCCATTATAATAAATAGGAATGGTGAGATGGGATCTCCTTGTCAAATTCCCCTAGAAATATTGAAGAACCCTTTTGGGGTTCCATTGACTAACAGAGAGATCTTAAGGGTAGATATACAATTAAAGATTATATTAATCCATTGTCGTGAAAAACTGAAGGCTTCCAGGCATTTTCATAAGAACCTCCAATCCACTACATTTATGCTTTTTGTATATCTAGTTTCATAAACATGCATGCTTCCTTATTACTAACAACTGAATGTATAGTTTCCTGTATAATGGATATCCCATCCAAGATTGATCTTCCTGGTACAAATCCAGTTTGTTCTTCAAAGATAATCCTTGGTAGTAGAGTTTTAATTCAATTTGCTAATGCTTTTGAGTAGATTTTATAGATAGTATTACATAATGCTATGGGACAAAAATCAAAGGATGATTCAACTGCTAATTTTTTTGGTATTAAGGCTAGGAATGTATGATTGATTTCCATCAATATTGATCCTTCATTCCTGGCTACCTTGATTGTCCTCCATAATTCTTCCCCTAATATATCCCAACATTTTTTAAAGAAAAAAGCTTGGAAACCATCCGACCCTAGGGACTTGTCTGGACTAAGTTTAAAGAGGGCAGTTTTGATTTCTTCTTTAGTAAATGGTTTATTAAGATTTAAATTATTAGCTTTTGTGACCACTTTTGGTATATTCTTAAGCACTTTTTCTTGTGTAGTTATATTAGAGGAGTCATAATTATTTAATAAGTTTTCGTAGAATGAAACATAAGTTTCAGCTATTTTTGCAAGGTTGTCAACCACATTACCTTCTCTATCTTTAATTTGAGTGATTCTATTAATAGCTCTATTTTGGATAGTGCTATTATGGAAGAATTTTGTGTTTCTGTCTCCTTTTGCGAGTCATTTTTCCCTAGATTTTTGCCTTAAGAAGACCTCTTCTTTTGCTAAAATTTCCTCTTGTTTAGCTAACAGTTCTTTTTCTTTATTAAATTTCTCATTATCCGTGCCATTTTTTATGACTTCGTTGTTTAATTTTTTTAGTTCTTCTTCGTTGTCCATTTTTTCTTGAAATATATTATTGAAATGTGTTTTGTTCCATTTTAATATTTTTTCTTTTATCATTTTTAGTTTTGATACACAACAATATATCTTGGATCCTATGAAGTTACCCTCTTTCCACCATTGTTTGATATTTTCCATGAATGTTTTATCTAAGAGCCACATTTTTTCACATTTAAAAGGGTTCCTAGTTGGTTTTTTAGGTTCTATGAACTTAATTTTAATCGGATAATGATCTAACCCTACTATTGGCTGAATAGTGGTTGTGATGGATAAATCCATTTCTACTAATTCTCTTTTGAAGAAGAATCTGTCTAGTTTCTTTGCTATATAATTGAAATCTTTCCTTCTATTATTCCATGCAAAAATTCCATTGGTGGTAGCGATTTCTAGCAACCTATTAGCTCTAACTCAATCCCTGAATTTTGTTGTTGCCCTAGTAATCATTTGGGATCCTCCAAATTTCTCCTTGAGATCTAGAATTGCATTAAAATCACTGCCTATTACCATGTTTATATCTAGATATAATCTCATAAATATACTAATTTCATCCCATACTTTCTTCTTGTTTGTTGTTTGTATGGGTCCATATACATTGATAACTATAAGTTGTAGACTATTTTTATTACTGGATACCTTGCTCCCCATCCAATTACTATTGGATGCTATAATCTTAGTGTCTATTGTTCGTGCATTCCATATGATTCCCATACCTCCTGATGCTCCATATGATTCTTTCATTTCTACTTTTCATTTGCCTAATCTTTTCCCTAATTTATCTCCTTCTTCTTTATTCAGCTTAGTTTCTTGTATCAATATAATATTTGATTCAAATAGGCTTAGATTGTGTTTTAGCAAACATTGTTTGCTAGGGGCATTCAAGCCCCTAGCATTCCAATTTGTGATCCTCATTGAGTACTGGGAAGGCTCTTCCCCTTCCTTGTTTTAAGAACTTTAAATATATTTTTCCATTCCTTAGCTTGACCATCTACTTCTCTTAGCTCCGTTAATGATTTCCTTCCTCACTTCATTTTTTGTTTGTTGCATTTCGAAGTGTTGAACCTTTCCTAGTTAATGGAGATACCCAAATTGTCAATAATTATTTGATCATTGATTTCATTTGTATTTTCCTCCTTGTCTACATCTTCATCTATTAAATCTTTACAAATATGTTCAGCTACTTCATTGTCTTTTTCATCAATCTCTTGCTCTTTTTCTTTGCTAGCCTTTTCTTCTCCCTATGATAAAATTATTTCATTCACTAACACAAATTCTTCCCAGTTCTAGATATCACCAATCTGCTTTATATCTATTTGGTCCTCTAGTTATCTTTATGTTCTTGCGCTTCTATTAAAGCTCCTACTTCTAGGGGTATCAAGTATTCCTCTGATTTTCTAGAGTCTTCATTGGTTTATATTGCAAAGATGTCTTTCCCATCTTTTGGTGTCTTCCAAAATTTGTAGCTCCTTTTCTTTTCTTTCTTTCTAATTGTTATGTTACTCCATTGTTTTGAATCAGCTGGTGGGATTGAGCTTTCTCCTTCCTGGACCTCTCTAGTTTCTGTTGATTTCATAAGTTCCTTATCTCTAATTTTGATTGTTGTATGTTGATCCATATTTACTTGACAATTTGCACTTTCATTTGTTACAATATAATTCTCATCATTTTGAATATTGATTTCTCTTGGACTTTCTTCCTCTAGGAAGTCTATTATGATTTTATCCATACTTATCCCTCAATCTAATTATGTTTTGTTAGTTCCCTCCTTTTTTCTTTCTTTTTTTGTATGTTGATATCTGGTGTCATGTTCCATATGATATTGTTCACCAATCATAAATTGGTCTTCAATATTCATCTGTAGGAGCATGATATCATGGGTCTTTTTATGCAGCTCCTATATACTCCTTTATGTTTCTTCCAATATACTATTCTCCTTTTGATAGATTTTGTATTCCTTTAGAGCTACTACTTTTGAATGAACCTTATGTATATCTTCTACTCTCTTATTTGTTTCTTTTGAACTTCCCTGTTTTCCTTGTTCTATGTTATGCCCTTCTAATGCTATCCCTATTGCTTGACTATTCTACCCTTTGGCATTTATTTTTGTTGTATTTTCTTTATGCTTTCTTTCACCCTTATCTACTTCCTTTATTCTCTTATCTTTATACTCTGTGTTTCTAATACTACTTAATGCTTCTTTTATGTTGGATATATTGCAATCTATGCTTAGGTTGGGTCTAATAATTCCTTTTATGATACCCTCATACTTTGTAAATTCTAGCTCATAGATGGATCTATTTATTATTATCTTTTTTTATTTCAGTTTCCTTTGATCTGACTCTACATCTATTAAGAACTTAACATTGCTAATTTTGTCATAATCCGAGTCAATACCTAATAGTTTACCAAGAGATTTTTCCAATTTTGACAAGAGTATGTAAATGCTTAATTTCTGCTAGAATATTTTTGCATTCAAACCAAGTAGGTGTTAAGTTTTCTTTCTCCTTATTCCAGTTAGGCACCCAAGCTTGAAATTTAACTAATAAGCCTTTGTAATAACAATTCGATATTGAAACTATTTTATTCCTGATTTCTCTATTTTTGCAATGTAAATATATTGATGATTTTGAAAAGGTGCTGATACTTGCATGTTGCTTGTCGATCTTTTCCAATTTCTTTATCAGGTTTTCTTGGTACTTACTTGGTCTACTCTAGCAAGCATATACTCCAAGCTCTGAACATTCATTCCACTTTTCTTTAATGTACCTGTCACTAATGATTAGTATTTCAGAAAAAAAAACATTCTGGTTAGATATCTCTACCTTAGGTGGCGGAATTTTTTTCCATCAATGTGCTTCCTATCATTAATTATTTTATGTGGGGGAAAATATAAACTAGATTTCTGGAGACTGATGGTTTTTGCCCTAATTTCTTCATCTTGTGGAGATTGATGTTGTCTGTGACCTAGCGAAATGCTATTCGATGTTGAGACTATAGTTGGCTTTTGATTAATTGTCATCTTGTAGGTATCATGTACTAAAGTAGATGCCCTAATTTGTTCTTGAGTATATCATGAATTATTGGAGAAATCTTCCTATTTTCTAACATATCCTCTTGTATTTAACTATTTTGACTCCTTCATCACTAGTTCCAAAACTGTCTTGTTGTTGTTATTTTTTCTTCTTATTACTCTCTACCATCCTTCTTCTTCCATGTTTGATATTTGTGTTTTTCTTTGTCCTTGTCTAATCTGTTTAAGTCTCTCTTTATGTTGCTTGACAAAGGTGTTAAATATGGACTCAGTGCAGTCTGGTCTTTTCTCCTTATCTTCTACCAATATAGCGAGTTTGTTACTAATCAGAAGGGATGGAGCCTGCTTTAGGACATTGTTGAAGTAATTTGTAGGGAGATGGTACTTCACCCTACTAGGGCACATTTCACTAGAATGGGTAGAACTGATTTGTTCGCAACCTCTACTTTTTTTGCTCAGTGATAAGTCATTTTTATTCACACCAATGCATCTACCTAGCCCTGGAATGTAGAAGTTGATGCTAGCAGAAGCAGATAAGTGAGAAAATGTTGTGTGATGGGCATAAGATGTGTTGCTCTTTTTGCACAGGTTGTTATATCATATCACCTATGGCCGGTTGTTATGCATAGGTTTCCTGTCTGCCTTTTCTTTATGCTCTCACAACATTTATTTAATTATAAATACATACATACATACATATATATATATATATATATATATATATATATATATATATATATATTTATATATATATATATATATTTATATTTATATATATTTATATTTATATTTATATAAATTTTTTTAAATAATTTATTTTTAAAAAACTTTTTATGAAAAAAAAAAATTACAAAACCCTAACTAAGGGGTGGTCATCGCGTAATCCAAAGCCAACGCACAGCCTGGCTATCATGACAGTTAAGGATTGCATGACAACCTTGGTTGCCATTGCAACCAAGTACACATGAAAAGAGAAGGAGAAGGGGGTGGGATGGTGGACCCCACCCACCCAAAAATATTTTTTAAATATAAAAATCATGTTTTTTAAAATCAATTCTCATCCCAAAACAATATTATTACCACAACAATAATTTTATTACTTGGTGATATATATATATATATATATATATATATATATATATATAATATTTTTTCAATATAGATCTGATAGGGAAAATAATTGGAAACAATGAAATTAGTTAAATTAAATTTTGGTTTTCATTTGCAAACCCTATTTTGATCTTAGTAAAAAAAATTCATATTCCAAATAAGGGTTTTCAAATTTATTTTTATAATAGACATTTTGATAATGAAGAACAATAAAATTTCCAACAAGGGTTTCAATCCAAATACGATTTTTGAAACAAGGTCCATAAACAAACATGAAGAAGACAAGTAATTTGAAGGGGTTTACTATGAAAATCTCAATAGAATTCCTACCTTGATTTGATGCTTAATCTAACGAACACTCGAAGAATACAAAAATTCTCGTCTCCTAAAATCTTTTCCAAAATTTGCTCCTCCAAACTTGTGTGTGGAGAAATGAGATCTAATTTCCTAATAAAGTACTTTCTCCTCTTAGGGTTTTGGTTTCACAAACATGCAAAAGCCTCTTCTTTTATTATTATTTTTAAATAACTTAATTCTTTGTGCATACTTTTTACGTTTTAATTATAATAAAGTTTATTTAAATTATTCTCACTTGCTTTATTAAATAATAAGACGTAATTAGAAAGTATATTTATTAATTTAACTAATAATAATATTTAGAGTTCATTTTAAATAAATATAATTATGTCAAATTTGGACTTTTAATTAAATCTTTAAATATAATTAAAATTTGATTTTTCTTTGTAAAATTTTCATTAAGTTAAATCATTTAATAATATCTTTATCTGATTTAACTATAACTGGAAATCACAGCAAACCCATAAACTGAATAAGAAAACCCATCTAAAAGACAAAGTATGAATTCAAACTCATGGGTCAAAATCTCGAATTCAAAAAGGTAAATAACTCAAATAATTGTCCTATTTTTTAGGACAGTTGGCTCAATTTAGGATTTGGACCCAAGAACTATCTCCCCTCTTTACCATTGAGATATTGCGATAGAGCATGCTCATCCTGGCAATTTAGGGAAGTCGATGCGCAATACCTACAATTTGCATAAAAGTTGAACATGTACATATGCATATATATCTAAACTAAATAGGCAATGGAAGGAAGTAGTACATCATGTAGATCCCGACTAGTAGGTGACTATGAATCCCTCCCTCAACCACATCATAAATGTAAAACATACATGTACACCATACACATGTAAGTATAGGGTAAGTAACCATATATAAATAATCCATCCATCTAACTAACATCATGAAATAATTGAAATCACTATATGAACATACAAAGCATCATCATCAAAAAGATAACCATGAACACATGAAATAACTGAGTATCAAGTAGCTTATCAAATAAATATCTAAGTATGAAATAACATCAATCAAATTTGGTAACCCAGTACCACTAAATCATAACACATCACCATAAAAGCTAGCCTAAAAGAATTTGACAATATAAAATGAAAAATAAACTAGGGGTAGGCACTACAACTACTTTATTCACCACTTTAACAACCAATCCCTTAACCAACACGATGATGATACAAGTTTTGCTATAAAACCATAAAAGATCACATAAAAAGACATACATCAATAACATGAGTATTTATACATGGAAACCCTCAATGCGAGGATGAAAACCACAGTGGGAGTAATATGCCCACTAGACATTCCTTGCAAGTAAAAGGGTGTCCTATTAAAGGCTACAACTATTCTTTCTAAGAACACATCCTATTAGGAATGTACATAATCTATTAAGATTAAAAAAGCTTGTTAAATCTACCTTGTGAGAGGATTTATGATCTCTTTCTAAGAGATAACTTGTTAGAGGATTTTAAAGACTTACAAGTTTTCCCTGTTAAAGGCTTACAATAGTTGCAATTATGAAAAAGTAAATTAAGGTTTTAAATATAAAGTGTGGCACACTTTGCCTTGTAGATCCTTTGTGTTTACCTCAAATATTCTTTGATCTTCTCCTTCTGTTATGTCTTGCCCCTGTGAACAATCCTCATTCACTTCTTTCTCCTTTGTGCTTTTGCACCGTTCTATTTATTCAACTCTCTGCTTTGGCTTTTTGTTCTTTACTGCTATCTGTAGTTATGTTCTATAATCAACAACAATAACCCACTCTTCAAAATGAAGTATGTACAATATATACACTCTTTTCAATTGGGCACCAAAACCCTAAAACTATCCTACTCAAATCTTGAATTCCATAGATGAGCCTGTCACATAATACCCATGACTACCTATTCATAAGTACCTACCTATAGGCATGTTTGTCTTCCAGAAAGTCTAATTCTAGACTCTTGTCCTTGTATCCTTCTACCGCTTCAACCTACATTCTTGTCACGTCACTCTTTGATTGTCCTTTCCTCCTATTACATCTTCGATGACTCTTCATTCATGATTTGTGATACACTATCTTTTATGCTTGTCTATTGATCGTAGCCTTGACTACACCATTCTTCATATATTAACTAGTATACCAATCTACCAGTGGTTGCACTATCTTGCAACTCTCCATCATTCATGAACTGGTTACCAATCAATGATAATACTTCAAGTATTTGTGATGCAAGTATTAGTCAACACCCTTTTCCTATCTCAATGCCAGTGTAACTCTCTAAGTCCAACAAAATTAAGCATAATTGCACATAATTCTAACTAAAATTCACATCTAGCTATCAATTCTAAGATATATGTACAAATGAGAGCTAATACCAAATTCAAAATGGTAATATTATATGTTAGGTTGACCAATATATATAATACGGGAATGGAAGCAATGTAATGTAGGGGGATGGTCCTCCTTTCTCTAATGCACAATCAAAAGTAAGATAACCTAATAGGCTCAAGTAGGATTTAAGAACTAAGAGAGTGCAATAATGCTTCATGATAATGAATTAGGGTAAGTTGGATTTGAGGAGAAAGATGCAAGATATAATGCTTAATAAGAAAATATATCAAGTTATGACAATTACAAGTTGACTAAAAATATACAACAATCTATAGTGACTTGAAACAAAAACCAAGAGATAGTGCCAACTTGAAATTTCAATTTGAAGCTAATTCATAAGGTATAGATCACTTGGGACATTATATTCCTAGATATAGATAGTCCATGGCACTGTATACCTATACTTTTACCTAAAAATCTCACGAACAACCTATCAGATCCTACATTTTCTAAATTAAGCCCTAATAGATTTGTCACTTGTTCCTTTAAAAGGGTAAAATATTGTGGAAAGGGGTTTGCCTTGGTTAAACCCTGATAGAGGAATCAACCTTGAAATTGAAATGAAATTTCATAAAAGAGAAGTATGCAAATGTAACTAGGTAAATGTTAGATCTACCTTGTAAATGAATATACATCCATAAAAAGCTATTGAGACCACACATGTCTATGAAGATGCTTGTATGTATATTAAATTATTGTTGTCAAACTTTTGAATATAGAAATGAATCAATAATACCTTCACAATACATAGATATACACATACTCCTCCTAGATCTTCAATGTTGTTATCGATGTTATCATGTTTTAACACTTCCTCTTAGCTAGAAAATATAACTAAATATGAATTGGTTTACATATCACCTAACTTGTGATATCAAGGAGTATACAAAACATCAAGTCACATGACATTCATATATCCTAGTTATGATATGTGCACTCACATCATGTCACATGTTGTTTACCTAACATATCATGACATGTCCATGGATATTACATCGCATGATATCCACCATGATTATCTCATTAAGGAACATATTGATACACAACCGATATCAAGTTAGCATGATATCTATCAATAAGTCCAAGAGATATTAACTATCAAGACATTTCCATGAATATCAAGTCAGCATGATAGTGAACATTGTGAAGTCATCACCTTACAATGTTGAATACAAGTGTACATTATTTGAAAGATTGTCACCTTTTAGCAATGTACACATGGGCCCCATAAAGTCACAAAGTCACACATGTGACAGAGGAGTTTACATAGAGTCACCATAGATTCTCTTACATGGTGTTGTCATGGTGTCACACACATGACAACCACCATGAACCATATCAAAGGGTGGATCCATCACAACTACTCCTAGAGAGTGGAACATGGTTTTTGCATTAAGCTTCTCTCTTACATAGAAGAATCCAATAAGGTGTATTTCAAGAAATCATCGATAGTGAGAATATCAATTGTTTGTTCTTTCAGTGATAATGTACCTTGTCTAGAAACTATTTGCATGGTCAACTCCCTCTAAATCACTATGATAAAAAAATCCACTTGGCATATCTTTTAGCAACTCTCTCTATTATAAAGGCATACCTTGATTCATAGTATCATGAGTGAAATTTTAGGATCCCTCTTCGTATAGAAGGATACTCATAATCTCAATCATAGAAGATATCTTGATCCATTAGTCTCTAGCATGAACATCAAAAGACTGATGAAAAATTCTTTGGAGCTATTCTCCTACATATTGTTTGGTAGCATGCCTAATGTACCAGTCTTCTTTTCCTACAAGAACATTCTTGAAGACAAAGGAAAAGGTCAAGGAAAAATAACTCTTGTAATATGTATAAAGATACTGGTAAGAGAATAACTAGATACAAGCAAGGGACTAATTATATTAGAAATACAAATCTTAAAATTGTACTCAAAAGAGAATACTTGTCTCATGTAGTCAAAATATGACGCCCTCTAGATGACTTCATGTATTAAGATAAGCTCTTTAAAAGGACAACTGAGGCATGCTTCTCACTCTACAATTTAAAGATAATCACCTTGTTGTCAATATGCATCATAACTTAACAAGAAGGGCATAGTCGACGCCAACATTTCCTCTTCCCTTAGTAGCAACTTGTATCATCTCTACTCACTCATCCCAACCATGCATTGTTTTCTCAAGTCTCTCTATGTATTATGATTTGATAATTTGATGTGAGGGTGACAGTTTTATTAATCCCTCCCGACCTTACTAATCCTTGTTATCTCTCATATTATGTAGCCCATTATGATTGAAGTTGAGTGATCAATAAAATTAAGAGATGTATTTTATTTTAAAGATGAAATCTCAAATATTGAGGGTGTTGATTGATGGAGTAAACTCAATACTGAGAGGGGGTGGGGGGGTGTGGGGTTGAATCAAATCAATAACACTTTCTACCTTTTTATAGATTCATCTACATGTAATAATAACTTATGCATGTAATACAATAAATGTAAACTTGTTTTAACATGTAAATCAATTAAATCACATGCATGGAAGTAATAACACATAACACAATATTGGATACACAAAAACCCTCCAAGGTGAAGATAAAACTAGGGTGGGGATGACACCCACAATTCTTCACTACTAAAGTAATAAATTTAACCATTTAAGGTTACAATGTTTAACCATAATATATGATCTACTCTGGTTGAATCTGTCCTGTTAAAGACTTAAGAAACTATTAGAATTTACCTGGTTAGAGGATTTAACATTTATAACTAAGCAAGGACTCTATTGGGAGATTTACAAAGATTTGTTAAGAGATTTACCCTGATTCAAGTCTATTAAAACTTTCTTAGTGCCTGACTCTCAGTTTTCTTTGCAAGAAAATTTCAAGTCTTCTCCTTACTAACTGATCCTCTCCTCTGATATGATACTCTTGTCTTTCCCTTCCACTTTCACTGCTTACAAATAAGTCGCTTGTTCTGTTAGATTGATAGTGTAACCCTTGAATGACTTCTGATCTTTTCCTCTCTAATCTTCACATCCATGCACACAACCACTTTCTCAGCTCTCACATCCTTTTGAACTAAGTCAAGATTAGCAATTTACAAAGATTTCATGAAGAGTCTTCTAGATGGTTCCATGTTTTTCCTCTTCATCCTAAACGTTAAACATACACATGGGGATATGTGATCCACACCATGTAAATATTCTATAAAAACCTCAAAAAGTATTAAATGTTCTATAACAACCTCTTCAAAACTTAAATAGACTTTCCAAGTTAGTCTAATAATCATTTTGCTAAAACCTTTGTTCCATTCCTGACTTTTACATAAACTCTGCATTGCTCAACCTCTACTATTATTGGTGCTCAACATTGTTGTTGCTTGACCTTTATTAACTTCCTGATGCTCGACAAATACTATATCACTCGATACTTATATACTTGGAATTACACTTGATCGCTAATAACTTGCTCGATCATTGAATGAGCTCAATCTATATAGAAAATTGCTCTATGACCATACTTTACTCAACTTCTATACAATTAATCGATACATACTATCGTATGTACATGGCTCAACCTATGTAGAGTAGCTCTGTCACAGTGATGACCGTCTAAATCTACCTTGTAGATGACTAAGTGATTGACACTAATAGACAACAGAGGTTAGAGATACCAATAGAGGGTACCTCTTTAACATTTTAAGGGCTTCTCATAATTTCATTGACTTCCTTTGTTCTAATCTTTCCACATTACCCAATACCCCTAATTCCTTAGTATAGGCGTTGATTACATGTTGATCTCTCATTCCTCTATTTTTATCGCCCTGTATATACTCTCTACATAATAATACTAATAATATTATTTATATTAGTGACAAAATTCATAAGGTCCTTGATGTTGGCAACATAAGAAGTTTATATGTAGTATTTTCCTCTTTCATGCCACTAGGACATTCACTATTGGCATATATAACTCCCTTTGAATTTGTTGTCTTATTGTCTTCTATGAATAACTTATCTTCCATAAGTCTATTGGATCCCTTTTGGTTTATGTTTCTCCTGTCTTATATTTTGCTCACATTCATGTTGTTGAAACAATCTCATAGAGAACCAAGGGAGAGCCAGCGTGTCAAAATTGACTTATTATAATAAACATAAGGTAAATAGTATTATTGTGATAACGGGAAGTCTCTCTTTTAAATATGGGTTCTCCCATATATCCTTACATAATGGTTGTAACTTATTTTAGTGGTATTCACCTGGGTTGGTCATAGAAAGTGAGTCAAATTTTATGTCCTTTATGATGACCCCACATTTAATGACTTCAAAATATATGTTATTAACCCTTTTTCTAGTTGTATCTTTTCCAATGATAATGGCGACAACTATTGGGTAGGGGAATAATGCACCTTTGCTTCCCTCTACATATATTTTATTTTATTATCCATTTATAAAGTCTTTACTCTAATATTTACTGCTTGTGACTAATGCTCCAGTTTTAGGTTAATAACATAATATTGGCAATAAGCAATTATAAGATTTAATATCTAAAAAAATTAGACCCTACTAAATAATGCAGAGAAATTTTTATTTTCTAATGATGCTTTAGTTCACATAGTTGTATCATTTTTAGTGACTCATATCATGTTTCTCTAAGCAACTTCAAATCTTATTTGATGACTTGTCCCCTTCACACTGTATAAACTACACTAGCTCCAAATACTAGAATCATCTTCAGTAAATTGGAAGTCATTCGGTGACAAGAGATGCAAATACACTCAACATGAGATATTGTCCAGAGTTCTCGGAATGTATAAAACACCTATTGGTCAACTCAGAGGTGTTGAGCTATCATTTTACACAATGCTTAACGACAAGAATCCTTTCAAACTCCTCTCTTGAAAACCTAATCTAGGATCAACTCCAAGGTTCTAGGCGATCTTGCAACCTACTGGAATCCACTCAATTGAAGATAAATGTATTTGTTCATAGGTAGGCCTTTGTTGGTTCCAACCAATTCGGATAAGATGTTTGATCTGTCGTTTTGAAAAGTAACCATAAAAGAGATATATTTTTGGTATTTTCTATTTTATGATGAATGAAATTTTATCAATGCAACTATATGAATTCCTAATCCAACCAAGTGTTATCAAAGCAAATAAAAAAGATAAGGTGACAAGAGATTAAAGCAAATAACTTGAAAGGGAAATTTCTAACGAACATAAACCACGATAACAACACGTCTGCAAGTTAAATTGTCAAAAAGATTGGGTAAAAAACCAATGAAAATAGGAGCAACACTTCCTCAATTCCACCGATGCAATCGTTGATGGGAACTTAGTAACAACCAAAAATAATTTCACTTCTCATCAAATTGCAAGGCCATAAAGAGTGTACTCATGCGAGACAAGAAGCTATGTAGGAACAATAAGGTGATATTTTCTCCAACTCGGTACATAAGCAGAATTCATTAACATGAGGAAAATGCCAAAATTAAAAGGTCACACAATCATAACAATACAATAAAACCATTGGCTTCATTATTATTCATGGACATGCATTCACAAAAATAACACACTTTGGCAAGAATAACTACACTTAGAATGAGAGCACCAATAACATATATTATTGCTTCAAAATAACGAACTGGAGTACATGTTGTATCCATGTATTTATAAGAAGTCATCTCCTATTTTTCTATTGAGAGAGAGAGAGAGAGAGAGAGATCTTAAAATGAAACTTATGCTAAAAACTAATAAAATAAATCTAATTATATACAAACTAACTCTCTAAATGGTGCTAAGTAGGTCTCCACCCTTATTTATATCAATTAATGGGTACATGAGCCTTTACATGACTTAAAGCAAAGAAAGAAGAAGAAAATAAGAAGAAAGAAGTTGCAAGAGGATCTGAGAGTCATTAGAAGCTCTAAAAATGGAAGCTTGACCTTCTTTGGGCATTTCTAGGAGTTGAACTATTGTCATAATGTGTTTTCGGTGCATGGAAAGCTCTAAATTAGGAACTAGCAGTTAACTATCGATGCACTGTTACTTCTTCAAAATTGTCTATGCACCTTCGTGAATAGCTCACCTATGCACCTTGTGCACCTGCACACCTTGATGATAGGTTCCAACAATCCAAAATGTTCCCAAGTGTCAAAAATGAATTCCTAGCTTCTAGATTTTGTACCCCTTTATACCAGAGCGATGTTTTGATGTTTGCTCTTGAATTTATCTATAATCTCCACTACTTGTGAAGCTTCCAGCAAATCCAAATCTTCAATAATCTCCACTACTTGTGAAGCTTCTAGCAAATCCAAATCTTCATACTTATCTTTAACTATCTACCAGTAGTTACTAACTTCCACACAGGTCTCTGCAAAATCCTCCAGTTTAGTGTCTAGTTCCAACAATACCTCTTCAATCTTAAATGCTTGCCTAATATCTTCATTCGATGAATCATTGTCAAAAGTTCTTTAGAATTGTTGGACAATTGATTGCACTGACTTGAGCTTTATTTTTTACTCATCTTCAAAAATCTCAAGGGCAGCAATGTCGTAGTACTAATCTGCTTCCAAAATCTATTCTCGAGTATGGTCTCTTAACCTCTAAATATCTTCATGAAGTCCTTCCATGACCTTATTGCTGGCAACTATCTTCTCAATCCAATCTTTGATCTTATCAAGCTCTTCCCCTGTATACACCTCCATGAGTGTACAATACCTTTGACCTTTTATTACTATCAAAATCTATAGATATTTCACCCAAGTATGTGCCTCATCCATTAACCCAAAATCTTGGTTCACTATAGACACCGATTTATCTGTACTTGACTAAATGTAATGCAACAGGCTCAAATTACCTTTTATTATTTGTACACCTTTTTCCTTGAAATTGTCACACCATTACTGACATGCCCCCAAAAATGGATCCATCTATATCGTCCTCTTTTCCTTTCTCTCTAATGTCGCAACAAGAGTGATCTCTGGATGATCTAGGTCTATTGGGCCCACTATTCCATGTAGATAGCCTCTCATAATCTCTTTTTTTTTTGCAACATCACCAATTCTAACTAATTTCTATCCATATGCTTGAACACTTCTTTTACACTTGTAGTGATCAAAACTTTGGTAGTATCTATCGCAAGCTTCCCTAACAAGATTTCCTTGATTTGGTAATCACAAGGAGTCAAATCCCCAGTGCCAGCATGTGGAGGAGGGATGGCTATATGTGCAAGAAAGTATTGATCTTGGTTCTTCATAATGAAAGCCAATGGTCATGCATCACCCGTAGGTAGCTCAAGCTTCTTGATGGATTTTACTAGCTCATCCATTAATCCCTCTTTAGCAGTTACATTTAACTACCTCTTTTGTCGAACCATGTCCTCCCTCTTAAGCCAAGTGGGTGTAGTGCCCATTAGAGACATATATTTGATTGAAGAGGGGGTTTGCACTGCAGGTCCCTTTCCCTTGTCTATCCTTTGAGAAAGATAACCAGTTTGAATCTATGTTTTCTTGGGCTAAGGTTTTAGCCTCAGTATCATGAGGAGTTTTTTTGGGGCTCTTCCTGTATTTTCCCCTCCTCCAATACTTCATTGACTTGCATTTTTTGAGGTTCATCTTCCTCCAGTGCTCATTCTTCTACTTCAGTAGATAGAGGAAGTGGTGTCAGAGATCCTTTGTCCATAAATGGCAGATCCTAAGATAGTGATAAAGGTAAGCCCAAAGGTCCTTGAGGTAAAGGCATTATTTGATTCCAGTCCTCGCCTAGGGATTGACTCGTAGGAGTATCCCTTATCTTCTCCCCTACCATCTCGGTGCCTACTGGCATGAAATCAAAATTTGATAGATCAAAGACATCAGCCTCTTGACCCTCCATATTTGTGATCCACTTTTGTTGCTCATCTTCAAAAGTTGTAACCTAAACAAGTTCTTTTGGATTGGATGGTGGCATTAGAGTGGAACTCCTTATTCTTTCCTCTTCCAAGGCCTTAGCTAAGAAAGTCCTATGACTCAAGGGAACATTATCAAGTTGTTCATCCCTCTTCTTCTTCTTCCACTTCAAGAATGGTTTTAGGCACCTATGGAGGAGTATTCTTTTTCTTCAATTTTCTCCTACACAAGCCCTTCATAGTTAATTGAACCCTGGCCTTCTTAGGAGCTAAGGGGGAGGATTCTTCCTCCTCTTGCCCTTCTAGTGGCACCCTTTGTTCTTCTTCTCTTAGTCCCTCATATTCCTATTCTAGGGGGGTATTTGCTCAGCCTCTTGGGCTTGAGTTGTTGACTCATCTTGAGGCTATAATTGTTCAAGATTCTATTGTGTTTGTTGGGGTACTTGCACCTGAGTCACTTTTTTGTGAGCTTTTTCCAAAGCTCTCCTCCTTTTAATTCCTCTATCTACCTCAAAATACTCAATTTCTTGCTCATTTCGATAAACTATTTCTGGTCTTACAAGGGATTGAGCCGAGAAAGTTGGCATTGTAACATTTACACCTTTACCTTTCATAGGTCGTGTTGTGGCTTGTAGAGGAACAACTTGTGGAACTGGATCAAGTTTGAATGGTTTATTGATCCATTCCCTTGTCAACTGGACAATATGTCAGGCTCTATTTTTGATGTATACATTCTCATCCCTACCAATTTCTGCATTCATTATGGGCCTATCATATATCTTATCCCTATTGTATAGTGGATCTAGGACATCTTCTATGTCTTTTTCAACAACCTTAAGAGGGATCTTCATCTTAAGTGCCTTTTTCGCTAAATATAGAGTAATCCTGCAATAGTCTCTAATTCAAACATCATAGTCCTCTTGTGATCCTCTAGTGCATCTTCATGTACGAACTACTTCCCTTTCAAATGTTATACTATGCTAATATTATCAAAATATGGGCAAGAGGAGTTGTACTCTTCTAAGGGATACTAATCCCATTCTGAATCGAAGGTAATTATATCCTATTTCTACTTGACCTCAAATGCACCTATGGTTATTGGCCACACCCATGTCTTCTTGTGTTGTTTCCTTACTCTGTCATATGCAAATGTGAGCTGCCTAACAATCTCCAACAAAATGAGTCTATCCTGTGAATATCTCTTGAGCTTCTTTGGGTTTACTTGTGTGCCTATTGTCCTTAGGTATGTGAATGTTTTGAATTGAATGTAGTAGGTGCCAATTTATGTGATCCTTGTTGCTACCTCTATTGACATCCTTTAGCATAATCACCCTCTATAAATCGGATGATCACAAATATGAAACCATCATTCACTATCTTGTATTCTTTGCTCTAATCTAAGAGCTACTTCTTTACTAGCTTACCACTTAGGGCCAAGCATCTGCATCTTGCATGCTTCCCCTTTTATAAGGTCTTGGGTAGCTTGTTGTCCTCATTGCCAATAAGTACACCAAATATGATGTCATATAAAACTTGGGGTCGATCTTGACTCCAAGAAACTGCTCATCCAGGTTATCACTAAGCATTGTGACCCAATCAATAGGTATCTTGGTCATCTTGATGGTTTCAATGAAATGGACCATCTGATTATTAAGATGTCCAGCCATTGCTAATCCCATGTCTCTACTCAAGAGCACTATGGCATATCCAATATCATCCTTCATATAACCTTGAGTCATGTCTACCTTTCTGACTCTACAGTCCACTGGTGTTCTATTAATAAAGAATGATGATTGGATTATCTCTCTAGCCTCCTTCTCATTCTCTTGATACCATCTTTTTGCTCCCTCATAGGATATGTATAAATACTTATCAACTCTAGGGAGATGAAATAGCTTCTCTATGTTTTGAGATTGAAGGTCTAGGACAATTTTACCTGTGACACTTTTGACAACCTTTTCTTCAGTAACATAGTTGTCTGCCAATGCCATGATGAGTTCAAAAGATTGCACAGATGCAGGATGTGATGCCACATTAACTACCCCTGATCTGATAAGTGCTAACACCATTGCAAATCTCTCTTTGGGCTTGTTGCAAATATTAAGGAATGTGTTCCAATTGATATGTTCTAGCTTGGTATTGAAGGATTTGATCAATACAAATCCACAAAGCCCTCAAATTCCTGCATGTAAAAAACTTGTAACAGAAGAAAAAGATGAGAAGAGGCAAGGGTTTTGCTCTGAAAATATGCAAATTGTATTCTCAAAAATGAAAAATATGTAAGATAATTACAAAAGATCAATCCTTATAAAAGGATTTCGAAACTTGATAAGGTTAACTTAAAAGGTAAAAACTATTTAATAATTACCAACTAATTATTAAATATGAATGCAAAAGGTGCATAAAGTGAAATCTTAAGAAGGGAATAAAGTGAATTTAATAAATTAAATTAAATTAACACTTTACTCTAACACCCCCCTTAAGATGAGCAACAATGTAGCTACAAACAATGCAAAAAGAGCAAGGAAACTACAATGCAATGCTGAAAGCAAACTTGTGTCCCGACAATAAGGCCTAATGAGGTACCTAATCACAACTAAATCTCTATGAAATGGAGAAATATAGAAAACCCAGTGGGAAAAACTCTACTCCATAAAGAGATAGTAGAAAAAGAAGCAAGGAAGGACTCATCACTGAGACCCCCCAAGGACAACTTCCTTCACCCCAAGCATAGAACGTAGCTGAAGATACCGCGGGGATGCAAAAGGTTTAGTGAAGATTTCTACAACCTACTCAGTAGTAGGAATGTACTCCATGCTTAAGGCGTCATTCAAAATGAGATGCCTAATGAAGTGCATGTGAAGCTCAATGTGCTTGATCCACTGATGCTCAATTGGGTTGTGTGAAATGTGTATAGAACTCTGATTGTCACACCATAGAAAGGTGGGACTATCAAGAGAAAATCCAAACTCTATCATCAACTGTTAAAGCCACAAAACCTCCTGACTAGCCAATACAGTTGCCCTGTATTCAGCCTCTGTAGATGATAATGCATGAGCATGCTGCTTCTTGCAAGACCATGTGATACGACCAAAACCAAGACATAATACAAAACCAGAAGTAGACTTATGATCATCAATATCACTAGCCCAATCTAAATCTGTGTAATCAATAGTATGAGGATCCCCTGATGTGTAGTGAATGCCATAACATGTTGTACCTCTAATATACCTCAAGATGCATTTGGAATCTTTCCAATGACTCTCATGAGGATCATGGGAGAATCGATAGACAAGACCAACGACAAAGGAAATATCAGGATGTGTGTCTATCAGGTACAATAAACTACCCACAAGTTGTCTGTATAGAGTGGAATCCACTATAGGAGTAGAGCAAGTGGTAGATAAAACAACACCTGATTGAAAAGGTGTGGGGGTGGGCTTGCAATCAAGCATGTTGAATCTCTGAAACATATCAAGAGCATACTTCTCTGAAGACTGAATAACCAATAGGCCCAAAAAATAGTGCAGAAGTCCAAGATCTATCATCTCAAACATCTCTCTCAATGCTTGTTGAACACCCTATATCATGGAGACTGAACTTCCTATGATGATGAGGTCACCAACATAAAGCACAAGTATCAATAAGTCAACCCCATGATGTTGAATATAGACTGTAGGATTAGAATGACATCGAGTGAACTATGAAGCAAGCAAGAAGGAATCCATCTTCTCATATCAAGCCCTAGGGGCTTGTTTGAGACCATATAAAAACTTTTGAAGTTGGCATACCAATGAAGAGTCCTGCACAAAACCATGAGATTGCTCCATATAGATCTCCTCATGAAGGTCTCCATGCAAAAAAGAACTCTTCATGTCCATCTAAAAAACTGTCCATCCCTATGAAGCTACTAGAGAAAGTACAAGGTGAATAGAATTCATCTTGGCAATAGGGGCAAAGGTCTCAGAGTAATCAATACCCTCAACTTGTGAAAACCCCTTTGCAATAAGACATGCCTTGTACCTATCAATAGAACCATCTACAACATACTTGGTATGGTACACCTAATGGCACCAAACCAACTTTCTTCCTTTTGGAAGAGGACACAGATCCTATGTGTGGTTCTTCGTCAAAGAAGAGTACTCCTCATCCATAGCCCTATACCCACTCTAAGTGTTATATCACTTGTGAAAAACTCTGAGGATAATCTAAAATGGCATGACTCAAAATGCCATTACCTGCAATCTAAGCATAAGTGTGACAAGCATCTATAGGATCACCTGCCAAAGGTCCAGCTGCATCAATAGTATCATGAGTCCACTTGAGCACTTGCAGAACATCTGATGGAGGTGGTGAAGGGGGATCAATATCAAGATCTTCCTCAGAGGATGCATAATCTTGTAGAGGATTAGAGGAAGTACTGGGTAGTGAGGAAGAAGCTGGAGATGGAGAATCCATTAGAGGATGACACTCATCAAACTGAACATCTTGCTAAAACAAGACATCTCTGGAATTAGGATCAAATAACCTGTACGCCTTCACATCCTCACAGTAGCCAACAAAAATGAGTGGTCGACTCTTCTTCTCCATGGCTTTCCAGTGAGCATCTAAAATAAATGCCCAAGCCTCACTACCAAAAATGCTGAAAGTGGAAACATCGGGCATAACATGAGTCCAAGCCTCCTTAGGAGTCATGTGTTACAATACCTTTTGAGGCATCTAATTCTAAATATAGTTGGCATAATTGATAGATTTAACCCAGAATGGAGAACTCATAAATCTAGATTGAATCATACAATTGGCCATCTCTCATAATGTTTTGTTCTTTCTCTCTTCAATCCTATTCTGTTGAGGTGTATAGGGAACAAAGAGTGATGTTGTAGACCATGCTTAGTGCACAAATCTTTGAAAGACTTATTCACATATTCCCCCATATTGTCAGTGTGTATATGCCTGATAGAAAGACCAGACTGTTTTTCCACAACTGTCTTAAAGATTCGAAAGGAATCAAAGACATCAGACTTCTACTTTAAAAAGTACACCTGTGTGTGTCTAAAGTTGTCATCTATGAAGGTGAGCACATATCTAGCACCTGAAAAAGATGGAGTGGGAAATGACATAAGATCACTATGTATCAAATCCAATGGTGCCTTAACACGTGTGGATCTACCTGTCAGAAAAGGATCTTTGTGATGTTTGCCAAGTGCACAACCTTGACACACACCGTTAATACAAGAGATCTAAGGTGACCCAATCACTAGCTCCTATGTACTCATCTGTTTTAGATATCTGTAGTTGACATGTACAAAATGCTCATGCTAAAGCTTGCTCACGGTGTCTACATGAGCAAAGAGAGAAACACATGTACAATCAGAACTCTCAAAGCCATCAAACTGATCTAAGTGAGACTGAAGATCAACACTCCCTATAGCAACAACCAAATCAGGATCATGGAGGTCTCGAATAATCACATCATGTGGTGATAGCTCAACTGTCTTTCCAGAGCCTGAATGACAAATCTAAAAGATAGACAATAGGTTCATAGAAATGGCTGAAACCAAGAGAACATCCTGTAGTGAACCACCTTCTAAAGAGATAGTTCATGAACATATGACTAAAAGTTGAGAAGAATCACCAACTACAATCTATGTAGTAACACTCTAAGCAAGTGAGGTAATCAAATCAGGTGAGTGTGTCATATGATAGGAAGCTCCAGAATCAAGAATCCAAAAAGTTGTAGAAGACAATGCTCGTGCAAAAAGAGCATGTCCTTTCCCTATAGGTGGAGGTGGAAGCTTCAGAGAAGCAATATTGGAATGTTGCATGGCCTCCTCTAATGCCTCAAGACATTTCCAACACCTAGAAATTGGATGTCCATCCTCGCCAAAAAATCTGCAAGGTTCACTTGTGTACTTCTTTGTGTTGGAGGAAGACTCACCAAACTTAGAAGAATTACCCTTTTGAGAGGGCTTTCGAGCATCTAATTTGGGAGAAGGCTTGGAGGAACTCTCACTGCCTATTGAATCTGACTTATGCTTCAGTTTCTGCTTTGGCTTTGATGTCTGAGCTACCAATGCCTTCATCTTAGAACCAGTCATAGTATCCAACTGTGTAAGCTTTGACTACTCTTTAGTCAAGAAATTACAAAAGATCTCAAAAGTAGGCATAGCAAATATATTCCCCAAAGCATCTTTGGTGGAATAGAAGGTGGAAACAAATATCTAAAAAATCCCTTGAAGCTTAGAGAGAATCAGATAGATGCACTCAACATTAGTCTTCATCTTTCCACAACCCTATAACACAAATCTCTATTGACTAAACTTCATCAAGAAGTCATCAATAATTATAAAGGAATTTGGTACAAGTGAGGTAAGCTCTACCTCTATCTAAAGTGCCCTGAACTCTTTCACAATACCAAACAAGCCAGGAAGCTTGGTCCACATAACTAGAGGAGTATTGCTCTCGTCCAAATGAAACTATAGATTATCTAATACTCGTAATGCAATCAATTTGATTGCCTTATCCATTTTGTTTTGATGCTACATGATTTCATTAAGCCTCTAAAAAATAGGTTGCATGACATCTAAACATGACCACAACCCTTTTGACCAGAGAAGCCAAGTCATTGAGGTCTTCCAAGTGTGGTAATTATGAGGGGTCAAAAGTTCTAGAGAAGAAGAGGTTTCTGCCATTGTGTTTTAGAAGGGGTTTTAAAAGTTTTTTGATATGCTTATGTAATAACAAAAAATAATATAAAAATGACCCATCACAATGTAATAAACCAAACCCTGGCTTACAAAAAGAATGCATAAATGAGTGAAGAGTAAAAAAGCTTCAGAAATAAATCACAAATACTTGGTACAAAATACTGTGAAATAATAGAGAATCAGTAAGTTCTTGAGAAGAGCTTTTCGAGACTTTATTCGAAACAAAAAATGGAGCTATAACGAAGAAGTTATGCCCCCTAGAAGATAGAAGTCATCAACAGAATTCAAGTACCAAAATAGGTAACAAACTATAAAAAATTCTCAAAAATACCTGATCCATCATCTTCGTCTTGAAACTAGCTTTTCGGCACTTCTTTCGAAACGAAAAAAGGCCCTTGTATGCTCAAGATATCGCCAAACAACTGATAGGGCCCTCGGAATCAATACAATTTTTTATTTATTTTTAATTAAAAAATAATTTTAAAAAAAGTCACCGTCGGTGAGCGGCGACAGAGAGCAAAAGCCGCTAGTGGAGCGAGGATGCGGTGGCGGGTGGGAGGCACCGCTAGTGGTGGTTAGTGGTGCAGTTTTTAACCGTGGTGGTGCTAAGGCCTTTCTTACAATTTTTTATAAAAATATCACCTCGGAGTGTGTACAGAGGCCATACGACCCTGCTAGGCAAAACAATTTTGCCTCTCGGATCAACATTGTCCAAAATTGACAAACTTTATAATATGAAAACGAGGGTTTTGACGCCTTCTAAATCCATTTGTGAGGTCTCTTTGGCCTCAAAGTGCTCTAAAAATCAAAGACCCCCCTGTTTTCACAAGAAATACCTAAAAAACTCTAGTTTTGTTATGTCAAACCCCCATTCTCCTTTTTCTCCAAATAATGAACAAGCTACAGTAGATTCGGCTCTGATACCATGAAGGATTTGATCAATACAAATCCACAAAGCCCTCGAATACTTGCATGTAAAAAACCTATCATAGAAGAAAAAGATGAGAGGAGGCAGGGGTTTTTCTCTAAAAATATGCAAATTGTATTCTTAGAAATGAAAAAGATGTAAGATAATTAAAAAAGATCAATCCTTGTAAAAGAAGATTGAAACTCGAAAAGGGTAACCTAAAAGGTAAATGTTATTCAATAATTACTAATTAATTATTAAATACGAATGCAAAAGGTGCATAAAGTGAAATCTTAAGAAGGGAATAAAGCGAATTTAATAAATTAAATTAAATTAACACTTTAATAGGTATCTCTGATTTCAGAGTGTCCATCTTGAAAATTGGATTTCTTCAATGTACCTTGATATTTGAACACAACAGGTTTGGAAGCCATCTTTTCTGTGAGCGAGGATGATGAAGACACCATTTTATCTACACACAAGAAAGACATTAGTCCAAATAGCTAAAAATATCACCCAAAACAAACCCTAACTAATAAAAAACCTAGCCCAAATGCTCCAAAACAATGAAAACACAAGTTAATGCCCCTTTTACCCATGATATGCAAAATCGCGCACCTTGATAGGTGTGCTCAAATGGTTCCTTTATAACCATTTTGGTGTAGTTGCACGTGTACGCATGTGCACACCATGGATAGGTGCACACATGCAAAGCAAGTGCAAGGGGCGACTTTAAGTCCTTCAATGTTTGGAAAAAGGGTGCACACATGCAAACCTTAGTGGGGAGTGCATGTGCGCACCCTTATGTTTGCATAAGTTCTTTAGAGAAAGGTGTGCATGTGCGCACCTTGGGGAGGTGTGCACACTAGGCATTTTGTATTTGCTTAGTCTTAGGTTTAGGATTGAAAGGTGTGCATGTGTGCACCTTTCTTACATGTTTAGTTTTAGTTTTTGTTCATGTTAGGTTTTTAGGTTGTGTGAGAAAAGGTGCACACATTCGCACCTTGAAGAGGTGCACATGTGTGCACCTGTGGTGTCTTCTAACACTTGGTCTTTGGTGTGTTGCAGGGTTTAGTGCATCTTGAAGGGTGTTGTAGTAGAAGAGGCACCAAGAACAATAAAGAAGGGTGGAGGGGTCCTAAGCTTATATAGGCCCAAACCTAGTGTGCACCCTTTGGAGGTGCACAGGTGCACATCTCCAAAAGGAAATAAATACACACTTGCACATTTAGTGCACTTGTGCACCTATCCACATGTGTGCAATGCACATTTATGCACTAAAAACACTTAAAATCTTCCAATTTTTCTCAGTTTTGACACCTGATTCTTCTTAGTTAGAGACAAAGGTTGGACCCAGAGTCTAGGTGGAGTTCCAAAATGACCTAGGCCCTAAACTAGGGGTTTGGGAGATAAAGTTTTACTAGGGGGTCTAGTGGAGTTCCAAAATGACCAGGCCCTGGACTAGGGGTTTGGGAGATAAAATTCTACCAGGGGGTCCCCATTTCTGAGAGAAATGGGGCATGCATTGTGAAACCACAATAAGAGGTAACAACTATATAATAACAATGTTTTGATGGCCTTAAATGTGACTAAGATGGTGGCAACAAGTATACAAGATTTGATGATTTCAAGAAATAATTTTGATGCATGGTAAGAAATGCATAAGCCAAAGACTAACATAAATCTTCATAACTTGAAGGCTTTTACTGCTTAGCCAAAACTGATTAAATTTTTTCTAAACTTGTTCTAATGAGGATCGCTGCAAATGTATTGGCACTGCCTATTCAGTTTGACTATGTTTGTCCTTTGTGATAACATTGTAGGCAATCTATTCAAACATATTAATTGACTTACAATCCAAGCTGCCAAGCTTGAACATGACTCTAATACCATGTTAAAATGCTCAATTAGTATTAAAAATATTGAATATAAATTCATAGGTCTAAATCAGAACTAGTGGTATTCGATCTTAAAGAGGCAAAACATTTATTGATTTTGATGATCTCCTCTTTGTGATCGGTCAACATATATAGTGTCATCAAAAGACATAGGAGGAATGGATGTTACTGTTCAAGAAAATGTCTCTTTGAAGAGACACAAAGGCAAAATCTAATTAACAAACAAATCCCATAGTTTTTGGATTAACCACTGTACCTTTTTTCAAATGCATTTGATGGTTATCAGACATGATTACATGCTAAATAATTCATTGATATCCTCTCATGGTAGTGGATCATTTCACACGATCCATCCTGACTCACATATGATTGATATAGACCAGGGATGTACATCCCGATCAAAGAGATAACAATAATCTAATAGCTTAGATTTTCTTACTTAGCTTGATCAACTAATGCAATGATTATCCTAATATATTTTATTTCAAGATAATTAAGTATAAGTTTCTTTATGCATATATAGCAGTTCATATGATGAACTAGTATACACACATATGCATACAGTTTGCTAGTTTAATCTTGAATTATGATCAACATTATCATGTTTTAACATGATGAATATGGCATCCAACCAAGGGTTTATATTTTTTAATGACCAATTCAAAACCAACGAAGAATTTTGTTCGTAGGAGTAGGCTCGCAATAGTATTTTACTCTCAAATATTTATGAGTTGTGTATAATATTTGAATAGAGGCATTTTTGAGCATACCAAACATGAGTGATGTTTTTTCATTGATCATCTGATTATGCAACATTTGCTACCATTTATCATAAATTCATAAATATTGAAAAGGTTTACTCACCTAGTTCTTGGAGAGCTCGAAGAGTAGAAGGTATTCCTTGTTTATAAGGAATTCTCAAACACTTACACATCTGTCTTAGATTTCCATCAACGATAAAAGGCTAACTACTATGAAATCACAAGGAAACAAATTGAGGAACCAATAATGGTGATCCCATCAAACATTCCTATAGTCTTATATTGCTATTATTATAATATGTCATGAACAAATGGTACACAAAAACCAATATGGGTGGTGGCCTAACATTGTAAGATTTTATTTGTACATTTTTAAGTTCCTAAAAATATAAATAATGACCTTTGAACCATTTCAATTTTGCTTATGCACATTGTTGGTATTAAATAGTTTTGACATTTGAGTGTCAACACACTTAACCACTTTCTACATTGAAGTCGAGTACACTATGTATGCCGAGTCACAGTGTGTGCCGAGTCAAATTTTCAACAGGTGTCGAGCAGTATATAAGTGTTGAGTAATATACAGGTGTCGAGTCACAGTTAATGCCAAGCAATCCATAACTATACATGTGCCGAGCAATCTACTATAGAGTATGTGCCAAGCACCGGTAGTCCAGTATGTGCTGAGTAACACAGAATCAACATATGAGTTTGTGCCTTCACAATCTCAGATGTAAACCATTTTTGGAGCAGACATAGAAGGTTTTCGAAGGAGAAAATGGATAAGAATGAATCTTTTACATTCCCTATGCGATCAACATGCAGCCAATCAGAAAAATGGAGAAGGCATGCAACCAATGATAAAAATGCAAGGAATGAGCGAGAACTTAAGATTCAATATGGATCGTAGATCCATACCTAACCCTAAGTCTTCACAATATTTAAAGGGAGGTCAAAAACCCCATTGTGTATGTGGATGAGAATAGTGTATGGGGAGATTATAGCGAAATTCAATGTGAAGTGAGTTAACTTAGAGGAATAGAGTAGCAATTACATATCCAGTTGATCAGAACAACACAAGGGATAAGAACAGAGATCAGATCAAGCAAAGGTCACATCAGAGAGAGCAGAGCAATTGCCTTAATCCAACAATTAAAGATTGCATACTGTCAGGTTTGTTGTTTTAATACTTTCTTTCCATTGTATTAGAAGTTGAAAATCCTATATTGATAGGTTAGCTTAACAGCTAGGTAGGAGAACCTTTGGAGAAGGTGATTGAAAATCCTATTGTATTAGGTGGGTTTAACAACCTATTGTAAATCCTTAAACAGGGTGACACTTCATGTACAGTGTTTGTAAATCCTCTAACCAGGTCACTATTGATACAGTGTAAAGCCTTTAACAAAGCAGACCATCAGAAGTAGTCAAACATTTATTGCTGTAGTGATTTTTGTGGGTATCATCCTCACCCCAGTTTTACATTCTTATTCTTGGAGGGTTTCTAGGTTACCAAATCTGGTGTTATGTGTTATTGCATGTGTTTACTTTATGTTCATTTATATGTTTATATGTTTACATGCATGCAGTTTACTTCTCAATTATTTGATTTAAAAGATTAGAAAAGGTTGAAAGCATGATACTTTCGATTCACCCCCCCGCCCCCCTTAGAAGTACTCTTCCCATTTTGAACATTTCAACACACATATCTTTAAAGGTGCAAGACTCCTAATATTTGAAGTGACAAGGTACATGAAACTTTAGACAAGAACTATGAACTATTTAATAGAGACACAAATTCCACACTTGACATATATATATATATATACATATATATACATATACATACATATATATATATATATACATACATATATATATATATATATATATATATATATATATATATATATGTATGTATGTATATATATGTATGTATATATATATGTATGTATATATATATACATATATATATACATACATATATATATACATACATATATATACATACATACATATATATATATATATATATATATATATATATATATATATATATATATATGTATGTATATATATATACATATATATATATGTATGTATGTATATATATGTATGTATATATATATGTATATATATATATATATATATGTATGTATGTATATGTATGTATATGTATGTATATATATATATGTATGTATATATATATATATACATACATATATATACATACATACATATATATATGTATATATATGTATGTATATATATATATATACATACATATATATATATATACATACATATACATACATATACATACATACATATATATATACATATATATATATACATACATATATATACATACATACATATATATATATATGTATATATATATATATACATATATATATATATATATATATATATATATATACACACATATATATATACATACACATATATATATACATACATATATATATATACATACATACATACATATATACATATATATACATACATATATACATATATATACATACATATATACATATATATATATATACATATATATATATATATATACATATATATATATATATATATACATATATACATATATATATATATACATATATATATATATACATATATATATAATAGTCAAAATAAAACTATATATTCAAAATAAAACCATCTATAATCAACACTATACACAAAATATCATAAAAAAATATTATACACAAAATCATACAACATCACACTTGTATGAACCTTTAGAAAGAACTATACTACTATTATACTATCTTAAAAAATAAATAACAGTAATTTCATAAAAAATAATTTAAACATATTTTATTTGTATTACTTATTAAAAATATTATCATAAACCTTTTAATTTTAGTTTGCAAATTTATTGTTATTACATATTTTAGCCGATAGACTGTATGTGGGAACTTTGTTCCTATATAATTACTTTTTTCGTTGGTAAATTGTCAACATTTGACTGTAAAATTGTTAGTCCTTGCTTCTAACCGATTTTCATTTCTCTCCACTTTTTACTCTTATTTAATTAGTTATCATCTGCACTATTAACTATTGTGCTTTTCTTATTTATTTAGCTTTAAAATTATAACTATAAAATGATTAGATATGTCATACATTATTTAAACATTTCTATTTATTTAGCTTAATTAGCTATTACTTCTACTTATTTTTAATTTATTGTTTAACTTAACTAGTTATTATTAGTTGTTTATTTTTAAAAATAATATTATTTTATTTTAATTAGAAGTAATTTATAATTTAATTTATCGAGATGAGATTGTTTTAATATAATTTATTTCCAATTTTAACTCTCTTGTTTTTCTTTTTAAATTGATTGAAGTTTTAGTTTCTGAGTTTATTTTGTTTATTTTTAAAATCAGTTTAGCTAATAGGATGTTTGTGGGAGGAGTTGTTATTTTTTAATATCTTTTTATATTTCTCATATTAATTTTTCATAATAAATTTTTTGATGGAGATTTTTTTTAAATGATTATTAATTTATATATTTAAGGCAACATACTTTAAATTAGTTTAGCTTTTAGTTTTTATAACTATTTTAATGAATTTTTTCCTATTCACTTTATATGTGTTATTTTTTTAGATGGTAATTTATTAATATATGATAAATTAATTAAATAAATAATTTGTATTTATTTTATTAAAATAATTAAATTTATTTTACTTAAATTAAGAATTTCTTTTAATTTAATTTATGTACATTAAATTATAGTTAAAAAAATATTAGTAAACATCGTTGCAAGCACAAAACTTGGAACTGCTAGTTAATTAACATTTATATAATTTAAATTGATAATTATCAAAAACATTTCTGTAATAGTTCAACAACATTAATTAGTCGATAGACTTTTATATTGAGGTTGCTTGCAACCAGAATTTGTCTCACATCGGTAAGATGTTGCTGGTAATTGATTCCAAACAATTGGTTTTAGACAATCATTAATAGTAGATTTGTTGGACTGCACTACTCCAACATTACTTTCTCCACTTACATGCCAACCCACTATGCACCCATACTTGGCTCTTCATCTTAGTTCTTGTCTTTGTAAACAAAAATTCAGAGTGGGAGAGAGGCAATGTTTGGCCTATATCACAGAGTTCAATCAATCATATCTAAGACTTACAATTAGGAATTATGCCATAGGTTTGTTGTTCGATGTTCAGGAGATCGATGTAGGCAAATAGTTGGGAAAGCTAGTTATTCTCAAGCTAAAACTAAGGAAGGGCAAGGCTGGCTATAGGTCACATGAATAACTTAATCACACTGGTAAATAAGATAGCACTCTGTCCACTCTCTAGGATGCCCTCCCATCCATTGTTGTTGTCAGTTGACAAAGCTCCAGGAAATCTTCAGTTTTGGAGAGTATCGTGAGAAGATATTTTTTGCCTCATAGATAAGGTATTGTGACAAGGCATCCGCTCATTCTACAGTTGCATATGATTGATGAAGGTAGGAGGGAGTATGTTGAGGAAGAAAATCACTAATAATGCAATGCTAAGGAAGGAAATTACCGATGAGATTGATCGAGTCACTGGTCGTACAGAGAAAATAACAATTGTTGGGTTCTTCAGATTTCTTGTTAAAATAATGAGGACTGTAAAGTACCAACTCTCTAAGTTATTCATTTGTATTTTAGGGGGAAAATACATAAACTAATTTATTAAATTCATGATAACCTTACTTGTGAAAATTGAACACTTACATACATTCTTGCATGTCAAATATTATATTAATTGTTAGAAGGTATGGTGCATAAAATACTTTATTATATCTGAAATGGATAAACGAAAAATGGATATAGATGTGAACAAACTAACCATAGCATGAGCACAGAAGCCATGGAAAGTTTAACAAATTCCCCCAAATCTTTGAAAGCTGAAATGGACAATCCTCTCCAGGAATCTGAGCATGGACCCAATGCTACATATATCAACTGCCCCAATGTTATTATCCACCATGATATGTTCAACCCCAATACTGCTCCCACTAACCCCCAACCCATATTTACTATGCATATCCAATTTAGAGAAAAATGTGGAGGATCAAGCCAATTAGAGATATCCATGTCATGGGCATCACTTTGCTCCAAGCCTAAAGAAACTTTTAGACTGGTAAATAAATTGCAAATGTGAGGAGTTGGGAAAGCATCCAAATGCAAATTTTCTAGCTAACTTGAGAAATCTCTTCAGATTGTCCAAATGCCTTGAGTATTGGCCCAACAAATATGTAAAGAGGACTAAGTGCAATTGTTGTGGTTATGGAAACAATGCAAGATCTTTGCATATACACACTTAGCATATGAATATCCCCTGTTCCAAAAGCCTGCCCACATAATGTCTCCAATGCATTACTCATTCCCATCTACAAGGGGAAAGCAAAACACATAAGAAACAATTGATGCAACAACTTCAACAATGGCTGCCCAAATCAGAAACATCGGCTTCAACATTTATTCAACTTGATTATTGACCCAATTAATGAAAATTTTACCATGATTACCATCACCAGGCCTCTAATAACTACATCATTGATGGTAACTGTAGCGAGTTTGATGTTGCCAATGTGCCCATCAAATGCCTAGGTTACAAAACTTAGAGAATAGAAACATAAAGAAGTAAAAATTACAGGGCTAATGATGTACTGGAGCTTCCTGGATTCTGACAAAATTTCATCAATTAAAGTGTGATGGATGGAATTGTGATTGCAACTCTCTTCTGGTATATCTTGCCTAGTTTCTACTATAGTGGATTTAATGGAATTTTGATGCAGGAGCATCTTGCATGGGAAAATTATTGACAACAAAAAAAAAAATGGGAAAAAAATTTGAAAAAAAAAAAAAAAAATTGTGGAGGAGAGAAAAAGTGACGAAAATTAGAGGAGAAATAATAAAAATAAATAAAAAGGGGAAAAAGGAGAAAAGAAAGGAAAAGGGAATTTCTATTTTCGAAGTGCATAGGTGGCATAATAGAAAAAATTAAAAATAAATGGTTGCCATTCCATTTATCAAGGTGTGTGGGAAGAATTCTAGAAAGTTATGAATATTGTAGAAAGTTGTGGATGTTGTAGAAGGTTATGGAAGTTGTAGAAGGTTGTGGATATTGTGTAGGTGGAATTCTAGAAGGTTGTGGATAAGTCATGCATTGGGTGGTAAGTGCCTATTTAAGCAAGGCATATGAGCATTTCTAATCAAGCTTGAGAAGAAGAAGCTTGGGAAGTAGAAGCTCGAGAAGAAGGTGAAAGCTCGAGAAGGAGAAGCTTGAGAAGGAGAAACTTGAGAAGTGGAAGCTTGGGAAGGTGTGAAGGCTTCAAGGTGTGAAAGAGAAGGATCTAGTGAAGAGTGAGTTTTCCCGAGTCTGTGGACAGAGCGCCAAATGTGAGGCAGTTTATAGCAGGATTGTGATGGACTTGTGAGTGTGTAGACAGAGCGCTGAATGTGAGGCAGTTTACACTTGGATCTTGGATAAGGTTGGAGAAGAGCTAGTGATTGCGATTTAGAAACAAGGAGGTTGCTTGGTGGCTTGCGAGCACAAGTTGAGATCTCAGAGGTTTCTACTAGAGTGTGGATCTGGGCTAGCTTGAGTTTGGATTGGATCTTGAGAGATCTTGCAGAAATGTTATTGTAATTGCTATTGGATTTTCAAGTATAATAAAATTATTTGAAGCATTTTGTCATCTCTTGTCTTCATATTGTGGCATTTTTGGTTATGAGTTGGTAGGGTGGTGTGGCCCTTTGTTAGTGGTATCAGAGCAGTACTTCACCAAGTGGTATCAGAGTGTAACTTCATCAAATTTGATTCCACTTTTTGCAGATGATGGCCTTGGAAAATAGGTCACAAAAATAGATGAGAGTGTAGGGGATCAAATAAGGAAAACAAGAGAAAAGGCTTCAGAAAAGCGAATCTAATGAAATAATATGGTACTCAATTGAATAATTAGGTTGTAGTGAGATGGAAAATTATATGGATGGGCATGTGTGAGAATAGTAATGTCAAGGGCCTTGTGTTATACCTTGTCTAATAGAGATGTTGAGAGGTTTTTGGTCTCCCCATTATTTAATAGAGATATTAGAGCATTGTGCCACATCTTGCTTGGTAGAGATTCAGAGAGTTTTCTACTATCCCATTGTTTAATATAGATGTTGAGAGCTTTCTGGTATGCCTAATGTTTTATATAGACCCCAAGTGCATTGTGGTATACATTGATTACCAGAGATGTGACAAAATTTGCATTCTCTCATATGCCAATTGTGTAGCAGAGATGCTGATAGGTTTCTATTATGCCTTTTGTTTAACAGACATGTTGAGTTTTTAATCACTTGTCAATTGTTTAGAAGAAATGCTAAGATTTTTCTGGGGTATCTTGTTCATTAGGTATGTTGGGAGGTCTCTAACATGCCAATTTTTTAATAGATGCAATGAGGTCTCTTTTATACAGTGTTTAATATGGTACTTATCCAGGTCTATCACATTCTTATTCAAGGACTACAATACAAGTTTATCACATTCAGGTTCCATCCATGTTGGTTATTATGCTGCATGCTTCGACATGGTTGTTTTTGGCATTTAAAACCTGTACGCATCAACAAATGTTTTTTTTCCCTCTTTCTAGGTGGGTAAAAAAAACTTGAATTCAGGAAAAACCGTGCTTGCATTTTTTTTTTTAGCTCCTCTATGAAGATGAAAAACGAAACAAAATCTTCAACATATACAAAACTACTGAAACAAAGTAAGACATTAAATCAAACAGATCATAAACCTTCAGAGAGTAGATTGGACATAGTTAGATGCAAATGTTGAATGAAGTCTTTCGTCTTCATCGTCTCTGTCTTGATTGGGTAGTGTGATGGAGGTAAGAGCCATTCTGTTGGGCTTTTAAGTTAAGTTGTGCTGAGCATATACCACAGTAATTGACTTGTACAATACTTATTTCTACTACGCCTATATGTAGAATTGCATTTGCTGTCAAATTGTGCCTTTTGTGAGCTTGACATATGCATAGTAAATTGATTACGTGGAAGACATACATACTTTCATTGAATACATATATGTTTTTGAAGAAATCTATTTAAATTTTTTTATTTTATTCGAATATATTTTTTTCCCAAAATATTTTTAATTTAGAAAAAATAAAGTGTGATATATGTTGTTTAATATAAATGTTAATAAATATAAAATAAAATACAATTTTTTCTTAATATATAAGTTATAAAACTAATATTAACAAAAAAATATCAAAATTAAAAATTAACAAATAATTTAGTTTAATTTTTTTTAATTTTTTTTAGTGAGCTTAACATCTTATAATATAACAATTCATATCATCATAATATTAATTAATTACATTTTTACAGTTCATTGTCATTATACATAAGCTCAAGAAATGAAGAACATTGATTGAACATAGACAATATAATATAAATTAAATACGTTATTTTAAAATAGTTACTTTTGTATTCTTTCTCTTTACCACTTTCGGTAACCTTTGCGACGAAGTTACGATGCTTTTGAGTACCTCAAAAAAAATAAATTTCTTGCAAACATAAATTCATTAGTGTTTGAAAACATTTTTGTATGTATTACATTTCTCATTCTCTAATCTTAGACTTCGCTTATAGTTACACCAATTCAAATCTCAAAGTGTCAACAAACTTGACAACTAAGGAGAACATACTTTGGAACACTTATCATGTTTTAAAAATATATACCGTGATCTCCTACTTTATAATGATAGGTTTATTGTAATGCACTCAATTCACAAGCAAATTGATTCTAAATTTACTAAAACTTTATTAAAAAAATTATAAGTGTTTTTATTTTTTGAGATTGTCTTATAGTTAATATCTGAAATTTGTAGATATTTTCTTTGTTTAATTGGGTGGTAGAGCTTTGCATTAACTTTCACTATTGCCTCATTGTATAAGCACTCCAAATTAATTGTTGCATATATGTAAGTCTTTATGTGATCTGAATTAAAGATTCAGATTATAATACCTGGTGTGAAACCTGCGGTATTGAAAAACAATAATAATGAACAATAAGATTGCCAACCAAAAACTGAAGACTCCATTATGTTTGAAATATGAGTTTATACAAATATGGAGGATCTCAAGGGTCACTAGAATCCCCTCGGAAATGAAAATGAAGAGTCATTGAATGTTTAATACAAATAAACTTATTCAAACTACCAAGATTATCAAAAAACTATATAAAAAAATAGGTCCACTTGGATAAGGCATAACTTTCTAGTCCTAGCTCCGATTTGTAAATTGTTTACTTTGTTGGAAAGCTGGTCAAAAACTCTAGAACCAAAATTGGGAGATGTCCTTGAGGAAGATTGTCCCATAAATGCTCCGAAGGCCTTCAAAAATGCAGTTTACTGAGACATAGAAAAATACCGAAGAATTTTATTATTTTTGTATTTTTCCACTGCCAACCTGATCATTATGTATTCACAAATTTGATCCTTGTGTAACTTATCTTTTCTTAACTACCATAATAGGATACTATTTGACTTTAAATCATCTAAAATGCATGTTACTATATACTTTTACAATGATACACGTGTCTACACCAACACATTTATACACTTTCTTTTGCTATGTAAAGTTTCATTTATACTTTTGAATCAAATATTAATAGGCGTTTCCCTTGCACCTCCTTTAGGTGCAAGTGCTAGTTTTATTAATTACACCGAAGGTGTTACAAATCAACGTTCTAAAATCCTTTAGAGGCAATGCAATATGATTGAAAGAAGCACCATCGTTAGATTTTCTTGATTTTCTTTTTTTAAATTTCAAATATTCTCATAGTTTTATTGGTTCATGTACCATTTTATATGCATCCCCATAATGTCTTATTCCAAATGGTATTAATAAAGTAAGGAAAGGATCGAACCTGACCTCTCCCTCCACATTGCATCGGTTAACTCATATTCTTAGGATGTTGGAATGGTTTCCTATAATGATATTAGTTTTCTTTATTTAATTATTGTTAATACATGTGTATTATCAATATACATATATATTTGTTATTTTGTAAATTATACATTAATACTTTTGCTTTTAATTTAATATATATAAATTGATTATTGTTATTTTCAAATATATATTTTGAAACAATTTCACGTTACTAAATTTATTTTTAATTTTAGTTTTCATGTTTTCTTTATAATAAACATAACAATGAAAAACATTTTAAAATATTTTCATATTTATTTTAAAAAATATTACTTATTATTATCATTTATATGAAATGATTATTTTTATAATTAACATTTATTTGTTTTTCACTTATTTATGATAATCTTGTTAATGTATTAAAAATGATAAAGTTAATTTAAAATATAATTATAATATTTAATCTTATAATTATCAATATACACATATTTGTTATTTTCTAAATTATACATTAATACTTTTATTTTTTATTGGATATATATAAATTGATTATTGTTATTTTCAAATATATATTTTGAAACAATTTCATGTTACTAATTTTATTTTTAAATTTTAGTTTTCATATTTTGTTTTTAATAAATATAACAATGAAAAATATTTTAAAATATTTTCATATTTATTTAGAAAAAATATTACTTATTATTATTATTTACACGAAATGATTATTTTTATAATTATTATTTTTTCATTTATTTATGATAATTTTATAAATATATGAAAAATGATAAAATTAATTTAAAATGTAATTATAATATTTAATCTTATAATATTAAAAAATAAAAACAAGTTCCGCGGCGGCCTTCGTTGTGCTGCCTCGCAGATCTTAACCCTCCATCAAAATAAAATAAAAATACAAATAAATCTCACATTTATTTATTTATATAAGTCAATTTATTTGATAATGTATTGTATCATATTAAAAAAATAAAACTATTGTTGTATATAATTATAGTTTCAAAATAATATTAATCATTTTATGTTACTTGTTAATATACACGACTTAAGGTTAAGATAAAATTTAGAGTTTGTGATATGATATTGTTTTGGATTAGGGTTTAACATTTGGGTTATGGTAGGGTTAGAACTAGAATTAGAGGGTTGTCAATAAGATTTAAGAGTTACAATTAAAGAGTTAATCATAGTTAGTATTATGATTAGGGTTACAACTATGGTTATGGAACATGTTGAGATAATGGTGGAGATTACATTTACGAATATGGTTAGTTTTATTGTTAAGATATGTTTACAATTTGAATTATTATATTGTATTAAAAAAAAAACTACTTTTATTTTCTCTAAATATCTCTTCCGTGTATCTATTGGACAACGTCTATACAGCCACGAAAATGCACTTCCAAGGAGAGGACTTAGTTAATTTTTTAAAAAGTTAGAAAAAACAATAGAAAGGAAGTGCATTTTCGTGGCTGTATAGCCACGGGCTATCTATTGCACCTTATAAGGTACAATTGCTAGTTTTATCTCTCCTCCATATGACCACGTCCTTCAAATAGAGAAGCTTTTTATTGCTCCCCTCCGAAACCACAACCTTAAAACAATTTCATCGCGAGCTTAGGAAATCAACGGCTGAGATCAAACCTGATTTCCTTTAGCATTAGGGCAGTGAGGAAGATAGCATTTGCTGGAATAGAAGAAACCACTTTTTCCCTGGGATTCAACCGTCTTCTCGGCTCGGCGCTGAGAATAAAAGAGAGAAAATTTTGTTTGCTCTGATCGGCTGTTGAATCGTTTTTTTGTAGGGCTTTGTTCTAGTCATTCGATCGGTTGTTGAATCAGCATAATCGGTTATCCGTGGCGTTTTGCGTACCCTTCGAAGGGTTTTAGGTCGGGAAAGATAACTATATGCAACTAATCATCTCTTACGATTTTACATCGTCTGCAGATTTAGTGTTTTCTGAATTTTATCCGGGTTTTTCAACATGGCGACTTTTGCAAAGCCAGAAAATGCTCTCAAGAGGGCCGAAGGTTAGTACGCTTATTAATTTTTTCATCCCCGGGGATTTTGATCGCTGCCCTTCTATTCTGTGCAGATCAGACTCTAAAAATAATTTTTTGAGTTGTTTTGAAATTGTATGTTTTGATCGATTGAATATGTCGTTTATTATGTGAATTCTGTATTTCTGGGGATTATCATTCGGCTTCCTGTTGCATTTTTTAGTATTAAAAAATTGCACGTAGGGTTTCTAGGGTTTATTGTTGAACAGAGAAAATACGACTATCTGCAGTTATTGCTTTTTGTTTTGTTTTATTTTGTTTCAGGGTAGATTCAAGATAGTATGTCACGAAATTTTTAGTGAGATTGGGATATGAACTTTTGAATTTTTTTCCGTTTTTTTACTGTGACTTTTTGACACATCATTGTTTGTTAGTGCGCATCAAGGTATGCTAAAATGACAATTATGGAAATGTTATTTGTTTTTTGAAATGGTTCTGTGTAAACTGCCTATTGAATCTTGAGATTCCGAAGATGACTCGACGGACAGATATTTTGTTTATGGCGTTATATTTAGGTTTTCTGAAGGACTATTCTCACCAGTTGGCTATGTTTCCTAGACAGTTCCAAAAGTATATTTGCTTTTTACTAAACTTTTAATTCAATGATTCCAGTCTGGTAAGCTTTTAAGACAATACTCGCTAAGTTCTGCAATGAAATGGACACACACTTGTCAGATTTGCCAACAATGCGAATTTATTTGAAGTGAACTCCACGATTTCTCTACATGATCCTCTTATGACCTACATGTTTTGCTTTGTTTGAACTGCAATTATTCACCTTCTTTTATCAGTGTATTAATAGTTTACTGAATTTTATCATCATATTTGTTTAAAGTTAATGGAAATGTGTTTTGAATTATATCGAATAGCAGGGTGTTCTAAGGCATTGCCTTTTCTCTGTGGTGGATATTTGAGGTCTATGTAGTCCACATTGTTTTTCTGGTTATTTATTCAATATAGATTATTATTTATATATAATTTTGAGGATTACAATCTGTTGTAATTTATAGGCAATGAATGGGGGTTATTTAAAGGGTTATAAGCGGGACAGTTTTTTTTGGCCATTTTTGGGGAAGGCAGAGAGGATGGCTGTATAAAAAATAGGGAAAATTTTAAATATATCGGGAATTTTAAATATTCATATGAAAGCATCGATAAATCTTAAGTCATTCATTATTTACACTAGACATAGCATTTGAGTTTATTCAGAGTTCAAATGAAAGTTGAAATCTGTAAATTCATATGCATGATGTAACCAAACATTTGTTGATTTTGCATTAAAGAAGTTATCTGTTTCTGAACATGAAGGTAAATAATAGTGATGCAGTATAGCTCAACCAATTCTTATCAACTGATTGGACGGGTGTTAATGGACTTATGTCAAAGATTAATAAATATATGCATTGTAAAAAAAACTCACCAGAATATAGTCTGGAGTTACCTGCTATAGCATATGTTAAATAAACATAAACAATTTGCTACCTCTTTTTAGATACAAGAAAATAAAGATTCATATACAGTTTTGTTTTTATGTAAGAATTGTATCCCATAAATTATTTCCTTCCATTTTACAACTGGAATCTCATAGAAACAACCAAAACAACACATGAATATTGCATAAAATAGCCCTAAAATTTGCAAAACAGTTTTTTTGTCATTTCACAAGCCAGTTTTTTTTTTCTTCATTTGGATAGGTTCTAAAAAAAAAGCTGCAAAACTGGGGCATGGTTGGCTGTCCCCGGAATGATTGAGAGATGTCTGAAATATCCCACGCTGTCACATGGATGCCTGGCCGTCTTCTTTCCACCCCATCCCCCATTTTTACTCCCTTTTCTGTTTTTTGCACGGTTTTGAGTACAGCAAGGGGATGTCCTCTACCTTTCTGGGACTTTTCTGTTTCCGGGATGCCTAGTTTTTCCTAGGAAATAAGTCCTGGGGTAACACTGGTTATAGCTTATAAATAGTGTAGGGAATTTAATCTTGTCTGTTTGCAACTTGTAAGAATAGCACAAGGCATTGATTGATTAAGATTCAAGCACGATTGAGTTTCTTCTTCCGGTCTTTTAGAAAATTGCTAGAAAATGGTTCACAAGTGTTCCTATTTCTTAAGGATATTTGTGAGGGACAGTTAATATTTGAAGAAATACACAATTTACAAACAAAATTGGCTACAGGAGTAAATTTCTACTCAAAAAAAAGAGAACAAGGGAATGTATTTGCAAAAAACTGATCAATGTATGATTCTAAAGTTCAGTGAAAAATAAATTGATATGATGAAATTGGCAATAATAAAATGCTTCCTTACATTATGAGCTTTTTTTCCCTGTAAAATTAGTGATCATATCCCTTGCAGGGGGAGTCCTTTGGCATAAATGCCACAAATAACATTATCTTTTCCATCAGATTGACCCAAGTTTTGTACCTGTTCTTGATTGCTGGCAGATGCAATACTCAGAAGTAGATGTTGTAATTCACTGAATTTGTTCAATGGGAGTAACAGCAGCAATTTTGGATCACCAAACTCAGCTAGATCATGATGGATGCCATTTTGGGGGTTGAACCTTTAGGTTCAACATGATAACCCATTTACTTCATCATCTGGGCTTAACTTCTTTGATTCCATAAATCATATTAATTAGAAACCTTAAATTTACTGAATGCAAATTGGATATAAAGTCAAAATTTTTGATCACTGATAGATACTTATAGTCAATGTATAGTGCAAAAGTTGGACTCTACAAAGAAATAGTAAGATCCTATTTCTGTGGTGACTGTGGATAGATATAAGCATTATTTGAAATAGTTAATGTTGTAGTTTGCAAAAAAAGACCTTTCAGAAGAGTGACATATCGTTGAATAGTCCAATTTAGGATCTTGGTTTTTGTTTAGAGTGAGCACTTGGCTTTTAGCTTAAATACATGGTGATATATTTGCCTGTTTGTTGTAAATCTTAAAATTATGTTAGTGTCCAGCTTAGGATCTTGGTTTTTGTTTAGAGTGAGCACTTGGCTTTTAGCTTAAATATGTGGTGAAATATTTGCCTATTTGTTGTAATTCTTAAAATTATGTTAGTGTGAAGTTAATTCATTTACAGTATAGGAGAAGATTACTTTTCTCATGTTGGAGCTTAAATATTGAAGGATGTTTTGGTATGCAATTATAAATGTGCTTTACCTTAAAGGGAATGAAGATGAGAATCTTGTATTGTTAGAAATTAGCTTGCCTCATCCAATTAGTTAGCATCTTGGGTTAGCATGTTTGCTGTCACCTATTTTACCCCAAGTTTTTAGGATGGGGAAATTTGTTCGTGGGGCGATTTTTATTTGGATGGAGCAGGGGAGGACTATATATATATATATCTGGATTTTCAAATATATTCATGATATTCAGAATTACATAACATTGTTACTTTTATCATAGCAACATAATTTAAAATTATTAATTCGTTCATCATTTCATCAGAAACAATATAACATCAAATCAAATCATCATCTAAGAATAACTAGCATTTGCATTAAAAAAAGATGCAGCAGTTACACCAATAGTAATATATAGGATGTACAAATGGGAGTAGCAATTAAAATTTATAAAATCAAGGTTACAAACATAATAATACTAACCCTAATGTGTAAATGTTTCAAAAAACAGGGCATGCAGAAGAAGCTACCTACCTGGCATAAATTTTTATATGAAAATCATGATCTTATGGCATTTGCTAATGAACCAAGAAAAAAGGACAATCTAAAGGTGTTTGAACAATGAAAATTGAAAGGCTCCTTACATGAAACATTTACCGTTCTCATCACAACAGAATACACCTTTAAAAGTCATTAACCACACTAGGTTGCACAAGCAACGACCTTGAAACAGCCCAGATGTCCTGTATATATGCAACCCTAAATAATTTGATTATTATTTATTAGAAATTAACATGCTAGTTATAATACAGGCAAATGCAATTTTTATTACTCCTTTAAAAGATAATTATGATAAATTTCATTTACAATACTGATCATTGCATATTATGTTATACTCCAGCATAAAGTAACAAATATATTTTACAAGGGCCAGCCATAGAGATGCGGTTTATGACAACCAGCAGCCATACACTTATCCTTTGGACAGTAACAGATGTCATCTGCTTCTCTTATACTAATTATAAAAACTAAAAACTAAACTAATTTAAAGTCTGTCAACTTAAATATATAAATGAAGAATCATTTAAAAGAATCTCTATCGAAAAATTTATTATGAAGAATTAATATGAAAAATATGAAAAGAAATAAAAAAAATAGCAACACCCCCCCCAAATATCCTATTAGGTTGACTGATTTAAAAAATAAAATAAAATAATTTAAAAACTAAAACTTCAATCAATTTTAAAAATCGAAAGTTAAATAAAAGGAAGAAAAATGTGAGTTAAAAGTGGAGATAACAACTAAGTAAAGTTCTAAATAAATAGGAAAACAGGAGTTAAAATTAGAGAAATTAAAAATTAAAAACGAAATAAAATCTCATCTCAATAAATTAAACGATAAATAATTTTTAATTAAAATAAAATAATATTTATTTTAAAATATAAACAATCAATAATAACTAATTAAGTTAAATAGTAAATTAAAAATTAAGAGTTAACAGTAGAGATAATAGCTAATTAAGCTATATAAATAGAAATATTTAAATAATGTATGATATATCTTATTATTTTATAGTAGTAATTTAAAGTTAAATAAATAAGAAAAAAAAAAGTTAACAGTGTAGATGATAACTAATTAAATTAAATAATTTCCAAAAATGAGAGTTAAAAAGTGGAGGGAAATGAAAACCAGTCGAAAAATTATTAACGGCAAGGGCTGACAATTTATCGGTCAAATGTTGATAATTTTTTGGTGAAAAAAGTAATTATACGGGAATAAAGTTCCCACATATTGATGGGGACACAACCCAGCACAGAATGGAAACAACAGGAAAGGGGAAATTTTATTTACTATGTAAATATGCTATTACATGCAATACAGAGAAAATGGACTTCAAAACATGCCCTATGGGCTTACAATAGTATAAATCAGGGGATAATTTCTTCTCCCAATTCCTTCTCTCAAACTCCACTCCGAATTGCCTTTTACAATGCCAGAAATGTTCTTAAATAGACCTCTAGGGTTAAGGAATAGGAATACATTCTAGAAAGTGCTAGTTGGCATCCACCAACAAAATAGAAGGCTCTAGAAGTCGCATTAGAAGTCGGCACAAAATTAGAAGATTCCAGAAACGGTAACCGAACTTCCGGGAGGCATAACTTTTGAACTGTAGCTCCGATTGACGAACTGTTTACATTTTCGGAAAGCTCTCGAAGCGCTCTATAGCCCTATGGACAGCTTCGCTCGTCCCCCATTTTTCGGCCCTATACGAGGTCATTTAATGCCCCTAACTTGACTTTGAAGCATTCTTAGGAGGTCTCCAGAAATCGGAAAACTGCAATAACTTTCAAATCGTGGAGACTTTTGACCTGATTCTTTTTTTGGAATGCTCTAAATTACAATTACAATCATCTGGCCAATTTACACCTTCTAGTTAACCAAAATGATGGCCCAATTACATAGTCCTATTTTTTAGGCATTTTCACGTATCCCACGGTGCTCAAATACTCTAACCTAGAACACTGATAGTGGAATTGTGAGAGTTGGAACCATTATTTGACCCGAATGGGTATCTAGAAATGAAAACACATGAAACAGAAACTAAGTCTTAAGTACATTTTTTTGGGTGACACAGGATTGCCCTTATACCTTTGGATGCTCTTGCATCACATATAGCCTATCGGCTAAAAAACTAGCATATGTCACAGCGGCCATGTGACATGAACTAAAAAATTATCATATATAACCATTACAAGAAAAAAAATAGCAGTTACAGATAAATGTTTCTTTGTTTTTTGTAATAAAAAAATCGAAAATGGAAACAGAAAATTCAACCCCAAAAAACTTACTTCGATTCCTCTGTGAAATGCCTGGTGTATGTCTAATAGCTGCATTGAAAAACCTTCTGTGAATGGCAAATGCAACAATTTCTGAAAAACTCTGCTCCTCTGCGTGTGCTCAACTCCACTCAACTCCAGACTGCTACCCTGTATGCATTCAACTTCACACTACCCTACTTGCATTCAAATAGACTGTGCTGCAAAACCCTTGGCGGGCAAACCTAATGGTGCAACAAATGAAAAATAACATCTGTTACAAATAACATATCATCTGTTATCAATTTATTTCATTTATTTAATAACCTGTTTTGCGGCAAACCTAATGGTGCAACAAATGAAAAATAACATCTGTTACAAAAAACATATCATCTGTTATCAATTTATTTCATTTATTAATAACCTTCAAAATGTGTGTGGGGCCCACACGGTTAAATTTTTTGGTATAATTTTAATGTTGCCACCAAGAAACCTTAAGAAGTCCCTGGGAGGGATGGGAAATGGCTGTGCAGTCCCCAGGACAGTTAATGCTAACCGGAAACTTGTTGATCATATCCGAAGTTTCGAGGATGCTTTTCCAGTTTTCCTGCCTGGGCGGGGACAGCTTGGAAATGCCCCCCCAGGCCATGCCTGACACCAAAAATGTCCGTCCCCGAAACCTTAGGCTTGGGGTCAGAAATGCATTCTCATGTAACGTAGGCTGTCACTTCACTGTACTGCAGTATAATGGATTAAATGGTGTCTCATTGAAATCCTCAGCATTGTTGCAATTCCAGCTGGAATTTGGCATATAAATAGCTTAAAACCCATATGTACAACTAATTCTCTCTTCTGTCCATCTCAAATTTGGAAGTTCTTTTAGATCGCCAAGTTTTCGGATACATGATGCACATTATGAGCTCAATATTTTAGTATTTATGGCTCTACTTTGAAGTTTCCATTGAAATTAAAATGGTTTGAAAATTAGAATGTTCTTTTGATTAATATTTGAAAGTGGTGTTTATACAATTCTACCCTTTGGTGCTTAGATGATATTTATTTGCAACTGTAGCGAGATCTGATATTTTTTTCTAATTATATCAGTTAATTGTGTAGAGGTGGACTCTGAATAATTCCTTTCTGGTCTAATTAATTGACACAAAATCATGCAGCTTTGGTATATTTTGTTTGCATAATTCGAATAATATAATCTTATTGGATCTTAATTCTCTCTTTTTTTAGGCACTAAACATAGTTTTTATACTTATTTACATTCATATTCATCATAAGTCAGGTTTTACATTTTTCTTCTGTCAATTCAACATGTAGGAAAATGTTTTTTTGTATTCACTGTCAATGGGTTTTTATTTTATCAAACCCATATTCATTTTTAATGTAGAATCGGATTCATTAACACTGTTTGAGCTTCTCACTTTCTTGTATTTTCAGTGGCTGTCTGATTTGGTAAAAAGATATATGTAATGTATCTTTATATTAAACAGTTGTGTTATTGTTGCCACTGACATATGTTATGCTTCACAGAGTGATTATTTGATTTCTAACTAATTTTATTTTATATTATTTTGGATGCAGAGTTGATGAATGTTGGCCAGAAGCAGGCAGCATTACAAGCGCTTCATGATTTGATAACATCAAAGAGGTACAGAGCATGGCAGAAGACCCTGGAGAAGATAATGTTCAAATATGTTGAACTTTGTGTTGATATGAGGCGTGGAAGGTTTGCAAAAGATGGTCTTATTCAGTATCGCATCGTTTGTCAGCAAGTTAATGTCAGTTCATTAGAGGAAGTTATAAAGTATTTCCTGCAACTGTCTAGTGAGAGAGCTGAACAGGCCCAAGCTCAGGCACAAGCATCTGAAATTGCTCTTGATGTTGAGGACTTGGAAGCAGAGAAGAGGCCAGAAGATTTAATGCTTAGCTTTGTCAGTGGCGAAAAAGGGAAAGACAGGTCGGATAGGGAGCTTGTTACTCCATGGTTTAAGTTTCTTTGGGAAACCTACAGAACAGTGCTTGAAATACTACGCAACAATTCTAAATTGGAAGCTCTGTATGCGGTGAGTAGAAGTTGATTTCTTAAGATTAGTGAACCACTGATATTTATGGGTAACTAAAATTTAGGTTTTCACACACAGAGTAGGTTTTTTAAAGTTTTGAGAAGTGGTCATGATCACAAATATGCTTAATTGTTTTCATGTTCTATACATTTGATTGCTTGATAGATAGTGGATGCACAATGGGGACACACACACACACACTGCAGTTTTAGAATCATTATTACACAAGGCTGCTTAATATTTTTCATGTGATTGAAACTCGTATCTACCTTACTTTGGTGCACAGATGACTGCACATCGTGCCTTCCAGTTCTGCCTGCAATATAAGCGTACAACAGAGTTTCGTCGGCTTTGTGAGATAATTCGAAACCACTTGAGCAATTTGAATAAGTACAGAGATCAAAGAGATAGACCAGATTTGTCTTTGCCTGAAAGCTTGCAGCTTTATCTCGACACAAGGTTTGAACAACTTAAGATTGCAACTGAGCTTGAACTCTGGCAGGTTGGCGCGTTATAATCTATTAGGATTTTAAAGTTCTTTTTCTTTGGAGTGAATTGTGTTTTTTTCCTTTTCTTCAGCTTTTTTCATTGGTGGATATACTTTAATTTTCAGGAGGCTTTCCGTTCTATAGAGGACATTCATGGTCTTATGTGCATGGTGAAAAAGACTCCGAAGCCACAAATGATGGCAATATACTACTCAAAGTTGACAAAGATATTCTGGATATCTGAAAGTCAACTTTATCATGCCTATGCATGGTACAAGCTTTATGTGCTCCAAAAGAGCTACAATAAAAACCTGACTCAGAAGGACTTGCAGCTGATGGCATCATCTGTACTGTTAGCTGCAATTTCTGTTACACCCTATGATCACAGGCATGGGGCACCTCATTTCGAAATTGAGAATGAGAAGGAAAGGAGCTTAAAGATGGCTAGCCTTTTGGGGTTTAGTTTGGATCCCAAAAGAGATAGCCGAGAAGTGGTAGGCTTTATTTTTCTTTCTTAGATGTTTTGATGTACACAAAGGATTAAGTACATGTAATTTACATGTTGTACCATTGGAAGAAAGATCTATCTTGCAGTTAACTAATTTTTCTTTAACAGATCTTCTTTGTACATGTCTAATGCTTTTTATATTCATCTTGCAGCTGTCCCGATCGGCACTGCTCTCAGAATTGGTAAGAAATGGATATTAGAAATTATTAAACTTATTTACCTTCAAAGTTTTACCTTCTAACATAAATGCTTGTCAATCTTTAATGAAATCGCCTTGATTAGTATGTCATGACAGGAAGATCGGGTGCTTTTCTATGCTAATTAACTTTTATTTCAGACCTAATTTGGTTTGCTTTCTTGCTTACATTTATGATATCTGCATTTTTCTTTTACAGGAAGGGGCATTTTTTAGTATAAAAAATACTCGCTGATGCTTGAACCAATCTGTACTTAAGGGTGATTGATTTTGTTGTATGTCAGGTGTCCAAAGGTGTGATGACTTATGTGCCACAAGAAGTTAAAGATCTGTACCATCTTTTGGAAAATGATTTCCACCCACTGGATCTTGCTGAAAAAGCTCAGCCCCTTCTAGCAAAGCTCACAAAACTTAGTGATAAATTATCATCGGCTTCTCCGGTACCAGAAGTACAGTTGGAACAATATATTCCTTCATTGGAAAGGCTAACCACTTTGAGGGTGTTACAGCAGGTTACGCATTCTGATTGTTCCTGTTATATATTTGTTCAATTTTTAGTCTATGCATTTATTTCTTTCCACGTCGCTTAGTAGTAATTGTTACTGTGTCATGAAGGAAATGTTCTAACTATATTAATATCCATCAAATAAAAAATTGTTTGCTGAGTATTTCTTGCTGGTATTAATGTCTGTCATTGATACGTGTGTTTCAGGTGTCTCAAGTGTATCAAACGATGAGAATTGGGAATTTAACAAGAATGTTACCATTTTTTGATTTCACTGTTGTTGAAAAGCTCAGTGTAGATGCTGTTAAGTACAATTTTGTGCAGATGAAGATAGATCATTTAAAAGGAATTGTACAGTTTGGCAGCCAGGTGCGAAAACATGCAATCTTTGTTGCTATTTACTTATCATTCTGAAATTATCATTTCAAAGTTTGGGATATTTTAACAAGGAACATTATTGTAAGCTAATCTTGAATGTTTTTGCAGGACCTTGAGTCAGACAAGATCCGGAATCATTTGACTATTCTTGCTAAGCGTTTAAACAAAGCTAGAAGTCTAATACAACCTCCAGTCATTGAGAAAGTGACAAAAGTGACTCTACCTGTACCTATATTACTTGAGACAGTAGAGAAAGAGCACAGGAAGCTTCTTGCTCGCAAAGTTTTGATTGAGAGGCGCAAAGAGGAGCAAGAGCGCCAAATGCTTGAAATGGTATATTTTTTTTATTTGCAGTGTCTTATAACATTTCCTATTTTAGCGTTTTTGTTCTAATCTTAACATTTCCTATTTTAGTGTTTTTGTTCTAATCTGTTCCCTTACATTTGGCCTACCAAGGAACGTGAAGAGGAGTCAAAGAGATTGAAGCAACAGAGAATAACAGAAGAAGCAGAAGCTAAAAGACTTGCATCTGAATACACGAAACGTGAAGAGCAGAGAATCCGGAGAGAGATTGAAGAGAAAGAATTGGAAGAAGCACAGGCTTTACGTCAAGAAGCTGAGAGAAGGAAAGGGAAAAAGGGGAAGAAGCCTGCTATTGAGGGTGTAAGTAATGTTTACATGTTGTTTTGTGCAGTACATTCATGCAAATCTTTTGCTTTAGACATGACAGATCTTAGCTGTGAAATCTGTTTGATTTACGCTTTACATATTTGAAAAAAATGAGAACATTCTTTGTCGTAATTATCTTACTCATTGCAGGAGAAAGTAACAAAGCAGATCCTCATCGAACAAGCTTTGAATGAGCAACTCAAGGAAAGACAGGAAATGGAACGCAAGTTCCTAAAGCTAGCTAAAACTATGGATCACTTGGAAAGGGCAAAAAGAGAAGAAGAAGCCCCTCTTATTTTGGCGAAATATAAAGAGCATTTGGTGGATGATGAAATATTCTTTGAGCGACAACAAAAGGTCAACAACTCTCATTTAGTTTTATCTCATTACTATATAGGACAGTAAAGAGTTCATTTGAGCCATGTGCATTGAAATGAATGTCCATTGATATAATAGTTTTAAAAACAATTAACCTTAGCAAATTTGGAGTGATTATGTGACAAAAACCTTGGCTTCATATGAAGTTCCTATATTTTGGGTTTAGTTTTATTGTCTTTCTGTCTTCCCAATACGGTTTTGCTTGATGACAGCAAGCAATTGAACAAAGCAGAGAACAGCATGCTGCGGACCTTATAGAGAAAAACAGGCTTATAAGAATGTTAAATGACAAGGTTGGTTTTACTCTTGCTGCTACTTGTTTTATATTTCGTTTGAATATTAAAAAATACTTTTTCTTGTATTGGAACCCCTAATTACTTCACTGTTTATTTTGATAATGCAGAATACTTTCCAGCTGCAAGTAGTCAGCCGTCGCCAAGGTGAGTTTGAGAGACTGAAGCGAGAAAGGGAAGAGAGACTTGCAGAGCTAAGAGCAAATCGAAAACTTGATAGGGAAATGCGTAGAAAGATGGAGTATTTTAAAAGACAGGAGGAGGCAAGGTTAATTAAACTCAAAGAAGAGGAGGAAGCTCGTAAGCGTGAGGGTAAGAATGAAGCTCAGATATGTCTTATATATTGCTTTAGTTATATGTTTTCCTTTGGTACAACTTTCTGCTTCCAAATATAAAGATGAGTGTCATCGTGTGTTTGCTCTTCCAGAAGAGGAGCGACGGCGCAAAGAAGAAGCTGAAAGGAGAGCTAAACTAGATGAAATTGCAGCAAAACAAAGAATGCGCGAGCAGGAACTGGAGGAAAAAGAGAGGCTGCGAAAAGAGGCTTTGAAGGAGGATCCAAGGATTACAAAACAGCTGGATTCAAAACCAGGAAAGTTTGTTCCTCGTCACCTACGAAATAAGATGGCTGAGTCAACTAGTGCGGAAGTTGATAATGAGATTTGGCGTCATGATGAGAGGAGATCATTGATCTCTGAAGATCGCAAGCCATCCTTTGGTTCTGGGCATGGGATAGGTGATAAAGATGATGAGCATCGTATGCATGTGGACCATGCTGGAGATGTAAATCCTTCATCTGGTACCAAGTATGTACCATCTTGGCGGGCAGGTGATCGCCCTGAGCCTGCAAGAGCTTCTTCAAGTCGATATGAGCCTCCTCTTAGGCGCGAGCTTCCTCCTGGATCTGGACGTCCTAAATTTGGTGGTTTTGGGAATAGGGATGAACATTGGGGAGGAGGTCCAGATCCACGTTTGGACCGTAAACGTGAGGAAGATCGTCCTACAGGTGCTGGTCCATGGAGGAGACCTGGGCCATCTAAAACTGTTGAGGGAAATGCTACATAAAAAGTTGAGGCTGTGTCATTACTGCTAATATAGTACAGAAGCAATTTCGGCTGGGTGTTTTGTTGCCCTGCCTGGCATAGAGTTTGAAAAGATCAGTCAGGCCTGTTGTCAAGGAATTGTGTTTGACACAATTGTCTTACTTTTGAGTGATATGGAGATAAAATATTCAATTTTTGGGCTGTAAACTTGGTAAGTTATGGTGTGGCAGATGATTTGCCTATTGAGAAATGTAGAAATAATGAACTGGCTTAGATTTCTTATTTTGGTCTGATTCTAGTCTTAGTTTTGTATTTGCTTTGGACTTGCAGCAGCTGAATCTTGTATATTTTATGTTTCAATAAGGGAACACACTGGTAGCATGTGTGCCATTCCAAATACCACATGCATTTGTTCTCCCTGATAATTGGAACTTAATTTCTTCTAAAAATTTGTTTGCCTAAATTTAGAGGCCAGTCTGTTGAGTAGAGTTATGTATGTACGTTCTTCTTGAATTTGTCTTCGAGAAGCCTCACTAAAACAATCTGCATTTAGTTTTGGTAACTTCCTGCGTGCTTTTAATACCATAATGTGTGGGCTGAGTGTTTCATGTAACCACTAAAATAATCATGACACGTTAGTTCCACCACAATCATTTATTTGAGCAATTTGTTGATCACAACTGATGGACAAACTTGGATGGTAGCCTTATCTGTGGTTCAAATTGTTAGATGCATCTTTACCCTCTACTGCTTCTGTCAGTTCTGTTCTATATAGATTGTGGTTTTTTTCATGCAGCTGGCTGCTTGTTGAAAAGATGGCAGCAATGCTTTCTTCAGGGCAAATAGTTGTTTCTAATGCTCTTGTATTTTGGGATTATAGTTAAGTGTTATAAAATATTCTAATGGTTTAGCTTCCCTGTCCTCTTTAAGGTATATTTTGTCAACAATTGGGAAGCTGCCTCTGGTTTTACTGATGATCTGTTTCGAAGAATTCATTGGTCCTTTTGAGTCCTTTTAAAACATTTATTCCCCGTTCTTATATTTGTAAATATGGTCAAACATACATGCCAAGATCCAGTAGCCTTCATTTTCACCCTTTATTTTGGATAACAGAAGTGTTAGCCATAGTGTCAACTGTCAAGTACTAAGGGGCTTCCATATGTGCTTCATGCATTTATGGTGTTGGGTTTGCACACATGGCTAGTTTGATCTCCAGTGGGCTCTTTGCAAGCTTTTAAATTTCATTAACATACTAGGAGCTACTAGACTCTTCTTATTGTTGTTCACTTCAAATTTTGGCTGGTTTAATCAAGTATTCTCTTGAATTTTGTTGTATTAGAAACTTATTTGTAGATGGAAACTGTGATTGACCAACAATGGTGTGGAATTTTCTCAACTCATCTGTGTTGCATTTTGATCTCTTATAGATCAACATAATGTATTTCTCCCATGCCCACCCTTCTAGTTATACATATCATACATGAGGTGCTTATGCCTAGAATTATCTGTCAGGCTTCTCTTAGTATGCATCCATAATATTTAAGCAGAAGATTTTGCATCTATTTGGAATAGCACTCAAGCACAGATTGAATTGCTCCAAGGAAAATGAAGGCGAACAGTGGCAACTTTTGGAAAAGCATTAGTGTGCACGCATCAATGCCTTTGTTGCTCCTTTGGAAACAGATATGCTGCATCATCACTCTTTTCACTGGGAATCCAAATGTGTATTAATATCAAACAAATGTGATTATTCATGCACAAAGTTATTTTGTAATGAAAGTAAATCAAAGTACGCTACATTCGATTGAATTAGAAGACAAGATGATTGCAATGTTTGTATGGAGGTTAAATGCAAAAACTTACCAGCAAAAATTTACAGGCTTTTTAGAAAATAACATAAAATGCTTTTGATTAGAGAGCCATGAACTGGTGACTCCGTACATAGAGGGATGTCATCCCAAATGAGTATTGACATAGAAGGAATAGCACTCAAGCACAGATTGAATTGCTCCAAGGAAAATGAAGGTGAACAGTGGTAACTTTTGGGAAAGCATTAGTGCGCACACATCAATGCCTTTGTTGCTCCTTTGGAAACAGATATGCTGCATCATCACTCTTTTCACTGGGAATCCAAATGTGCATTAATATAAAACAAATGTAATCTTCATGCACAATGTTATTTTGTAATGGAAGTAAATCAAAGTACACTACATTCAATTGAATTAGCCGACAAGATGATTGCAATGTTTGTAGGGAGGTTAAATGCAAAAACTAACCAGCAAAAATTTACAGGCTTTTTAGAAGATGACATAAAATGCTTTTGATTAGAGCCATGAACTGGTGACTCCAGCCATAGAAGGATCTCATCCCAAATGAGTACTCGACATAGAAGGATATCATCCCAAACGAGTACTTTCAACTTTTGTTCCAAGAGTTAGAGTTACAATTTCATCATCACATTATGCCATTACTGGTAAGCTTAAATTCCATATTTGAGTTGGTTGTAGTATAAGCTTAAATTCCATATTTGATTAGGTCATATAGTATAAAAGCTTAAATTCCATATTTAATTAGGTCGTATATTTGAACTGAAAAATAATTAAATAATCAAATATCAAAGTTGTGCAAAAACAATAAGATTAAATTATATTTAAATATTAGAAATGTTTTAATCAATTAATAAAGTGATATATTAAGCTACAAAAAGTGATATTTAATTATAATTTTAGAGATATGTTTTTGATTTTTTTCTTTATTTCATCATTTTAAATGTATAGATAAAGCTGAAATTGTACAATTTGAGTTGGGCTTGTGATGAGCATTAGTACTGTTGATACAGAGGTCATAAGTTTAAATCTCACAAAGAGTTAGAGTATATTGGTAAGAATCACTGCTAAAAAATTACATAGTTAAATCCTGATAGCAATATCACAAATATATTATTATTATTATATACTGATAAAAAATAAATAATTGTTTAGATTCTAAACAACCTCTACTTATCTTCTCAATCATCTTTATCTATATAAATTTTCATCTTTGCAAAGTTAAAAAACTGTTAATAGTTATTAATGACAAATTTCCAGTTGGTTTGACCACATTAGAAGACATAGTATCATATTCTGCAAGGGTGTTTATCATTTCTAGCCATTTAAGCAATAAGATTTAAATAATCATTTAAAAATCTATTTGGTTAATAAAGTTATTATTGCAATTTGGATGATATATAATCAATAGTTATCGGATATTTAAAAGATCTTAGTCCATTTATAGTCAGATCTATTGCATTTTATTATCCATCAATTTGACATTGATTTAATAGTTAGATTTAATAGTTAGTTTGACGTTAGAGGCTATTTTTAAACATTACATAAGAAAAAATTTAAGTTTGAAAAATGTAAGTCAATTTTGATTATTTAATACTTTGTATAGAAGTTAATCCTTAGCGTGTGATGTTTATAGTTGAGGGGTATTTGATTTCTTTGTAATATATCTGCTTTCTTTGTTCTTCACCTCGATCACCTTGAAAGTGAAAAAACTCCTGAAACTGAAAACATCAATTGCTAAAGTATCTAAAGAAAAAAGTTGTCTTAAAGAAAATTTGTTAGAACAAAATGTTACAATAAAAAGAACTAGTAGGGAAGACAATCTTGATGATTAGAGAGAAATTAAGTTTGATCTAGTATTTGACATGCTAATACAAATGTTTGTTATGATGAATAATAACATAAATGTTTGAGATATCTTTCAAGGATTCAAACATAGACCAACAACACTTACAACTGATGGTGCTGGCGATTGCGATTGCCTTTGCATTGCCCGAGCCGGCGACTGCTCTCGGTTCAGCTTTCACATCTATGTTGGCCTCTTCCAAGGGCAGGGTTGTTACAGGATTCGGCTCGACGTCTCCCACAACAACTTCTTTTGCTCTGGACTCCATCTTCTGCGGTGATGCCCTAGATGGGATTCAATCTTCTCCCGACCTTTCGACCTTTGGGGCTGGTTTTGGCGGCCGCTCTGTGGTTTCAATGCCCATGTTTCTATCTAGGGCGGTTCTTGCTCTGCATCGGGGTGTTGTCGGTAGATCCACCATCTCTTACGCTGATGTGGCCGCTTATGAGGTCGACATTGGAGGTCAAACTGTGCGTTTGGGGCTTCGTGATGCTGTGCATGTCGTTGTAAGTAACTCGATTATGATTGATTTAGAGTCTGATATTGTTGACGAGATCTCCACTTATGTGGATGACTTTTCTTCCATTGCTACTATTTTTCGTTTTAGGGGTTTCTAGCCCTCTTTGTCGGATCTGCACGCTTGGATCACTCGAGTTTGGGAGCCCTTCATTTCAGAAATAGCCCAAATTTACCATGTGGCAAGGGGTTTTTCATTGTGAAATTTGCTACTACTGAAGATGGAAATGCCATCCTGCATCGTGGTTTCTCATGGGAGGAGAAGTTCCCCTTGATGGCTAAACCTTGGTATAAGGATTTGACTCGTTGACGAAATCCTTTAATAAGATCTCGCTGTGGGTCAAGTTGTCGAATCTCCCTCTTCACCTATGGTTGGATTCAACCTTGGAGGCGGTGGGGGAGGCCCTTGGGGACTTCTTGCTGGTTGATACTATGTCTTCTAATGTGTTTCAGACAATGTATGCTCACATTCTTGCGGAGATCAACATCTTCAAGGGACTCCCAGAAAAGATTAAGTTGGCCTCCCCTCTTGGCTCTTGGATTTAGCTTCTTGATTATGAGGGAATCCCCCTCCGATGTAGGAAATGCCACAAGACCAACCACCTTGCTGCGCGCTACTCCTTTGAAAAATCTAGACAGAAGAAGTCATCTTCTTGGTGGAAGGGGGTTTCAGATGATCACTATATAGTTCAGAAAGCCCTCTCTGTTGGGGATAGTGATTCTTCTCAGGACACTTTTGTGGCAGATTCATTTGTTGTCTCTAATGGTACAAATGTTGCCCTAATGGTGGTGACCTCTTCTGTTCTCCCTCCTTCGGATTCTGTCATTGGTGATTCAACTATTGCCCCTCTTGTGGCTCTGTCTTTGGATGTTGTTGCTATAGTACCTACCCCTAGTTAACTTTTCTAGGCCAGTTTATGTTTATGCTTGATGATTAGTGACAATGTTTTCTAAATTATTGGATATTGTTTTCATACTTAGTTGATTTTATGTTGAGACTATTTTGGTACTAGTTACTTCATATATGTGTGACTATACCTTGATGATTATTTACTATGATTTGAGTTATTTGATGATGTTAGTTAGATGGATTATTTATACGTGTTTTATATGGATAGCCCATACTGCATGTGTATGGTGTGCGTGTATGTTTTCTTTATGTATGACGTTTTTGATGTGGTTAAGGAAGGGAGTCGTAGCCACCTACTAGTCGAGATCTATACGACGCACCACTTCCTGCCATTGTTTGTTTAGTTTAGAATATGTGTTTGTACATGCATGAATTTTATGCAGATTGTAGGTACTGGGTATCGACTTCCCTAAATTTTCAGGATGAGTGTACCCTATCACAATATCTTAATGGTAAGAGAGGGGAGATAAATTCTCAAGTCCAAATCCTAACCTTTAAACCAATTGTCGTAAAAAATTAGGACAAGTATCTGTGATGTTTACCCTTCCGAATTTGTTGTATGACATAAATTCGTGATTATAACCCTTGAGTTTGATCTTGTATGTGGTATTTTATGATGAATTTTCATATTTTGTCTTGTAAGTCTTTTGTGATTTTTCTGTTTTTAGATTAAGGTAAAAACAGGTTTTGAAGGGGCCCTGAAACCTTTTACATAAAAAAGAAAGATATACCATGAAGTCCTACCAAGTTATAAAAGGACCTGAAACCAGCTGAACATCTAAACCAGGTTTTACTGGGACCTGAAACCAACAGATGTGTCCAGAAAAAGCAACTAGAAAATACACTGGAACCTGGAAAGTAAACAGATTGGAAAGAAAAGCAACTAGAAAAACCTCCCAGACCAGTAATCAGCGAGCCAGTGCCACAACCTACTTACCACCACAAAAAAACCAGTAAGAACAGGGGAACTTAAGATTTTCCTTTTGATTTGAAGTTTCCCTTACGCGACCGAAGGTTCATATCTAAAGGGGGAGTAGAAGGCTTAGATCTCTTACTCTTAACCACTATCCACCCATCCTCAATCTTCGCAGCCTCAGCAACCCAAGCCTCAGAGGAAATAGAACAATGGAACCGGAGAGGTGCCGAAGCCGCACCAATCTCCTTATGAGAATCAGATGACAATTGGCTCTTAGGAAGAGCATCCGAAACAGGGGTAGAGACCACCTCCTCTACCACCGACTCCAAATGATCACCATAAGAGACCTCAGTCACAGAATCCATAGAAGTATCCAAGGATCGTTTCATCGTATAGTGCTCAGAAGAGGCCCTTGACCACCAAGAAGGTGGTCGCCTAGATTTAGACTTCCTAGCAACACACCTAGCAGCAATGTGACCAGTCAAGTGGCAATTCCTGCATCGAAAGGGGATACCTTCAAAATCCAACATTTGTGTCCAAGAACCCCTTGGGGAATCCAAGCAAATTGCCTCAAGGAGGCTCTTAGAAACATCCAACTCAACAAGAAAACGTGCACAGGTCGAGTGGAAAATATCGAACGTTTCAAATTCCACATATAAGAAATCACCAATAGCATTCCCAATAGTTTCAAAAATTGAATCATGCCAAAGATGTATCAAGAGATTCAGAAGCCGGACCCAGATAGGGAACTTGTTAAAGGACTCCGAAAGTGGATCGAAATCCATATGCCACAGTTTGGCCGTAAGTGGAAATCTGCCCTGCCAAGAAAAACTATTATGACACAAAATAATCTTCCTGTCATTAGTACTTTCAAACTTAGCTATAAAGAAGCCTTTTGCACACGGAAAGATGTGGACGTTATTGTCTATAAGTGGCACCCAGTTCTTGGAGATCTAGTCATGTAGATCAGCAAGAGAGGGCCAATAACCCCATAAGTGAAAAATGGCAGCAAAAGAAGAAATCTCTTCTGCCGTATGGAAAATATCTTCAACTAATTCTGGGTCAAGAGAAACCTTAATAGACTTTAAAGAACTTACAGGTGTCACATAAGAGGGCTCAGATGAAATAACATGAGGGAGAGATTCATTTAAACTAGCTTCGAAGGCAGCCACATTTGTGAAAGTCCTTCCCCTCGAACCAAGAAACCTTGAACAAGGAGTAGGAGATCCAGGAACCGAACGAAGGGCAGAAGCCCTATCCCCACCTGCAGAAGAAGCCGAGCGAAGGGAAAACGGAGCCGTAACCCCATCCACAAACCGCCCACAAAAATCAACTCCTCCACCCGAATGATCGGCGGGAGCAGAGACCTCCGCGTTATCGAGCGCTGAAGTAGCATGAGCGCCATGAGCGGGAGATCCAAAATTTCGAACGGAAGCCATCAGCGGGAGATAACTTTTTGTGATTTTTCTGTTAATTAATTCAATTAAAAGATAAATTAATGATTTAATTTAATAAAAATTAGTAAGATAATTTCAATATTGAATTATATTTAACTAATTGCAAATTAATTAAATAAAAAAGAATTAAATTTAAAGAGGAAATTATAGTTCTAATTTGAGAGCGTAAAAATATTAATTTAATTTAATAATAATATATTTAGGAGATCATTTTTAGATAAATACTCAATATTATTATTACTTAAGTTAATAAATATTATATAAGAAATGCTTCGAAAATTAATAAGAGAGAGTAAGCAATTATTTAATAAAGTTTATTTTAATTAAATTGCATAAAGCTTATCCATGAGATTAAAATATAATAAATTAATTAAAAAGAGAAAGCAAATAAATTTAATAAAGATATTTTATATTGCAAAATGTGTGCATGAAAACATAAAAGATAAGTAAATAAAGAGTTAAAGGGTTGTGATCAACGAGTTCCTTGGGTGATCGCACAATCCGTGCCCCAAATTTAGAGGAGAACTCCTTATCAACAATTGAGAGTTTATTTTCTATGAACTGAAGTTTCAGAGGAGCAATTTCGAGGAAGTATTTAGAGAAAGGGTTTTTTGTTCGCGTGCTTCATTCGGGTGTCATCTTACCATTAGATCTAGGTAAGATCTCGTGATTTATTTGTATCGTGGCTTTCGTTCTTTGACCTTCTGTCTTCTCTGTGTCTGTTGTGTTTCTTGTTTTCAGAATTCTTCATGGATTGAAACCCTTGTATGTGAGTTTATTGTTCTTGATTGAGAAATATTTGTTTATGCTTTAAGAATTATAAAACCCTTGTTTATGTTTTATCACTCTTTGTTTCATGAGAATTTCTGTGAATGGATTTAGTTGAAAACCTCGTTTTGTGTATTTTAGAGAATTATATTTTATTACGGGTAGAGTTTGAATAAAAAATCAACAAATTGGAGAACTCTATTTCGTAATTGGATGTTGAAATCGAGTTTTGGTTTTTGAAAAGAAAACATATTTTGTTTTACAAAATTTGTCTAGTTGGTTCGGATTTCTATATCTGATCTGCATTAGAAAATTTATTAAAATAAAATAAAATAAATAATATAATTATGTAGTAATTTATAATTACCATGTAATTATTAAATATATTAAATTTTTTTAGGGTGGGGCTATTGTTTTGTTTTAATTTTTTTTATAATAATAATTTTTTTTTTTTATTGTGGGTGGGCGGGGGCCACCACCCCCCACCCTCCTTTCTCCTGCTGCTATCTTGGTGTTGGTGGCTGCCAAAGGCAGACCGTGACTACCTAGCAGTCCGCAGCTGCCAATGACAGCCTGCGGTTGCATAAAACAATCACACGGGCTTTGAACATATTTAATGGTAAGTTTTTTAAAATTATTTTAGATTATTGTTTGTTCTTAATAATTTAGTTAATATGTTAATTAAAATGATTAAATGTTGTAAAATTATTAAATTTTATCAAGTATTAAATATTAAACGTTATTTAATAATAATAACATTATTCATTATTATTATTAGATTAATAATTATTTTATTGATAAACAAATAATTATTATCTATTTAATAATGTTATGATTATTTTCTTGGTTGTCTGACATGGTAAGGGGCCTAATGCCTTATCCTCTTTTTACCATGGGGTTTTAGGTGCCCATTAAAAACCTATTTTATGTGGGTGGTTGATGAGTACTGCGTTATTTGCATTGGTCACAATGTCTTCTTTGTTGACTTGTTTCACCTTTGGGTTGTAGTTTTGTTTGGTTTGGACTTCATTGAAATTTTTATGATTTGTAAAGGGTTTCAGGAACCCTTCAAAACTTGTTTTCCTTAATAAAAAAAATGTTATGATTATCACTTTAAATTTTAATAATATTTAATTAACGACTTAATTAAATTATTATTAAAATATGTTTGGGTTGTAAATTGTGAATGGTTATTTGATAGTCTTGGGTTTGCTCAATTGAAAAAAAATAATAATGAAAATGATTTTATCACTAGGGTAATTTTATGATTCGAAAATTTTAACAATTATTGTACTTTGTAAAGACAAACTAAACTCTATTTGAAATTGAGAACTTTAGTGAATCTGGTAACTAGAAAAATGGAAACTTGAAACCTATAGTAAAATTAAACCTTTGTGTTTTCAAAACGTAATGTATTGAGAAAGCTACATTGTGTGATCTGTATGTGATGCATATTTTATGATTTGGATTTTGAGGTTTGACTTAGCTTTGACCAATCTTAGGATGTTACCAGAGGCTCAGGAGTTCTGTGTTTGTGATGTCTTGATGATGACTTGATCTTGATCTTTTATACTCAACCATGGTAATGTGTCTAGTATGCTCTATGATGAGTTTGGATTTAATGTTCGTTATTGCTTTCAGTGTTCTTGTGTGACATTGAGATGGATGGTATGACCCATTGGACTTAACCTTTGAGTCTTCGATCAATTATTTTTGGAATGCTTTCCAGTTGCTTGTGAAGGACTGAGGTGTTATTGTGAATTGTCTTTTGATTCTTTCTAGTTGCTTGTAAATAACCGAGGTGTTATTGTGGATTATCTTTGATGATGCTTTTCAGTCATTTGTATAGGATTGATATGAAAATTATGATTCTTTGATTTGTACTTTTATGAGCCTAGGGTAGGTAATCTGTATGTTAAGTTGGGAAGTGGCTTGCAATGGAGGCAGGGGCCCAAAGTGGATGCCAAGGTAACCCATTGTAAGTAGTTAATAAGTGAAAATACTACACTAAATAAGAGTAAAATGAACCTAATAAGTGTCTTTGTTTTTCCTCGCCCATGCCTCAAGTGCTAGTACAAACTAGGATGGGAGTAGAGAGGGCACTTGGTTGCAACCATGCATCGTTAGTATGCCTTGTCAGTATGAAAGGATACTAGTGCCACATAGAGTCACTAGGGGGCTAGAGGATTAAAATACCAGTCCAGTAACTTTAGAGTTGGTTCGTGCAATGACACTTGCCCACTAGTAGTATAGATTTTCTACGTGTCTTTGTTTGCCTCTAGGTCTAGATGTCGATTTATCTTGGAACCTTTGAGTTAGAATACTTTTAAGGATTTCCTTAACATAGATATTACTTTTGATTTTAGGGATTGATATCCTATTTGGGACTTGACACTATCTCCTTAGCACAATGGGAGTGGACCTTTTTGGGTTACCACAAGGTCGCGTGGTAGTGCATTTTACTTTTACCATTGAGATTTGTCTATAGATGTCGTGGCTGGAGTTCCTTGTTCTACATTTCCTTTCATTCTATCTTTGTGTATTATGGTGGATGGTTGTATCTATTTGACAGATGATTTTACTTATTGTATTGTGCATTGTTTCATGGATTTGAAAGGGATGATGTAATCTATTTTATAAATGTATATTCTTTCATCCTTTCATACCCTGTGACATGTACAGTGGATGATTGTGCATTCCAAATTTTATTGCCAAGTGGCATTCATAAGAAATGTATATTATTTAAATGGATGGAACTTGTAGTTATTCTTTCATGTGGATGTGTTATTTATTTGATTTAGTATTAATTAAAATTAAATGTGACTCAACGTCTTGGGATCCTTAAGGAATGTAATTTGTTATGTTTGCTTATGTATGATTATATGTTATTGCTTCCACTACTTTATGATTGTTTTACACGTTATTCTTTAAAAAAAAATGTTTGGAAAACTTAGTAAAACTTTAGGTTAGTTCTTTTGGATCCCTTGATGGGGTGTTACAACTATTGTCTCTTCTTCTATTGTGGTCCTGACCTCCCAGGTTGGGGGAGTTTTGGGGGCTGGTTGTGATGTTGCTGACTTTGCATGGCAAAAGGTTTTTGGTTTGGTGGAGGATGGATGGACAACAATAAAAGAAAAAAAGGTCAAGCCCTCCACTCCATCTTTTGATATGGCATTATGTTCTCAAAAGATGAGACCAAAAGGGAAATCTTGAGTCCTTGCCTGTTTGTGGCTATCCCATTTTGGCTCTCTTGGCCCTTGTGGCCTATTGTTCTTTGTAGTTTGACATGGTTAGGGACTTATTTTCTATCTCTTTTTTAACCATGAGATTTTAGGTGCCTGTTCAAAACCTATTTTTGTGGCTGAGGAGTACTGTGTTATCTGTGATGCCACCCTAGTCACCTTGTTCTGGTTGGTGACTTGTTTCACCTATAAGTTATAGTATTGATTGGTTTGGGCTCCATTGATTTTTTTTTGATTTGTAAAAGGGTTTCAAGCACCCTTCAAAACCTATTTTCCTTAATAAAAAAAAAAATGTATGAGAGATTGTAATCTCACATACTATAGTTCAAACTATTACTTTGTAATTGGTGATTCGGTTGATTACAAAGTTCTCACCCAACAAGTCAAAATAACAAGATTGCAATGTGTGCAACACTTTTCAAAATGTTAGCTCCATTAACTTAAATGTTTGCTCTTGCCTCTACATGTTCAAATGCAACTACCTGTAGGAGCTTGCTCAATGTGGGTGATGGCTTGCATTTGGGGACCTCTTCATCAAAGGTTGTTATTGCACCCCCAACAAGAATACATGCCCATGAGAAAAAATTGTTAAGAACTATTGCATGCTCAAATCCACATTTTGTTCATGTGGTGGGATGAAGGGGGCTTTGCTATCTCCTTGGGTGTGTTGGGTGCCCAACAAGTAGTGTATGATTTGGGAATTCTCCTTGTTGTTCTTGAGATTAACAATAGAAGGGTCTTTGTTGAGCGGTGCACATTGGGTACTCTTGATAGAGACCTAGTATTGGGTTCACTAAAGCAATGAGTGAGGGGTAGCCCCTCAACACACAAAGCCACTCTCTAGTGCTGGTGGATGAGGTTTTCCTTGTATTTCAGAATCTAATGATGTTAGTCCTTTATAGGAGAAATCTTGACCTCTTGCTTATAGAAAGCTATCCTCCGTAATGGTGTGTGGCCCAAATGTTTTGGATAATGTGGATTTTTACTAATTTTGTCAATTGATTTTTAGATTTATTGGTTTTTGGCCTTCTCTTCTATGTTTGCATTTTTGGTTGACAAATTCTTGGAGATCTTTAGTCTTATGTAATATTGAGCTTTGAGCATTTCCCTTGTGAAAAGGGGGTCTTAATTGTTGTTTCTTCTTTTGAAGAATTTGATAAGGTATTGAGCAAGTTATGGTTTTGGGGGATTCACTCTCTTTTGGCTAAACCTTGGATCATTTCTTTTAACCCTCTTACTAAACAACCTTGTATGTCCAATATGAGTTCATCTCACCAACTTCCCCTTCATTTTTGAGAGAAATTTTATTTTGCAGCCATTGACAAACTCTATTGGCCATTTCTTAAAGGTTGATGAGGTTGGGACATCGATGTGCTTCTCCACCTTTCCATTCTCTTTTGGCTAAACCTTGGAACATTTATTTTAACCCTCTTTCTAAACCACTTAGTGTGTGTCCAATATGGGTTCATCATCTTACCAATCTTCCCCTTCATTTTTGAGAGAAATCTTGCTTTGCAACCATTGACAAACTCTATTGGCCATTTCTTAAAGGTCGATGAGGTTGCGACATTGATGTGCTTCTCTTATCTTATCTACCTTTCCTTGCTTTCTAGTTGACATTGACATCCCCACATCCCTTCCAGGGGATGTGATTCTCATGGTTGGGGACAAACCATGGATTTAATTGGTGGATTATGAAGGTCTCTCCTTAAATGTTGGTGGTGCTTCTCTACTAGTTATTGGACAATAATTTGTTCTCTCTCTCTCTCTCTCTCTCACACACACACACACACACACACACACACACACACACACACACACACACACACACACACACACACATCATAAAAATTGTTTTCAGTTGGTGGAAGGGTGTAAATATGATTATTTGACCTTCCTGGTCTTCAATTCTTCCTCTAGGGATCCTTCACAGGTTGATTATGACTTCCCCATAGTGTAATTCTCCTACTAATTTGACCTCCCAAGACCTGGTGGATTTGTCTCTACCTCTTGCTAGTAGTTCAATACCCTCTAGGTGCATGGACCCTCTAATTGCTTCTTTTGATTATTCCATTCTTAGACTAATGAGGGACAAAATTGCCAAAATTTTGATCCTAGTGGGAATTCTCTTACAAAGAGTACTCTACCACCTTCCCCTTGTGGTGGGGAGCCTATGAAAGTATCCTTTGGACAATTATTTCTTGCCAAAGAAAAAATCAATTCATAGCCTCTCATTCCCCTTCCAATGACATGAATGAGTTGTATGCCCTTTCTTGATTTAGGTTGCTAGTTGTGCTACTAGTTTGTTGTTAATGTATGTTCTTGAACTATTTCTAGATAACTATTTTGGTTTTTTGTTTTATCACCCTCGGGATATAGTTTTGTAAAAGACAACACCTTTGTTTTCTTGCTTATTAATTATAATATAGGTATATCTATAGACCAAAATATTGAAGTTATTACTTTCAATGCAAATAATTTTTATGTTGAATTTTATTGGCTAAGTTGTTAGAACTTTCCAACTTACTTATCTTCTTAGTGAGTATGATGATCTTGAAATTCAAATACATGATTTCCTCATTAATGATTTTAAACCTTGTCATGTTAAGTATAGAGCTCTTAAGAACACGGGAATCCTAATGGCTCAATACTTGAGCCTAGATCTCAAGTGATCTAGAGAGATTTGTAGTAGGCTATGGAGAGGGTATCACTTCTTATATTTAATGAAGCTGAAAACTATACATCTACCAGTTAAGAAATCATATGCATATTTGTCACCCATGTTGGTAACACCATATTTTCCACTCTCCATATTGAGGGAACAACATAAATGGTATCACCATAGGTTGATTATGTAAGGGCACTATCATATCATCTTCTATGAAAAATTCAATAAAGTATTTATTGAAACTAAATTTTTATTTTTGGAAATTAGTACAAATAAAAAAACATGATAATGGTGAAAGTTATTTAAAAGAAAAAAATATAGGCAAAAAGCCATAAAGCCCAAGATTGTGTTTAGATTTTAAAAACCATCTCAATTAGGCACGAAAGATCAGAGATGGATAGGTATCCTTAGTGTAGCCCTAACATAAATATCTCAAAATAATTTCCAATTTTCATGCTTGTATTTGATTTCCAAATTTATAACTTTGCTCTTGATACTTCCTTGTGAATATAAGGTAAAAATTAAACTTGGCTACGATCAAGTTGTTAGAAGAAAATAAGTATGCTTCATAATAAAAAATGAAACATCTCCTATTAACTTTAATCTTAAGATCAAATGGTATATAACAAATTTTTTTAAATAACCGAAAATATGTCACTTATTAACATTAAACTTCCATAATATCAACTAAATTTAACATATTTATTTTGTCAGTAAAAGTTCTAAACCAATTTCGCTGAAAGTTTTATTGTTTATTTTCAAAACAGTTTTTGTTAGGGTTCTCGACATATTTGAAACAAGGTTGATCATGCAACTGTAAATGGGTTTTCTAAATAACTTGGCAATTTAATGAAAACTTTGGACTCGTAATCTCTTTTAGAATACACAAAAAAGCTTTGACACTTTATTCTTCATTAGGATTTTCTTTTTTTTTTCTTTTTAATTATTTTCTTCAACGAAATCACATAGAATTCTAGTTAATGAAACTCAAGTTTCATTTAGAAGCTAAGAAAATGCTTTTTCATGGAATGTCCAATTATGTTCCTAATATTCTTCTAGCCAAGTAAATGGAAATGCATTATGTCATTGTCAAGTTGTATGAGTTGCCAAATGTTTGATTATGAATTTGTCACTTCAAATGTCAATGAATCATATTATAGTGATGTTCAATCTTTTCTCACAAGCTTAATAAGGTGTTTAGTGACATTCTTCTAACAAGCCATTGGATAGAGGGATTAGAACATGTCATTGAGTTAGAGAAGGAGACAAGCTATTTTTTTTTGATTGGTAATATTGTGTATTTTATTGATTTAACCATGTATTTGGGGTCACATGTAGGGGACCCCATCCCCGTGGTAAAATTCACATACAAGCCAACAAACGCCATTATCGAAACCTAGAGTATACAATGCATGATGTGTATCATTCCAGAGACCAACAAACTAGCCAAACATGACCTCCTTATCTCTCCACACACAACTCCTTATCCCTCCAAGCATGAAACCACCTTATCTCTCCACATGCAATACCTCCTTATCCCTCCAAGTGTGAAACCTCCTTATCTCTCTGAGAAAGTGTTGGCAGTAGTGAGTGGTAGCTGAGCCGACACGTGGAAGAAGCTATATGGAACTCTAGACAATTAACTGATATTGGGGGTAGGTGAACCAAGCATGAAAATGGGGGCAATGTGAGTAGAACAGTTGGTGAGAGCAGAACACCACCAAACCAACAATCAACAAGCGAAGGACCACTGTGAAAGGTCCATGAACAACCAAAGAGGAGCTAAGCTAGTTATCAACATTGTAATACCATCAATTTAAAAAGGCTACACAGTAAAAAGATGGAATTATGAGTATGTGCATTGACTACCTTGTTTAAATAAGAAAATTATAAAGATATCCAATCCATATAATTGATGAGATTATTACCAATTTAGATGGTGCAACTATTTTTAAAAAAAGACCTAAATTAGGGCGCTACCAAATTAGAATTCCTGTAAAAGATGTTCAAACTAATTTAATTCCTAGTAAGGTGATTTAACTTGAGTAATTTTGATGCCACATTTCAATTATATATGATGTTCTCAACAAGAAATTCTAAAATTGTTTTAGTATTATTTGATGATGTCTTTGTATATCATAACACATGAAAAGATCACTTGATATATTTAAATGAAGTTTCGAGTATTCTAGAAGCCCAATCATTTTTACCAAAGAATCAAAATGTGATTTGGTAAGGCCTAAAACTTTAAATTTGAGGCATTCTAAAAAGCTAATGGTGTGTAATTTGGTTGGGAAAGGATCCATACCATCTTAGTTTGGTCTACTCCAAAAGCCTTGGCATAATTATTCTTGATTTTTTTAAAATATTACAAAATATTTATTACCAAATCTACAAGTTAGTAGCCTTGCAGACTAATTTGACAAAGAAAGGGGATTTTAAATGACCAATTTCAATACAACTCATTTTTGACAAACTCAGAGATGATGAGCTCTCGTCTAGCATTTTCTATTCCAAAATTTCTCTCTCTTTTAGTTTTTGAGAGTGATGCTAAGGGATTGAGACAATTTTGATGCAAATAGGTTTCTCAATTTAGAGAAGCCACATATCTAGAATAATTCAAAAAATTATTTGAGAGCCACAAACCTAGAGGCATTTTTTTTTTTCACAATTTATGTCAAAGAAATTTAGTCATCATGAATGCTTTCCAAGTTTAGGTAGTACTTTTTTGGAGGTAAGTTTGTGGTTAAGATTGATCCTAACAATTTGATGTAGTTCCTAAGTTTGAAGGATTTCAAGAAGATGCAACATAAATGGATAAAAAAATTCAAGGTTATTAATTTGTGTAAGAATTTGCCTTAGGGAAAAATTCACTCAAGAACTAAGAACTCAAACACAAGCACAATTGTAGACCAGAAAGAGAGAGTATGGTTAGAATGATGATATATCCATTCAATATGCATTAAGAGTACACTAGGAGTGCATGTATATAAAGGCCTCTGAGATGTGTCCAGAATGCCTTGAAATCAACTACATGATAAGTCATACAACCAGGCACATGTCCACCAGATATGGGTTATCCTCCATTAAGCACGAAAGTAAGTGCGATGATGAGAGGATAAGCCTACAAGGGTGTAACACACAAATTAGTGTTGTAGACAACATGTGCTAAAAAGGGAGTGTGAATAACTATGTTGTCTACATGAAAACTCAATGAATGATGCAAACTCTAGTGTTGTAGACACCATGTGCAGAAATAGAGTTGCATACTTCTATTTTGTCAACATGACAACTCAAAAAGGTGTGCAAACTCCTAAGTGTCTCACAAAATAAAATAATAAAATAATTCATTAACCTAAGTAAACTTAAGTAAGTGTAAATAGTAAATACTTATTTACACCAACAATTTGAAATTATGTTAAAATAAAAATCAACACAATGCTTGTTGTGAAAGGAAGCAAGGTACTTGGAACACACTTCCTACATCAATTTAAAGAGGAGAGTAGAATACAATTTTCATTTAATATTTTTAATGATGAAGATGAACAATATAGTGAAGATCATAGAACAAAAAATGCAAGTATAGAGCCATATAACACAAGATATATGTTGGGAAAACCCTTTATGAAAAGCAAATCCCACACTCATAAAGTCGATTCAAAACACTACAAATTGAAGGATGGTCACAAGAATATTTATAGAAAGTTTCTTCCAAGAGTTTATAGTGCTTGATTGTGAAGTATTTCAGCAACATAACAATATGTACAAATGAATAACTCATAAGCTACTCCAAAAACATAACTTGTAGGAGATACATACATGAAGCAATATTCTAGAGGAAGATAAAATATATGGGTGTCAAAATCCACTAGGCACATTTTTGAAACACCTCTTAGCACATAAATGAAACTTTTACAAGATTCCTTATCTCATCATTCAAACTACAAAACTTGAGCACTCTATGTTAACTAGTATTTTACTGACACATGCTCTTACACATCTTTTGGAATTTTCATAGAATATACCATAACTGACATCAATTATGATTGTAGAGCATATTTCATAATAATTATCAGAACTAACGATTGATGAAATCTTTTAATTCATAATTACATTAAGGATTAAAAGAAATCTGTATAAGTATTTCATAATAGTGTTTTCCTTGGTCTATTATGAGAGAAACCATTGCATATAAATTAATTTAATAACTATGAAATAATTATATTTTAATATCAATATTAATTTTCAATGAGAAAATAATAATAACAAACCACAATTAAAAAATTACTGACAAACACTGTTTGCCTTGATGGGCATGAACAATATGTAGGTGAAAGTTATTTCATCATAAGCTTCAACTCCCACAAAAATTGTTGAATATTAGAAAAAGACTTGAAAACTGTTGGAGTAATGGTTGTAAGTAATTAAGAGTTTTATTTAAGAAGGACGAGGAAAAAGCTCTCTTTAAAATAAATACTATTATTATTAATATTTTTAAATGATAAGAGGACTCTTAGTTGGATTGTAGGGAAGAAGTGTTACTTTATCATTCAAACATTATGACATGTGTCATAAATAATCCAACTAGAAAATACACTTAAATTTAAAGAATTAACTCAATGTCAATACATGATGAAGTTGTTTGTGCATAATGCTCATGTCTAAGTGATTTTTATTGAAATTAAGTACACAAGTTGGTAAAATCTTATGCTCTTCAAATGCAAGATACATTTTTTCATATGGAAATATAATAATTCCTTGTTAATGCATTGAGTAAGGTGAATTCAAGGTCAAAATGTGAAATTGCACAAGTATGGGATTTTAGACACTATAATTTGGCTCTACCATAGTGAGATAGCTACACTAGGAAATGAACTAAACTAAAGTGAATGATAAAATGCATAATATATACAAGTAAATATTTTATAAAAAAAAACACTATTGAGAATGTTGAACCCTGTCAGTGAGACCAATAATTCCCCCATATTCAAGATTGATAAAGCTCCATAATATTTAACCCACAATCTTGTTAGATTTTTTTTGTTAAAATATAAATTCATGTAACTTGCAAAACTCAATAAGTCACTATGTCCCACCTCTAGTAGGGGTAAGAATAAGAAGGTTGATTCATCTATAAAATATATTATGCTACATTTTTTGAAAAAATGGTTATATATATTGAAAAAATTAAAACCATACTTTTGGCCATTTTAAACATATGGGCCCTAAAACACATGTTGGCATATGTCATTTTCATTACATTCAAATGGTGTACATGTGTCATAAAGTCATGTAAGTGACCTTGTGTACTTGCATCCAAAGGATGTACCATCATTGATCTAGCATCTTAGAAACAAAAATAGAAGTCTTTAAGTGAATTGGAATATTTTTGATGTTAGAAGCAATAAATCAAGGGCGTTATCCCTTTAGAACAAAATCACAATATGAAATAGTTAGCAAAATGACAGTTTCAACACATCAACGCAACACAAACCCAATGAAAAAAATCATGGTAACTTCTACATAGAAAAACCCATCAAGTATCCATTGTCATAGATTCCTTTCCAAATATTATCAACATCAGCTAAACTAAAAAAACTACTTGTAGAATAAATGGCAATACTAATTAAATACCATTAAAAGTCTTTAAAGAATACGACATAGGGCTATATCAACATACAATCAGAGCTAAAAATATAAAATAAGGCCATAAGGACCACTATCAACAATAGTGTAAAGAAAAAAGGGACCATATCCCTAAGTCTAATTTCTCTTGCATGCCTCTGTCATCATCATCTTTACCTAATATTCTACAAGAAGACAAAAAAGTCCCTTGTAATTATCATATTTATTTACATTTTCACCAATCACATCCTGTTAGAGTAGACATAGGGTGGTAGCCAAGTTGCGCATGACCTTCAGAAAAAGACATGAGATATCTTGGAACTTTTTTTCTATGCCATAAACATCCTTTTTAATTATTTCCATCTCCCACGTGATGTCAACTTTATTATATTTCAAAACAATAGGGGACTTACCTTTATCCATAATGGGTGGTATGGCCATATCCTTCGCTGTCACATTTTAGGAAATATTGAGAGCTTCCATTTTAAAGCTCTCTGAGATATGGGTTAATATAATTAATGCTTTCAAAATGATTTATGTCACTCTTTGCTTCCAACTTGCAAATGACAACTCCCTTGTGTGAATAGTTTATCATTATTATGACCATAAAGGAAATATTAAGTCCAGACAAACCATGTGATCAAGGTATTTTTTAGTGGCTAATATTCGCAAATTGGTTAATTTTAGAAAATTTTTGCTAGTAATTTGGCTAATACTTTAAGATTTGATACAACCCAAATTGCCATAGTTTTATAAAATTTAGGTCTAGAATATTTAAAATTGCTCAATAATTTATTTTATTGAAAAATTTAAACTCAAATATTCACCACAATATTTGATACATGATTAGATTTGAGTCACCTAAATATTATATATTATTGGAGAAATTAAATTGAAATGACCAATAATTATCATTATTATTAGTTACTTTAAGGATATGTCACCAATATTTAGTTTTCACTATTGATTTAAAGTATATGCAATGATCCTCATAATATTCCATGAGGTAAAAAAATTGTTCAATTTTGATTTGCAATATTTCATGGTGATTAATGAACTTCCTGTTATTGTTGAGAATCGTCAATATTTTATATAGAAAAATTATGATTCTAAAATAATCGCCAATATTAATCATATCTAGATTAAAAATTGAGAGATTCACTAATAGAAATAATTTTGTTTTTCCAAAATAATGAAAGATTCGCCAATATTTTATATCTTTTTTTGGAGGTTGCTTTCTTAAAGTTTACCTTGAATGTGATCTTGCAATATCTAGTATATCAAAATAGAATTTAATGTCACATTCACCAAGCAAGGGTCCATTCAAGTTACTAAAATCTATAGGTGGCCGTGACATACCATCACCATGGGATGATGGAACACATAGATAAGGCAAATACACTATGCTAGTGTGAGGTCCCACTCAGACCCATCATAACTTAGATGATACTTTCACATTTTGGATCTTTTATGATGTGATATTTTGACACATTTAAATTGATTGGACAAAGACTTTATGTCATTTGACATAATGTGGAGATTTACATTATGTTGATTTAGTATCTATGATGATAATGTTAGGACATATTGCTAGATGCATTATGGTTGATAGATTTAGATGATTCTTGTGATGATGAAAATTGAGTTATGGATTAATTATGATTGATATATGAATTATGTGTCAAAGTAGAAATTGATGTTAGTTAGATATTATTTGATGATTAGATTTTTGCATACGCTTTATATGAAATTAAATTGTGAAAATTATCATGAAAGTGATGGATTATGTGAATATGAATTATGCACATTTAATTTTGATAAATTTAAGTAGCATTGATTTTATATATGTAGTTTTTTTCTTGGACTACTGATGTTCAAATTTAGAGCACATGATATTAAACATGAAATTCAAAACCAGAGAATGAAGATTAGACCAATGTGAAATAGTAAAGATAAGGTTAACTCTAATAAAGAGACAAAAAATAGTTGTATCATATTTTATATGTAAATGTAATTTTTGAATGATTATCAATTAAAGTATTTTGTATTATCTATTCCTAAGTGGACATGTCACTTTTTAATGTGAAGTGTAATTTTGTGGTGTCACTTGACACTTTTATTATGTGTTTGTGGCAGAGACATGTCCATTTAGGTTTTGATAAAGTGAAAACTAACTTAGGGTAGTTCCTAATAGACTATGTAAGAAACCCACTTGAGCAAAAATCCATGAGTGGAGTCAAATCACTTTAAATCTGTAGGTCAACTCAAGGTGAACTTTAGAGGGGTTAAATGAGTCTATAAGGTATTGTTTGGGTCAAAATTAGCTAACCCATTAGGTATACCTTGGGTTGGGGGTTAATTTTTGACCTCATTAGTGTTCTTATCACATTTATGACCCTCCAAAAGTACCCTTTTTCAAAAGTGGTGAAATTGGAGGAGGACATTTCCATCCCCCTTCCCTCACCTTTGGTTTACCTCACATCTATGGGAGGGGAAAAAGTAGAAGAGGAAGGACTTGGAGTCTTTTTCCATTAATGGAAAGTGGTAGGAGGCCCTTTTAGTTGGATTTTGGCAAAAATTGGAGGTTGTTCACACACTCTCGAATTTTGGAGACACCTTAGAGCTAGAGGAAGATTTGGATAAGGAAGAAAGATGAAGGGAAGAATAGCTCTATTGGAAAGTTGGATAAGGTAATTAGTGGGATGTTGAAGTCCACTTTTGATAAAGATATAGTATGGATATCTTAGTATGAATAAATTGACTGAGTATAATAGGTAAAACAAGTAACGATCATACAAATTACATCAACAAGCTTCACTAAAAGCAGATGGAAGCCTATAGTTCTGGGATATGACAGAATATGCATTATATACTATATAATTAAGTTATCTAATGTTTTATATTAAGGTAAAAATAGGTTTTGAGGGTACCCGAAACCCCTTACAATTAAGCAAAAAGGATATGCGATAAAAGGTCCCCAGGTTTTACAAGGACCTGGAACCTAAAAATTAATGAACAAAGTTCATCACTAGGTTTTACAAGGACCTGGAACATAATAGTGTCAAAAATACAAAAGCTAGCTACAAAACAGAAATAGGAAAACTAGGACCAGCAACCCAACCAACAACCAACGCTCGCAAGTAAACTAACTCTTTGATCACCTTAGCTAGTTCCTTACCAGCCACCATAGTACTTTGAAGGATCTCCTCCACAGTTAAACCTAAAGCAGCAACAAAAAATTTCTTCGTACTTTTTTTAGTTCTCTTACTAGGGCCATTGGATAACTTGACTACAACAGGGGAAATGGTTTCCTCGTTACTTATTTTACTGATACTTGTAGCAACAACACAAAAACTTGAGGTTACCATGTCCATATTTTGACCGCTATCCTTAACCAATTGGCATAATTCCATTTCATAGGCCTTTAACTTCTCAGGAATATTACCCACTTGATTCTATAGATGGATTCTCTTCATTTTTCTTCATCCAGTTCATTCTACAGCTCTCCTATTTTTTTTCTTCAGTACAATAATTTCATTATAGAGCCAAGAATCAACCTAGAGTGAGGCATAAATTATTAATTTAGCCTTATGGAGGAAATACAACTTCACTTTTTTGTTATTATCTTCATTGGCCTCATCATCAAATATTTTCTTTGAATTAATAGTCACATTCTGGGTACCATCCAACTTTAACTTATTTTCTTTGCTTAAACCCTCCTAAGCCTTATTATCCTTGTAGTTCTCTTTATTTGAATTATTACCTTTAATCACAAGGGTGTTATCCTCAACATTTATTTCCTTTTATAAGTCCTTTAGTAGCTTAACCTCATTAATATCCATCTAGGTAGGCATAGGCCCTTCACTTTGAGTTGTGATTTTCTTTTCCTCATTTTGGCCTGAGGGTTCTGAATGCAACTTATCTTCCATTTTTACCTCATTACTACTTTCCCCATCATCTTTAGCCAAAGAGACTCCCCATCATCTTAAGTTTTATAATGTTACTATGTTAGTTGGCATATGTTTTGGATGGATAGTCAGATGACAGTTTGTTATCACAGAGGCATAGTGCATGGGATAGAATGGTTATTTTGGCTAAGTCATTGAATTGACTTTTCAATTCAAGGACTTGGAAATATAGGGATAACATCCTAGATGTTATCCCTTACTTAGTAGATTGTGATAATGTGTTACTTGATTATTCATGCCAAATAAATAGGGAGTTAGGGAAAAGGGTTTAAATGAGGAAATTTTTGATTAGTGAAGATACATATGATTAGACTATGCTATGTTTACAATATGAAATATTTTCTTTTGATGTTATATGAATGTTTTGATGGTTAGAGAAGAGAAGATGTATATGGGCATGATTAGATGCAAGGAACAAAAAATGATTGATCATATATTTAAAAAATCCATATACTCAAGCTTTTGGTATTTCTCTATACTTCTTGTAAAGTTGTATATTGTTGTAGAGCTGTAAGCTCATTTTGTAATACAAATCCTAAGAGCGTCGAGATCTCTAACAAGGTCAAGTCATCAAACAAGGAAAAATACACTATATATATGTAATAGATTTTTAATACGGTCAAAACCTTTTGCAAGGTACTTTTGATTAGTGGATCATTTTGTGGGTACCATTCCCACTGGGGATTTCCCTTGGCTAGGGTTTTCCTAGTTAACAAAAATGGTATTACGAGTTTCTTCATGGGATGTTCATTATTGCTTTTTAATTTACTAGCTTATGCATATTTATGGTTTATGTCTGATATCCATTTTTGGATAAAAAGTGTCAGAATATTGATTCACCCTATCCCCTCTCAATATTCCATATTTCTAATAATTGGTATTTGAGCTCAGTTACTTAGAAGAAGTCTACCAACATGAGGGGGATCACTATGTATTTAGAATATTTTCTCATAAACTACGAGGCAAATCTTGAGAAATAGGACCAAGCTAATGATGAAAGGGACAAGATTGAAGACCAAGAATAAAGATGTACAAAATTTCATTACAAAGCTAAAAAGATCAGATTGAAAATTAAAGATCTAAGAAGAAAGAGATAATATATGAGGTCAATGATTCAAAGTTAGTTTTCAAGATAAAGAAGGAGTATGAAATACTAAAGCATAAACTTGAGATCACATCACTAAAGATTAGTATGGTGTTAGATGAGTGGAAAGAAAAAGAACATCTAAAAGTTAAGATCACAAATTTGAAGTCACAACTTACTAAGGTAATATCTGAACTTGAAGATACAAAGCCTAAATTTACAGAACTTGAGAAGTATAATAGTACTGTGAAAGGAGAACTTGTACAAAATAAGATACATCTTGAGAAGTTATATTCAAGCACAAATAAACTTGATGATTAGATAATGATAGAAAAACCTAAAGGAGACATGACATGCATTGGTTACATTGATGGTGAATAATCAAAAGAAATACAAATAATAGTTGATCATGAACATGAATAAGAACCTAATCAATCATCTGACCAGAACAAGAAACTAGTAGATCAGATTGAAGAACCTATAGATCAAAGGAAACCATTCAAAGGAATATGTTATACATGCAACAAGTATGGACACATGAAGAAGGATTGCAGAGGTAACATGGATATGAAACCCTTTCCTAGATATTATTTTAATTGCCTTCTTCTAGTGTAAGAACAAATGAAAGATCTAACATGGAAGAAAGAAGACCTTTTGGAATAAAAAAATGTTATCAATAATGGAGTTATGTGCTACAAATGCAACAAATTTGGACACATTGCTAGACATTGCAGATTGCAAGTAAACTAGTTTGGACTAAGGTATGGAAATGCAATTATTACATGTCATGTTTGTAATAATTTGGGACATATTTCTAGATTCTATAGATTTGATAGATACATGAACACTATGAGAACACCTCATGTTAGAAGAAACAAAATGGCAAAAGAAGGAATGAGATTGTTAACAAATTACAATACAAGAGCATTGGCAAGACACTTGCAAGAGAAAGAAGTGCTATGAACAAAAAGGTATCAAAGGAAAGGGTACAAGATTGCACAAAGATCAAGGTAGATATAGAGCCTAGCACTAAGCCTTTTAATTCATTCTAAATAACTATTATAGCTATAAGGGGAACACTTTACCAATAAATTATTGAAGCCCAAAATCAAAGAGTTAAGGTATGCCAAGTTAGATACATATATTTTAGGTATAATAGAAGCTATATTTCAGCTCAAAGATGTTAATATGAGTAATCATAAGATCTCAATGAAATCTAGTGTATTTTGTGGATTTTCATCATCCTTTTGTACTTTCATGATGAGAATTTCTTGCTAAAGTGTTTTCACAAGGATTTAAGGGCAAAATTCAAGTCATTCATCACCATTCAAGAAATTTGAGAGCACAAAGAACCTAGACTATAATTACAGGGAGATTTAAAAAGTGCTTTTAGTGATTATCTTGGATGTCCTACCGAGAACATAACAAGGTATTTATCTATTTCAAAGTGATTTTAAGCTTTGAATTGTAGTCATTTGTAAGGTTGGGAAGTCATGGATAAATCTCAGCTTTATAATGTTAAGGAAAGACCTCGTTATCAATTCAAGAAACACCCCTACCTATCAATGGAGGAAAACCCCATTGATGCATATTTGCGAACCCTTGAAGGTGTCTTGCACATAGAGGATATTAGATTTTACATACACTTTAACCTAGATCCAATTAGTGATGTACATATAGGATTTGAATTGAAAAATATTATAATGATAAAAAGACATTAAAGCTTGAGTTTGCAAATTTTGCCAACTTGAACATTCTTTAGTATGTAGACTTTGAGGAATTTGAAGATTAGAAATGTATTAGAATTATCTTGAGTAGGATACATAATCAAATGTGTTGGTCAGGTGACAAACCCACAATGATTACTAAAGATCTCATTCACCTAGTGATGAGTTTAGACAATGTTGGCACAATTCTAGTAGCTACTAACCTATTTAAGAAGGAAGTGGATAAGAATATAGGCACGAAATGGGATAAGAGGGATATGACCATATCTGATATCATGAAAAATAATATAAGAGTAGTTTCTAAGACAATTGGCTATAAGATGCACTACAACACAGTACCCAATTTAGTTTCAGTAGGTATAATTTAGACTTCATACAAGATGGTTATAGATAAATAAAAAAATTGACATATACGAGATCCTTAAAAAATAGTTATTTGAGAACTTAAGAATAATTAAGCATGATAAACATCAACCATTTAGATTTGGATCATTGATAATGCACAAATTTCCTAATATACACCCTAGAGCATGAATAAATGATAGATATACTATGGGTCCCTTATCATGGAACATTATAACATGCAAAAATGAGTAGATATCACAACTATTTATTTTGGGATGATTAAGTTATTTGAAAAGAAATGAAACAAAGGCATAGAATCCCTAGTCTAATAGTTGAGAAGTATGCAAAGTCTCTTTGCTTCATGGTAGAAACTAATGACACATGCATGGAAGTAGTATGACCTATTCATCCTATGGGTTATGAAGTAGATGAAGCTACTTTAGTTGAATACGAAGAAGTGATAATTGCATCACCTAAGAACTGAGTTGGTAAAGATGGGGGACATATGCAAAGAAATTCATTTTAGTTAGAGAACAATTGTAGAAAGGCATAAGGAAAAGGAAATTCGAGAAAATGGTAGCGAATATTTCTATGGAAGGAGGCTGTTGGTTAATAGTTTGTCTTCCTTATCTTTTTGGTTTATACCTTGATTCTTAAACTGCCTAATGGCTTATGGAGGACAAAGAAGTTAACAATAGAATGGGTCAGTGTAGTAATCTATCAAAGACCCCTAAATTGAAAGGTAAAACTCCTTTTTGAATGCAAAATTTGTAATGAATTTTATTTTTTTGGGTTTTGGGGGTATGCTCTTAACCAGAGAGTAGAAGAGGCAAATACCAGATTTCTCAACATTTTAAACAACCTAGGAAAGTGAAATAGGGGGGCTAACTCACAACATGAAATCTATTCTAACCTTAATACAAGAAATGGAAACATGCATAACCAACTATGACAACAAGAGAAAAGGAAAAGATGGCAGAATGGGTAATTCTCGAATTACAAAGTTAATTGATGTTTTGACAATACCCCAATTTTCTACCTCTCAACCACTCCATCGATCAATTTCTAGCCTCCTTATGCAATGAACTACACTACACACATAAACTACGATGTATAATAGATAGAACAAAAAGATGCTTTTGCTGAAGAAAGTAAGGCATACAATCTATTGAATGAAGGAGATAAATCCAAGTTCATTTGCATTCATTCCATTTTCAATAATAGCGCATTCATTCCACATACTCTACTTAAACTAAAAGAACAAAAACATTTAAATTGGACTCAGAGTCACATAGTAGTCCCAGCTATAGGGTTCACCCAAAAGTAATTTTGCCAATCTTATTGACTTCTCAAAAATTTACATATATAGGCCTTCTCAAAATGGACAATTACACTATATGATTGCATTGTAGAGCATCTCTAAAAAAATAAGATAAAAATAGGACAAGATCGAATCATCGTCTGTTATAGAGACTGAAAAAATACCATGAATGGCTACAAAAGGAAAGTAGAGAGAGAATGACATATGTCTAGAAGAACATTAGAACATCAAGCCTCCTTAGAAGTAACTGATTTGTCTCTATAAGCTTTCATAGTGTCAGTTACTTTGTCTAGTTCCTTAACATTTGGAATGATGATGTTGTCAGCTTGAATCATCTAGTAGTCATGCATCTCAGTCAATTCATCAATTCTGGTGACCTTTGACTGGAATTTTTTTGAAGCTCTTCTTATGATTGAATCTGAAGATGAGAGTTCTTCAATCTTTGACATTTAGAATTCGAGTGGATCAACAACTTTGTCAAAAAATGCCAAGAATTTTGACTTCATTCTCTCAACATCCATATGTTTACATTTGTAGACTCGAAGGAATTTGTGTGCACTATCTTTAGATATTCAAATAATTTCTCTAGTCCTTCTGCATCAAGTCATGTACATCCTTGAGCTCATTTGTAGACCTCATATATCTCTTTATAATAAACTCCAAGGATTGTTTCCAATGAAATAATGACTCTTTTCCCATCTTGAGGATCCTATGGGTAATGGAAAACTTGGTCTTCATGTCAATAACTTCTAACAATGGGGCCAATTACTTACTCAATTAGTCTACTTCCTTTTGTATGGTGGTTTGATGATTGGAAGCGACCTCCCTTAGCTTGTGAGAATCTAACACTAGACTCCCCAAATTTTTAATTAATGAGGGACCTTGAGCCTTCATCTGGTCTACCCATGTTCCACCAATCTACCTAAATTGCCTCTCTTGTTGTAGCTTTAGGAGTAGATTTTTGTTCTCCTTTGCATTCGGGTCAAATTGGCTAGATGAAGTGATCCTAAATGTAGACCTAATGTACTTCATCAATTCTCTATTTGAGGCCTTCATGACCTCCCTTTCTTCTATAAGCTCTTCCAACTTATCTTCAATCTTCTCTTTGGTGGAATTCCATATGTTCACCATGGAGTCATGAATAGGGATACCAAGATCCATCATTATGATCTAGAAGTCATCTTTGGAAAGCTCATGGAATTTTCCTTCCTTTTGTGGCTCAACAATCTCTACCAGCATGTGGCTAGTAGTTGAGTCAATGTTCAATGCAATAATTATTTTCTACTTCTTTGTTTTCTTGGATGGCTAAGAAGAGGTGGCTCGTGTGATCAAGTCCTTCAATGGAGAAACTTCTTCATTTCACCTCTTCTTCCTATCAATGGTCTCCTCTAGCCATGACTCAGTAGAGAGAACATTGATAGTAGACTGCAAGGCAATAGGATTGAATAAGCTTCCTCAATACTAAGAAAGTTTGTTTGCTCTGGGAAGCAGTAGGGAAGGCAACAACCTTAGTCACTGAGAGGTCCAAGGTATCCCCTTTCTAAGATGTGTCTTGTTATTGGACATCCATGGGGTTGGTGTCACCATCCAAATTGATGATTTGGACTTGAGAGGCAGGCTTGGCCATTGATTTCTCTTATTCTTTCTCCTTCTTCTTGTCTCCTCCCTTCTCCTCAAATTTTTTGGTATCCGTAAGAGAGACACCTCCATAGGTAGGAGTGATTAGCACATTATTCTCTAGAGGCTAGTCTCCACCTTGACCAATAGACTATAATGGCCCTGTAGATGTTAAATTAGTAGTTGTGGTGGTGGCTACTACAGTTGACTAGGCAGCTCCAAAAGATACTCCACCTATTGAACCAATGCTCTCGATCCTCTTCTTCCTTGCTTAGGTCCACTCTACCCACTTATCCATTCTTTTGATTATTTGATGCATGAGGACCTCCATGGTGTCTTTGATAGGACATGCAGGTGGGGTAGACAAAATTGGGGTGCCTTTGATCTTCTCACAAGATGTGGGGTGCATGTAGGTTCCATTATCTGCAAGGTTAGAAATATCAACATAATCATTCTATAACTTAATCTCATCAATTATTTGTCATTACAAAAATTTCTCTTGGGTTTGGTATTCATTGAGACACTTGGCCTAGAAGTGCTTGATATTTGGAACATGCTTGTAGGCATATCCCAATTTCAAGTGATCTCTTACAAAGTTGACTAGATCATATTGAGTCTTGAGTACCTCACAGTCCACCAGTTTGATTTTGTTCTCAAAAATCTTCAATAGATTCTAAGCATTAGATCTAGAAGCATAGGAATAGGGTCCAACCACTATGGGGAAGGGAATCCTGGCTATTTTCTTCATGTTTAAACACAAGGTGTTCACTTCTAGAATTTGTCGACATAAATCGACTAGAACCACCTTGTCCTCTAGGTACCTAGGCAACCTCTTGGGGAAACCATCAAAAACACCTATTTGCAAATATGAAAAGCTCGAATATTGGATGCATGAACATCAAAATTGGCTAATAGATGAGATTGCTTCTGGTGAGAATCTCCTTTGAGGGCATCCTTGCAATTATTGACATAGCGGCATTTTGAAGGCATCATTTACAATCACATACTCCTCGAAACTTCTTTGTAGCTGCAGATGTGGGTAGAACTCATATACCTTCATGCGATCGTCATAGTTTTGAATGCTAGGAAGGTCAATCCACAAGTGGTGAGTAACCAAGGCTTAAATTAGATAGGAGGACATGTAAAATTGTTTAAATCCTTTGGCTAAATTCATCCATGAGGCAAGATCATTACAAATGATCTGTGCCCAATCAATTTGCGTATCCTCAACACAGATAGCTTGCACCAAGAAGAAATGGTGCTTGATGAACTCTAGAATTTTTTTTTCTTCCTTTGAGTCTAAGCAACAAAGCAATACTATCTACTATCTCTCTTTTCAAATTTGTGTCGAACAGGGTCTTGGGCATTTCACTCTTCTTCAGGTGAGGAGTCTAGAACCATATCCTCTACATGTCTTCCCATCTGAGGGTCTTATCCTCATTGAATATAGATGCAAAGAGTTGAAGTCAATATCACAGTACTCCTCTTTTATAGGAATTCAAAATGTGGACTACATCATTGCCTTGTTGGTTGAGATGAGGATGGATTGATCAGGAAACATAATCTACTTTGTTTCTATGTCATATCTCTCGATACATTCCCTCACAAGCTTCAGTGCATGTATTGCAATTGGAAAACCAACTGCCTCAACCAGTCTACTCTCTTTAAGATTTTGAGTGATCGGGTGAGTTGGCTGAGAATTGACTCTCTTATGGAGATCACCCAAATCGTAGAATTTTAATGACGTATCTATTAGCTCTTTCAATTCACTCTCCAGGCCTATTAACTTATCATAATCAAAAGCTCTAATTGCCATTCGTTATGATTGCACATGACATAGTTTTTGATAAATATCCATTTTAATATTCTTGAAGAAATCAATTTCAGGAAATTTTGATGAAATAGGTATAGGAATTAGAATGTTGGCACCACACAAATGAAATTAAGTTTGGCCAACAATTATAACAATAGTTTTGGAATAATTTAGAATCCAAGGTTCAAATGTATAAATAAAACTTTTCACAACTTAGTGAACCCATAAAACATTCATATCCATGCATGCATCCATAAGATTATGTAATCACTAAAACTTGTAGGTTACAATCAAATCAACTTCTAGAAATGTAAAGCATGAAACACAACAGATTCATCAACACACTTGAAATAAGGATTTATGTGGAAACCCAATTTGGGAAAAACCACCACTAACATGCTACTCCTTTTCACTCTTCTAAAGTGATGCCTTGTGAAAGGCCAACTCTATTAAAGGTTACAATACACACTATTAAATGTGACCCGATTAAGAGATTTCAATCACCCTATTAGAAGTGAGCCTTATTAGAGGACTTTAGGCCATTCACTTGGAATGCCACCTGGTTAAAGGATTTAAAAATGATTGTTAGGTCAACCTTAATCCAAAGGATTTACCCTAGACTAATACAATTGTTAGAGAGGAACAATAGAGCTTTGATCTAATACAACTTACAACTTCTCTTGTATATTAAAGATCTCTATTTAGTCCTCAATTCTGCTTGGCCTTCATACTTTGCAGCTTTGATAGCTTGTTCGCCCTTCAAGCATTCATCTCTTTAAGCCTTCTTTCTTAACATGCCATTGTAGACTCTTCTCTTCAGTCACTTGATGAAGCAAAACCTTTAACTCCTTCTCTTCCTTAGGTTCTCGCACATGAAAACTTTGCTTCATGACCAAATATTTCTATGAATAGGAAATTAGGATATATTCCTGCTCATTTTCCATCATCCAAATTAGGGTTTAGATGGATTAGGTAGGATACAATGTATCTACCCCATTTCTCACATTTCTTCTAGAAATTTCTTGTAGAATCCATTTGAATTTGCATAAAAATGGTTTACATCAAATTCTATGCCACCAACTCATCATCCTTATCTTCCACTAGTTCACAAAATTCAAGCAAACAAATTTGTCAGCTCAGATTCAAAAAATCTTTGATCTTTAAAATAATGCAGCAGCTTAGTATTATCAACCTTTTGATGCTTGGCACATACTGTGTTGCTTGAAATCCTCTATAAAATCACTTGGCATCAACTTAAGTTTACTGATGCTCAGGATCAACTAAAATTTACTCGACATCAACTGTCTTGCTTGACATCTACTAGAATTTTGCTTTTACTTGGCTCCAACTAAACTTTCTACTCGACTTGCACTGACTTTGCTTGGCACCTACTATCCACTTGGTCAAGCTTTGCAGACAAACTTTGTGTAACTTTTTCTTCTAAACTTTCTTAGTGTAGCAAGCCTTTGTAACCTTAAGTAGATTATCAATACATCATGTCATCACTATCTTAACTGATCCTTGTACTTTGTTACATAATCATAACTCAACCTTTCCTCTAGGTGCTTTTGTTATATCTTATTGATCAAATCTTCTTCATCAATCAACTAAGTGATAGTACTTGAATCTTATAAGTAGTTGTCTTACTAGAAAATAGCAGGTTTGACATCAGTGATAAAACAATGATTGAAACACATAGTCTTCTTCAACAATTTCCCTCTTTCAATAATCTCTCTCAACAATGATATTTTCAATCAGATCTTCTACAATCTCCCTCTTTGGCATTGATGGAAAACCAAACTGATCAACTAAGTCAATCAAATGATGAACATCTTGTTCAACCAAACTGACTAGGTTTAAATAGCAAGACAATACCAAAGAGAAAAACTTGTATCAAAATTTTCTCCCTCTATCAGCAACTTCCATCTTCTGATTAGGTTACAAAACTCTTTCTTATAGCTCCCTCTGAGTTCCTTCTTGTATCTCCCTTTTACTAGGTAGATTAGGATTTCTCCCTCTTTCTTACATTCTTTTCTATCTTTTTTATCAAACATGTGTTTTCTTCTGATATGCTAATCAGTAACACTCTTCATCTCTTTGACAATAATCTCTTGATATCTCCCTCTGATATAGTTTCTCTAATGATGATCAGTCTAATGTTCTTTTCTCCTTTTTGATCAATAGAATATCTCCCTCTATGATTATACATTCTAGCTTTGATCTATCTCCCTCTTTTGATCAGTAAATATCTCCCTCTTTGACAATAATGCCAAAGAGATATCATCTTTTCATCTTAAACATGCAGGTATAGGATTTTGTAGTTTCTTCAATTTCTCCTTCTGTCACCTTGCTTGTGATTGTTTGGAAGTTTCAATTTTGTTGTTACTTTAGGTAGCTCCTAAAGTAAGATCTACTGCATCAATTTGTAACATATGGAAATCAACTTGTTGGATGCAGGACACTTCTCTTGTTATTTAGATAGCCTTTGATAGTGGATACTCATGAGCATCCTTAGGTAATAGTTTGTGAAGATATCAACAATTTGCTCCTTTGTGTTGACATATTCCATCTTCACCTCTTTATCTTGAACTAACTCTCTCAAGTAATGATACTTGATTGCAATGTGCTTTGTCTTTCTATGCATCACTAGATTATTTGATATATTTATAACACTTGTATTATCACAATAAAGTACCACTGGTTCTGTGATTTCTTCTTTTATTCCTTTGAGTAGCTATTTGATCCATACAGTGTATGTGCAATTTAGAGTAGCAACAACATATTCAGCTTCAACAGTGGATTGTGAATTACAACTTTGTTTCTTGCTAGTCCATGTAACTAGTCTCTTGCCTAAGAAAAATGCTCCTCCATTGGTGCTCTTTCTGTCATCAATGTTTCCAACCCAATCAACATCAGTGTAGGCTTTCAATTCAAAATTTTCATTCTTCTTGTAGTATAGACCAAACTCTTTTAGATATCTCATTATTCTCTTCATAGATATTAAATGATTCTCCTTAGCGTTAGTAGAAAATTGTGCAACTATCCCTATAGACAATACAATATCAGGTCTACTATGTACAACATATTGCAATTTGCCAATCATAGACCTATACACAGTTTGGTTCACTACAACAGAATCATCATTCTTTGACAACTTGTGTCCTGTCACCATAGGTGTACTTATTGGTTTGGAATCCTCTAATCTAAAAGTTTTAAATATTTCCTTGAGATACTTTGAATGATTGATGTATATACCATATTTCATCTGATATACCTGCAAACCCACAAAAAAATTGATCTCCCCAAACATAGAATTTCAAATTCTTGCTTCATTTGATTCACAAAATCCTTACATAAAGTATTTTGACCTCCTAATATGATATCATCAACAAATATTTTAGATAACAAAATACCTTTTCCTTTCTCTGTCTTTATGTATAGATTGCTATTATCATCAATCCTTTCAAATCTAATCTTTGCAAGATAATTATGAAGTCTCTCATACCATGCTCTTGGTGCTTGTTTCAAACCATATAGAGCTTTGTGCAGTCTACATGCCATGTTCTTATTGTTATCATCAACAAAACCTTCTGGCTATTCTATGTAATCTTCTTCCTCTAATACACCATTCAAAAATATAGATTTAACATCCATTTGATAAACTTTGATACCTTTGTATGCAACATAAGCAAGTAGAGTCCTAACTCCTTCCAATCTAGCAACAAGGGAAAATTTCTCTCCGTAGTCAATTCCTTCTTCTTGTGCATATCCCTTGCAAACTAATCTTGCTTTGTTCCTTGTGACTTCACCATTTTCATCTAGTTTGTTTCTGAATACCCACTTGGTACCAATCACATTTATGTTTTCTGTTCTAGGAACTGGACTCCATGTTTTGTTCTTCTTGATTTGTTCAATCTCTTCTTCCATGGCTTTGTACTAGTCAACATCTTCTAGTGCATCTTTTACTATTTTGGGTTCCTTCAAGCTAAGTAAACATGTTTCACTTCTAAATTTGTTTCTTGTCATTATTCTAGCATCCTTGTCTCCAATGATTTGAGCAGTAGGATGATGTCTTTTGACATACTTAGACAATCCTAGTTTAATTCTTATTTCTTCATTTTTTCTTTCAACTTTAGAATCACTCTATGTATCTCTGTTAGGTATCTCAATGTCTCCTTCATGTGTACTAATCTTAGAATCAAAATGTGCATTCATTTCATTCTGTAACTCGGCATCTAAGTACAACTCAATTCCTAAATGCAACTTGACATTCATAGGGTGTGACTCGACAGTCACTGTACCTTGCTATTAATTTGTAACTTGATTTGCAACATCTTCTTCAACAAGCATTCTTTAATACAATTATACAAATGATTTATATTCTTCTAGCTTTTTCGTATGTTTAGCCTCATGTACTTCTGTATATTCATCAAAATTCATATTTTCACTTTCCACAATTTTTTTAGTGTTAGTATTCAAACACTTATAGACTTTACTTCTTGTGGAGTATCCTAGGAATATACCTTCTTCACTTTTTGCATCAAGCTTCCCTTTCCTAACATTTTTAAGAATATAACACTTACTTTCAAATACCTTAAAGTATTTTACATTGGGTGGATATCCATACCAGAGTTCAAAATGTGTGGAATGAGTACCTTTCTTAATTTGCACATGGTTCAAGGTATAGATAGCTATATTTACATCTTCTCTCTAGTATTTTAGAGCAACATTATTCTCCATCATGAGTGTTCTAGCATAGTCCATTATAGATATGTTTCTCCTTTCAACTATTTCATTTTGTGGAGGGGTTTTAGGGGTAGATGTCTGTCTTTTGATTCCTCTATCATTACAGAACATCTCAAATTCATTTGATGTAAATTCTCCTCCTCTGTCAGATCTCAAACATTTCAGACTTTTACCTGTTTCCTTTTCAACTCTTGCCAAATACCACTTAAACATTTGAAAAGTATCAGATTTCTATTTCAAAAACATAACTGTCATCATTCTAGAGTAATCATCAACAAATAGCATTATGTACTTATCTCCCTTTTAGCTTTGCACTTCAATCGATCCACACAAGTTAGTATGAAAAATATCTAGTATTCCTTTAGAGGTATAAGTTTTACTCTTAAAACTTGACTTTGTCATTTTTCCTAGCTGACAATGTTTGCACAGTATATTATCAGGCTTCTTCAACTTAGGAAAACCTCTAACTTTCTTCATGTTACTGATACTAACCAAGTTATCAAAATTAACATGACATAACCTTTTGTGCCAAAGCCATACATCATCAAATTTGACAACAAGATAGGTAATATCCTCTATATCAAGATAGAATAGATTACTTCTAGTTTGATCACCTTTTCTAATCAGTTTCCCATTTGTGTCATATATCTTAGTAGTCTTGTTTTCAAATTCAACCTTGCATCCCAAATTGTTCAATTGTGACACACTCAACATGTTATAGTTTAATCCTTCAATATACTAAGAATTATCACATGAAATCTTATCTGTGAGTTTGACATAGCCTTTTCCTTTTATCAAACATGGTGCATCATTACCAAATCTTACACCATTTCCATCATAAAAATTTAAGGTAATGAACTTACTTTTGTCTCCAGTCATATGATGTGAGCATCCACTATCAATGATCCATCTATCATTTTTTTTTCACACAAGTCACAAGTGCATTTGCCTCATCTTCATTAGATTTTTCCTTCATTGCAACATATACCACTTCATCATCATGTTCATTAGAATCATCCCTTGTTTCCTCTTCAACAATGTAGCATGACTTCTTGCCTTTATCTTTGTAATCTTTGTTGTCATCTTCTTTTTTGATTTTGTATTTGTCACCACCTTTGTAGTTCTTCTTCTGTGTACATCTTGCAACAATATGACCAACCTCATTGCAATTGAAACAAATGATGGGTAACTTACCTTTGAACTTGCCTTTACCTCTGTGGAATCTTTTTTTCTAGTAGTGCTTCTAGTTGTTCAACATTTTCCTCATTTGTATCACTATCACTAGACACATATTTTATCTCTCTCTTCTTCTTCTGCTTCACCTCATCAAAATCTTTCAATAACAACTTAGCTTTGAAAGCAGATTCAAGACTCTCAGGTTTGTAATTATAAAATTTAGATAGCTCAAAAGCTATGAGTCTACCTACCAGACCTTCAAGGGTTAGATTATTTCCTTGAATATGTCTCAGTTCTTGAACTATAGAAACTCTAACATCATAAATAGGTAGTAGTGTTCTCAAGAATTTTCTTAACACAATATCATCATCTATTTGACAAATAGCTCCTTTTATTGCACTAATAACTTATTTTATTCTAGCAACATATTAAGCAATATTCTCACCTTCTTCTATTCTCATATCATCAAACTTACCTCTAAGAATCTTAGATTTGGCTCTTAAAATATTTTTGTCTCCTCCATAGATGGTGGTTAGGGCATCCCAAATTTTCTTTGCATTGTCAAGACCTTTGATATCATCAAATTTGGCATAGCTTAGGGTAGAGGCAATCTCCAACATCACCTGATTGTGTTCTTTCTTCTTCTTCATACCTTCATTAGTTAGGATTCCAGTTGGATCAACATGTTCCATAGAAGTGGTAGATTGTGCATGAATCCATAAAACATAGTGAATCCATAAAACATTCATATCCATACATGCATCCATAAGATTATGCAATCACTAAAACTTGTAGCTTACTGTCAAATCAACTTGCAAAAATGTAAAGCATGAAACATAACATATTCATCAACACACTTGACACAATGATTTATGTGGAAATCCAATTTGGGAAAAACCACCAATAACATGCTACTCCTTTTCACTCTTTTGAAGTGATGCCCTATGAAAGGCCAACCTTGGTAAAGGTTACAATACACACTGTTAAATGTGACCCAGTTCAGGAATTTCAATCACCCTGTTAGAAGTGAGTCTTATTAGAGGACTTTAGGCCATTCATTTTGGAATGCCACATGGTTAAAGGATTTACAAATGACTATTAGGTCAACCTTAATCCAAAGGATTTACCCTAGACTGATACAATTGTTAGAGAGTAAAAATAGAGCTTTGATCTGATACAACTTACAACTTCTCTTGCAGATTATAGATCTCTATTTAGTTTTCAATTCTACTGGGCTTTCATACTTTGTAGCTTTGATAGCTTGTTCATCCTTCAAGCATTCATCTCTTTAAGCCTTCTTGCTTAACATGCCATTACAAACTCTTCTCTTCTGTCACTTGATGAAGCAAATCCCTTAACTCCTTCCCTTCCTTAGGTTCTCACACATGACAAATTTGCTTCATGACTAGACATTCCTATAAATAGGAAATTAGAATATTTTCCCGCTCATTTTCCATCGTCCAAATTAGGGTTCAGATGGATTAGGTGGGATACAATATATCTACCCCATATCTCATATCTTTTCTAGAAATTTCTTCTAGAATCTATTTGAATTTGCCTAAAAATGGTTTACATCAAATTCTGTGCCACCAGCTCATCATCCTTATCTTCCACCTGGTTCAAAAAATTCAAGAAAATAAACTTTTTGGCTCAGATTTAGCAAATCTTTGATCTTTAAAATAATGCAACAACTTAGCATTATCAACCTTCTGATGCTCGATACATACTGCATTGCTCAACATCCTCTATAAAATCACTCGACATCAACTAAAGTTTACTAATACTCGGCATCAACTAAACTTTACTCGACATCAATTATGTTGCTCGATATCCACTAGAATTTTTCTTTTACTTGACTCCAACTAACTTTTTGCTTGACTTGGACTGACTTTGCTCGACACCTACTATCCACTCGGTCAAGCTTGGTAGAAAAACTTTGTGTAACTTGTTCTTCTAAAATTTCTTAGTGTAGCCAACCTTTGTAACCTTAAGTAGATTATCAATACATCATGTCATCACTATCTTAATTGATCCTTGTACTTCATTACATAATCATAACTCAACCTTTCCTCTAGGTGCTTTCGTTACATCTTATTGATAAAATCCTCTTCATCAATCAACTAAGTGATAGTACTTGAATCTTATAAGTAGTTGTCTTACAAGAAAATAATAAGTTTGACATCAGTGACAAAACAATGATTGAAACACATAGTCTTCTTCAACAATCTCCCTCTTTCAATAATCTCTCTCAACAATGATCTTTTCAATCAAATCTTCAATAAATAGGTTTTTCATTTAAATTCCATGATCAATGGCTATTTAAACTTTTTGTTTACCTGCACATAAAAACTTGTATTTCTAGAGACTTTATTACTTTACTTAGAGTAAAGTGATATTACCGAAACCACTTAACAAAACAAGTTCTTAAGCTTCACGAGGACTGCCATATTTTTCTTTAGAATCTAGAATGTAGAAATACTTGATAATATTAACATATGTAGGGGAGAGAGAGAAACTTAGCTTTTCCATAGAAACACTTTCCTTCTATTTGAAATCATAATGTGGGGAGTGATCCTTTGTCAGCTTGCACACTTCATTCTTTCACTTTCTACCTTAAGCATTTAACACTTCCTTTCCTTTATATCAGGGTTGTATTGTCACCACTAACTCTTTGAGAAGTATCTTTTGAGCATCTCTGAAGAATATTCACAATTTAAGGTGGCTTGTATTTCTATTTTCAAATATATCAGAGAAGTGACCTTTTTCATTACCTAGGGACAAAAAACCCCTCTTTGAGAAACATTTTCCAAAATGAAGTAAACTAACAATACTTTACCCTTTAACCTCAATTTGATGGTTTCAAAGCTAGATCTCAAGCATGCCTTACTGATTAAGAGCTCAAAAAAATTCATTCAACATCATGCTTTTACTGCTTATATTTAAAGGCTTGGATTTCACATAAATCATTGTAGCTTTAGAAGTAGAACAAAACACCTTCTATTCCATTAGTGTGCAATGAAAAACTCACAGACCTATTTTTCCTTGTGAAAGTATATTTTACCTCTGCAACATGAATGGGCTTCTTCTTGACTTTGATCCATGGCTTTGTGGGTCTTTCTATCATGATATAATCATAAACACAACTTGCTAAACATTTCCATGGCTTTATTCTTCAAATGCGCACTTTATTAAGTTCACCAAAGGGGAAAACTAGCTTGATTTCTAGGAATCCATAAGAAAAATGATGCTAGGGAAAGACAATGAATGGTTAGACATAGATAGCTTAATTCTCATCAAGATGATTCCAAAACACATCTTGACCATACCTAGATCACCTAGACCCCGTGTGCATAGGAAAAATAGAAAACTTGCATCAAAGAATTAGGTAAAGGTAATGCAAGGGAGACCCAAAAACAAAGAAAGTGAGGTACTAAGGAAATATGAGAAGTAAGTAACCTAAAGGATACTTAGACATCACACTTGAAGAAAAACTCACTTAAATATCAATGACTTTAAGTTTTACAAGGGTAGGACTAAAATTTGGCAATATAGGCATAACTTAAGAAGAGTGGAAATAAATGAAAAAGGTATCAAAGTTCACTTGATTAGTAATCTTGATGGATCAAACACTAACTAGGTTAATGATCCTATCACTAAGGCTGCAGATACACGAGATGCAAAAGAGGCTAAGATAAAAAAGGTAGAGATTTTACCTGAACCTTGCAGTAATCTTAGAAGATCTATGAGGTCCACACCATTGAAAAATATAGAGGAATAGATAAAGACTGATCCTAAGAGGACTCCAAAGAAGAAGGTAAAGGCCCAAGGCCCTATCCCCAAAAGATCTAAGGTTGCATGTAAGAAAAATAGAAAATAGAGAAATATGAAGAAGTAGAGGTTGACCCTAATGTTGTAGAGGAACCATAAGAACATGAAATTCATATTGAAAGAGAGAGAAGGAAATGGAAGTGAGAGGGAAATAGATTCCCAACAAGAGTGGAACACGATGACAAACTAGACCAAATTCAAAAATTTTATTGGAAGTATGATGAGAAACATCAAAGTACGATAGAAAATTTAGTTATAAAACACTTGTTAAATTTCAAGAGGAACTTTTTAAAGCTTAATCACTTATTTAAAAAGTTTGATGAGAAAAGGTTGAGAAATTTACAAGAAGATAATAATAGGAGAGAATAAAAAGTAGGTGAACTATGTACTCTTTCCAGTTTTGAAGATATGCATGTATTTCTTAATCAAGTGAAACCAAAGCTAAGGAAAAAGATGTGACTTATTAAGCTTATGGTGGGAATGTTTGATGAGGTAGGAATTGAAACAAAAAATTACTCATTGAAGTATTAAATTATCCTAGCCTCAAGAAGTCAAACCAAAGACAAGGTCAATTGGAATAACAATAAATGAGCCTCTTTTTAAGACTCCAGAAGACGATGACATAAGTCAATTTATTAGTGCTGTTAAGAAATCTGATTTCTTTATCAAGGAAGTACCTATCACTCTAGATGTCACACTAGAAGAGGAAGAGAAGAAAAAGAAAGAAGATAACTTGAATAATGTAGGTTATATTGATGATATCATGGTAGAGGTAGTGAACATGACATACCAAATCAGTGACAGTGACCAAGAATAAGATCAACAAGTTGATCATTATGCAGGAGAAGATCAAGGTCAACAAGACATGTAAATGGATAATAATGGATTTTCATCTATGGAAAATGAAGACAAATATTCATTTCCCATAGAATATGATACTAATAAAAAGGACACACATACACCAATGGAAGAAAAAAGGCTATAAGAGGAAGAAAAGGTGGATACTTGGTCCACTATGGTCAATTAGAGATCGGTTGGGAAGGAGAAGGATATTGCCACACCTTATACACAAAGCACAATAATTAAATAATTGTTGGCAAGTAGTAGTATTTATGAGGGCATAAAAAAATTAGTTAAAGGAGATATGGAAAAAGATAGTTTTATGCAAATATCATTATTTTCATTTGCTAAAGATAAGGAGAAATTAGAGAAAAATCTAAAAAGCATGCAAAGTAACTTGAGAAAGCATTGGATAGATTGCAAAAGTATTTTCCTACACCTACAACATTTCCATGTACAAACATTGCAGAGAATTTGTATAAGGAAATTAAGTAATTTGGTAGTCATTTTACTATATTGCAAGAGACAATAAAGGTTACAACACAACAAGAGTTTGAATCTACACAATTCCATAAAGTGTGTGTGAACATTGCTAATGTTAATCTAGTTATTGATGAATGCATAAAGAAGATTAGAGGCTGTATTGTTCAAAGTAAGAAGATATACATTTCCTGTACAAGGCCACATCATTTTGTGTAAGATGTCACAAAGTGTATAAAATAATATGAAGATAAGATAAAACACTTAACTATTTAATTTGAGAAGAAAGATATAAGTGTTACTAAGATGGAAAAACATGTTAGAAAATAATTTGATGTCATTGACACTTTGGAGCATGAGAAGAATAGAGTTTTGGGGAGATTTACCCTATTAAGGAGCCATTTGACCCTCAAAGTAGATATGCTATAGAAGGAGCTTGAGACTTTGGAAGTGTGAGGCCTCACCTCGACCCATCCTAGCATTGATGATACTCTGTTATTTTGATACTTTTGACTCGTTATGTCAGAACATTATTGATGCACTGAACACTATTATGCTATCTATGATGTATGATGCTCTACTTTAGATATTTGATTTATGTCATTTAATGCTTTATAACATATATGCTGATGAAGTAAATGAATGCAACTAATACTTTGAATTTTCCAATTTTAATGAATAGGAAAAGACAAATAATTGAATTGTGGACAATGGGTGTCTTTAATTACATGAAAATTTTAAATGCATGTTTTGGGACCTATATGTTCTTGGACTATTGACGTGTGCAACGAGTGTGCAGGAAAGCTAGTTGGAAAATCCAATGGAGAGACAAGCTGAACCCCTTGTTTGATTTGTGTCGTCTTTGCATTGTCCACCTTTAAAGGTTGTTAGTTGATTTTAGTATTTCCTAACTTTTATGTGTTCCTACCAAGTCTCTAAGGCTTAAAATTGTTAAATTTAAGCACCCATGGGTAAGGGTATGGGTTGGGGGTACTTTCCACCCACTTTAGCCACCCTAGTTGACTTTTAGGGTCACTTAAAAATCCCATTTATGGTTGCTTACGAAAATGGCTTGTCACCCACTTGAGTGGAACCCAAACTCCATCCTAGGGTCTCATGAAGCCTAGTTGAGTCAAGGGAACCTATTTAGTGGTTTTTTGGAGGAGTTTTGGGGGGGCCACCCAATCTCTATTTTTTGAGAAAAAGCTTGGAAGATAGTTAGAGACGGAAGGAGGAAAAAAAAGAAGCTCTTCTCAAACCTCCATTGATACCATCACACCTTGGTGAAGGTAGGATTCTTGGCTTTGTATTTTGGTTTTCTCCATGTTTTGATCATGCTTGTTCTTGCACATTGTGTTGTGTTGTTAATTGTTGCTTGCCTGTATGTTGGGTTGATTTGTAGGGTTTCTTTTGTGTTTTTCTTGATGAGTTCTTGTTCATCTTGATGTATTGTATTGAGGGGTTTTCATGGGGTTGTATTTGGCATTACTCACCCTTGGATAGGGAAGAAGTGGCCATGTGGGGGTAGGGCTTTAGTTGGACCTCAATGGTGCAGAGTCTCCTTTCATGGTGAGAGGAGGGAAAAAAGGGTAGGGTGTATGGGCCCCTACCGGTCATCACATACCTTGTTGATATTGTGAAATCTTGAGTATGGAAAGGAAAGAAAATCCTTGTTGAGTTAGCCTCGAAAGGGCATTTGAGGAACAAAGAAAGTTCCTGAGTTTTAACCCTGAAAGGGTTATGTTAAGGTATGGTGATTGACATCTCCCATTGGGAAAATCCACCTCCCCCCTAATAAGGTCCTATGGATGGATCTAGTGTGTTAAACCAGATGGGTGTATGTTGAATTGTGTCTTTGTGATTGTGTTGAATTGCCTTGGGTCAGCCTTGTTTTCCCCTTGTGGTTCCAAGAAGAATTGAGGTTGAAGGGATAAAGTATTGTGAAGAAGCTTGAAGAAATCATCTTTGTATTGTGAATTGATGTAATTATATGTAAATTTATATTGTGAATGGTTGGCAATGAAATCGGGTTTTCTTACTGGTTCTTTCCCGATGGAGTCTTGAACCAGGTTGCATAATAGAAAAAAAAGATTATGGGAGTTCCTTGCAATGTTCTTTGTGATTTCATAATTTGACTTATATTGTGAAGGAATAGTTGATAGATAAATGTTCTTGATTAATGATCATTCAAACTTCAATTGTGGTAATGAAAGAAATAGCATTGGATATGATAAAGTCTGATAGATTGTTGCATAAGAATTATGATGTAATCAACACAAATTCAACAATATGGTTTCCTCGGTATATATCAATTCTTGTCAAAATTCACAAATGGATTCACGCAAGTTGTAATAGAATTATTCACCACCTTTGTAAATCATGCACATGATATCTTACCTTGCATCAAATTCTCCATACTCATATGGTATCAATGGAATTAAGTAGTTGTATTTCTTTGTATTCAAATTGAAGGAAATTTAGAACTCATAGTATGCACTGGATATTTATGCATGGAACATGTAATTCAAATTTAAAGGCTAAGGGATTTCCTCATGCATACTCTTGCATTAACATGATAGCTTAATAGATTAATGAAACTATGGATCACCTTGAAACCTAGTTTAATATTGAAATCTTTATCTCAAACATATGCATCTTGGTTCATAATAATTTGTTTCAAAAAAAAAAATAGACAGTTCTAGGAGCAAATTTGCTCACTGGAAAATGTATGGAGAGAAATTTTATTTCTCCAAGTGCACAAAGCATATTCTTGAAATGATTCCTTTCTAAAGCAAATAAAATAACATAAAATTAAATAAGAAATCTATGCAATCCTATAAGCACATCCGTTGATGCAAGTAAACATATATAATATATTAAACTTAATTTTTATATTCTTTTTGCCTAGCATCTCCTACCCTATTCACCTAAATAACTTTTTAAAAGTTAATGCCCTCCTTTTTTCTTTTCCTTTGTTTATATTTGCTATTGTATTGGCAGGCGTGGGCCTCACCCTCCTACCTGCCTCATGTGTACGAGGGTCAGTCGCTGGCCATGTCACATTTATGGGGGGGAGCAAGGAGAATGTTTAAAAATTAAACCCAACACTTACACCTTTGACCCCCCCCCCCCATACTTCTCCCCATGTGCAAGTTTAAACCTCCCACCACTCATGCAAGCGCAGTAAGGGCAGGTCTGTAGTACACAGACCTTGGGCAGCGCACTGCCCATTGGGATATGGGGACACATGCGTGTGCAATCCTCTAGGTCTTAGGTAGTAGTTAGATTTAGTTGATAGTTTTTTTTTTTGTCATTAAGTTAGTTTTGTATAGTATAGTTAGTAGATAAGATTCCTTAGTTAGAGTATAGGTTAGAATGTTAGCTAGTTTTATTATCTTTGTAATATTTAGTTTAGTTTAGTTATTAAATGTTTTTTTTATATTTTTGGGTGGTTTTAGTTTGGTTGCTTTATAATTACAATGTTAGTATTGGGATTAGTTATGTTAGAAGTTAGTGTTGCAATTAGTATTTATTTTAGTTAAGTCTTGTTTAGTTAATGTTTATCTTTAAGTGAATTATTTTAGTAATATTTAATTTAGTCAGGATTAATATTTATGTTTAAGTTAGTTTTGGGTGTATGTTAAAATTACGATTAGTTCGTTATTATTATTGATCAATAGTACTTATCTTATTTTATTAGAAAGTACCTGGTATTCCATGTTAGTGTATTAGGTGTTTTATATGTTTCCGCATTTAATCGTAATTAGATTTGTAAGAGGACTTTAACAAGTTCTTTGAATATTTAGTTTGGCATTATATGTTGCAATAGTGTAGTATCTGAGTATGAAATCCAGGTAAGTAAAAATGTTAAGTTATAGATTGTTTATATTTAAAATTTAAGTATGGCATTAATCTATAAACTAGATTAGTAATTTTGATGGTATTAGGAGGTAATGTATGATTTTAGGTTAAGTAATGATGGTAATGCTAAATAGTGATTTGGATGCAAAAATACTAAATTAGTTTTAACTCAAAAAGTTTAAAATGTGAAATTTGAATACTTCAATTAAAACAATTTTAACGTTTCCTTAATTAGTTTTATACTATAGTGAGCCTTATAGTTCGATTTTAATATGGACTTAAAGTTATGATAGTTCAGATAAAGTTTAGATTAAATATAGATTCATTGAATTTGTGCTATGGTCACCAACTTTAGTAGTGAACATTAAATTAAATGATTAGATTGTATAGGTATGTTGGAGTTAATTGTCTATTGAAATGTTAAGATTGGTAAGTTACGAAAGCCTGTGCAATCTTATGATCTAATCGTAGTTACATTAAGCATATTGTATTACCTTTAGCAATGTTTTATTTCTAATAAAGTTAGGGTTAAAGTTAAGTGGTTAGTAAAGGTTTAATTAGCGTAACACTAGTGCTCATTGGTAAGAAAGGTATTTAATGGGTACGTTTAAATATTAATTGTCATTGTATGTTTTAGTTTAGATTTCTCTCATTCAATTTTAGTTATGAACTAATGTTAGTATCACTCTAGAAAGATTCTTAAACTTTAAATGATTTAGTTTTAGGATATAGTTTAATTTAAGGGATTTACTAAGAGACTATCAGTCCACCCTAAAGATCTGTTTACGAAATGATCAAGCTGAGTCGTAACCCTATTATTTATCTTTGGTGATCTTGCATCTAACTCTATAGTAACCATGGCTTTCTGTATCTTAAACCCTTCAGACTACTAACTCCTTTGAAGTTAGCATCTAAACCTTTGTCGACCATATTATCTTTGCATCATAGTTCTATTTCATTAATTAAAATTTCAAAAAAATTGTTGTGTGTGTGTTCTACCCCCCTTATATTTTGGGCATGACAGGAAGCCTCAAGAAAGTCATATGTGTTTGTGGTGAAAATGGAAGTGCTCAAATAGGGTAAAGGCTTCACTTCATAGAATATAACATTAAATATGTATGTGGGGGAGAAGAAATATTTTTAAGCACAATCTATTTTGAATTAAAATTAGATTAGAAAGACCCAAAAGGAAATGATGTCAATACTTAATTTGAACTAATAAAAGGAATATGATGAAAATAAATATTTTTTTCCCGTGTTTGATATTCGTGTGCAAATGCAAGATTACATTAACTGATTGAGTAAGATGTGAAATGTAAATCTAGATGCTAGATATATGCAAACAACCCAATTAAGATATGAAATTATGTTTAAAATATAAATTGAAATGAAAGATAAAGCACTCACCTTGAAATGTGTAGGGGAAAGTGAATTTTTTCTCCAAAATGTGACGATCTAATTTGTATTCTAAAATTCCATCTGTGAATCCATAAATGAAACAAAAACTCAAAAAATCTAGGAACTATATTTTCTCTTGAGGCCTTTGGAATAGGTTGACTTGGAGGAAAAGTGTTTAGATGTGGTTTCATGATGTCATCATATTCATGAGGCCTTATTACTAGGTTGAGCCATATTTTTCTAGTAGCTCTCAAAGAGTTATTTCCAAATCTGTAGCTAAAAATTTTCTATCTTGTTCATGCACACATTAAATTTGGATTTTTTTTTCGTTTTTGGGTGGATGAGTGATTGCCTTGGTCAAGCCCTAGGTTGAGGAATCAACCTTGAAAATTTAAATATAATGATAAAGGAAATGCTAACATGTAGTGGGATTGAATATATCAAATAAAAGATACAATTACCTTCATAGATACAATTGAATTTGATATCTCATCAAGTATGTAAATGTAATAACTTGATAGAACAAAATGAAAAGGAAATAAAAGAAGTCAAAACCTCTTGTATAAGAATATATGTGACATGCCATGATGAATGATAAAAAAAATTGAAGGATCTTCTCCTTAGAATCCAAACTCCACTACCACCTTGAAGGATAAAACTTGATGTAAAGAAGAAGTGCTTGAACTTAATGAATGCTTGAATATTATTTTTTGTTTCAATACATTGATCTTGAGGATATATTGATTTATTTATGTATAGATATTGATGTAAAAATGAAGATCCCAAAAATTCTTTTATATTAGTTTTGGGTGGGAAAATGAAGTAGGCTGACTCATGAGTAAAATAAATAAATTGGAAACCCTAAGGCACTTTGGGCCCCGTGACCCAAATCATCAGGGAAGAGGTTGAAATATCAAGAATAGGTTGAAAACTTCACTCGCCTATCTAAATCTTACTAAACAAAGTTTAGTAATGCATCAACCAAGCATTTTGAAGATCAGTCAAGTTGATGAAGTATTATTGGAGTAGATTGCATATGAATCAATACATCAGGTATATGGAAAATACATTGATTGTTGTCTTTGGCATGAGATGTCAAAGAGGGAGAGTTTTCTATCATATTAGAGAAATTTTGTATCAGCAAGTTCATTTTGTATAAGAAGAGATTAGTAAGTTAGAGGGAGAGATTTCAGTCAGAGAAAATCATTCCAGAGGGAGAGATTGATGTCAAAGGGAGTTCTCACTGATAGAGGGAGTTCTCATGGATGATAATAAGAATGAAACTAAGGATATTATCCTTCTATTTTTCTCTAAAAATTTCTTTATATTATTACATGTTGTTTTGCCATCAATGCCGAAGATGGATGTTGTTGAAAATAATTATTTAATTGTATGTTGTGTTTGATGTTACACAAATTTCAAGTCTTCATGGAGAAATAAGTGATAGTTGAGCTCACTCAGGCATTGAAGGTAGTTTCCTATATATGTCGAGTATTCAGTTATAACCAAGTTTAGAGATAGTATTGACCAAGCTTAGTCAGTTAATGAAGTAAAGTCTATATTGATTGAGTTCAATTGGTTATCAAAGGAAAGTCAAGATGAAGTCAATATTGACCAAGTTGGGTCGGTTAACATTAGAACTCCTATTCTAACCAATTTGGGTCAGTTAATGAATGGACCCTCTATGTTGACCAAGTTCTCAATTCTGTATTAGCTGACTATTAACATATTAGTCTAAAAAATTTATTGGTTAATACAAGCTGACTTAAGGGATGAAAATTATTTTATTAAAAGAGTATTCAAGTCAACTTGACAAGGTGAATCATATGTATGAAAGATCAAGTTGAGGATTGAAATGTGGAATTGAAGAAGATGAATTAAGGAAGCAAATTTGAAGGATATCTATAAAGGGAAAAGTACCCAAGTTGACCAATCTAGAAAGAACATTTTGATCAAGGAGGATCAAGTAATAAAGCTAGAACTAAGATCTAAATCAACAAATTTAGTTGCATTAGCAATTAGGTCAAGTCATTATTACTTTCTAATAATTGTAGTGGTGAATCAAATCTCCTAATTGAGTTATCCTAATAGCTATTCAACAAATCCTCTAACAAGGTGGAATTTCTAGATTGAAGTATCTGAAGACCTCTAACAGGGAGAATTAAATCTTCTAATAGGATCACACCTAACAATGTGTTTTGTAACCTTTAACAGGGTTGGCTCCTAATAGGGATCACTTTATAAGAGTGAAAAACAACTAGTTGCAATTGGTAGTTTTTCCAAATTAGGTTTCCACGTTAAATCTTGGTGTCTCTTGTTTCATGTTATTTCCTTTATGTTTCTTCTACTAAGTTAATAAAGGCTAATCACATTAATATCTTAGGATCTAATTATCTCTGTGCTATCCGAGTGATAGTAATATATTCAAAGTTAACCGAGTTACAATAGAATATTTAGTGTTAACTAAGTTACAAAATGATTTGGTTTTATATTATGTTGATATCTTAAAAGGGACTTGGATTTATTTTTGTAGTAACCAATTCAACCCTCTCCTCTCAGTTACTCCCTTCCATTTCCAACATGCCACTCCTTTTTACTAAGTCTGTAGGCTCCTCGACAATGATCTCGTTGCTATTAGGGTCATAGTCTTGAATTTTGTTCACTAATTCATTCATTTTTTCATAATTATCCTCTATAGGGCCCAAATACAATGATACATCATTTTTCTTCACCTTAATCAAGAAACTTTTAAACTCATTAGTCTTGAAAAATTTATTGGTATGCATAAAAGATTATGAAAAAATGATTCTGTCATCAATCTCTTGCCTTGCAACCTAAAGTGACTCCCCTATTCCTTCCTTTTTCAAAGGAACTTGTGATTATATGATTTTCCTTCGATGTTCATCATAACACAACCCTTTCTCTGTGATATATTTTCTTTCTCTCTCAACTATTTAAGTAGGTACATGGATAAATTTTCCTCTTTGTTGGTCTCTCAAAATATTCAACCTCCTCCCCTTCCTCTACATCAACGTAGTCTATATCAACATGAATGAATTTTGGTTCAGATTCAACATCATTAGGGTTGACCCTCACACCTTTAGTTGTGGTTACATCAGAAAAATTTTCCACAATGTTATCGTAATCATCTAGACATGCCTAAAATATTTGAAAATATGGTTTGTCGAAATGGAAACCAAGAAAGCTAGGGGTATTTTCTCTAAACTTCCTTTCTACTCATTGAATATTATTCCACTTCCTTCTTCTCTCTTCCACCTTATCCTCTAATAGGTAATTCCTAACAACATCCTCATCATCAAGTGACACGTGAGAAGGGAGAACATGCCATGTCATACTTTCAATAACCCTCCTCATGAACCCTTCAAGGTCACACATCCTAGGAGGAGCATAATTTAGTTTATAATATTTGAGCAATATGTGTATTGGATTCAGGATAGTCTTATCAATAGTAAAATCCCCTACCTCCCATAATCTAGGTAATACAATACCCTTTCTCTTTATCAGCCCTAGGTATTTTCTCTCCACCGTGCTTAGCTACCATATAAAGTCAATTATTCCTAGCCTTGTAGGAACATATCTAGGAAGTATATGAGGAGGTTAAGGGCATCCAAAAACCCTAAGAATAGTAAAATCATTAAACAAAAACACATCCCCCTAATTATGTTTTATAAGCCCTAAATTATCAATTTTGTAGGGTCTCAGAATTAACTTAACTATGGGGAAATCTAACTCTCTCTACCCCTAACATAGATAGCACAATAGCTACAAACCAATTTTCAAAGCATATGTAATCTAAATTATATAGGGACCTGAGTCCATAGTTGCACTAGTAGAAGCCCTCTCATTAGGAAAATTCTCAGCATTGTAATATAAGATCATATGTATGAGGATCGAGTAGTGCTTAAATTGAAGGTTCTTGATATTCTCTCTAGAAATGACCAATTCTATGTGAATGTGGTCAGTGATATATCCTACATAATTATATTCTATATGGGTATTGTGATTTTGAATGTCCATTGCCATCATCAAGAAGTTTTGAGTCATCATTAAGCCACCATCCATCCCCAACACCTTGCAGAGGCCATGAATTGTATTTTTAATGTAATTCTGGAAGAATCTCAGCTGAAAAGGTAGGTTCAAATTGTTTGGAATAGGTATTGTATCCCTCATACCCCTAGGCATGAACTTTGGGATCAAAGTAGATTTTAGAAAACCATCAATACATTCATATTCTTGAGCCTCTACCTTCAGGTCAATATCCATGCTCATACAACCTTTAAATCAAAAAGCCATAGTGATGCTAGTGTAGTCAATCATGCGCATGATGGACTTATCTTTTCTTAGTATGGTTCGAAGGGATAGATTGTAGTGCTTTACCAATTGTTTGACAAGGTTCACATTCACAAAAACATTCAAGACAATCATCTTAGCTATATTCAACTCCCAAGGGTTGCAAATAGGAACATTTTTTAGTTTGTTGTTGTAGAAGAAACTGAAAAATTGATACCCTAACATCCCAAATGTATAATTGTCCCCACAAATGGCACATTTCTCTCTCCATGTTTTCTCTATTGCATAGTTTGTATTAGACATCCCTGGTTATAGATTTTCCCACTTCTCTGTGAAAAAACCTACTTTATTTCCCTTAGTTAAACTTTCTAATATACTATGTTCTGCCATTGTAGGTTTTTCAAAGCTCACAACAAAACTCAACAAAGTTACAAATTTTCCCTAGAAATTGGAACTGCAATTGGACACACTACAATTACACTAAAATAATTCGCATGAAATCTCTAACAACTCAGAATTTTAAAAAATTAAGTAAAAGCATGAAGGCATTGGAGCATCATTAATTTCACATGCATGAAATCTCTAGTGGCAGACGAATGTCATTGTCATCTTAGATTTTGCAGCTCAAAGTTTTGATAATGTTGACATGTCACACTCAAAATTTCTCAAAAGGTTGAAAATAAACATAACAGAGTGATGTGGCTAAAGAAATTAAATATTTTTTCCATAAATTAAATTTAGATATTTTATCATAAATTTATCAAAATTAATGGGATACACTTTCCTTATAATATATTGTAATTAATTAATTGCATCTAATTGTTAATTTAAATTATTGTTTTGAATTAATTAAATTAAATTTTTTTTTTAATGATTGTACAAGAAAATATAAAATGCATAAATTCTTAAATATAATTAGACATAATCCACGAAACTATTTGGTTTTGAGTCAAAAGTTCAATGTAAATATAGATTTTAGATAATATAAATTTTAACCAAAAGTTATGTTATTTTCGGTATACAAAATGTTATGTATTTTAGACATATTCCAAAGTGCCTGAACATATTTTTTTCTCCAAAAGATTACACTATATTTTTCATTTATTTGCATGACCGGTGTAGGAAACATAAAAATTACATTAGGTCATGTAAAAGGTCTTAAGAAAATTAAACTATTACAATTTGTTTATATATTTAATATTCACAATTTTATTAATGTTTTTGGTTTAATTCTTAATGCATAAGTATTTTATTAATAATATATAGCATTTGAATTTGATTATTTGAAATAACAATAATAATAATTAATCAAGCCAATAAAATAGACATGCTTCTACTTTTTATTCTTTTAATTTTTTGGTTCAAAATTAGCAAAGGATTCTAAAATGAAAAATAACAAGTTGCTTTATTTTTTTCTATTATTCATATCCCTTTCCAATTAGCTTGTATAAAAAATGTATTAAAGATGTTTTCTTGTGGCAAGGCTCATAAATTTGGGTTTATTCATCTCAAAATATTTAATAGAAACTAATGATATCTAAAGTTTATATTTATCTAATAGCATTCATTTGAAATTAGTGATCTTCATCTATGAACATGTAGAAAGGTAGATACAGATTTTATATGTTTTAAAATAAAAAACATGAAGAAACTAAACATAAAGGAATGACGTGGTCAAGGAAATTATATTATTTTGTGTAAATTAAATTTAAATATTTTATTATAATTATCTCAAAATTTATGGGATGTACTTCCATTATAGTAAATTATAATTATTTTTTTGAATATAATTATTTTTGATTAAGTAAAACAAGTTTTTTACAAGGGTTCCCAAAACACACCAGTAATCAACATAAATAACTAAAAGTTCAAGTCTAGCAACCAAGCAACATAAAAAATAATAGGCCTAACCCGACCAATAGATGAAAGCAAAAAACCAAAAGGCCAAAAGCTAGGGAACAAGCAAAAACTAGGAGAAATGATCAGTGTACAAGTTCTTTAGCGAGCTCCAATTTCTTGAACTCCATCTCTTCCTTGGCCTCAACCTCATTGGTCTTTGAATGGATTTCATCTCGAGAAGCCTCCTCTTCCCTCTTCCTCTTTTCCACTCTTCTTTCTCTACTCGGGCTCTCCCCCTGCAAAGACGCTTCCTCATTAGTCACCCTAGTTTCCTCTTTGTCCCTTTCCTCCTTCCCCATTTTATTTTCCTCCATTATCCTGTGCAACTGAATGACTAGCCCTTAATTATTTTTAGGCTTTGATTAGCCGAGCTATGGAGCATGGTCTCCATCCTTTCCACCCTTTTTTCAATCTTTGAAACCCTAGCCTCTAGTTTGCCAATTTTTTCATTCTCATCCACCCATTCTGACCTTACCTGCCCCTGCAACCTGAACTTAATTTCTTCAATTTCATGGAAGATCCATTTTATCATTTAGGACTTTAATTATTTTTAGGCTCTGATTAGCTAAGCTATGGAGCATGGTCTCCATCCTTTCCACCATTTTTTCAATCTTTGAAACCCTAGCCTCCAGTTTGCCAATTTTTTCATTCTCATCCACCCATTCTGACCTTACCTGCCCCTGCAACCTGAACTTAATTTCTTCAATTTCATGGAAGATCCATTTTATGGACCAAAAATTGTTCACCAGGCTATTGTGGGCATTGTTAAGGAGGTTCATACCCATTTCCTAAGCATTATCACTAAGAATCACCAGAGCTGGGTCAATAAGTTCTTCCAACTAAATTTTTCCATCCCTTCCCTCCAGCATCTCTGGGTTGATATGTTCTCCGAAAAGCCCCATTTTTGCTGTACTGGCATGAAAGTTCCTCCATGCAGATTTCATTCCCTTTGCATCCAGAGAAACCATAGTTTTTACCAAGCCCTCTTCCTCCTTCCTCTCTTCTAGTGCCTCAAAAATAATCTTCTTACCCTTTTTGTGAGCCCTCTTAGCTTCCTTCTCCCCTCCTCTTTTCCTTTTGAGCGAGTTCTCCACCTTCCTACTTACTTGTGCCTTACTAGTCCCTTCCTCTCTCACAGTGCCTTCCCTATCCATGTCCATCCCCTCTTCCTCATCATTACAATCATCCTCTAATTCCTCCTCCTACTTAAACCTTTCCCTAGCTTCTTTTTGTTCTTCTTACCCATATCCTTCATGATTTTTTCCACCTCCTCCTCGTCTTCTAAGTGCATGCCAATAGTATCCTCCATGTCTGATGGGAGGTAGGAGCTCTCTGTTTCCTCAGAAGAACCTGCCTTCTGGGCAACATCCCTTCTATGAGTTTGAGCATTAAAATGCTCATATATGAGTAATAAAAAACCCTCATGGAGACTAGGTTAGAGTACACTTTCTTCTTATAATCCATTATACTCTGATTTACAGAGAAAAATAAATAGTAGGGGATGGAAATTTTGGTTCGATACCTAAAATGATTAAGAATAATGAAATGGTGGGTTCAAATCTCGTAAAACCTAGTATCAAATCTAATGTGGGAAATAATTTCCCTTAGGAAAAACCTCCATAGCTTCTTTATAGATGCGGGCTCGTAGTAGGTATCGGTCTTCACAAGATCCTTCATTTCCTTCATGTCCTAAGCAAAATCCTTCACCACATTCAGGGAAAATTTGTTGTCCCTATAGAATTTTATGCTCTAGTTGGGGGAGTTTATCACCTTGGATATAACCCCTTCATTGACTTGCAAGTCCACCCTATCAATCCTAATCTTCCCCTCTCTCCATGTCTTCATCATTAGGTCAGTAATCTTTAGGTCCTAGCCATGAAGTTTCTCAATGAAAGATGATATGTTGCCTTCCCTCAATTTCTCCCACACCTTCAAACACCTCTTCCACTTCTCAACTTCTCCCTTTGGCTCCCTTGTATACAACTCCCCAACCATTATGTTGCATACAAAAAAATAGGGACTCTAAGTTCTCCAGTCACCATGAGCCGAGACCTAGTTTTTCTCCCAAAACTCATGCTTGACTCTGACCTTGAAAAATAAATAATCTGTAGTAATTACCATAAGCCTTTAAGATCACCCATAGAATATGCCAATAAGCCCCCCAATTATGATGACTCTAAAATGGCTCGTGCCAAACTCTCATTACTTTATATTCATGATTGACAATATTAACTGCCATAATTACACTTTATGTTGCCCATTCTCCCCTGGATCCTCTCCAACTCAATAATTCTTTTTGCATCCATCGAAAAACCCTCTCCACTTGACCATATTTTTGATGTGTCCCTCCTTACTACCTCATTTTCTATCCAATCAGTAGCCACATTACCTTCATGGTAAACATGTGACACAAAGACCTTTTTGAAGGAAAGAAAAATATTTTTTGTTTCCTCTATCATATTCTTAATAGTCCATGTTGGAGGGTGTTCTCCCCATAGGAATTTTATAATTTTATTTGAGTCCCCCTCCAACCAAAGGAATTTGACCCCTACCTCTTTAGCCAATTTTGTAGTTTGAAGAGCAACACATGCCTCTACATAATGGTTAGTTTGAAGACCAAGGGGGAAAGTAACCACCACTACACCATACCCATGACTATTTCTAATCACCCCTCCACAAGCTGCCTCTCTTGGGTTGCCTTTAGCCACACCATGAAAGTTGGCTTTGTGCCATCCTTCAGGGGGTAAAGACGTGTGAAAATCCTTTCTTCTTGTTTGAGTATCATTAGTTCTAACATTATCACCTACAAAAGGGTTAGTTCCTTTGATAAACATATAGTTTTCCAAAAGGGCATTTTGAAATTTTCCAGACACAATTCTAGCAATAAGGTTAGCATCCCTAAAATCTAGTTATTGCATTCCTTCCATGTTCCCCATCCAAAATGAGGCAAGGCTCATTTACTTATAGTATGAAGCCTAGATCCCCACCAAGAATTATCCCAATGCTTGAAGAAATCAGTAGTCAAGTTAGGAGCACACTAGCTCATCTTGAAAGCTTCACTAAATAAAGACCAAACCTCTCTAGAGAAAGAGTAGTGAATAAATAGATGATGCACTAACTCCACCTAGTTTGTGCAAAGGACACATATATTAGGAATAGGATGAACCCTCTTGCACAAGTTGTCTCTAGTAAAAATCCTATTCTAGAGTAAAAGCTAGAAAAAATTATTGATTTTAGGGGTAAGACCAGGGTACTAGGCTTTAGCCCAATCCAGTCTTGAATTCTGCTTTGTAATATCTTGGTACCCTAAGGCCACCAAATAGGTTCCATTCAAGGAATTCTCCCAAACAAGCTTATTTTGATACTCATTCACAACCATAGAGAGAAGAATAGTCATAAGGGGTTTAAGGTCCACTGAAATGGAAGATAGATCCCTCCGACCCTGAAAAAGTTTGTAATCTGATACAAATCTCCCAAACCTTTGGATGCAAATGTAGGCCCATCTCTCAAAATCAGGGATGACAATAAGAGGCCCCTGAATCAGCCAATTACTCTGCCAGAAAAGAGTATCCTCTCCATTCCCAACACTCCATTTCACTATACTATTAGTAACTTCTCTAGCACTTAGAAAACCATTCCAAATATTAGATCCTTTAAGAATTGACTCACTAAAGATTAGGTTTTTGATTGAAGATCTTTAAAGATTTTTGTCTTCCATGATATCCCTCTAGTCCCCTTTGCTAGAAAAGAATCTCCAAACTTGTTTATCTTGGAGGGCTTAGTTGAAAGGATGCAATTTCCTTATCCCCAATCCACCATTCTATTTTGGGAGACACACATTATCCCAAGCCATCAGGTGAAGACGCTTGTTGCCTTCTGATCCTGACCAAAGAAAGTTTCTCTAGATCTTCTCCATGAGATCCAAAAAATTTCTTGGAATCCCAAAAAGACTCATCGCATAGGTTGGAAGGTTCTGGAGAGTACCTTTGACCAACTAAATCTTGCCAGCTTGGCTAAGAGTGACTTTCTTCCATCCAACCAATTTGTTACTAAACCTATCTAATATGTTATTCCAGAAAGAATAAGAGGGCCTCAAACCCATGGGGAGGCCCAAATAGTTTGAAGGAAGACTTCCCATTTCAAAGCCCATAATAGCAACTTCCTCTGGTGCTCAATTGGAGTATTCATGAAGAAAACAAAGCTCTTGTTCCAATTGATAAGCTACCCTAAACCCCTAGGGTAAGAGCTCAAAATATTTTTCACCACCTTGGCTTCACCAACTATGGCTTTCCCACCCATTATAGTGTCATCAAAAAATTGTTGGTGGGAGAAAACCAAGGGGCTAGAAGAAGGTTTGATATCAGATAGAACACCTAAAATTCTATTAGTAGAAATCCATCCTTCCAAGACAGTCAACCAATATAATGAAGAGAATGGGGGAGATTGGATCACCTTGCCTAAGATTGCTGGAGGGTTTGAAAAAGGCCAAGGGGGATCCATTAACCAAAATAGTCAGGGAAGTAGTTGTCACCAATTGGCCGATAAGTTTGACAACCCTTGAATTAAAACCAAAGGCCCTGAGAACTTTGAAGAGAAAGGCCTAATCCACATGATCATATGCCTTAGACATGTCAAGCTTAAGGAGGAAACATTCTCTCTTTCCTTCTTCCAAAGAGTGGATAACTCCATGGATAGTCATAATAGAATCCAGGATTTGTCACCCTTGGACAAAACTAGATTGTTGAGGAGCTATAATGAAGGGGAGAACCTTAATGATCCTTGAAGGCAACACTTTAGAAATGATCTTATAAAAAGAGTTACATAGGATGATAAGTCTGAATTGGTCCATAGAGTCCACCCCTACCACCTTTGGGATGAGCACTAGGAAAGTGACATTAATCTCCTTAAGAAGACTTCTAGTACCAAAGAATTCTTGCACTACTTTAGTTAAATCCTATTGAACCACATTCCAGAACATCTGGAATAAAAAAGACTGGAACCCATCTAGAGTAGGGGATTTTTCAGCAGCAAGAGAGAAGATAGTATGTTCAACTTCTTGAGGTGAGGGAATATCCCCAGTCATTGCATTCTCCTCAAGTTGAATCAAATCCAAAATGTTTGATAAGATTTCCAGCTGATCATGTTCTACTAGATTGGGGTCTTTCACAAGTAGATTAGTGAAGAAAGAAATAGCCTTAGCAACTATTTCATTTTCTTCTTCCAAAACCACTTCTCCCTTCTTGATGATGCTAATTTTGTTATGAACTATGTGCTTCAAAGTAGAGGTGTGGAAGAACCTAGTATTCCTGTCCCCCTCTTTCAACCATACATCCCTCAACCTCTATTTCCAATAGGCCTCCTCTTGACTAATAATATTGTAAAGCTCAGATAGGATAGATTTTTCTCCTCCAACCTCTCATCATTATACCCCTCCTTCTGAATATCATCCTGTATTATTCCTAGGTCCTTTGATATCTAAGCTTTGGAGTGAAAGATATTACCAAAATCTGACTTGTTCCAGTTTCTAACATTCAACTTAACATTTCTTAGTTTCTTAGCCACCTTGAACATAAAAAATCCCTCAATATGGATGTTCTACCATTCTAAGATATGAAGAAAAATATCTAGGTGTGAAGTCCACATTTTCTCAAATCTACAAGGGAAATTACACTTGATATCGATAGGGTCTAAAGTGAGAGAAATGGGCAACTGATTCAAACTAGTCTTGGTCAATAACGAAAGATTACAATTATTAGAAGACAACCAGTTGAAAGAGATAAGAGCCCTATCCAAAAAAACCTGAATGCAATCTCTACCCACTCTTCTATTACACCAGGTGAAAAAAACTCCTTGAAGATCAACATCAAGACAAGCCAAATCATTTATAAAATCTGAAGGGTCCATCCTACTATCTAGATCTAGAGGTAGACCTCCCTGATTTTCATCCTCCCTTAAAGGGTGTTCAAGTCTCCCATAATAATACACATTTCCACTTATAATCTAGATAAAACATTCTTAATTTTAACCCAATAATTCTTCCTACCATTCTTAGTGTTTGGGGCATACACATTCAACAGAAACTAGGAATCTTTATTTTTAATATTTTAAACTTGAATGAGAAGAATATTATCTTCACCATAGACAACTTGTGACTTAAAGAAATAAGAGATATAAAGAGTAAGAAAACCTCCCAAATCTCCTTCTAAATTTGTTGCAAAGGCTTCCATACCACTAGTGAAAGAGATTCTTTCCACTACCTCCTTTCTCATTTTGGTTTATTAAATAAGGACTGATTACCTCTTATTTGTGGGCTCCATTTAGCCCCCTAATGTTCAAGGATATGACCTTTATTTCTTCTTTGAAAAGTAGATCTCTTGGATGGTCCTTTGGCTCCCATCTGCTAGATTCTTTCTAGTCTTCTCTTTCTTATTCTGACTATTACTATTCCTTCCAGGAGTCTTAGGCTTTGCTCCAACATTAGCCTTCACTCTACTTCTTGTTAGGGCTAGGAACACTAGAGAAGGGCCCCAACTCTTCTTATTCTTGGTAATAGAAGTCCACTTCCCTTGGCATTCATCAATACATGTTGCAAATAGAGCCTCCATATGAGTAAGTTACCCTGGCAAAGAGTATCTAACCATTTCCACCACTCTAGAAATCTTCTCAGGAGAAGCAATCCCCATACTGAGATTATCACCTTCATTGAGTATTAATTTTCTTGAGAGAACTGCCTCCTCCTTCTCCTCCCTAGCTTGGGTCTTGGGAGAATAAGAAATTTTCTTTCCTACTACTGGTTCAGGAATCTCTTTCCCAGGCTAAACCTTTTGGATTACTTCACTCATAGGGAATGTGTACTTAAAATTATCTAGATCGTCTAGCCCATCTTCCTTCCTCTGCTTCTCAGATATTGGCCTTTGTGATTCCTCACTAAAAGTTATGGTACATGTTGGATCTATTCCTAGTACACCCTCTACCACTAAAGGAGGAGCCACCACCACTTTCTCCTACTAATGCTCCAATCCTATTTCTTTGTTAGTAATTCCCTTTAGTCTCAACACTTTCTCTCCCTCTTTAGAGCTATCAATTTTGTCCTTTGACAATACCTTTACCCTGATCTTATTCTAATTCTATTTCTTAGCTTTCTCCTCCAAAAACCTAGGGCAAAGCTTAGACACGTGGCTTGCCTTCTTACAATGGAAATAGGCAAATGAGACACTTTCAAAATCCAACTTTTGAATATGGGTGCCCAACTTAGAGTGTAGGTACTCTACTTTTGACATATCTCTACCCTCACTTACTCCAATGAATATTCTTGCATAAGTTAACTAGCTCCTCGCCACCATAATAGGGTCTATGGATAAGAGCTCCCCAAAGGATTTTTCTATGCCTTTGAAAAGATCCTCGTACCAAAATTCCATTGGAAGTTCTAGCAACTAGACCCATTTAGGCACTTGTACAAAGAAGGAATTGTTAAGATCCAACTTTGAAGTCCATTTCTACAAGGCTAGTGTCGAATGACTAGAGGACCAAGATCCAACACACATAATCCTTGTGAGATCCCCCATATAGAGAGCTCAAAAGAGAGGAAGCCCTTAGCCATAGTCACTATCTCCAAATGCCCTTTTAGGTCTCATTTTTTTCACATATAGGTTGTCACTATATCAATATTTTGCCTTGGGTCGATGAATTTCACAACCAAAGAGGACGCCATTGAAGCAATGTTATAGTCTACCAACTCATTAGAGATTTCAATAGGGAACATATCCTTATCTTTTTCTGAGATTTCTTTGATATTTGAGAAGGAAGAATTACCTATTGATTTTATCCCAAAGAGAGAAGACAATCTCCCTTTCAAACTTGAGTCAGGGACCCTCTATGCATTTTGCAGGCCCAACAAAGACTGACCAAATTCTAAAAACTCCTTCCTTGGGGCCTTTTGTGATTCTCATGGGCCCTCATTCCTTGAGGGAACAATATTCCCCTGGTTTTCCTCCTCTTGGCAGTCGCTAGCACCCTTCTCTACACCATCCTAGATAGATTCTCCTAATGCTAAATTCAAATTTCTAATCTCTCCAATTCCCAACCAACTCCCACTCCCTCCCTGTGCACCATTGCATATCAAAATTTGGGAGAAAAGTCCAATCCTATACCCAGGCTAGTGGAGCAGGTACTTGGCATGAAAGTCCTATAAGGGAAACTGGCCTACAACCCTTCTCCACTATGAAGGGGAGTTGAACCTATGACCTCAAGGAAGTAAACCTCAAGGCACAGAATAACTCACCTACAAGTAAAAACTATGGGGGAAAATTCCAGTCCTATACCCCAGGCTAGTGGAGCAGGTACTTGGCATGAAAGTCTTGTAAAAGAAATTGGCATACATCCCTTCTCCACTATGAATGGGAAAACTTTGATGGAAAAGTCCAGTCCTAAACCCCAGGCTAGCAGAATAGGTACTTGGCACGAAAGACCATAAGGGAAACTAGCCTACAACACTTCTCCACTATAAAGGAGAGTCGAACCTGTGACCTCAAGGAAGTAAACCGCAAGGCATAGACCAACTCACCTACAAGTGGTGGCTAATAATTTTAATTGTTACTTTTTAGTATTGTTTTGAATAAATTTAATTTAATGTAATTAAATTATTTTGAAAAGTATAAGAAAATATATAATGCATAAATTTTTAATTTAATTTGAAATAAAATATAATAATATAAAATCCATGAAACTAATTTGGTTTGAGTTAGAGTATTCAATGTAAATATAGACTTTATATAGTATTAATTTTAACTAAAAGTTATGTTATTTTTTGGCATACAAAATGTTATGTATTTTTAACATATAAAAAGGTTCTTGAAAATATTACATTTTTTTGAAAAACTACATTATATTTTCATGTGAAATCTTAGGACTAATTTGTTGTGCATTATTGTGCCTGCTAAAATGGTTGAACAACACATTAGTTTGGATGGGCTAAAACACACATTATTACAACCTGTGATGGATGGAAATAAAAATGTAGCTATCTTAGATAGAGTAACTAGGAATCAATCAATAAAATTATTTCTACTACACATTGCACTACAATAGTAGATAATGTGGATGTTTTAAGAAACGTTGACCACATTTAGATATTTAATACAAATCATACATTTCTAAACATACATTGACTTACTAATTGTCAACAATTTAAGTAAAACCCCCATAAAGTATGTTGAAAAACACATTAATTTTTTTTACAAATAAATAGTAAAATGTCATCTGTGGCAAGGAAAATCTCACAACATGATCCTCTAAAATATCAAAGAGGGACTTCTACTATGACGAGTCATGAAATTTGGTGTATAATCTAGAACAATTAGATTGGTTAAGAAATATGCACATATTTTTGAAACCAAGGTAGTCGAAAACACATCATGAGGTTGTGTCATTCCAAAATGATACCTGAAAGTGCATGTAATTACTACTCTAGGTAGTGTTTAGGCCAAAACAAAATGGAATGTAATAACATCCTTGTCTGGTGCACCATCATTTTCCTATCAATGCTTTGAGAGAATACAAAACTCCTTGCATCAAGTAATATAGATAGGTCACAATTTCCTGTGCTATTAATATGAATAATGAACTGCCACCTGATTGATATAGAATATATGCTACAAAATATCTCTACCATCATCCAAACCATGTCATGAGGGAGTTTATAGATAAGTGCAATCTCAGGCCAGATTGCATTGGGTACCTATAGAACCCTGCATACATATATAATATGAGAGTCAATGTCATTTGATAGAAGACATTGCATGTATATTGTGAATAGAGAAAAATATGTGTAGGGGGGGAATATGATATGAGAAGAAAATATAGGATCTATCCTTAACCAAAATTCCCAAAAGGAATGATCCAAATTGATTAACTACAAGGAAGTGATCAATTCACCAATGAATCAAACAATGGAGAATATGAAGAAAGGAGGAAATCCTATAATCTACTATAGAAAGTAAGTACTTGAAACCTTAAATGAATAAAAGAAAAATACTAACCTCAAATTAGGGAAAATCTGCAAAATGCTGATTTATGATGTCTGTCTATAATTTTAGGGAATTCTACAACTAACTCTAGACTAGAAATATCAAGACAGAGAAAACCCAAAAAAATTTTGTCCTTCCAAGGGTAAGTCAACCTTGACCCAGATAGTGGGGCACAATCTTACCCTAAGGTAAAATCTTACCACAAAAATTTGACCTTGACCTACACTGCTCTGATGAAAATTTTGTTTGTGGATCCTAGAAGTTTGGTGAAAAGGGTATCCAAATCTACACTCCAATTCACTATCCTGTACCTATACCTACAAGAAAAATGATTTTTTGTTTTGATGGGGGGTTTGCCTTGGTCAAACCCCAGTTTGGAACCAACCTTGAAATGTAATTGAAATTGAAATATATATAAACAAAGTAAATGGAACTATTTACCTTGCTTATATTGAAATCCTTGTGGAGGACTCGAATCCTTGAATCCATAGGTATGGATGCTCCAAATGAGTGTAAGAATGTATGTAAGAAGTCTCAAATCAATGATATTAGATCTTCAACATCAATCTTGAATGAATATTTCATAGGAAGAGGCTTAGATGAATATGGATAGAGAAATCTTCAACAAGAGGGCTCCATAGAGATTGTATCCTTCAATAGCTAACAATGGATCTCCTTGAATTGGATCTTCAATGCTTGAATGCTTGAATACTTGAATGCTTGATAATGTCTCCTTCTAGTTTTGTGTTATCACTTTATTTTTTTTCTTTTAAGAAAATGAGAGAGGCTTCCTTATATAGAGATCTAGGCACAAACTTCTAGAGAAGGCTGACATTGGAGAATTAAATCCCAATTAACCTTAACCCCTAGAAATGGACCTAGATTAAATGTAATCTAAGAGTTTACCATTCTAAAACCTGAAACAATCAACCCAGAAGTAGGAAAATGAAACTTTTTGAAGCCTAATATCCCAAAACTCCTGAAACTTAAAAATTAGACTTGGGGTTAGGGACAAGGTCGATCCTACCCTAGGTAAGGGTCAAGGTTGTCCTTCACCTAGGTTAGGGTTGAGGTTGGCCTTGACCCAGAAAATCAAAGTCTTTAGTTTCATAGTGAAAATTGTCAAAAAGAGGTCAAAAATAGGGAGAGAGAAGCAAAATAGGGGGGAAACAACTAGATCCATGCAAAGACCCACTCAAGGTGCTTGACATGACCCCAGACCACTTACTTAGAGGGACAAATTCTCTTATCATGGAAGTGCTTCCATTTTAAGATGATACATTAAGCCCCCACTTTAGCAAGAGTATGCACTCGATGTAAACTCTTGGTAAAGTAGATCATAATGAAAAGATAATCTTACTAAAATCAAAAGGAGAAAGAGATCCTTAAGCCCCTAGGGATTAAAATCTTTATCAACTCCAAGATCACAATAAGAGAGACATCTCTAGAAAAAGAGAAAAAGAGTGTGATTATCTTGCCCAATGAGAACTTATGTTCCATTGTGAACCACACAAGGAAACAACACAACTAGAAAGATGGAATTGAATTGCTAGTGAATGTGGCTACTCACTATTCAATCCATCAAGGATTCATCCTCAAGCATATCTATTCCATAAGAGTAAAACCAAAAAGAAAAAGAGATCCAATCTTAAGGACACCTTCAACCTTAGGGGATGAAATTTTTTGAAACTAGAGGGATCAAGAGATCCTAAAATATAAATCCATGCTTTAAGGATTAGTCACTAATCCAAAAATGGAGAAAATGTATCTTGAACAATATTATATATGTATCAAAAAGTGTGTGTGTGCAATAGGTGAGCAGAACATATGCCCCCAAGTTAAAGTCATTGCTAACATTTTAACATGAGCAATGACTTTAACAAAAATATAAACAACTCCACTAATTACATTTCCACTGTGAGATGCCCCTAGACAAAGAGAAATCAAGGGAAATACCACATAAACATATAGAGAACATAGAAGGGATCTACCTACTGTGGGGTCAATATGATCATAAGATTATATATATATATATATATATATATATATATATATATATATATATATATATATATATATATATATATATATATATATATATATATATATATATTATTGAAAATGAGTTGACATCATTCCCCAAAGAAAGTAGAACTACAATCACAAAGGAGGAAAGATCACATAAGAGATACGAAGAAGAATCTTTTTGGACCCTGACTAGGGGACCAAAAAGAATCAGTGCTACCAAGTCACAGATCCAAGCAAATTACAGAAGGAAACATTTACAAACAATAGCATAGGTACAACATAACATGAAACAATATATGGAAGAATAGAGATGCATATAGAGGAATAATACAACAGGTTCAATTCCTTTATCACCTTGCACCAATAGAGCAAAAAAGATCGTATAAAAGAATCTAACAAAATTTAGGAAACACATCACAAGAGAAATGCAATACAATAGACAAACACATGAAAGGGATACCATGAAGGACTAGCCAATCAAGTGCACCACCTGCTCCCCTCATCTCATTATATATCATGAAGGGAAGGTGGGTAACTCACAAGAGGGACTATATCCAATATAGTAGGAATGATAGCTGGTTCCAAAAAAGGATCCTCTTGAGAATCACAATGTTTGACACTAGGTGTAATTGTCAATAGTTTCATATTCATCATTAACATGATTAGTATCATCAAGAGTATCTTCTTCATCTATATTAATCAAAATAGGATCTAAGATATGAATGGAATCATCAAAATCATGCATCTTAACATCAATATTAGTAACAACTTCTTCTAACAAATCATGCATAGGTTTACCCGAAGAAGTTAAAGATTTTTGAAGGAAAAAATTACAAGCTTTATCTTGATCATGACACTTCTTACGACATTCATTAGTAGATTGATTATGTTTTGTCTTATTTGAAATGTATTAAGAACTAGGAGGAGCAATTATTGGATCCTTCAAAGGTTCTATAGGAGGATTAATAAGATTATCAATATAATGACAAGCAATAGTAGGAACTTGATTAATATATGTAGAAGCTAGGGATAAAGGAGGTATGGAAGGTGTAGGAAAAAGACCTTGATTAAGATCCATAGGAGGTAAAATTAACTCAAGAATCTTACGATGCTTATAAGCTTGATATGAATGAAAAGTATGATCAACTAGAGAAAGACATGAAGTAGGTAATGAAGGCCAAAAGAAGTCAAGTGTAGCACAATCTCTAGGCCTAGAAGTGTGATATAAAATATGATTAATCATATTCACTTCATCATGAAAAAATTTAAGACATTTATGGATGGCTGAAGCAAAAAAATGCATGGCATTTAAGCACAACAAACCAAGCTTAACTTAAAATTGATCAGAAGTAGGAACAACAACAAAGGTATTGTTCATAATTTTTCCACAAAGTTCAACCAGTAAATTAATAGAACCAAATGATGGATAAAAGAAACCATTAAAAGTTTGAATCCACACATCAAATGTATCATAAAAATCATTTTGCAATCTTTTCATAAAAATATTTTCTTCAATAATAACATTGAATAAGAATGTAGGATCAACAAAACAACCACAAGTAGGTATCTGAGAAACCCTAGCAACAATATAAAGGGGACCATTAAGAGCTTTAATAGTCTCAGAATCATTGAAGGTAACCAAAAATTTTTGAGGTCTTTTATTCTTAGGTAATTGTCGAGGTTTAGGTTGAAGCTTCAATTTAGGCATAGGTTTCAGTTGAGATTGAGATGAAACTTGAGATTGAAGCTGAGGTTGAGGCTAAGGTGGAGATACAAATTGAAAAACATGCCCCACTTGATTAAAAACATGATTAATATCATCCATATTTGAATCATACACAATATCCATAGAAGATGGCTAAACAATGGTATTAGTATCATGTGTAGGTAAAGGATATGTATAGATTTGAAGATTATGATTAGGAGGAGAAGCATTTTTTTTTCCACTACCATCAAAATTGTCAATAGATAAAGCATTAGAATCAATTAAATCTTGAACCTTATGTTTTGAAGAATAACATTGCTCAGTATCATGACCATTTTGATGATGATATTGACAAAAAGCCTTAGGATCAACAGATTTAGATACAATCGTAGCAGGTAAAAGAGGTCGAATAGGAGGTAAAGTAATCATATTAGAAGTTAACAACCTACTCATAATAGAATGTAAATATTTAGAAAGAGGAATAAATGTACAATTTAATCGAAAAATAGTGGATACATAAATGACATTGTGAGATGTAACAAAAATTTGATCAACAATTGCACTTGCTTGTTTGTTTATCTTGACATAGGTGTTAAATTTTAGAAATTTATTTGGATTAAGAGTAGAATCACTTTCATCAATAGGAACATGAGCCATTGGAGTGTTTCTCTCAAATTGACTCACTTGTAATTGATAATGATGAAGTGTTGTACAAAGTTGTTGAAAAGAGGTAAATGCAGCAAGAAAAATCTTATCTCTAATATCCTTTTGCCAATTTGAAATAAACATATGTTGAATATCAATATCAAGAACATGATAGAAAATTTGAGCATGTAAATGCTTAAATATGCCAATAAATTTAGTCAATTTTCCTTGAGAACTTTGTTTACAATGCATCAAATCAATCAAAGACACTTGCAGACCAATGTTGTTTTGAAATTGTTGAATAAAATTATTAGAAAGTTGTGGAAATGAATCAATAGAATAAGGATGCAAAGAACAAAAACATTGTAAGGCCTTTTTGTAAAAGGTTCTAGCAAACAACTCAGCTAAAATCATATGGTCATGAGCATAATCACTACAAAGGATTTGAATTTTTTTAACATGATGAACAGGGTCTCCCTTACCATTATAATTCTCAAGATAAGGAATATCGACTTTTTGAGGAATAGGAGTACGAATGATATCTTGAGACAAAGGACCTCCCATGTCACAAGTAGGAATAATAAACTTGTTTTGAGTCAAGGATGCAAGTTGTTGTTGTAAAGATGACATAGTTTGAGCTAAACTAATAAGTGTTGAATTATTAGAGGAAATAGGAGGAATAGCAACATTAGAAACACTAGGTAAAGTGTAGGAAGCTACATGAATGGAAGACACAACTGGAGAAACACTTGGAACCACAGTTGGAAGAGGATTAGAATAAGTAAAAGGAACATTATGATAAGAAGGTTGGGATGTAGGAAGGAACACATGAGGAACACTCATAGGAATAGAGGGAACTATCATAGTCACCAAAGGAGTATAGATAGGAATAGTAGGTAAAGGAACAAAATAAGTTTCTACACTAGTGACAAGAAGAATCAACCCTAAACATTGAGCTTCTTGAGCTAAAGGTTTAACATTTGAATGCACAAGGTGAGTAATACCATGCAAGAGGTTAATACCTTGATCACTATCATGTAGAACTTTCTTAAGAGCCTCTATAGCTTGAAAATAATCTTGATTATGGTTTTCTTTAATAAGCAAATTATCTATTTTATCAAGTTCAGTTGAAAGTTTTTGGACTTGTTTAGGAGGAAATGTTAAAGAATCATCCTCATCATGAGATGAGTGAGAAGATTTTTGCTCCATAATAGGATTCGAATCAAGATTAATCAAATTATCATATAGGATCGAAAGGAAAGGAGAAGAAGAATCAAGATCAAAGGTACTCATAAGTCTATGACTTCGTCTAACCAGAAGATTAGAAGTAGGAATAGAAGTAATAAAGCTCATAAACCAATGCAATGGAAATGAATTAAACTAAGAAACATAAAACATGAATATTTTTGTATGTTGAAAACAAATTTGCAGTTTTTTTGTATTTTTGAAATAAAAATACAAGAAATATAATTGGCATGCAAGATTTAACATAAAAGACAAATATAACACCAAAAAAAAATATAAAAGGAAATCGAACACCAAAAAACACAATACGACATCTAATTAGACAAGAATAGAGGGTAAGTGTGTTGGGTTTACCAAAATGAATAGAGAAGGTGAACACACAAGATAATATGAAAGGAAATCTAACACCATTAAACACAATAGGGCATCTAATTCCACAAAAGAAAATAGGGTAACTGTGTTGGGTTCACAAAAATGAATAGAGAAAAATATGTGTTGGGGGGAAATATGATATGAGAGGGAGATATAGGATCTATCCTTAACCCAAATTCCCAAAAGGAATGATCCAAATTGATTAACCACAAGGAAGTGATCAATGCACCAATGAATCAAACAATGGAGAATATGAAGAAAGGAGGAAATCCTATAATCTACTATAGAAAATAAGTGCTTGAAACCTTGAATAAATAAAAGGAAAGTACTAACCTCAAAGTAGGTAAAATATGAAAAATGTTGATTTATGATGTCTATGTATAGTTTTGGGGAATTTTGGAAACGCTAAGATGGAGAAAACCCAAAAAAAATTTGTCCTTTTGAGGGTAGGTTGACCTTGACCCAGATAGTAGGGCATAATCTTACCCCAAAAAGTTGACCTTGACTTGCATTGCTCTAACAAAAATTTTGTTCACAAATCTTGGAAGTTCGATGAAAAGGGTATCCAAATTTGCACTCCAATTCGATGTCATGTACCTGTACCTACAAGAAAAAAGGTTTTTTTTTTTGGATGGGGTGTTTACCTTGGTCAAACCCCAGTTTGGAATCAACCTTAAAATGTAATTGAAATTGAAATATTTATAAACAAAGTAAATGGAACTATTCACCTTGCTTATATTAAAATCCTTGTGGAGGATTTGAATCCTTGAATCCACAAGTACAAATGCTCCAAATGAGTGTAAGAATGTATGTAGAATGTCTCAAATCAATGGCATTAGATCTTCAACACCAATCTTGAATGAATCTTTGCATAGGAAGAGTCTTAGATGAATATGGATGGAGAAACATTCAACAAGAGGGCTCCATAGAGATTGAATCCTTCAATAGCTAACAATGGACCTCCTTCAATTAGATCTTGAATGCTTGAATGCTTGATAATATCTCCTTCTAGTTTTATGTTATCACCTTATTTTTTTCTTTTAAGAAAATGAGAAGAGAAGGCTTCCTTATATAGAGATCTAGGGCACAAAATTTTAGAGAAAGCCGATATTGGAGAATTAAATACCAATTAATCTTAACCCCTAGACATGGACCTAGATCAAATGCAATTTAAGAGTTTACCATTTTGAAACCCAAAATAGTTGACCCGAAAGTGGGAAAATGAAACTTTCTGAAGCTCGATATCTCAAAACTCCCAGAACTTGAAAATTGGACCTCGGGTTAGGGACAAGGTCGACCTTGCCCTAGGTTAGGGTAGAGATCTTCCTTGACCTAGGTCAGGATTGAGGTTGACCTTGACCCTTCAAGTCATCCTTGACCCAAAAAGTCAAAGTCTTCATTTTCATAGAGAAAATTGTCTGGAAGAGGTTGGAAATGGGGAGAGAAGCAAAATAGGGGGAAACAACCAATTCCAGGCAAAGACCCATTCAAGGAACTTGACATGACCCTAAACCACTTAGTCATAGGGCTAAATGCTCTTATCATGGAAGTTCTTCCATTTTAAGATGATACATATTGTAAACAACAAGGATAAATATATAATGTAAAAAGCTATAAACCTTGTTTGGATAGAAAATAATGGCATTACCTTTGGTGATGTGTTACTGTGAGCGTGTTCACAGTGTTATATTTAGACACAAAGTATCAAATTCCACTATTTGATGCACATGCCAAAAAGACAAGATTCAATGTTACAAAATCACATTAATTACATACTTAAATATTTTACATGTATCATTACAATTCAACTAAGCATTTTGGCTAACTGAAAATAATGTGCATTTTTTCAAACTATAGATAAGAATCAAATGTGGCAATATTTTCAATAACATGCATTAAGTAAAATGGATAGTATGAAATATACTACTTTTCTTACAATGCATAAAATTTCATGAAGATAATGTACAATGTGTTGACTATTTATCAACAACATGTTGAATGTCTTCACCACTTGCACCATCATACGACAATCATTGTCGATGATTCTAGATGTAGATGTCAGGGTTGCTTTCCAATTATATATATTATTTCCCCACTAAGTTTATAGTGACAATAAAACAAAAAATATATCAAATGTTATAAAGCCTTAACAAATTTGGTGTGTTTTCCCATAAATGAATGGCCAAATGAAGTGCTCACTAACATTTAATGTAGTAGACACAACATGACCGTTTACTTCAGCTACATGTAATTAGTCCTTTTTAGGCCTCCCCCTCATACATCCCTCAAAGGGAAACATGAATGACTATGAAGAATAATATTCATCTAGTTTATCATGTTGAGAGGTATGCTAGCATTGTCATGTCTAGGAGATCGCTACCCTGTTATACAAAATCATGGATGCATCCATAATATACTAATTGTAAATGGATTCGTGTTGGGAGTAAAATTAAATGGAAGAACACTAGACATGTCAAGATTATTCCAAAATCAATTGATGCATTCACATAATTATTTTTCTTGTTCGTTAGTATATCAATTTTTTTTGCATCACAAACTTTAGTAATTCCATGGATTCATTCCACTCACCCATTGTCTGAATAGGAGATTGGACATCATTTTCCATTTCAGGGGTGTTTGAAGTTAGTCTAGCAGGGGGACTATTCTCCATAATAATTTGTAGTGGTGGACTCTCTGTCTCTAAATTGGTTAAATAATTATGTATGCACAAATTGCTTGCATTACAATTGTAATGTTAGAGGCACTGGATCAGTGCATGATTCCATGGTGAAAACATAATTACATAGAAGAGTAAATGACGAGAACGTGTATACTTAAAAACTAATCATAGATGAAATATTCAATGTGTGCTTGCATACAACTAATCACCGTAGGGTTTGACAAGATAAAAATTGCATGTAGTCTGGCTTTTCAAAAAATAGCATTCTGGTCTAGTTTCATCAGCAAAGCAATCATCATTAGGAATTTTGTTTGACTTCTCTATACTTTTCTGTAAACTTTTCACTTTGTAGTTCTTGATGAAACCAAAGTCTTATAAGATGGTTCCATCCTATATACGAGGTTAAAGTATAGATGATCCATCTGGCATGTACATTAATTTTAATGGTCACAAAGGTATCACATCTTCAATGTGTAATGGCAAGATTTGATGACAAAATTTGTTCTTGATTTGCATGTGGGAAGAGTTTGTACATTTTGGCCCACATTTCTATGTGTAGAATGAGGGATGATATTTCATGCAAATGCGGTGTACTAAAGAGAAGAAAAATTTCAAACTAACAAATAGTTGCAAATAAGAGACAGGAATATCTTATGTATAGAACCATCCCTTTGACACCGTGTCCTTGAGAAGTATTCCAAGAATTCCTGCTGATTAGAGAATTTAACAAAAAAAAGAATTCAATAGCCTATAAATGGTATCCTCTCTCTCACCCATTTCATTCATAATCATCTCAAGTCATTTAAACATTGACTTTATTTTATCTTTCGGTGCATACATCACCACATTATTCAACCATGCCCAATGAACATGTCAATTGCATGGAATGACACAAAAATTAAAACAAGCTCTGGTAGACACGAAGATGATCTTCAATGGATTTTTTGGGGGTAAACTTGTAAGATATAAAGGTAAAAAAAGTTCAAACATGCAATCAAAGATAAAGATTGTTGCACTTACTGAATGATATGTATCTCTATATTAGCATCATTGGTCAAGAATACATTAACTATCCAATCATTTCCAATATCCTTTCCTTGTCTATAGATGATGAAGATCCATCCTTCAATTTCCTTAATTTTTTTATGAGAAAAGATAAATCATGCAACAGGAACCCCCAACTGATGCTTGTCAAAGACAATAAGAAAATATAGTTGATACTGTAATAGAGTAAGAGGTTGACAATAACTGCAATATTTTATTGGAAAATAAGAAGTATGAAAGAGTGTTACTAGTACATGCAAAAATAATTATACATGTCTCACCCCATATTTGTTGGTTGCAAAAGTTGAATCTATGGATACTGCAGAATTGTGAGAGTGTTGAACCATCATATCAAGCATCCATGAGCTTTAGATACCCATAATGAAAGGTTTGACATCATCCTATGCTTTTTTCCAATAAAAGAAACAAGTCTAGTTCACTTCTTTCCATTTTAGAATGCTAATAGGATCATTGAACTTCTTTTGGGCTTGAATAGACTTAACTCTTTTCCAAGCATTCATGACATCTTTCCAAGTGGGGAAACTATCCCTCCTCTACAATATACCCAAAAAATATGGATCGATCAGATGTCTATCCATAACAAAATCCACACTCACATCCATTTCCAATAGGTCCTCTATGTAAGCCTTGCATTCGCTAGAGATGTTCAAGGCCATATGAGCCAATGGCTCTTTTCTTGGATCATTAATCCCATGATAATCTAAACCATCATCATCTATGTGTAACATACCAGTGTAGCTCATAATAGAAAAATACAATCTACCAAACATAACATTCACAATGAAGTGGAATTGGCAACCCCTTTTCTTAGTAAATTTATGGGGGAGTTTCTTTGTTGGTGATTTTTCCTTCTATCTCCTAGCCCAAATGAGCACCAATAATTTTGCATAAACAATAGTCAACCTATAAACCATAAATATTATGCTATAGTTTCATAAGAAATATAAACTAGTGATTGTCTCAAATCACCTAGAATACATCTTGGCTTTGCTTTCCTTGTACTCTTCATGGTTGTAGTCCCTATGAGTCACACGAACAAATGCACATTACAAACCATCCTACTTTAATTTCACTATGATAAATGCATCAAGTCTATATAGTGGAATTGATAGATCAATGATTGTAATAGAAAGCATGATGACATGAACAAACATTGTATTTCAATGCAATTCAATTAAATAACTATAGGGTGAGATATTGTCCTAGGATGACACAAACACATAGATATTTATTGACTACATTTTTTATCTACAAGTAGATGCATAAGTCTATGGTCCTTGAATAAGGGAGAGGAGTGCAATAAGGTAGAAGGTGTGGCATCTGATAAAAGGATCAAATTGTGTAACCAAGGACTAGGTCTCTATTGTGTCTCTTTCTACTAGCAAATCATTGGATCAAAATAAGTTGTAATTTATTTTAATAGGAAATTGAGCATATTATCTAAGGCCACATCATTTGAAATTAAGTGGAACTTATATTTGAATTCATTTATCAATTTGGTGCATATATCCTTACTTTTATGTGAATTACAATATGTGTGTGTGTGTGTGTGTACAAATTTGCATAGTGCATGCTTATAACTAATTTTGATTTTTTAAATTCAAAGTAAAAGTTATGTGATTATTACAGAAAAGAACACTAGCTAAGAATAGAAAAACTCTTTTTATTGTGTTCAAATCTATGTTAATTAATTATTGTAAAAATATGTTACATCCTAAATTAAAAGATAACATTACAATTAAATTTTAGAAAAATAGATATTTACTACAAAAAAATAAGTACATAACAACATACAAAAAATGATGTGAAAGGCTCTACACATTCAGAAGATCCAACTGCAAAATGAAACCATTTACTTTCCATAATCTAGACCACAAAGGTACTAGGGAGGAAGTGTAGAAAAACCCCTTACAAGGAATAATTTAGCATACATAATATTAATACTTATTGTATACACCCACGGGAACAATAAAAAGTTGAAACATTTACCCAAACTTGGTTTAATAATGGTAAGAAAGTACTATAAAACATACTTTTTATTCTTGAAAACATTGTCTAGTTTTATTCCCTCTCCCATAATATTCACTATGGAAATAAAATATAAGTAAAGGCACAAATTTTAAAGATATGCAAAAAATTAACCAAGTATTAACATTCCGAACAAGCATAATAATGGGTGCAAATATTTTTTATTAAAATATTTTCTTCTCCAAAACTTGAGCTAATTTCATTTCCTCCCTATGATTATGTAAGCATGAATATTGGTGATACTACTTTTGGGGAATATCCTAAGCATTGGAGAATATTGACATGTTGCATTCATGATTATGTTTGTCATTAATGTCAACATAGCTATAAGTCTATAAGACTGATAGAGTAACAAAGAGAGATCTTTTTTGTATAGACAAGGTTTTGCTTGTCTAGTGATGTGCAATCATGGACATGTTCAGTAAAGTGTCATGATGATGTCATTCAATGTGCAACACTTAAGTCAAAGACATACAAAAGTTGTACCCATTTTATAGAGTAGTATAGGAATAGAGTATTAAGAAAGCAATTCCTGATGTTTGTTCACTATCTTACATATGAGATGTAATGAAGAGATGCACAGTCAACTGGTGATAGAGGAATTTTTTTTGGTGATGTAAGCAAGGGTGCAAGCCCTATTATAGCACGTGTGAAGTTTTATATAGATTGTGAGTCGACAACTCTATTGTAATTGTAATTAATTAATTACAATAAAGCCTCAAGGCTAACTCAAGGAATTATTTTGAAGATATGGTATAAAGGAAAGATGTTTTCCTTGTTTATAAGAAGTATCTATTATTGTATGAAGTGCAAAGTGCAAAAAGGAGCAGAGTATTTGGTGAATGCGAGTAAGTGATCCAAGGGATTATTGGATGAGAGTTTTGTGATCTAGTTATAAGATCTAAAGGAGAAGAAGTCTGATTGATAGGATAGAGGAAGAGGAAGGAAGTACATTTCAATTCTATTATTCTATAAGGAATAATACATAGATCATTTGGGTAGTGGGCTCATTGGTCTTTCCCTTGAAGCTGTTTGTACAATGGGTCTAGCTATCTGCCACAACTCCTAACAGTGTTGGCACAACTCCTAACATGGTTGGAATCTCCTAACAGGGATTCGAAGTCTCCTAATAGGGATTGATATGTACTAAATGTTTTTATAGACTCCTAATGGAGTCCATCCTCTAACAAGGAACATTTATATAAGTACATCATCTTGTGGGTACCATCCCCACTAGGGTTTTCCATCTAATTAAGGGTTTCCCTAGTTAACATATCTGGTGTTATTGTGTACGAGTATATTATTATGGTTTTTGATTATATTAATCATATGGTTAAGTTTTTTTAAGGTTGACAATTATGAAATTAGTTGGATATTTGATTCACACCCCTCTCAGTTATATTGGTGGACTATATATTCTAACTATTGGTATTAGAGCATCAAGTCCTTCAAGGATAAGCTTAACAACTTTGGGAGATCGATGGAAAATCTTTTCAGAAAGGATAGTCCTAGATTTGATGGGGCCAACTATGAAAATTGGAAGGTGAAGATGAAGACTCATCTGTTGTGCATGGGTCTAGGTTATCAGATCTTGACAAAGACTCAGAAGACAATTGTGAAAGAAGAGAAGATTAAGAATGCACTAAAGCAAAGAGAGATCTGTTCATGTGCAACATGAGAGCTAAAGAAGCCCTACTATAAGCTCTTCTAGAGAATGGATACAATTAGGTAAAGATGCTTCACACATCTCATGAAATTTGGAAAGCATTAGAATCGATTTTTTAAGGTGATACACACACAAAGAGAGTAAGATTGAAAATTTGGATATACGCATTTCAAGATGCTAAGATGATGATAGATGAATCTATAAGAAATTATGTTGGTAGGATATCAGAGATTGTTGCAAGAATCAAGTCACATGGTTCAACCAAGGAAGAATATGAGGTTGTGTGAAATATCTTGAAATCTTTGACATCACCATTCAAGCAAGTTACTTAGATGACTCAACTACTTATACCCTACACTAAGGAGTTTACTAGGGAAAATTTTCTTGGAATATTGGAAGAAATAGAAGTATATTTGAAGCAATCAAGAGAAATGACAAGAGTTGAGACAACTTTCAATGCCTTGAATGTTCGTCCAAGCTTGTCTAGAAGTGCAAGCACACATAGATATTTTGTTGGTAGCAGCAGAACCAAATCTGTTGAAGACAAGAAGATTGAGGAAGGTATAACACTTCTTGTGAGAGGAGAAAAATATGGTAAGAATATCTTTAATTTTGGACATGTAATGACTTTGGTCATTATGCATCTAAATGTCCTAAAAGAGAGAAAAAGTATAAGGGAAAATTTAAACCTAGAAGAGATAAAAACTGTTTGTATACTAATGAAGATGAAGAATCTGATGAAACAGCTAAAAGTGAAAGGGATGATGAGCTAGGATTTTTAGATATTAAGGAATATGATCTTGATAGAGAAATTAGAGAAGAAAAGGCTCTACTTTCCCAAGTTGAAAAGAAATCTGATTGGATAATAGACAATGGTTGTTCACATCACATGACTAGTGATATGAATAAGTTTGTTAAATTCAGGAACTATGATGGAGGTATTGTAGAATTGGTAACAATGTAGCCTATCATATTCTAGGGATTGGAACAATTACTTTAGATGGAAGAACTGTTAGAAATAAATAATACTTAAGGTGGGAGGTGGGGGAATTAGTATTCTACAAACTTTTGCCCACAACTGAGTATTGTTAATTACTTTATAACTTACATATGAAAGTAAACCAACAATGTTGAATAGTAAATATAACCATGCACATAGAGAGCTCATAACACCATTATTTGTTAACTAGGGAAATCTTGGCCAAGGGAAAACCCCAATGGGAATGACACCTACTAGATGATTCACTAAACAATAGGATCTTGTTAAGGATATTGACCTTTTTAGGAGTCTATGAAGTACATACAGTGTCTTGAGTCCCTGTTAGGAGACTAGGCCTTGTTAGAAGCCTCAACCCTATTAGGAGTTTCTTAAACCTTGTTAGAAGTTGGTAGAACAAATACAATGTATGCAAGAAGAGCCCACTGCCCTAATATGCAATTATACAATTCAATTTTTCACTGGAATAGATATACATACAATACTTTTCTCACTATTGTAGTTTACACTGTTTATAATCATACACCATAATTCACATCACATAAGGCTCACAGATAGTTCTCACAAAAATTTGCATGTCACATCTAATCCATGCAACTTTCGCATAACTGCACAACATAAGATCTTTACTTATACATTGCACATTTACAAAACTCTGCACTGTCATCCTTCATGTCTTCACACGCTTGACATAATATAAAATAAATTCTAGAATAATGTCCACTTAGTTGGCTCAACATAACTTAGTAATTATTTTGTAACCAAAATAATTCCTAAAGCCATATAATTCAATTCTCTGCTATGCTCTATTTGATACCCGCATTGGTATTTTAATCATAACTTGCATCATATTAATCATACACTTCTATGCACTGGTACACAAAATCATGATGTTGTCATGAAGCTACCCTCAACTGTGCATGAGGTAACTCTCAACGATTCATTCGTACTCTTAACATTTTTATTTTGTACTGCTACAAACTATCTAACACTTAGAGAAATTTCTATCTCTAAATGCATAAATAAAATATTGCATATATGTCACCATAAATAACAACCATCACGTCATCTATCGGGCCATATTTCCAACAATCTCCCCCTTTGGCATTGATGAAAACATTTGGGAAAATTGACTAAGTCCCAAAATGATGTCATACATAACAAAATAAAAATAAAAGTATCTTCAAAAATTACCTTCAAAACATAACAATTTTATTCATGTTTTGATGAATCATTACATCCCTTATCACTCCTTTACATTGATACATGAGTATACTCCCCCTTAAATATATAATATTACTCTCCCTTTGTATATACTCCTTAGTACTTACAAACATACATTTTCCTTAAATATTTTTTGACTACATATTTCCTTACATATTACTCTCATCTGACATCAATAGAAAAGGTGCCAAAAACTGTATCACAAAACTTGTTACCTACTATTGATTAGATCATCATTCTAGAAATGAAATCTACAAAATCAATCTTTAGTATGTTAATGTCCTTATTCCAATCACCTTTGACTATATTTGATATACTAATGAGTGTGCAAAGTGCATAATATGTCACTTCAACTATTCTCAAGTCAGTATAGGTAAATTTGTCATAGGAATTCTTCGCTGTAAGACATTCCTTCAACTACCTCTACAAAATTACAACTTTGGGTGACAAATATTCTTTGAGAATAGAGAATATCCTTAATACCTTCTCTTTGTCAAACTAAATCTTCAGTTTTGACCTCTGGTTGCTGCAATCTTGTAGTGATTATCTAAAGCTCACTCAAATGGCCTTTGATCTTTACACCAAAATTTGATAACTAATTGTAAGATATTGCACACTATCCATATAACTTCTTACATTTATCAATACACTTTCTCATTTTCTTGATGTTTCCATCAAGTGTCCTTAGATCATTGTGCACATTGGTGCACATTGTGTTAAATAAAGCTACATCATGAGTAACTTGAGCCTGTGCTGAAGCCACTTCTGTTAAGGTTGTGAATTCATTATCAAAGGTCTTCATCAACTCTTTGGCCTTTATCCATACATCTAGATTTTCTATAGTTGTGGAAACTATCTTCTGCATCTGCTCTAAGACTTCAACAAGAGTCTTCTCCAAGGACTTTACATATTTGTTCTTTTCAAATACCTTGTTTAAGGTGCTCATCAGACCTTTTTGATCTTCATCATCAGATGGAATAGATATTGTTGTTGATGTTCCAACTGCTAATACTTTTGAAGTTATAGTGGGGATAAGTGTAACTGCCTTTTTATTCTATTCCTCTACTTTCTTCTTTTCATCCTCTTCTTTCTTCTTTTTCTCTTCTTCTCCTCTTTTCTTTTCTCTTCTTTTTCTTGTTTCTTCTTTTCTTCTTTCTCATCATCAGAGCTACTATATGTAGTGATATTTAAAACAATAGATTGGCTTAATACCACAAAAGGATTTTCTTTGGTATCCATTGTTATGTGCATATCATCCACTTGCATGGATTTAATACCCATAACAATGTGAGGCGGTGAAAGTGCTTGATGTGTCTCCTCTTCATCTTCTTCTACCTGTACATTTACTAGACTATCAAATTTGGTCTATGCACTCACCTTAGGTATTGAGGACATATATTTTACTATAGCCTCCTCTATTTTTTGCCTAACTTCCTCATAATTGCCTCCCATCAGAAGAATTGCTCTTCTGTTTTCCTCAACAAGGGCTCAATAACCTTCAAAACTTTGTCTAATTCATTTGTGGATCCAACATCACATAATTTATTTATAATTGTGATCCTCATATTCACATCTCCTCTGATATTTTTCTTTTCCTATTTATGAGTCTATTATACAGATCCTCTGGAATCTTATTTTGTATATTCTTCAAAATCATGTTTCTTATAAAAACATTCTCTAACTGTCTTCTATCTATACTACTATACATACTATAATATATGTTTAACTAAACAAAATTATCATCATTTATAATCTGCATATTTAAATTTTCCTAACTTGGGTTTCTATGCTTTCTTTTTGGCTATTGTCCTTGCTTCTTGCACATCTTGTTCAACAGGTTTGTCTCCAGCTTCATCCTTTAAGCTCTCAGAACTTCTTATCTGCATAGTATTTCTTCTCTTTCCTAGTCCACTGGTGGTCTCCTAGAACCTTTTCTTGTCTTGTGGTGTAGGTTCTTCTTTAACCTTCAGCAATCTTCCAGAGTTCCTCTGCATAGTAGGTGCTTCTACCTTTGGTTGTCTCCCAGTCTGTTCATATCTAGCTCTTACTTGTTGCACTTGTGAAACTACTGCATAAAGTGCAATAGGATCTTGTGCACAAGGTTTTTCCACTATTACTCCTTCTGAAGGTCCTACCACAATAATGGTAGTTGCAGCCAACACTTTAGTTTGACCACTGGCCTTCATCTCCAATGCAATTCCTTTAATCTCATTAAACTCTTCCCTTTTCATGCATGATTCCTTGAGGATGGAATCTATCTCCTTTTCAACCTTTTTCTTGCTCTCTTTACTATATAGTTTAGACTAAACTATTCTTGATCTCTCCTCATAGGTTCCCCATCAAGGGCACTCTATGTCCTACTCAGATTCAAATATGACCTACACGAAACCCTCTATGAGTTTTGTGCTCATCTCATAACCCATAGGTTCAATAAATTCTACTCTGGGAATCACTACTTCCATATAGGTTTTGTCTATCTCCACCATGAAGCATAAATCATCCTTGTACTTTTCTACCATAGGAGGAGGTATCCTATACCTCAATTTCATCTCAGATTGGAAACTCTTCATCATTATGTCTATATCATTATCTCTGACATTATCAAGCTTTGATCTATAGCATTGAGTCACTAACTTCATTGCCCACTCATTTCTATCCCAATTAATCAATTCAGGGAACTTCTTTGTAACATAGAAAAATAAGTGAGTTAGTAGGAACTCAAATTTGAACACTGCACTCTTCATCTTTTCCATCTTTGCAATGTTGTCCAATAGTTGCAATCTGATAATCTCACATAGATTAACCATTATTCCTTCAACTTCCATCACATATGCCACATGAAGAAATCTAGTTGGTACTAAGTTAACCCTTGATCCATGGTTTAACTTGTACCCTAATATCTTGGTTAAAAATTTACTTGCTTATCTTGAATAGGATCAACTTTCATGTTCCTTCCATCAAAGTTTGTCTTCAAATTTTTCTCAACCATTTTCTTGACATTCTTCTCATTAACATGATTACAAACTTAATTTATTAATCCTATGACCTTGTGAATTAGGTACTACCAATAACAATATTTTCATCTCCCATCATATACCCTACCCAATATGATTTGGGTCCAGTTATGATTATCAAATTCCATATAAAACATATACTCCACCAGATTCAAACTCTCTAGGTTTGCAAACTCAAACTTTAGGGATGTCATTATTGCACATCTTTCCTAAATCTTTATGAATCTCTTCATCACCTATGCTCTTAATTTTACAATGTATATAACTTTTGATAACTTCTACATGTAACACATTTTTCGAAACTTGTGAAAATGCGCCTACAAGATCATCTAATAAAGAAACAAATGGGTGTTTCTTGAACTCATATCTTGGTCTATCATTGATATCATATACTTTCTAACTTGTCATTGCTCTATAACTATAAATATTGGAATAAACTAGATTTAATACTTCGTGAAATACCTTGAAATTGTGATTTAGGGCTTCTTCAACTTTTGACTTCTCAAACTTCACTTCACACTTGAATTCACTGTCAAATCACTTTTTAATTCACTCAAGACACTTCGCATGAACAAATGGTAAACTAAATCTTGCTTATGATCCTTAAATCATTTCAAATCATACCACACATTAAATGTGTATCCACTACAAATATAAAATATTGTCTTTGTTTACTAGTAACCTTGTTTTCATAATTCCTACTTACTGTGATCACATCTAGAACTGCACACTTGACCATAACTTCCTCTCTATGTCTACTATCTTAGGTTAATTGCACAACCTCTAACTCACTCTCTAACATCAATTCTAATCAACTGATGCTTTGTTGCTACTGAAATAACTTAATTTAGATAGGTTGAGCCACAAAAAAATTGTGACTTCAACTTCCTATTAGGTGCATCAAAATACTACTCTTCCAAGACTATACAAGAGCTTTCTAGATTACAATCTTTTACAAATTCTTTCTTGAATTCATCAACATGTTCCTTAACTACTTCCTTCTAACTATTGTCACTTCCATTTTCATTCCTTCTATCATTCTTGTTGTTCCTTCTGTGATTAAGATTCCTATTGAAGTTCCTTCTATCCATTGTGCAAAATCTTGTTGTGCATCCAAATTTATTGCATAATTGACATATAGGTGCATTTCTCCTCTGGTTGCTTCCATTCTGACTTTCAAGTGCTCTGCAATTCCTTGCAATGTGTCCATGATTGTTATAATTGTAACAAAAAAAACTACTTTCTCTCACTATTAGGTTTCTCTCCATCATTAGATCTATTCTAGGATCTACCTCTTCCATTACCTATAGGGTTAGCATTCCTAAACGTTCTACTATTCCCATTATTATCATCAAACTTAGGTTTCTTGCAATCTACTAATTTATGTCCATAACCATGAAAATTATAACAACATAAATTAATAATAGTTTTAAAATAATTACACGTGCAATCTCTCTTCATATGTCCAACTTCATTGCATATGAAACATCTACCTCTAAATTCATGTCCGACTTCTTTGGATGTATCATCTTGCTTAGGTTCATCAAATTTCTCTGACAAATCAATTTTCTCAATCTCATCATACCACTTGAACTTTTCTTTAGGTATTTTTGCAATAGGATTTGGTTCTCTCCTAATCTCATCTTTCTTTTCTAACTTCTCTCCAAGAAGATATCCAAGGCCTATCTTGTCATAAGAAGGTTTTTGATGAAATATTTGTTCATCAATTTTCTCAGAACTTGTGTAAAGTTTTTCCAACAATTGTTTTTCTTGTGTCAACTCTCCTTTCACAATAATGTTTTATTTTTCCAACTCAATATTTTCTATCTTAATAGAGTCTAATTTAGATGTCACTTTACTCAACTAGGATCTAAGGTTTGAATTCTCAACTTTTAGATTAGGTTTACTCTTACTGCCACTAGTCTTAAGACTCAATTCTAGTTCAACAATTTTTAACTCATGTTTCAAGATCTCATTCTCTTTCTTGATGTTTTATGTATCATATTTATAACTAGTCTACACAAATGGTTCTTTGCTAGATTTTAGATCCTCAATTTCATCTTTCAGTTTGCCAATGCAACATTTTACATCTTTGTATCTATCTTTTTGGTTATCTCTTTCTTATGTAAGAAGATCAATCTACTCAAGGGCTTCTTCAAGATTCTTCTTTAGCTGTTCCATGTTCACTAGGATCTTACTTAAACTATTAAGCCTCTTTAAAATAACTAGCCTTTGATACCAATTTTTAGAAATAGATAATATTGAGAGGGGGGGTGAATTAGTATTCCACAAAATTTTTCCCACAACTAAATATTGTTAATTAATTTATAACTTGCATATGAAAGTAAAGCAACAATGTTGAACAATAAATATAACCATGCACATATAGAACACATAACACCATTATTTGTTAACTAGTGAAAACCCTGGTGGGGATGATACCAACTAGATGATTCACTAAACAATAGGATCATATTAAGGATATTGATCTTTTTAGGAGTCTATGAAGTACATATAGTATCTCGAGTCCCTATTAGGAGACTAGGCCTTGTTAGAAGACTCAACCCTATTAGGAGTTGCTTCAACCATGGTAGGAGTTGGTAGAACAAATACAATGTATGCAAAAAGAGCCCACTACCCTAACATGCAATTATACAATTTAGTTCTTCACAAGAATAGATATACATACAATACTTTTCTCGCTGATGTACTTTGCACTGGTTCTGATCATATATTAGAATTCACATCACATAGGGCTCATGATAGTTCTCACAATAATTCTCGTGTCATATTTAATCCATGCAACTTCCCCATAACTGCACAAGATAAAATCTTTACTTATACCTTGCACATTTAAAAAACTTTTCACTGTCAGTCTTCATGTCTTCACACACTTGACATAATATAAAATAATTTTTGGAATAATGTCCACATAGCCAGCTCAGCATAAATTAGTAATTGTTTTGTAATCAAAATAATTCCTAAATTTGTACAAATCAATTCTCTGCTATGCTCTATTCTGCACTATTTGATACCCATACTGGTATTTTAATCATAACTTCCATCATATTGATCGTACACTTCTATTCCATAGTACATGTCATCATGATGTTGTCATGAAGTTATCCTCAACTACACATGAGCTAACCCTCAACTAGTCATCTGTACTCTGTATTGTTGGAAACTATCTAACACTTATATAATTTTCTATCTCTAAATGCATAAATAAAATGTTGAATATATGTTGTCATAAATGACAACCATTAAGTCATCTATTTGACCATATTGCCAACAAGAACTGACATTGATGATTTTTATTTTATTGATAGATTGAAGCATAATTTTTTGAGTATTGGATAGTTGGTGGACAAAGGGTATCAATTGCAATTCATAGAAAAGACTTGCACTATCAAGGATGCAGATGGTAAGATGATTGGAAGTGGAACTAGGTCCAAAGGTAATGTATTTCAGTTAAATCCCACTAAAATGACTTGTTTGGTTGCTAAAGTGGATAATAGTTGGTTATGGCATAGAAGATTTTGTCATATAAACTTATATAACATTGTATAGGTTAGTAGCATGTTTGTAGTCAGAGATTTGCCTAAGATAATAAAGCCTACTAATGTGGTTTTCAAAGAATGTATTTTGGCAAAGTAGAAGAAGGTATCTTTTTCCAACAAGAAGTTTATTATAATAGAGAAGTTGAAGATTGTTCACGCAGATATGAGTGGTCCCTTAAGAACAAGAGGATTCTATGGTGAAAGGTATTTCATGATTTTCATTGATAATTTCAGTAGAATGATGTGGATAGCATTTCTTAAAGAGAATTCTAAAGCTTTTGAGAAGTTTAAGATATTTAAGAATAGAGTTGAGAATGAATTTGGTGTTAAGATAAAATGTTTGAGATTAGATAGAGGAGAAGAATTCACCTCTAGAGAGTTTAACATATTTTGTGAAGATAATGGAAGCAAAAGGAAGTTATCTTCACCTAGGATACTTGAACAAAATGGAATTGTAGAAAGAAGAAACAAATTAGTAGCTTAGGCAACAAGAGTGATGTTGTTTGAGGATGATGTATCCAAGATATTTTGAAGAGAAGCGGTCAATAAAATAGTGTACACTATGAACAAAGTACAGATTAGAAAAGGTATGAGCAAGACACCCTATGAACTATGGTTTGGTCATTTACCATCAGTTAAGTATTTCAGAATATTTGGAAGTAAGTGTTATATTAAGAGAGGTGATGATGTTGGCAAGTTTGATCCAAGAAGTGATGAAGGTATGTTTCTTGGTCATTCATTGAAAAGCAAGGCATACAAATGTTTTAATCTTAGAACTAATACAATAGTTGAATGTGCAAATGTTAAGATCGATAAAAGTTTGGCACTAAGGAAAAGATGGTAGATTACAATTCAGATGAAGAAAAAGATAATTCAGGAATTGTTAGACAAAATGCAGAAGTTTTATTTAAGACTAACAATGATCTGCAGAATGATGTGTTAACTGTTAAGAAAAGAGGAGAGAAAAGATCTGAACCTAGAGATGAGATAAGGGTTGAGATGTCAACTCCTAATCCAATCAAGAATCTGACAAAGAATCACCCTCTAGAGCAAATAATTGGAAGAAAAGATAAAGGTGTGATGAGAAGAAACAATGTTAATGAAGAGATGTGTTTGATTTATCAAGTTGATCCTAAGAGTTTAGATGAAGCATGCAAAGATGATCTTTGGATTCAAGAAATGAAGGAAGAATTAGATCAAATTATGAAGAATGAAACATGGGAGTTTTTTCCTAGACCGAAAGATAAGAATGTGATAGGAACTAAATGGGTATTTAGAAAACAAGATGAATGAGCAAGGAGAAGTTGTGAGGAATGACGCTAGACTTGTATGCAAAGGGTATTCACAACAAGAAGGCATAGACTATGAGAAGACATATGCACCTCTAGCTTGAATGGAAGTAGTAAGAATATTCTTAGCCTATGCAACAAATAAGAAGTTCAAGGCATATCAGATGGATGTTGAATTAGCCTTTTCTAAATGCAGAACTTGAAGAAGAGGTATATGTTGAGTAACCTGAAGGTTTTCCTCTAAAAAAAGACAAAGACATGGTATGAAAACTAAAGAAATCTCTATATGGTCTTATGAAAGCACCTAGAATTTGGTATGCAGGGTTGGAGAACTATTTGGAAAAGCTTGGATTTGCTAAAGGTATGACAGATAGTGACTTGTATTTGAAAGAAATTGAGAATGGTTTTCTGGTAATAGTAATATTTTTTTATGACATTGCATTTGTAGGAAATGATGAAGCAAGTGATAAATTTGTTGAAAAATGAAGAATGAGTTTGAAATGAGCATGATAGCAGAAATGAAGTTTTTCCTAGGATTGCAAATTGTGTAGAATAGTGATGGAATTTTCATTTCACAAGCTAAGTACTTGAAAGATTTGTTGAAGAGATTTGGATTGGAAAGTTGAAAGTCTATTGATACACCTATGATAACTGGTCACAAGTTATCTAGCAAGGATTAGACACCCATAATTGTGCAGAAGAAGTATATTTCCATGATTAGAGGTTTGTAATATCTGACTCACATTAGGCTAGATATAGAAAATGTAGTTGGGATTGTAGCTAGATTTCAAGTTGATCCTAAGGAATATCATTATGCAGTAGTAAAGAGGATATTTAGATAAATTAAAGGGACATCTAACTATGGAATTTGGTATTATAGATCAATTGATTTTACTCTATATGCATATACTGGTGCAGATTGGGCAAGTAGTATGCATGACAGAAAGAGCACCAGTGGTGGAGCATTTTTTCTTATAGGAAGATTGGTTTGGCTAAGCTAGAAAGAAGATTGTATTTCTTAGAGTACAACTAAGGAAGAGTATGTTCTCACAACAAATAACTATTGTTGAGATAATGGGTGTTGCACACATTGCATAATATTGTTATATTTTATTATTTTATTTTATTCCTAGATGGACGTGCAACATGTAAAGATTCCCATGGAATATTCTTGATGAGTTGTATTGTAACATTGTGAAAATATTTCATGTAATTATTTAATATTGGGGAAAAAAAGAATTAAATGCCCAATATTAAATGTGGGGTCAGTGGGTTAGGTAGCACATGGTTTTAGCACATGGTTTATGTAATACCACTTAGTGGTTTTTGTGGGACTTGCTACTATATAAGAAGCCACAAGGGTACTTGTTGTAGACGAGAGTGAGAAAGAGGAAAAAAGGCAAGAGTCGAGCGGGACAAGGCTTGACAGGTTAGCCAAGGGAGCATTTGTGAAGGTTGGAAGCATGGCATGGGATGTGTGGATTCATGCTTGTTCACATAGTTTTCTCGGTTGTGGCTATGGCCATGAAGGCTTCCATGGTTGTATGGAAATGGTATTTTTTGCTGAATAATACATGGTGATGGATACTTTTGGAGGCTGGGTTTTTTCCCTCAATGAGGATTTCCCAAGGTATATCTTGTGTCACAATTTTGTGGGTATGTTGTCTATTCTCTTGCATGTGAATTTTAATTTCGTATTTATTTCAGATCTATTATGGGTTATGTGGAAATGGTTATATTCTTTCTTTCCAAGTTTCCTTACAACTATAACCAAATGATGTGGATGAAAAAGATGTTGAATGATATCAGGATTGAGTTTGCAGAACTTGTTATCATTTCCTGTGATAACACAAGTATAATAAGCATGTCTAAGAATCATGTGTTGAGAGAGAAAATAATAGAAAAAGATATCAAATTAGAGAATGTGAGTACTAAATATTGGATTGTAGATATCTTTATGAAGCCCTTACCTAAAGATACATTTGAGTACTTGAGAGGTATGCTTGGGGTTATGTCCCTACCTACTTCTGAGTAGATGATGTAGTAAGTGCATTAGTCCAATGATACATGTTGATGTTGATGAACAATCAATCCCACAACTCTGAAGAATCACCTACACACAAACACCTGTTAAAGAAGAGAGAAGTAAAAAACTATGGAAGCAAAAATTGCCAAATCCATAGATGAGACATTCTTGATGACCAAAAAAGTAGATTGCTATATTCAACAATGAATTGTCTCAATTCTCAATGAATGTTTACAATAACAGATCATCCTTATAAAGGAGATCAAAACCCTAAAAAGGTCTAAGCTAGGTTGCATAATAATAATTAATAATAGAATTAATTATTATATGCCTAAAGTTTAGCCTAAGAAAACTAGAGTTAATTAGGAAATATCTAATTACTGTAACACCCCCCCTTAAGATAAACTTAGGGAGTAGCTAAAAACCTAGAAACTACTATTGAAAGTAGAAATGGGTCTTAACAAGAAGGCTTGATGAAGTACCCAATCATAACCAAATCCCTAAAAAGAGGAGAAATAGATAAAGCCACATGGGAAAAACCATACTCCAAAAATAGATAGAAATAATGCTAAAAGAAACTAGGGAAGGACTGAAGAAGCCTCCAAACTAGGGAATGTCCCGGAAGATAGGAACAAAAAATGATCATGTAGAACATCACTAAAGCATGTAGAAGCTACAAAGATGTGTCAAAAGTAATTGCTGATCTGAGGAACCTCCACTGAAATAGAACTTGACCAAGTAGAGAAGACTGTAATTTGCATTGAATCAGGAAGCACACAAAGTCAAACAACTGAACTCGAAGATACATATGGAATGAAACACCAAATCCTGAAGAGTTGATCAATTGAACCAAGGAAGCATGAGAAACAATATAAAAACCCCCCTAATGTAGACAAGGGTGAGGTGAAAAGCAACTGGAAAAGTGGGCCAAAATAACTGCATGTCAAGGAACCACAATCAAGATGCATAAAAGAGTACATATTTGTGTTCTAAGTTGATCAATCTTAGACACATCATGAGGTTAATGTGATAGAAGGGACGCTCACTGGACAAAGGAAGATGGAAAACAAACACAAAACATCAACCCCCATGACACTTTATTAGAGTAGTGCATGTACAATAAGGCACAAGAAACAGTGAATCCCAAGAATACAATATTCAGCATGAGTGTCCTCAGATGACATTGCTTGAATCAGAAGGCAAACAAAGTCAAACAACTAAAATGAAAATAAAAATATAAATAGGCACTTTATCTCAGTGTGTTTGCAAGAATGCATACAAATGGTGTTTAAATAGACCAGAAGAGACATAAGACTGATACAAAATATAGTACAAGTCATGACAAATCATCTAAAATAATGAAATTGATCCCTACACCCAAAACAACCAAGTTATCCACTAGAATGCAAAAATGTAGAAGACTGAATAGAATGAACCTAGAGAAAAATTTGGAAAAAAAAAGCATCATTGGAAAGAGCTCAAAAAGAGCTTTCAAACAATATAAAGAATTCCCAAATTGGAGATCAGATGCTCAAGATATGTCTCCCAAAGTGCAAAATTGTACCCCTAACTTTGATAAAAGAAAAAGCCATAAAAAATGCATCATAACTGAAAACTAACTATACCATTGTGATGGGGTTGGAACCAACTTTCCAATAATATCTCATTTTTGGAAAATAAAGTCTGCGTGTTTGAGATATGAGCAAAAATGTGAAGGTAGGTCCAAACAAAGGTCGAGGAGGTGACAGTATATGCTGATGTAGTGCTAATGTCAGCAAGTGATGAGCCCAAATTTGATGGTCAAATGGTTGTTGATGCAAAACAAAGCCTAAAAAATGACCCCTATCAGAAAAAATATTCGACTGCTGGAAACACAAAGCCGAGAAAAGGGCCGGTGCTAGAGAAAAAATACTAGTGGCCAATAAAGCATTTTTCAAAAAATGCCCAAAAAGAACATGTGAAAAAATTTCACAAATTTCCAATAAAAAAGGCAACAACCAATGAGGAACCTGAGAAAAAACCCAAGAAAATCCATAAGGCCACAAAATTTGGCCCAAAGAGGGAGTGCCAAATAAGACCACTAAAAAAAGTGGTGCACTCACTCAAAAGGACACACCAAAGTTGTTGATGATTCAACAAGTTAATCAGGTATGTTGAGCTCCACAAAAATCTTCAATCAAGTGCCAAATGTCCAAAATTTGGAGATTGCATGGGAACATCAATTAATAAGTGCATAAAAAAGCATGTCATTAGAATGACCCACATTCCCAAACTCTTGTGGGTGCAATTACAAGATGTTGACTGATCCACAAGCCTATTAAAGGCCTAGGTTTAAGGCATGAATGTTGGAGCTAGTAGAGAAAATTTCTCACAACTTTCACAGCAATCATAGATCTTTAAGCCTCAAATTGAGTGCATGTATGTCTATGTCGATCCTTGATGGCTAAGCTGCACTTCCACTCCACTTCAAATTAAATTGTAGGCAAAGATTTGGTAGGAACAATATCCCATGTAGGAGTAGCCCAAGCCATGAGTTACAGAAGCTACTCATGCAGCCAAGGGGGCTTAAACTTCTATGAAATTCACACATGGCACCATTGAGCACTGCACCAACCCAGACATCCTTCTTACTAAGATGAATCAAGTAGCACAAATGGTGTTGCCCAGAGACTTTGCATACAAGAAGGTTGACAGTATCACATAAGAAAACTGCACATTCTCTAAAAACCAAAAAAGTCCCAAGCATAAAGGGAGCCCAAAATTCCATTGGTGATGAGGCATAATCAATGGTACCAACCAAGGAGGAAGAATGAACAAAAAAGGGAGTAGTGAGTAAACTCTCCAACTCCACCAGAAACTGTGAACCAAGGAAGAAAATTGTCCAAGAGCATGCCAAAGATGTGGATGCTAAGACCAAAGACATCACTAATATTTGAGAGGAGATCACCCATTTCATCAAATTTGAAGATCTAGGGGCAACCCCATAACTCCCACCTCCACCAATCAAGGTGAAAAAACTTTCTAGGTATGATCAGTCATGGTCATATTTGATTTGGCATGTCATTGAAAGTGCATGTCAATATGTAGATCACATACAAAAAAACAAATAAGCACCAATCACCCAATGAAATCCAAATCTTAGGATGATAAAAAACAGGCACGTAGACTACCAATGCACTTCAAAAAACTCAAAAATCTCCACCATGAAACTACCTCCATGAAAAAAATATTACACATCCAAATAATAAAAAAAATTAGACCAAATTTTAAGTTCTCCCTGCGCTCATTAAAGCCATCGTTGATGTGGTCACGGGGCCTACACGACAAGGGTTGATCCTACCTAACACAAGCACTTGGGATGTGTAAGAATGCACTTCCCAAGGTAATTGTTGTGTGTAAGTAAAGAAGAGCTGGATGCATGGAGAAAAGTGACCAATGGAGCCCAATGACAAAGTGTAGTTGTTCGTACAAAATGGAGCTTGCTAATATTCATCGGGGCATGGGTGCATGGAGGAAAATGGAAGAGAGGCTTCCCAAAGACCAACCCCACAAATACTCATGCACTTTCAAATAGAAATTTTTATTTTTTCTAAAAAGGGACTTGCAAAAAATAAAATTTTTGATAGAAAATCCCAAAAAAAGTATCACCTCATTTTGTGTGCTTAGGTAAAAAAGACCTGGGTGCAAAAAAAATTGCCTTCGATTTCAACAGCGTCCAAATTAGATCTATTTTATATGAAAATGGGGGTTTTTGAGCATTCTGAGCTCAAAAGTGATGTCTATTTTTGCTCAAAATGCATAAAAAAATAAGTGACCCCTAGATCCAATAAAAAAAATCCTCTGAAAGCTCAAATCTGAAAATCGATGCTAAATCTCTCAAGAACAAAAAGGGGTCATGAAGATCTAGAGCTCTAATACCATGTTGAAGTTGATGAATGATCAACCCCATAGCACCCAAGAATCACCTACATGGAAAAACTTGTTACAGAAGAGAGAAGCAAAAAAATATGGAGGCAGAAATTGCCAGATCCATAGATGATACATTCTTGATGAGCAAAAAAGTAGATTGCTATATTCAACAATGAATTGTCTTAATTCTCAATGAATGTTTACAATGAGAGATCATCTTTATAAAAAATATTGAAACCCTAAAAAGGTATAACCTAGGTTGCATAATAAGAATTAATAAAATAATTAATTATTATATGCCTAAAGTTTAACTTAAGCGAACTAGAGTTAATTAGGAAATATCTAATTACTCTAACAATACATAACACTATTGTTAGATTGGACTGAACGTTGATGCTTCCTATATGGGGGAGTATCTATGATAAGGTGAGACATTGAGGACTCTTGGTATTTGGTTTTGAACAGTTTCTTTGGACACTTGAGCTGGTTGAAGACTTGGAGTAGTAAATTGACATAGTGAGGACTTTGTCATTGATGTCAATGGGGGAGAATATGCATGAAAAAAATCTCCTAAGTATGTATGGGGGAGAGTACATGAAATCTCACTTTATTAGGGAGATTTAGAAAGATTCATGTAAAGAAGGAGGAATATCTCTATAGGGGAGATATGTATTATGGGTTGTTTACTGTGAACAATTGTTGTCAATTCTAAAAGAAGAAAAAGAACAATGCAATGTTCTAGAGGATTTGAGAAGATGAGAACTACAACAACAACAAAAAAAGAGTATTATTTTGGTATTCTTAGAACTTATATTTTTTCGTCTATGTTGCCATCAAGGCCAAAGGGGGAGATTTTTAGCATGAATGTTGATGATACTAATTTTGGGGAGTATCCTAAGCATTAGAGAGTATTTACATGTTGCATTCATGACTATGTTTGTCATTGATGTCAACATAGCAGTAAGTTTGTGAAGACTAGCAGAGTAACAGAGAGAGATCTTTGTTGTACAGACAACATTTTTCTTGTTTGGTGATGTGTGGTCATGGACATGTTTAGTATAGTGCCTTGATGATGTGGTCTAATGTGCAACATGTAAGTCAAAGATGTACGGAAGTTGTACCTAATTTACAAATAGTAGTATAGAAATAGAGTATTAGGAAAGCAGTTCCTAATGTTTGTTCACTATCTTACATTTGAGATGCAAAATGAAGAGATGTGTGGTTAGCTAGTGACAAAGGATAGTCTGTTGGTGATGTAAGAAAGTTTGCAAGCCCTAGTATCACACTAGTGAAGTTTTGTATAGACTAAGAGATAACAATGCTATTGTAACTATAATTAATTAATTATCTTATTATATTTAGTTGGGAAAGCCTCATGGTTGAATCAAAGAATTATTCTAAAGATATGGTATAAGGAAAGATGATTTCCTTTTTTGTACGAAGTATCTATTATTGTATGAAGTGAAAAGTGTGAAAAGGAGTAGAGTGTTTGGTGAATGCGAGTAAGCAATCCAAGGGATTATTGGATGTGAGTTTTACAATCTAGTTACAAGATCTAAAGGAGTATAAGTCTGGTTGATAGGACTAAGGAAGAGGAAGCAAGTACATTTCAATTCTATTATTATGCAAGGAAAAATACAAAGATCATTTGGATAGTGGGTTCATTGGTCTTGCCCTTGAAGCTATTTGGGAAGTGGGTCCAACTATCTTTTGCAATTCCTAATAGGTTGGAATCTCTTAATAGGGATTCAAAGTCTCCTAATAGGGACTGATATGTATTGAATGTTTTTATGGAATCCTAATAGGGTCCATCCTCTAACAAGTAATATTTATATTAGTACATCATCTTGTGGGTACCATCCCTACTGGGGTTTTCCCTTTGATCAAGGGTTTCCCTAGCTAATATATATGGTGTTATTGTGTATAAGTATCTTGTTGTGGTTTCTAATTATATTACTCATATGGCTAAGTTTTTATAAGGTTGATAATTTTTATATTAGTTGGATAACTGATTCACCCCTCCCCCTCTTATTTCTATTGGTGGACACTATATTCTAACAGATTACCCACTGTAGATGTTGCAAAAATGTAGTATTGATGTCGCAAAATTTTATTTTGGATGCCATGAAAATGCCTTATGGGTGTGACAAAAATGCATAGTGGATGCTACCAATATGCTTGTGCAACTACAATAAACAAATGCTAAAAGAATCATATTTAGATTTTAATTGAACCATATTTAACTACAAAGACAACATATTTGCTTTATGAATTGGTTTCTTCACAATATGCTGCCCCAAAACAAATTTCCTCTTTCTCTGTAGTTTAGAGAAATTCACAAAATGTGCAATGTTGTCGTGCATCACCTATTATGAGTGGAGTTTTAGTGGCTTAGGGTTGAAGTAAACCAATGCAATCTACTTAACCCCAATCTACTAATTAGTTCCAACCAAGGCCTTCCATTCGCATAAGTTTTATAAATGTATGTTACTTCATCCACCAATATTTGGACCAAATTTGTACTATTTCTCCTTTTCCATTTAATAAAAACCTATGAAGGGTCGTCACCATTGACTATTCCACTCATTATCATTTTTATGGAATAGTAAACTATGAGAGATCGAGATGATGCAAAACAATATTATTCACTCATTCACATGATCATTTCACATTCAATTGTGGCATGCCACAAAGGTGTGAAACTCTATTGTTTATTGGTACATAGGATCATTTAATAGTAAGTTATATAAGGATGTGACATTGCAAAACTCTATTATTCACTCATTCACAAGCTCATTCAAAATTAAATTGTTTAAGGTTACAATGGTGTAAAAATCTATGTTCACTTGTTCACAGGTTCAATTAAATTAAAATTGTTGTAGTTTTGTCACAGGTTGTGATGGAGAAGAACACTATTCTGTCTACGATCACATTTTATTTAACATTAAATTATGGGAGGCTATGACAGTTTGGGACAATTTTGTTCGTGCATTTGCAGATTAAATTAATATTAATTTTTGGAGGTCGTGATGGTGCAAAACACTATTGTTCTTGTGTTCACAAGTTCATTGCACGTTAAATTGTGGGAGACTATGATGGTGTGAAACTTACTGTTCGCACATTCATTGGTTTATTTAACATTAGATTATGAGAGATCACAATTATGCAATCATAACTCTATCATTAAAGCATGGGACCCATGATTAGGTGATTGAAAGGATATGTCGAAGGAAGAAAATATATTTCTATCTGTTGGTGTAAATAAGAATTTACTATTTACACTTTACTTAAGTTTACCTAGGAGTTTGCATATTCATATGAGTTTTCATGTAGACAACACAATAGTTTGCACTCCCATTGAGCACATATTGTCTACTACATCTCTTTATGAGATACACCTTTGCATTCTTATCCTCTCATTGTTACATGTACATTCATGAATAATGGAGGATAATCCACTCTTGGTGGACATGTGCTTAGTTGTTATGCTTATCTCTTTGCTAACTCCTAGTCATATCAAATGCCTTTATACACAAGGCACTTCTATAATGTATTCATCCAATCATCTACTATCCATTCTCATTTGATCATCATTTGTCTCTCTTGTGCTATCTACTGAGCTTCTTGATCTTGGCATTGAATTATTGCCTTAGGCAAATTCTTACACTATTGAATGAGGGTTATTATGCGACCATGCAAACAAGTTCTAATAAATAGTTAAATGTTTTGTCAAATGAGGGTTACAAATACTTATTCAATGGTTTGATGTTTAGTTTCTCATCTTCCCAAGTCATTTCATAGGAGAAAACGTGTGACCATTCCAAATTGTCATGAATTAGGGTATGCACCTTCACACATGAAAAACCTAATAATTGTAATGACAAACTCGTAACCACATAATAGTTTTGAGCTGTGAGGCTAATATAAAAAATGCATAATAGTTTCATTGTTTAATTTATGAAGATGAAAACAAAGTTCAATGTATGCATTTTCCTTACGCTTTGATTGACAACTGTGGTGAGTTGTCAAATTTTAATTCCATAAATTGACCAAAGATTTTTCTTTTAGCAAAGTTCTCAATCGTAATGGGTAACCCTAAATGGTTTGTTACCTCTAATTTTGAGTGAGGCGAGGCATCAAATAAAGAAAGAGAGAACTAAAGTGAGGGTTTTGTACCATCTAATAAATGTTTGGTCAAATTAGAGTTTCCAATGCTTATGGAAGGTATGGAAAGTGATTTTGAACCACAACTTTTGGTGAGTTATGCCTTCTAGTAAAGATTAAAGGAATAAGCCAAACTAAGGGTTTCGTGTGAACCCACCAATGTTTTGTTGAATGAGGGTTACAAATGCTTATTCAATGGTTGTTAAAATTTATGAAGAGATTTTTTTTGACAAGGAAAAATTGAGATTTGGACTTTTTCAATGACCATTTATTTTTGTATCACAGATTCTTGAGACTTTTGAGAAGTAGGAGAATTAAAAGGAAATGGAACCTTCATTGTCCAAAAATCAAATGGAAAAGAAGGACAATGATGTTTGAATGTTGCAATCCATTGAATAACACAAACATAAGAGGCATAAAGTAGAGTGGAGGCATCTCAAACAAGACCTATTGGACCAACTAGTGCTATCTTGTCAAAATTCAAAAAGAGTAAGGGCCAAGGAAGGTAGGAGTTTAAGATAAGTGTGTGGAGGTCGGGGATATATGAAAAATGAAGACAAGATATTAATTATTTATGTTTCATTACAACATAAAATTGGAAATAATCCTATTATGTCAAGGATGGACAATGAATATAGGGAGACTCATCATTCCAAATGTATTTGTCAATTCTAAGCTTTTACATGAAATTATAATGAGATGTGATCCAAAAATGAAGATAGTAAAATTACAGTTTGGTAAAGAAATAATTAAAATAACAAAACTTGAAATTAAGAAAGTTTCCAACTGGAGACAGGTCATGAAACAATTTGAATATACCTAAATTAAGATAGGAGTTATTTTGTATGGAGACCTTCTACAAGACTTCTGTGTTGCTTGTCCACTACCCCAGGTTATGCTTTGACACAAAGAAACTCGAATGTGATGTTACACATGTATTGCCCAACATCCTTGAGGATGGTTTTCCAATGCTACTACATAAATGGTGATAGTTTTTTGTTGAATATTTGTTAGTCAAGCTCTTCAAATTGAATACCACTAATGACATGGTTGATCATGTGCCAATAGTAATAGAGCCAATGGTCTGACATGAATTTTCACTTGAACTTTCAACAAGATATGCATACGTTTACAAGGATGAGGACTATGCCAAACATCTTTCTACTATTTCTAAATTATTAATAGATTGAAATGATAGTAATATTTAAGGTTTACAATATATGTCAATTTTTTCACATAATGTCTTTTGTAAATTATGAGGGACAAATATAAAACATGGTTATCAACCATGTATATTGAAGTTGTGTATACAAAATACATTTAGAAATGAAAGGTCATACTTATGCATTTTTTATACTTCATATTCGTTGGTAATGATCAATTGCTCAATATTTAAAGTTTCTTCAAAATGTATTATTTAACCAATTTTGATATGGTTTCTATCCACAAAGCATATGTTGCCTTAATTGCATGTTGACAACATTCAATTAGATTATATTTAATTGTAATTGTCATTTTTGTAGAAGGCATCTTCTATTTGATGTTAGTATTATTGGTTTGTTGTAGCCTCAAAATCATCCAAATAATTTTATATATGGAAAATAACCTCTATTTTATAACAACCACAGAAAATTTAACAATGATACATAAAATTCTGATAGCAAACAAATACTTCAATTGCAATTTGTTACATCTATTCATGATATTTCTTGCATTAATTAGTGTTTCAAATGAAATGTGCAACAATGCACCTTAGTTTAATAACTTGCACTTAATAAGACATTATGATTGAAAGTTATCTAATATGAAAGAATTACTTAATTAGCAAATACATTCATTCATCACATTTATTGCATTAAGTAGTGTTTGAAAAATAAGAACTAAAATATGTATATAACAATGTCATTCCATTAACATATTAAGAAAACAAATAGATCTGTAATAATTTATAAATATTAATAATGTAAAAAATATATTTCAAATATAAATTCTAAAGGCACCAAATAGATTAATGTAATTGGAAATGCTCTCCTCTTTTTCAATAGACCTCAATTTATATATCAAAACATTACACATTGCTTTGTATGACATTGTTCACTACAATTGGGATTTTACATTGATATAAACAACCATAGAATGACTCAACATATTGAATTACATATGTGCATCTAAGCACATTTTGATGCACCTTCACATATTTTCATAGAAGACATGGTGGAAGTTGGTTGTGGCCACAATCAGAAGGAAAACCAAGTACCTCACTGTACTTTGCCTTCCACCCTTCGGTATGACCTCTCAAAACAACTAACATCTCATTGTACTTATGGGTTGACTCATAGAACATCTTCTTGTTCGCAACAAGTGATTCCTCCAAATTTTGAATGATCAACTGGTGTTCATGTAGTTGAAGATTGTAATTGTACTCCACACTATTCTCCTTAACCTCTATAAGCATCTTGTCTAGCTCTTTATTTTTCATCTCTAATTCTGAATTCTACAAGTTTAGCAATTTTTTATCTTCTTCACAAGAAACCAATTTCTTTGATAGAAAACATATATGTTTCTCCTAAAGCTCACTATATTTTTTTGTAAGTTGAAGTGGGCTATTGAAACTATCGTCCAGGGTGGGATCATCTGACCCTACATTCTCATGACTAGTGTTTGACCCAACCACACCACCAATATATAATATAGGCAATAGAGGTACTTCCTCTAAACTGTGTCATTCCCTCTTAGTGGATGACTCATTGATCTTTCCATGCTTCCCATACATAGCAAACTTTGACAATCCTATAGTTGTAGTGATGGGGATATCAGATGTCAAATCATGGGGAGCTTCCTTTCTACAGACATCTTTGTGACTAACCATGACTGCATCAACACATGTAGAACTATGCTTACTATACCAATAATGAAGTTTAATAAAGAGGCCCTTCAAAATAAATCAAAATTTCTATTTTTTCCAACATAATGAATCAATATGAAGGTGGCACAAAATTGTAGAATACCTATTAAATATTGATGAGTACAAGTATGAGATTCTTATGAGTAGAATGATAAGATAAACAAATTAAAACATCCATCATATTGAACAAAAGTATTGAATATATTATGATAAATATTATTGTACATTTAAATTAAGCAATGTATACATTATAAATTGAGATAATACATAGATTTTCATGGATTTCCTTATTAGTCATGTTTCAATGCCATTAGTTTACCAGAGGATTAAAATAACAACTTTCAATTAGTTGATTAACTAGATGGATAACATGAGTCAGATAAACACCACTGCAATTCCTCTCTAGCAAGTTACAATGGTCGTGATTCAACAATTATGACAATTTTTAAAACCAATTACGATGTGAGATTTCAATGACTAACATAAGCATAAGACAATTGATTTAAGGAAATTAAGATTTCTAAAATTTAAGAACATTTGTTCATGGGATTTTTTTCATTGCCATATTGTTGGTTAATAGTTTGTCTTCCTTATCATATTGGTTTATGCCTTGACTCTTACTATGCCCAAAGGCTTATGGAAAACAAAAAGGTTAACAAAAAAATGGGTCAGTGTAGTAATCTATCAAAGACCCCTAAATTGAAAGGTACACATTCCTTATGAGTGCAAGATGTGCAATGAATTTGTCTTTCAAGTTTTGGGGATATGCTCTTAACCAGAGAGCAGAAGAGGCAAAAACTAAGTTTATCAACACTTTAAACAACCTAGGAAAAGAAAGGGTACCATCTCACAATATGCAATCTACTCAAGCCTAATAATGCAGAGAACTAGAAACATGCAAAGCTAACTATGATGATAGTTAGAAAGGAAGATAGCGAAAATAGTAATTCCTGATTATAGAATAAGCTAATGTTTTGACAATACCTAGATTATCTATTCCTCAATTGCTCCCACACCAACTTCCAAGTTCCTTATGTAGAACTAAACTAAACACACAGATAACAATGAATAGAAGACAAGCTTATGCTAATGAGAGTAAAGCATACAAACTATTGAACGAAGGAAAAAAATCCAAGTTCATTCATATTCATTCAACTTTCAACATTAACTCATACATTCCAAAAACTCCACTTAAACTAAATGAACAACAAAACTTAAAATGAACTTAGAGTCACACACCATAGTCCCAGCTATAGGGGTTTCCCAAAGTAAAAATTTTCTGATCTTATTTACATTTTAAAATATTACATTAATAGTCCTTGTCGAAATGGTCAGTTACATTGGATGATTGCTAAGAAAAGCATATCTTGAATGGAATAATCTAAAAATAGGAAAAGCTTGAATCATTGTTTGTTATAGAGATTTAGCAAAATGCCAAGAATGATGATAAAAGAAGGAATAGGGGAAGAATGACAAATGTTTGGGGAAGTGTCAAAATCATCATGCCTTCTTAGAAGTAATTGATTTAGCCCTATATGCTTTCATAGGTTTCAATTACTTTATCCAACTCTTCAACACTTTATTGGATGTTGTTGGCTTCGATCATCCAATAATCATGCATTTTAGTAAGTTCATCAGTTCTGGCAACCCTTAATTGGAACTTCCCATTTCCTCTTTATGACTGCATCAATAGTTGACAACTCCTAGATCTTGGTCACCTAGAAATTAAGTAGGTCGACAAATTTGTTAATGAATTCCAAGAACTTGGACTTCATTCTTTCGATGTCTTCTGGCTTGCCATTAGTAGACACAAAGGACTCTGTGTGCAAGATCTTCAAATATTGGAACAATTTGTCAATGATCTTTTGCACTAGGTCATGCACATCCTTGAGTTCACTTGTAGATCTTACAAAATTTTCAATGAGAAACTCCAAGGATTTCTTCTAGTTTAACAAAGACTCTTGGCCAATCTTTAGGATCATGTGAGTAATGGCCACATTGGTCTTCATATCGATCACTTCCTGTAGAAGGGCCAATTGCTCTATCAACTCGTTTGCTACCTTCTGTATGGTTGATTGATGATCTAAGGTAGCCTCTCTAAGCTTGTAAGCATCCAATACCAAGCTCCCTATATTTTCAACTAGTGGGAGACCCTAGGCCTTTATTTGATCTACCCATGCTTGACCTACTTGCTCGAACTGTCTCTCTTAATGTAGCTTGAGTAGAAATTTCTTATTTTATTTCACATTTGGATCAAATTAATTGGAAGAAGTACTCCCAAGTGTGGACTTTATGTACTCTACTAGCTCTCTATTGGAGGCCTTCAATATCTCCTTCTCTATTCTTAGCTTCTCCAACTTGTCTTCAATATTTTCATTGGTTGACTTCCACATGTTCACCATGGACTCATGAATTGGAATTCCAAGATCCAATGTATTGATTTGAAAATCATCCCTTGAGATCTCATGAAACCTTCCTTTTGAGGCTATACAATTTCAACTACCATGTGGCCAGTTGCCAAATCTATAGATAATGCAATAATCATCTTTTGCTTCTTAGTCTTCTTTGATGATTGAGAGGAGGTGACTTGTGTGATCAAATATTTTGATGGGGTGACATCCTTGTATCTCCTCTTCTTTCTATCAATGGTCTCCTTGAGCGAAGACTCTATAGAGAGCACATTGATAGCATATTGTAGTGTAGAAGGATCAAATAGCTTCCTCAGAATCAATGAGGTTGGCTTGCTTTAGGAAGCAATAGGGAAGGTAGCTACCTTGGTAATTGAAAGGGCCAATGTATCTCCTTGTTGAGATGCTTCCTATTCCTAGCCATCCATGGGATTTGTATCACCATCCAAATTGATGACTTAAATAAGGGAGGATGTCTTAGCCACTAATTTCTCTTGTTCTTTCCCCTTATCCTTGTCATCTTCCTTATCTCCCATCTTCCCAATGTTTGGAAGAGGGCCAACTCCATAGGTTAGAGTAAGTGACACATTCTTTTCTGGAGGTTGGTTTCCTCCTTGGCCAATGGATTGTGATGGCCTAGCAGATGTTGTTGTAGTGCTCACTGTGGTCATAGCTGTAATTGACTGGGTAGCTCCTATTGACACTCCATTTGTTGAACAGGTAGCTCCAGTCCTTTCCTTCCTCGTACAAGTCTACTCGACCCATTTTTCCATTCTTTTAATTATCCCTTGCATGAGAGCCTCCATTGTATCAATGATTAGCTCAGTAGGTGGAGTAGACAAAACTAGTGTGTTCTTGATCTTCTCATAAGACATAGGGTGCATGTAGGCTCCATCATCTACAAGATCAGAGACATCAACAAAATCATTATACAATTTTACTTCATTAACAATTAGCCTTGACCAAAATCTCTCCCAAGTTTGGTACTCATTGAGACAAATCTCTCCCAAGTTTGGTACTCATTGAGACACCCAAACCAGATATCTTCAATATCCAAGACATGCCTATAGGCATACCCCAACTTTAGATGATCCTTTATAAAATTTACTAGATAATATTGAGGTTTGAGCACCTCATAATCTAACAACTTGATCTTTCCTTCAAATTTTTTTACCAAGTTATGGACATCTGATCTGAAGGCACATGACGACTGGCCTACCATAATAGGGAATGGAATCTTGACAATTTTCTTAACGTTCAAACACAAGGTGTTCACCATGATAATTTGTCAATACATTTCAACTAGAACTACCTTGTCCTCAAGATATATGGGCAATCTCTTGGGAAATCCATCATAGGCTCCTATTCACAAAAAGGAGAAGCTTAGGAACTAAATGAATGAGAAACCAAACTAGATTATAGCCAAAATTGCCTCGAGTGAGAATCTCCTCTCAGGGAAACTTCAAAACTCCAGACACAATCTCATCATAAAAGTGTCATTGACAACAACATACTCTTCATAGCTCCTCAACAATTGTAGATGCAAATAGAACTCATAGACCTTGGTGCAGTCATCATAGTTTGGGATACCTAGGAGACCAAGCCAAAAATTGTGTTTCCAAAGCACAAATCAAGTAGGAGGACATGTAGAATTGCTTGAATCCTTTGGTAGAATTCAACCAAGAAGCAATCTCATGATAGATGGTCTATGCCCAATTGATCCTCATAGTATCAGCATAGATTGCTTGCACTAGGAAAAAGTGATGCTCGATGAATTATAGAATCTCCTCCTTTCCCTTCAATCTGAAGAGGAGTGTGAGGATATCCATGATCTCTCACTTTAGGTTCATGCCAAATATGTTTTGGCATTTTTCTCTTCTTTGAGTGGGTAGTCTGGAACTAGGTCCTCTGCATGTCCTTCCATCTGAGGGTCTTTTTCTCATTAAACATGGACGTGGAGGACCCAAAATCAATATCACAATACTGCTCTTGCATAGGGATACCAAATGCTGACTACATCAACACCTTCTTAATTGATAAGAGGATGGATTAATCTAGAAACAAGATCTATTGCATTTTTGGATTGTATCTCTTAATGCACTCCTTTACTAATTCAGGTACATGAATGACCATTGGAAAGTCGACTGCCTCCACCAATCCACTCTCTTTGAGTTTCAGAGTGATTAGGTGAATGGGTTGGGAATTTATCCTCCTATGTAGATCACTCAAGTCATATAACTTAAAGGATGTATCTAAATAATATTTTAGCTCACTTTCCAAGCCAATTAATTTCTCTTAACCAACGTCTCTGATTATCATTTCCTATGATTGCACAGGATGTAGTTCTCAATAAATAGACATTTAAATAAACTTGTAGAAACCAATTGCTTGCAAATATGATGAAATAGCTTTAGGGAATTAGAATTTTGGTGCCACACAAATGAAATTAAATTCAACAAATGATTATAATGATCAGATTTGATTTAATTCCTTAAGCAATGACTATTTAAACTTTCCATTTATTTGCACTTAAAACATTAAGTTCCTAAAAAAACTCTTACTTTACTTAAAGCAAAGTGATATGATTAAAGGTCATTGAATAACATAAATACTTAGATTTGTGGGAAGTGCCTCATTTTGCTCCAAAATCTAGAATGAAGATATCTTTACAATACTAGCACATGTGGGAGAGAAAGAAGAACTTAGCTTTTATGTAACATTGTTTTCCTTTTATTCAAAAATATAGCATGGGGAGTAATCCTTTTTTGTCTTGTGAACTTTTTTCTTTGTCTTTCCACTAAAGGCTTTAACACTGCTTTTCCTTCATAACGGGTTTGCATGTTCAACACTTACTTTCTGGAAGTATCTTTTGGGCATCTTCAAAGGATACTCAAAGTTTTAGGGTAATTGAAATTTCTATCTTCAAACCTCTTGGAAGAGTGGCCTGTTTTGTTAACTTTGGGTGGAGAACTCCTTTCTTGGAAACATTTTTCGAACTGAGGCACAACCAATAACATCTGACCTTTAATTTCAACCTAATGGCCCATAAATTAGATTTTGGGCATGCCTCACTTATTATGAGCCTTTTAGTATTTCTTTCAACATTATGCTCACATTATTTGATTATTTGAATTGAGATTTGGCTCAGGTTCATGAGGCTTCAAAAACAAAATAAAATGGCTACATTTCCATGAATATGCAACGACAAACCATAAACCCGTATTCCTAAGCAATATTTAACCTTATCTCCATAGATTTGGATGAGAAGCACCCTGGCCTCCATCCATAACTTTGTAAGTCCTCAAATATTGGCAAAAGCACATTCACAGCTCTTTTAATCACTTTCCACGGCTCCAATCTTGAATTCATGGTTGGTGTAGCTCTCTTGATGGGGAAATTAATTCATCAGCTCAAAATTTGTGAGATATGCAATATTAGGTCAAGACAGTAGGAAATGAAATTTAGAACACTTACTTCTCATCAGGAAGATGCAAGATCATACCCCAACCATACCTAAATCATCTAACCCCTATGTGCATTGGAAAAATAGGAAACCTGCAAAAAAGATTAGGTAAATGTATTTCCAAGGGAGGCCTGAGAAAAGAAGATAAAAGAGTGGTTCGAGAAAGATGAGAAGTAAGTAACCTAAACCAAACTTAGACACCTCCTACTCACTTCAACCAATGACCTCAAGCTTAGAAAGGGGGAAGACTAAACCTTGGCAACACATATAACTACAACTTGTTACTTAACATAATGCTAACTTAATTACAAATTAAAAAGGCCATAATGACTCTGTGTGTGGAGATGTTCTTTTTACATTGTTTAGTCCTTTGCATACTATCAAGTAAAATTAAATTTATTGACTGACCATAATTACAATTCCAACTACACTGCATAAAGGACAACCATTGTTTAATTATAACACGCTATAAGCTACATTGGTGTGAACTCCTCATATGCATTTTTTATTTTGCACTATCATCATGTGTTTGTTGGAATGTCTTAATGGGAAGAGTGCTTCTAAGAGAGGGGGGGGGGGGGGTGAATCAAAAGTACTGGCCTTTTAACCACATTTAAACCCTTAATAACATATAATTGAAATTAACATGCATGTATATAAACATTGAATAATCATGAGAAACAAACATGCATCACCACATAACACTTGAGATTTTGGTGACCCAGAAACCCTCCAGGAATAAGAAGGTAAAATTGGGGTGGGGATGGTACCCACAAAATTACCGTAGCAATTGATTTCAACCACTTCTGATGGTTTGCCTTGTTAAAGGCCTGCCCTGTTAAAGGCTACAACACATTGTTAAATGTGACCCTGTTAAAGGATTTCTACACCCTGTTAGGAGTGTGCCCTGTTAAAGGACTTAAGAACATTCAACTTAGAATGCCACCTTGTTAAAGGATTTACATAGAGCTATTAAACCCACCTAACTTAATAGGATTTTCAAATTCCTAATACAATTGTGAGAGAGTATTAGAATAATACACCTGATCTATTGCAATCTCTAATGCTAATCTTAGGCTCTTGATATGCTCTTCTATCTCTGATCTCTGCTAGATCTGATCTGTTGATTATGTTCCTTGTTCTATTCTAATCAACTAGATGTGTAAATTTCGTCCTTTCCACTAAATCTTTGACACCAATGTTCTGCAACAATCTTAATAATAGGCTCTACCTTTCCTTCTTCTCTCCAACAACTTGTTCAATCTCATCATGACTCCCTTATAAAGATTAGTGGTTTGTTATGCATCCTTGGATAAAATGTTCTCGCTCAAACCCTTGAGATTCACCCATTGGCTGCATCCAGTCTCCAATTTTTTGATTGGTTGCATGAGGATTGCATAGGTGGATGTGAGGATTTGATCTTATCTCCTTATCCTGCTATGAGTCATGCATAACCATTTTACATATTTGTTTGCGATTGCACAAACTTTCATGCTAATCCTGCATTGCTCGGAACATGAAGTAATATTGATGCTCGACATCATCTATTTTGGATTGCTTGGCATCCACTGTGTTTCTTGCGTTACTTGACTCCTATTAGTTTTTTTCATTGCTCGGCACCTATTGGATCCTGAGTTAGTGGGCACATATTGATCTCATTTGCTCGACACCTACTGTGACTTGCTCGGCACATACTGTCTTCTGGTCTACTTGGCTCTATCAATAACTCGATGCATGTTAGAGTTCTGGCTCGGCTTCCATTGTATACTCAGCATGTATAGTGAAATGGTTGTGTGTTGACACTCATTTGTCAATCTTATTTATTTGATCAAAAGTGTTTTTGATGTGTGCAAATGAATTACACATTGGTGTAATCCTCCTTGGACCAAACCATGATTTTCATGTTTTCCCTCTTGTTATCATCTTTTCTCTACCATTTTTTACCTATGCACAAATGAAAAGAGTTAATGCATAGGATTGACATCAATGTAAGTAATACATTAATCACCAAAACCATGCAATTAAATAGTATGTTTCAAAGACTAAATTAGTTATTGCATCAGGTCTAATGAATGATTTATATCATAGGTGTTCCATAATTGAATGGGTTTGTTAGCTTCTGGAAAGATATCTTCAAAATCTAATGCATCAACATAAGCAGACATAGCTTTTTTTTAAAGGACTTCTTTAAAATAAACTTTCACAACTCTTGCCGAGATATCTGTCGTGGAAGTATAACAATTTGGAATTATATCATTCATTAATACCACAATCAGACCGACACACATATTGCATTGATAAAGATCACCATAGTCTCCAAGGCTGATGACTAAGCAATCTACATCATGGGAAGGGGATTGTAAATTTTCTAACTACAAACTAGGTGTCCACATGTTCGTTATGTTGGTGTTTGAAAACACTAGAGGGTTTTCAATTATCCCACTGAGAAACTGATATGTGTAGGGGTAGCTAACTCCCATTTTCAACATGCCATTTCTAACAATAGGCCAACTATAAGGCATGACCCTTCTTCTACTTCAAGCTCTGCTAAACCTAGGTGGGTGGACCTGAGATTCAATTGATACCGTACTAGTGCAAAAACATATCCCTGAATCTATTAAGCAGATGAAACCCTTATATCTCCTAGTAACTCATGAAATGACACATATCTGCAATAGCTAAATGCAAGTCTAGAATATTCACAAGCTGAGTGAGGGTTAAACATTTAGGTCCTTCAACATAAAATAGAAAAAATGTTTGATTAATAATGTTGATTTCAACAAACCCTCAGATATGCAAAAGTAAGACTTTAATGATCTTGTAGCTGACCAGTGCCTAACCCATTGGGCAAATCCATGAATCAAATGCATACATATGAATATCTGATACTTATACATATATTCAGATATTTGATCTATCTATTTAACTTGTAAATAGACATCTATGCTCAATCTAAACCTCATTCTTACATGATATCCCCATCAGCAAACTTGTAACCCTGTTATTTCCCTAAAGCATTTACACAACTACTTGAGTTATAGGCAACAATGAAATAACATACAACCTTAAGGGACTGCAACTACGATCTAGGCTCTTTGTTCAAAGACCATAAAACATTGAAACTCACTGATGAAGGGAGACAAGAATCAGAATGAAACTCAATCTGTTGTTCCTTGTATTAACTTCCTTGAAACAATACAACCATATGCATGAAATGAAAGCATGAAAAATAGCTAACAGATTTTAACTATCTATATTATCCTCCTTAATGCTGTTCATACAAGAGAAATTTGCTAAAGAATGTGGTATCACAGTAAAACAATGGAACCCTGCTGGTATTACCCAAAGAAAATTGCCTACCAATTGGTTTCTCAGTGACCAAGACTGGAACCCTTCTAATCAGAAAGAATGAGAAAGATATAGGTTGAAAGAATTCTCGAATCTATTCTAAAGATGACAAGTGTCCACTTAGAATTCCATCTCCTGCAACTGAATCACCTCTTTCATCTCTCTACCCATTTGATTTAATTTAATTTCATCATTACTTGTAATAGACTTCTAAAATATCTCTTGCTGAATGATGAAATCCCTTGTTTGCTAAAAAAATCTGAACTGAATGAAATGTTGATGAAATTGAGATTCAACTAATTTAGAAATAACCCCAACTACATTTTCACTGCATTTTATCCATATTTAGCTCATTACCATGTCAGAAAACACAACTAAACTTTGATACCTGAATGTGGTTGCCTATTAAGAATTTGGGAAAAACCTCATGTAGCTCGAACGGACGACTTCCTGTGCAAAAATTGATTCTGGAATCAGAAAGTTTGTCTTTTCCCGATTTCGGCGATATATAACATCGCCTATTTTGCCTCTCAGAAACCCCCTAAAAGTCATTTCGAAAATATACCCCCTTACTAAAGGCTCTAGTTTGCATTTTGAATTTCTTTAAAAATTTAAAATTTCTAAAGTTTTGACTTTAGAAAATAAACTTTTAAATTTAGAAAACCCAGCACATATCCTTTTGAAAATAATTTTGAAATAAATTTTTTTAAATCATTTTATTTTTTCCACCCCCTTCAAATTCATGGTCAACTAACTTTGACCTATTGCCACCGCATTTGATTGGCCAAGCATTCTGCATCATTTGCCACATCAGTGCCATCGTGACCCGTGCCATGTGGCACTTGCTCGCTTTCCCTTCTTTTTGTGGAAATGTGTACACCGCAAGATCTGCCATGTGGCAACATCATGTGCATCCGCCTTGACCCTGCCTTGACCCTGCTTGTCTGCGCCATCTCATCACGTCTGGTCCCGTGCTGCCACATGGTGCAATCTTGCTTTCCCTCTTTATTATGTGTCAAAATCTCAGTCTACATTCTCGGTGCCACATCAGCTTGTTTGCTTTTTCGTTTAAAGTATTATTACATTGTCTTTCCTCCGAGCGACATCACTGGGCCCACATTCAACATAGGCTTCCAGAAGCCTTCGTTCTTCAAGACGCAAAGCATGTTATGTCTTTTAGTATTTACAAACTTTCAAACTACACCACATTATGTGTGTGGGATAATACGTATGAAGACTTCTCCTTTTCTTCTAATGCAAAGAACTCTTTACTTAGCTATGACTTTTGACTGATGCTCTGTCTCTTGTGTGGTGTGGGCTCTGGCTTCTGTGGGCTTCCTCTATAGCCTGCGAACTCTGTTTGCTTTGGCATCTTTAAAACTCATGACTTGGAGTTTTTATGTGCCATGTCTCCTTGCTTCTGCGTGGCTTTTGCTCTGTTATTAATGTTTTGGCATGCTCCCTCTCTGGTGTTGATTGTTCATGTTGCCTACCTTTGCTTCCCCTGCGTGACGTGTGGAGCTTTAAAATCTGCATTGGTTCCTCTTGGCGGCTCCATCTTGGACATGGCTCTCCAAATCGTGGGAGTTCCTCTTCATTGAATGCGTAGGCTGCTTCTCTGGATGCTCAGTCTATTTGTTAAGGGCTTTGCGTGAGGCTCCAACACTGTTGCCTTGGGCTCTCACTTGGGTTCCTTTCTTGCTATTTAATTATTTTCTTAATTCATTTCGCTGCCCTGTTTCATGCCATCCCTCATGCTTTAAACTAGTACCTTCATGTATTTGGCGCCATGAGAGATGCCTCTTTTGTTTGGACGTGGACTGTCCTCACATATGGCCTTCTCAGTAAGCAAAGACGTGGGCCTTGAATGCTGCAGTTTAATATTGATGTTGCCTTTTAACGTGTTGCTTCCCTCTTGATACATGCAAAGTTTTGTATGTGCTAGCGTGGGCTGAGTCTTTGTTTAATGTGGGAGCTCTTTCAATGCCATGCTCTTTCTTTTAAAAACCAACTACTCCTTTGGAAAAGGCAATATCTTCCTTTTAAAACTCTATGTGCTCATTTCCACTTACTGCATTAGCTATGGGACTTTATACTTTGACTGGGGCTGCTTCTTTAATGCGTGGTCTGACTGTTGAAGTCGTTTCCCTTTGACCATACAGCTTTATTGCAATGCTGCTATGCATTACACTTTACAAAACTAGAATTTTGTATTTAGATGCGTGGAGATCCATTTTTTTTTAGCGTGGATTCTTGTGTTGAATGTGGCTTCTCCTTTTTACTTCATTTCTCTATGCATAGCATAGGATTCCATTTTAATCATGCTGTAGAGCCTCTTTTTCACATTGCCCTCTGTGTCTTTGAATTGGCAAATTGTCTGATTCCTTTTAAACATTCGTTGACTGACTTCAAACAATGGCATCTTTCATGCTTAAAATGGTGCCTTGCTTCTTATTTACTGTCTCTTCATGCATACTCTACCTTTTACTATGTGAGTTGCCTTTTGAAATTTGTATAGGCTCCCTTGCTCTGCAGATTTCTTCTAATGTAACCTCTAAGTTTAACATATCTTGCATCTCCACGTATAGGTTGCAGGAAATAACTATGTTCTTGGGAAGCATAGCAACTAGATATCAGTTCTTCTCTCTTGACTCCAGGTTCAAAAATCTCACTCCACTTTGAAAGTAGCAAATCTTCCCAAACGTTTACCAATCTCCCATGGCTTGACATTAGAGTCGAAGCAAATAGCCAACCGCTCAAGCTCCATAGACTTCTGTATATAATCCAATGTTCAACCAGTAATGAAAGCTTCTTTTCCATCTTCACAACAGTAATTGAAGAAAGTTTCATCCAATGTCATTCCTATTCATTTTTCTTCTCAAGTTTGGATTCAAAAAGCTTCATTTCCATTTCCCTCCTGACCCTGGCATCTTATCAATTTGACAGAAATAGTCGGGCCCCAAAGTGGGTCCGGCTTAAAAAAATTGCGTTCCTAGACAACCGAGCCTTCAAACTGATCTTCAGAACATCTTGGATTGACTGAAAGCAAATTGGATCCTAGACTAATCATTTAAAACTCATTTTTAACTCTGCTTTGCAAACTATCACTTTTGCATCAGGAGGTCCATTGACTAGCCTTAAAAACTGACCCGAACCTCTCACCAGGACCTGAAATTGAACACATTGATTCTTTGCTCCGCACTCTTGTACCCTATCAAATCTTGTCTCATGATAAATTCCCAGTCAAAAGATATTGACTGTCAAATTTGCCTTCTCAGAATTACCTGCAAATAAACACGTCAGAAAACAACAAACTAGGTTTAGATTTGACCTTGAAAGCTGGGCAAATGGGCACATGGGAAGATGAAAATTGGGGCGTTAGTTCTCTATCATGAGGAGATTATGGATCTATGATTTGGGCTCATGACGAATCATGGGATGCAAATCTCAAGCACTCAAAGGAGGCTACTTGGATTTTGCAAATTGGGAACAATGACAAAAAGTTATTTTTGGAAATGGAATTGACCTAGAAAAGTGTGCAAATTAATTTTTCATGACTTGAAAACTAACACACTTAAAGTATTTTCAGAGTACAACGCAGTGGTACAATTCATTTGACCTCACCTATCATGGATTAGAAGTTATGACATCACAAACAAGGGTTCCGACAAATCTACATTTTATGACACTAGTAAAAAGTTAGAAATTCCATTTGGAATCGCGTTTGAAAACTAATCAAACGGATTTTTCATAAGTCAAAACTTGAAACATAACAAGTCCTTGACGTATTAAATGCAAGGCAAAAGGAATTTCAACATTTTGGTCAATTGGCTCAAAATTATAGCATGTCAAACAGGGCTTCTCAAGAATGTGTGCAATGTGCATCAGCATGAAAACAATAAATTGCCAACTTTGAGGGGTTCAAAACCTATTCAAACAGACTTAAAACAACTCAAAATCTAAAACATAGGCTCTCAAGTATGGACACTAGATACTCCCAAAGTGGTGAGTCTTGAAACATTTCTGGGTGCAAGATATTCAGTTGTAAACACAGCCTCCTGTCATTGTTTGACACTTAGGTGAAAATGCAGATTTGGCACTTGCCCAAAACGAGACTTCACAAAATGACTCGAAATGGCATTTTAACTTCATGGAACACTTAGACAGGCTGAATGCAGGGTGTTAGAAACATTAAACACCTTAGAGGCCTCAGACTGACAACTGACTATATATGCACTAAAAGCATTCATAGGGCTCACTTTTCTCAATGTTGCTCAAAATTGACCATGCAATTTTTAGTGGCAACATGTTAGATATGAAAATTTAAAAAATTATACAAAACAAAAATCAAGTTAAAGACTATGGTGGACATTAAGTAAAGGCAATACTGATTGACCAACACGTGCAATTTCTCCCTCTGCAGTAAACAAATATTTCATCGGACCTCCAATACCTATGTAGCATCTTCCAAGGATTTTTAAGGGGATTGTGGATTTACTGACTACAAACCAAACATCAAATGTTTTCCAAATATGAAATCCAAAGAAATTATACAAAACATAATTGAAGTTAAAGGGAATCTTTTCAACTACAATACGAATTAATCTTACGCAATCACATGACATAAAATACACATTTGTAGATGGAGCTCATAAAGATCACCATAACAAAATATTTTAATAGACATATACATGTTTGAAGATATGTGTGTGTGTGTGTGTGTGTGTGTGTGTGTGTGTATTTATAAATGTATCAATAAGTATAGACATATGTAAGATGCATCCATATAATACATTATATACCTTAAAATAATATACATAATTAGACATAAACTAAATTTATATTTAATTACACAAAGGAATAGCGGGCGAGTGAAGGCATAGGAGTAAATATGGATGAAGGGAGTCTACCATTCCACTTCAATTAAAATTTGAATAAACAAACACATTTGAAGAGCATAGGTATATATTAATGAAATATAACCTATGCATATTGACCCACCTATAACATTCCCTCGAAAAAAAGTGCAATTCTAAAAAAATAGCTGATCCTATTCACTGCAAATAAATATAGTAAACACTACTAAATAGAAAATAATTTTAACTAAAGTAGAATCAGTCCATACAACAAGCACAATATGATAAGTTCTCCAATGAATTATTTTAATAATAAAATGAAGATTTCAACTCCATTAAACATGCAATGAATATATCATACATCTCCATTAATTAAATGAACACTTACTATTCTACATAATTGTAAAATCATGGGACATTCACCAATTATGCCATGCAAACTAAGATTTCCTTGTTTGACAATAACAACAAAGTGCCACAAATCAACATGCCTAAAATATGCACCACATATTTTATGCATAAATTAGAAGTCATAGTTTCAACTATTAAACTTAAGGGCAAATAAGGATTTAAAATGGTAATGAATTAAATAAGTGTTAAGGAAATGATAGCACAACATGAATACACAAAAAATCCAATGGAATTAAACAAGGGAATATATTGAACAATGACATCAACAATGCATAGTAACCCTACTAGTGACACTGCTTATAGTAATCACACAAGTGATACCCCCTTCATTTCCTCCTACTTTTTCTATTTTGTGCAAGTGAGGCAATGCTTTCATAAAATCTACGATACCTCTTGGGGTCCTTGTGCATTGGTAGAGGGGTGATACCTAAGAATCAAATTCTTGGGCTACATCTTTTAAGGATATCAAGGGAATCATTGGATTCTTCATCTACCTTTGATGTGTCCAACACTTTAGCCAAAGTTATGCATAGAAGTTAGATGAGTGAACCCTCCCAATAAATGACATTAATTTATGCAAACATTAAGAAACTATTAACGTAGGAAAAAATAAAGGAGATAGAATAATACCTTACACTACATCAAAGGTGTATTAAAGGACACATCTAAGATGTTCAATGCTTCAAAATAATTTAATGACTCACTTAAAACTTCAAAAAAAGAATGAGGGTAGGGTAGCCTAGCGTTTGACTCAATAACCTCTACATTTTTTACTTTTACAACCCCTATACAAAGTAATTTGTTGTGGCACATCACATCCCTACCCACACCTTGTAGGGCCCATTTGCCGTTGCACCAAAAGCCATGACTATTAGTGAACATGGAACACCACATAATTAACCACCTGTGGGCAGGGGAGCACGTCGCATCACCCAACAATCTCCCCCTCGACGCGCATACCAGGTGCTTACGCGGGTCGGGATGGCACCGAGGAGATTTGAACCCATGACCAAGCCAAAACCAGGCTCTGATACCAATTGTAGGGCCCATTTGCCGTTGCACCAAAAGCCATGACTATTAGTGAACATGGAACACCACATAATTAACCACCTGTGGGCAGGGGAGCACGTCGCATCACCCAACACACCTTTGATGGCTCCTTTACCTACCAATTTACCTTGAGATTATAGGTCTACATGATCAACAATACCATAAATGCAAACCACTTCCTCTTTGGCTTACTTATCATTATTTGCTCCCTGCAATTGTAAAATATGGTTAGAGGAAATCTCAGTTATTTGTCCAATTTATAATTATAGTGTTGCTTGCAAATAGAAAGAAAGGATACAATTGTAACATTTACTAATTCATGAGGACTTTGTAACTTATCAAATAATAAAGACTCATCCTGCACAACTATCTCACTTTCCATGCCCATTTCGATAGGTGCATCCTCACCAATTATGTCAACGCCCAAACCGCTATTTGAATACATTGTTTCTTTTGCACCACAATATTATATAGTGAAGGAATTGTTGCTACACTTTGAAATATATAGAGCTTAGTATAACCTAGAGAAGGCATTAAATTTTTGGGTGTATCTGGAGGTACAGATTTTGGATTCTCTGATGGGATCGAGCTTATAGTTCCAAGTAGCCTTATTAATCACTCAACCAAACAATCATGATACATTGCAACATTTGTCCTCGCTATGTCTTGGCCCAAAAAAACTAGAAATACACTTTCTCAAATTATACTAACTCAAAACCAATCTTCCTTTGTGCACTAATCTAAAATACATTATGTACATCTCCATTTGGAGCCTCCATCATAGATGGAGTGTTAAAGGATAGCCTAGCACTATCGACCTGTATTACATATAACCAAATAGTATAGGTATTAAATCTTATGGATGCCACTATCAATAGTCCATACACAAAAGTCTCTACCAATCATTAAATTGTATGTAAACATATTGCTTCTTTGAGATGTTCAACTGTAGGCTACTCTTCTACACACCCCTAAACATGACCATTGCCATTAAAAGTGGGTTATAATAAAATTCACAACACTCAATCTACTTCACCAAAAACATATGAGCCAAATAATGCATAACCTGTGACAACCAGATAATACTTACCCCATATTCAATCTCTTTTTTATCGACCATAATTTCTTTCTTGTGCTTCCTTAGCACTAACTTGAATTCACTCCCATATTTCATCGATGTGGAATTACCACCCTGACTTGCAGAAGCTAGGAGTGCAAGGACATAACCATCTTCACCATGAAATGCTCTTGTAACAATATCTTTCTTAGTGGACAATTGACATAGAATAAAACATTTGTTCAAATTTTATAGATATCAACCCAACAAGTTCACAACTACAAAACACATGAGTGGTGAAAACAAAACAAAACAATAAGACATTGTTCAATCTTCCAAAAATAGAAAATGAATATTGTGTGTTTGTCCTTACCTCCACCCTCTCACTTCTCCCAATAGAGAGGATCCCCCTTTTATCCTCCTCAAACTCATTATTATTTTTGTTGTACTCAGCTCTTACAGAGGTATTTTTCCTTTTATCAAACTTATTTCATCATGATCAAGATGGATGTGTGCAACTCTTGTCACCTACAACTGAGGTAGAAGGTGATCCATTTGTTAATATGTGAAGATCACCATCCACACAACCTACATTAGGTAATGATGAAGTGCCTTATCACTGACACATTTACTAAATATCAACAAATTGGTTTAAAGTGCTACAATTTTCCACACGATTTTATCACGCAAAGAACACATTATTATATCAAATTGATCATACATTATAATCTCTTCCATTATCAATGTTGTGACCCTTTTCAATCTCTTCTCCCTCAACTCTTCACTCTTTTAACAATGCCTTTCCTCTTCAATCTTGGCCTTTCCCTCTTTTGGAAGGAGGTCAACTAAAAAAACCTTGTACTATTTGCATATGCGCTACTCTAAACACTTCCTTTGTGCTTCAAACTTGATCCTCATCTAGTAATCAACACTTGTCACCCTCCTATAGATGTACCCACTTGCTTTGGACTCAATGACATTATTTTCTATTGCATACGCAAGGTCATCTATGTCTAGGTGCCTTAATAAATGAGAGATTGTGAATTTGCATCCTATGTAGGTTCATCCTTGCAATGTCCCAAAAATTCTTTGCTCCATCAACATAACACCTTTCAACTAGGTAGTAATATATCATTCTTTAGGCACACCTTTCAATTCTATATTGACCCACCTCCCCTACACAAATGGGACTAGAACACAAATATAAAAACTACCATACAAAGAAAACTTATAGCGTGTAACTAAAAAACATCAAAAATATATAAGAGTGTTATCTTTATGCATATTACATCATTTATCAAAATTGAATACTTAATACCAATCAGGGACTTGTCACCAACAACATCATGATCATACTCAACACTCTCATCATAATCTCTACCACTTTCAATTTTAATTCTCACACTAGATCCATGACCAATTGCAACATCTCCCACTACTTCCCTCAATGAAATATCCACCGCAGTACATGTCTTTCTTTCTCCCTGAAATAAACTCTAAGTCAATAAAACTATCCACACACCATTCATTAAAACTATACAATGTTGAAATGTCTGTAAATGATAAAAACATTAATTGTTACACTCACATGGCCAACTCTAACAAACCTAGAAGAACTAATGGTCAGAATAACCTTGGTCTCATGAGAAGGTTAATAAAAACTATAAGAGATTTCGAACATTTTTTTCTATACTTGAAGTAAAAAAAATTGGGGTGTCTTCGAACCATGACATCTTACCAATGTCTTTTTCTATCCACATAAGGCTTCACTCTTTCCCTAATGTAGAGCACCTCAATTGAACCATTAATCTCTATTAGTTTGTATCTTAATTTTAGCATCGTATAGAGTCTACAATAATATGATAGGAGTGTTACCGTAACCATAGCTTCATGATACATTCAATGCTCTAAAAATCCAAACAGTTTCATGATGTTGTACTTTGAATAGAACACACTACAATTTATTGCTTCATGGTCTAAAAAATAAATTTGGAGTTAATCCATTCTTTGCATATATATTTGTAAGAATCTGCATTAGAGCAGAATTTCCCCAAGACCAAGGAACTCAGATACACAAGCACAGAATAGACCAGAGTATGATCAGAATAACTGTATATTATTCAATTCACTTTCAAATACACTAGGAGTGCCTCAATATAAAGGCCTCTGAGATGCATCTAGAGTGCCTAGGAATCAACACCATGATAAGTCCAACAACTAGGCACATGTCCACCAGATATGGGTTATCCTCCATTATGCACGGAAGTAAGTGTGATGATGTGAGGATAAGCCTACAAAGGTGAAAACACGCACATCAGTGTTGTAGACAACATGTGCTAAATTAGGAGTGCGAAAAACTGTGTTGTCAACATGACAACTCAGGGAATGTTGCAAACTCCCGTGGTGTAGACACCATGTGCATAAATAGAGTGGCGTACTTCTATGTTGTCTACATGACAACTATAGAAGATGCACAAACTCCTAAGTGTCTCATAAAGAGAAATAATAAAATAATGAAAAATAATAAAATAATGCACTAACCTAAGTTAACTTAAGTAAAGTGTAAATAGTAAATACCTATTTACACCAACACCCCCCCTTAAGTGCAACTTAGGGAAATGCACTTAAGCTCAGTAATGCATAATGGGTCCCGGCTACTAGGCCATGTTAGGTACCCATGTACAAAAGCAATGCTAAAATGATGCAATGCAATCTCTCATAAAGCGGAGAAAGAGGGAAAACCACATGGGAAAAACCCTCCTCCAAAAAGAGAGATAAGTACAATAGAGAGAGAAAAAGACCTCATAAGAGGAAGAAATCCCTCCCAGAAGAAGAAGAAGAAGAAGAAGAAGAGAAGTCAAGGGACTTCCCTATCTGCAACATCCCGCACCCCCAAGAGATCTCGTAAATGAGAATACTTAACCTCTGTAAAGGGTTTGGTAAAAATATCTGCGACCTGCTCTGTTGTAGGACAATACTGAAGTGCTATGATCTGCTGATGTATAAGCTCTCTGATATAGTGCATATGAACCTCAATGTGCTTTGTCCGTTGATGTTGAACTGGATGCTTAGAGATTTCAATGGCACTTTGATTGTCACAATGAAGAACTGTTGGCTTAGGTAGATGAAATCCAAATTCCTCCAAGATATGCTGTAACCAAAGAGCCTCTGTAGCTGCATTGATAGCCCCTCGATACTCAGCCTTTGTGGAAGAAAGAGCAACATTGTTCTGCTTCTTACTTTGCCAACAGATAGGGTTGGAACCAAGGTGAAATGTGTACCCTGAAGTAGACTTTCGAGAATCTAAGTCGCCTGCATAGTCTGAATCTGTGTATCCAATCAACTGAAGCCCTGTACCTGCTGCATAATGAATCCCATGTGAATATGTACCCTTGATATAGTGCAAAATGCGCTTGGCAGCCTTCCAATGAAGCTCACGAGGTTCTTGCATAAAGCGTGAAACCATACCAACTGCAAAGGCAATATCAGGGCGTGTGTGTGTCAAGTAGATAAGGCTCCCAACTAATTGTCTGTATAATGTCGCATCAACAAGTGGGGTTGTGCACTTAGCCTCTAGCTTAACACCTGATAAGAAGGGAGTAGGAGTAGGCTTACAGTCACTCATGTGAAATCGTGAAAGCAAATCAAGAGCATACTTGGGCTGTGAAAGTGAAATCCCTGCTGAAGACTGTATGATCTCAATGCCAAGGAAATAGTGTAGCAAACCCAAGTCTGTCATGGCAAATCTGTCCTAAAGAGAGGTCTTGACACTGGCTATGATGGATGCAGTGCTCCCTGTAATGATCAAGTCATCGACATAAAGCACTAAGATCAAGTGAGAGTCATCTTTCTGAAGAATGTAAACATTTGAATTAGAATGACATCTTCTGAAACCAACTGAGAGGAGAAAGGAGTCCATTTTGGCATACCATGCCCGAGGAGCCTGCTTTAAACCATAAATAGACTTCTTTAATCTGCAAACCATAGTAGAATCCTGGATGAACCCCTGTGGCTGCTCCATATAGATTTCCTCATGAAGGTCACCATTCAAAAAAGCGCTCTTAACATCCATCTGGTGTACAACCCATCTTTGAGCTGCAGCAATTGCTAGTGTCAGGCGAATGGAGTTTATTTTGGCGACTGGTGCAAAAGTCTCTGTATAGTCAATACCTGGAACTTGTGAGAAACCTTTGGCAACTAGTCGAGCTTTGTGTTTATCAATACTACCATCCACTGCAAATTTGGTTCAATAGATCCACTTGCATCGAACCACTTTTCTTCCCTTTGGAAGGGGGACTAAGTCCCATGTGTTGTTTTTCATCAAGGAATTGTATTCTTCCTTCATTGTTGTATCCCATTCTGGAATCCTTGATGCTTCCTTAAAAGACTGTGGATCTGAAGCAATGGCAATGTATGCATGTGGAAATGACTTGTGTTGTGACCTAGTCCTCCGAGTATCTGAAGGATTTCCCACCATTGAACCTGCAGCATCAAGAGTTTGTTGTGCCCAACGAGGTTTAGGGGAAGAAGATGAAGGAATATCCTCAACTATTTGTTGATCCTGCGAAGGTGGTGTCTTGCGAGTCAAGGTTAGAGGAATTTCATCTTCCAAGTCGCTTTCATCACTATGATCACTATCCACATGGGAGGAAGAAGGAGGAGTTGAAGAAGCCAAACTTGGACATGTTTCTTCAAAATGAACACTCTCATAGAATATTTCGTGAGTCTCTGGATCCATTAATTTATATGCCTTGAGATGATCAGGATATCCAACAAATATGCATGGTTTGCTTTGCGGTTCTAATGCCTTACGCTTTTGTGGAGGTATCCTAGCCCATGCTAGAGAACCAAAAACTTTGAAGTGCTTAACACTTGGTTTCCTTCCACACCATGCCTCAAAAGGTGTTATACCATCTAAGGCTTTATGCGGACTTCTGTTTTGAATGTAGTTGGCACAGCACATGGCTTCAGCCCAAAACACTTGATCAAGAGACTTGTGTTGAAGCATGCAAGTAGTCATTTCTTTAAGGGTTCTATTCTTTCTTTCAGCTACACCATTCTGTTGTGGCGTGTATGCAACTGAATGATGAAGATCTATCCCCTCATGTGTGCAATAGTCTATAAGTCTGGAATTGACATATTCTCTGCCATTATCTGTCCATAGTATCTTGATGGCTTTCCCAGATTTCTTTTCAACTTGAGCTTTGAATGCGATAAAGTTGTCAAAGACTTCACTCTTATGACCAAGAAAAAATACCCAAGTGTACCGTGAAAAATCATCAATAAATGTGAGAACATAGCGGGCCTTGCCAAAAGAAGGTACTGGAAGGGGGCCAGCTACATCACTATGTACCAATTCTAGAACAACAGTTGCTTTCCAAGACTTCCCCTTGTCATATTTCTCTGCGGGATGTTTACCTGCTTCACAGCCTGGACATACTCCCTCTGAAAACTGGACTTGAGGTAGACCAATGACCATTTCCTTGCTTCTTAATTGCTGAAGGTAGCGATAATTAAGGTGTCCAAATCTATCATGCCATAGTTTACTTTGAGTGTTTGAATGAGTCAACAAGGCAAGAGACGTGGATTTAGGCACAAAATTGGAGAAAGAATAAAGTCCTGTCTCATGGTTTTCCTTTCCAATCGCCACCATTGAATCATCTTTGAGATTCTTTACCACTACGGTGTCGGGGAGGAACTCTACTTTGTTGCCACATCCATAGTGAGTGATTTGATAGATGGAGAGAAGGTTGGTGCTAAGGCTAGGAACATGAAGTACATCCTTGAAGATGCCATTCTCTATCTCAACATTCCCTTTACCTTCTACTTTAATTTGAGTATCATTGCCCACATAGATGTAGGGTACATGTGAAGTATTTAAAGAGGAAAAGTGCTTGCTTGAAGCCCCCATATGATGAGATGCTCCAGAATCTAGAATCCATTCCTCCGGATTGTTTGTACTTGCAACTAAAGCTTGGCCCTTGCCCTTTGAAGTGGATGAAGAACCTTTGTCTTTGTATGTATTAGGAACATCAATTTTGTGTTTCCTCATAATGTTTACCAATTCATCAATCTGCTTATCTTTGCAGTCATGTTCTTCATGTCCATTCCTCTTACAATAGGAACATGTTTTCTTCTCCTTCTTGTTGGAATTATTCCCTTTTTTATTACTCTTTGAAGAAGATTTTCCTTTTTGTGAAGAAGAATTTTGAGTAGAAGGAGATTGATTTGTGGAAGATTGTTGTTTTGAGGAGGACTGTTGTGTCTCGTCTTGCTGCTTGGTCTTCCATTGCTTCTGCTTCTGGTTTGAGTTTTTACCACTTGAATTACCTTCATTTGCTACCAAGGCTTTAGTTTTGGAAGACTTGAGAATTCCCATACCCACTAGATTGTCATGTTCAAGGATCAACATTTCTGAGAATTTCTCAAATGAAGGCTTAACATAGGCACTACCCATTGTTAATTTGTGTGTATTAAAGCTAGAAACAAAAGGAGCATATTTAGATGGAAGATGAGTCATGATGTGTTTGATCATCTTTCCATCTTTAATAGGTTCTCCACAATCATTTAGTTGAGCCCTATACATTTCTACTTGGGTAAGATAGTCTTTAATTGTATCAAAATTTCTAGGATCCAACTTGAGAAGTTTATCCTCTATTGTGTAAGCCATGTCTTCATCTACTGTCCCATACAAAGCTTCTAATTTAGCCCAAACCTCTATTGGATCTGTAAGCTTCCTAATGTGAAATTTAACAGGATCAGAGATATTTTTCAACAAGGTACCTAAGGCCATCTCTTTTTTGGATTCCCAATCTTCTTTACGAGCTTCATCAGCATCAGCAGGAGGTTTTCTAGCTGCACCAATAACATAACGCCATAAACCTTTTTCGACCAATGGCTCTTTAATGTTTTCTTTCCAAGTAGAATAGTTATGTGGAGTTAACTTTGAAAAAGAACCCATGATGCAAGATTTCAAGATAAAGGAGACACAGTACACAGTACACACCCCCCTTTTTTACTCAATCAAAAAATCCCCCCCAAAATAAATGATTTTGGCACTTTATATATAGTGCGTTTACAATGGGCCACTTGCCAAAATAGACAAAGTGGATTTTCTGATTTTGCTGATTACAACCTCTGTATAGAGTACAAATCTGGACTATTACAATAAGGCTGAAAATTACATCAATTGTTAAGCATTACAATGCAAAACAAGACCTATCTCTAAAAGTGATACTTCTGTCCAAATAAGACTACAATCAGATTGTAGATCTGAAAATTAGACAAAAAAATATCCACTTTAAAAAAAAACAGAACCTGAAAAGGAGTTCAGATGAGCCCATACGATGCTTTTGAAGTTGCAAATCTCAGGATTAGACAGGTACAATCATGAAAAACTGCAATTTCTGACCAATCCGAGCACCAAAAAATAGAAACAAACTGCACCACTAAAAAATTCAAAAAATTTTACCCAAAATAAAAAAAAAACGCACCTGATTTGGAGTCCGAAGGACCAAGTTATGGCTGTTTGAAGTCAAGCTCCAAAATCAAAACTGCAAATGAAGAGGGGTGAAGAGAGAAAATTAGGGGCTTAAATTTGACGTCCAAATGGCCGTCTGGGCAGCTCAAAATAGCCCTTGTATGACGGTCAGACGGCCGTCAAGTTTAGGACTTCTGAAGGTTGACGTCAGCAACACAAAGGACAGAGATAACTGCAGCAGATGATGTGTTTGTACGAAAGTGACAGCGTGTCAGGTACGTGGATGCTGACTGGATACCATGTCTTTCCCTGAGCGGGATCACTGATGGCAGCACGGCTCTGACGGGGCTGACTGCAGGGCCCGCGTGGCTGCCGCGTGTCTGTGGGCGGGAGAGTTTAAGTTGTCGCCGGTTTGCGGGATTGCGGGGGCAGAAATTTGGAAATGGTCGCTGACTTGGATGTGTCGGCCGGTGCTTGGCCCAGTTTTGAATGGGCCTGTGCCGGATTTAAGAAAACCGAGGGTTGTATGAAGCCCACGTAATTTGTAGAGAGTGCAGAATTTACAGAGCCCGCATACCAGATAATAGACTCTGCGAAAAATAAATATATTCGCAAACCAATACAGCGTTGAGCCGAGGTTTGATGGCCCTGTGCGGTTAAAACAACAAAATTTTTCTCTGCCCTATTGATTTCGAAATATAAATTCGAAAATACCCAATATGGAAAAATAAATTGCAGAGAATAAATAATGTTCAGATCCAAAAAACAATTAAACAGATCCGAAATTGACCATACCCAATTTGCATATCGGTGCCTTCGGGTGCCGGTTTGCAAAAAAAATTTGCCTCACGATCAACTTTCACCCAAGATAGGCGAATTTATAGTCAATCTTCACCGATTCAGCGCTCCGGACGCAACGGAGAGGTCAGATCTGGCTCTAGACGCTCCCAATTTCTGCGAATCCTCCGGAATTGATTCGGGTCTCTTGAAGAGATGAGGCAATGAGGTCTCCAAAGGCTATGTGACGAGTATCTCCCTCAGCTCTGATACCATGTAAGAATCTGCATTAGAGCAGAATTTCCCCAAGACCAAGGAACTCAGATACACAAGCACAGAATAGACCAGAGTATGATCAGAATAACTGTATATTATTCAATTCACTTTCAAATACACTAGGAGTGCCTCAATATAAAGGCCTCTGAGATGCATCTAGAGTTCCTAGGAATCAGTACCATGATAAGTCCAACAACTAGGCACATGTCCACCAGATATGGGTTATCCTCCATTATGCACGGAAGTAAGTGGGATGATGTGAGGATAAGCCTACAAAGGTGAAAACACGCACATCAGTGTTGTAGACAACATGTGCTAAATTAGGAGTGTGAAAAACTGTGTTGTCAACATGACAACTCAGGGAATGTTGCAAACTCCTGTGGTGTAGACACCATGTGCATAAATAGAGTGGCGTACTTCTATGTTGTCTACATGACAACTGTAGAAGATGCACAAACTCCTAAGTGTCTCATAAAGAGAAATAATAAAATAATGCACTAACCTAAGTTAACTTAAGTAAAGTGTAAATAGTAAATACCTATTTACACCAACAATATTTATTTAAACTTATTTCATTTTTGAATCTACAAAGGCATTACTGTGATTGGACGTACACAATTATACAGGGAGGCAATAAATTTATGCACTTGTGAATCCCTTTAGTTAAACAAGCTAGTATGTTATCAAATAAGCCCCTCTATAAGAATTTATTTTGTTTATAAGGCATTGCTATTATTAGGTGCACCCAAATAACTTCTAAAACATAACTCACATTTCCATTGATAATGTAATCATTTTTTGGAAAAATCATCATTTGGCATAATTTGGTGTTTTAAAGAGATTAAAAAATAAATAAATTATTCACAAATTTTTTTTAGCAAAATATTTTTAAAAAATACAATCTTCTTTGTGTACAATATGGTAGCATGTTTTAAAGTTAAAGATAAGGTGCATGAACAATGTATACATTGTATACATCTCAACTATGACAATAACTATGCATTTGGATTTCAGTAGAAATCTCTACCATTTCAATATTGTAAACCACAATATGAGGTACATTCATGTTTTAAAAATATTTGAAGAACACTACCAATTGATTGCGTAATCCACTTGCACTCTCAATGATTTTTGCATACATTTGGCATACGAAATGTCAAATTGCAAAAAAATGGCCACAACTACACAATATGCCTCGCACAATACTATTTCAAATAAGTTAACTTGCTTAAACATTTTTTTGTATGCCTAATCCATTGTGAATGCACATTTATGTCGCTCTCGAATGTTCTAAATAATAGCACACAAGGCTATTCACATTCTATTAAAACTGCATGTTGATGCTCAACATTAGCATCAACAAATTCTCCAATGTCATCTAACTCATCCGAACTGCCATCCTCTTTTGGTACACACGACTCAATGCCCAAAGCAATGTCATGGTGTTTGTGTTTCACTATAAATAAAATAGATCCATAACTCCTTGACAAGTCCTCAATCATTGAAGTACACAACCCTTCACCATGGCTATGGACACCAATTTGGGACACTACACCTATTACTCGGGATTTTCCCTTGTACAAGCCATAACCCCTTAAAGCATCATCCAATGTGTTTTGTGGAAAAAAAAACTTCCTTCACATATGCCACTACAACTTCTTGGAATAACCCATAGCTCTAAAGAAAATTCATGTAGTTTGAGAGAAATACAAATATCAACTGAGATAGATATATGAAATGAGGCTACCCACATCTTGCCCAATCACAAATGTAATTGCAAATTCCACATACATGCAATCAATTACAAACCAATCTGACAATGTAATTGGTAGAATGCATTCATCAATCACCTTCTCCCATTTTTGTACATGTATATGGATGCAACAGTGGCAAGGAAGAAGCACCATTAACATCAAGATACACAATTATGTTTATTTTTCACACTTCTAACAAGAAAATAAATATCCTTTAGCATATAGTGATATAACACAACTAAAACTAACAATTAACTGTCCCTGATAACAATAAGAAACAAAATAATCTACTAACCCCTTCTCATTTTTGAACTAAAAAATTTTGTGGGATTGCTTATTGGAAATTACAAATTTATATGCCACACTAACCCATCTGCTAAGGGTACAAAATGTATAAATCACCATAAATAAAAGCCAATAACAAAATTAAAAATGCCTATAACTATCCACTGACTATCTAGAAATTAGGGAGGTATAGTTAGTTAGTCAATACTTCATTGCTACTCAAACCCTTGATGATATAATACAAACCCTTACACTCAGATTATATTATCTCTTATAATTTATACTTTTTCAATGTCTTCTATAAGTTGTTAACATCATAAGTAGGTGTCTTCTACATTTTCAAATACAATTGTAAATGTATACAATTTTTTTTTCTTCTTACATATACAATATAACATACTATCATGTTTTCATATAATTAAGGATGTCATTCAGAAATTTCAATATACAAACCAATCCCGACTTTCATTTATTTTTAAAATTTAGCATGTACTCTAAAAAAATGTACTACTAATAATACATTAGTTTTTCCAACATAATATGGGTATATTGAATTGAGAAAAAAGCGATGAATGCCTAAGTGATTCCAATTTCCTATCCATTAAATTAGACAAGGGGAAAACAATGCCCCTAAACGTAAACGATCATGCAAATACAATCTACATGTGGCAACATTTGAAGAATATATATTTGCATTGTGGGAAAAAACTAGTGAATATAGCTGGACAATTACTATTATACTACTTGTTAATCTGTACATATAATTGACAACTATGGCAAGAACACAATCACACAACATTTTGGGATTGCCTCGAATATATACTACATTTTGTGAACATTTTTGGGATACCATATCTAAAATGTAAATGATAAGATGTCGCACTAAGCTTTTTCATAAACCACGTGGGCCAAATATGTTGAATATCACATTTCCATATAATTGAAGGACATTGTTCACAAATACCACTAACAAAATCCATAAAGGCTAATTATAAAAGGGAAATATTCATAATAAAAATGTATTATGTTACAAACTTTAGAAATTTTAGAAATTTTATTTAATATTTGTTTTTACACAGTTGCTGAAGGAAACTAATGGTAAATTTGGTTGATAAAAAATATGTCATACCTGTAGTTAGGTGGGACTAATAAGTATTATTTTTATCTATCTTGAAGTTTATTAATAGATTAAACAATATATAATAAAAGACTATTTTATCATTTAGATCAATTAGATTTCCACAATCCATGCAAATGATATTTTTAATTTCTGGATTTGATTGTGTAGAGTTATTTTACCATCAACATTTTGTTGATATCTAATTGAAAAGATCATTGATTAGAAATATTGTTTTTGATTAGATAAATAGGTTTTACAGGGAACCTAAAACTCAGAAGTTAGTATATAAGAAGGCTAAAAATAAGCGTGACAGCCCAGCCAAAAAAGTATAAGTTCAAAGGCTGATAATAAGCATTAAGCCCAGCCAAAGGAAAGAGATCTGAGAAAAGACCAGGAAAGGAAACAAGCAAAGCCATGGCCTAAAGCCAAAACAAAAAGCCAAAATACAACGACAAACAAAAAAATAGGCGAGAGTTATTCCTCATTCTTTAGCTCCAAATCATGCATCACCTAAGCAGCCTCAAAGGCCAGCTGATTCTCCTCCATTTCCATCTGTTGCGCCCTTTGATTCCCTTGGTCCTGAGCAGGAGTGGAGTTTTCCTTTGCAGGGTCATCCTCCATTCTGGCCTCATCCCTATCATTACCATCCTCATCATCGTGCATTTCTCTGTCTTTGATCCAACCCATGAGAGAGATGATGTTGTTGATGGAGCTTAACAAGGAAAACATTTGATTCGCAAGGTTGTGATTGTAGTTTTCCAGGTTGTGAATCCTCTGTTCCGCCAGACTGAGCCTATCAACCGAATCTGTCCTCTTGTTGGCATCCATTCCTTTCCTTGCTGCCTCAATATGTTTCACCTGATCTTTAACCTCCTCAAGCTCATGGAAAAGCCATTTGATTGATCTAAAATTATCAATCATACTGTTGCGAGCATTATTTAAAAGGTTCATCCCTGTCTCCCTGGCTCTGTCTGAAATAGCTACAATCGCTGGATCAATTAATTCTTCTAGCCGCTGCTCTTCTTGATTATCCACAAGGATTTGGGGATTCATGGCCTCCCTAAAGATTCCCATTTTGGTGGTCTTAACATTGAAGTTGATCCACGCTTTCCTCCTGTCATTGGTTTGCACTTCCCCTTTCACATACCCAACTTTCTTCTCTTTCTGCTCCTCAAGGTGGAGATGGATAGGAGAAAGAGGAAGCACAGATGCCTCCTCAAATTGAGAGTGCACATCCTCCAGACTCTCCCTCTTGCACTTCTTCCTTTCACTTTCCTCCTTTGTTTCCTCCTGCATCTCCTTAACCACCTCCTTAGACTCTGGATCCTCCTCATCGTCGCTACCTCCCTCCTCAGCCTTCTTAGCCTACTTTTTCCTGAGATCCCTAGGGCTTTTTTTGCTTGGGGTTATTGGGGGGGGGATTTTTTAGCATGGTAAGTCGCTGCTTTCCCTGAAGAAGAGATCTCGCCTTTCTCAGAACTGAGGCTCTAAATATCATCTGAGTCAGAGGAGTAACTGGAACTTCCAGACTCCACAATCTCTGTCTAAGGGGGGGCATTGCTAATATTCTGAGCTTTGAAGTGCTCATGGATAAGTAGCAGCAGCCCCTCATGCAGAGCTGGGTTAGCAATAGGCTTCTTTTTGAAGCTATCCATCACCTTACTCATAGAGGTTAATAGATAAAAAGGGAAAGAAATTTTGGATTTCTTCCGAAAATGATTTAAAATAACAAAGTGGTGGGTTCAGGCTCTATCAAACCTTGGGTCCAAAGTGATGTACTCGATAACAGCTTTCAGAACATACCTCCACCGCTTCTTCATGGAGTCGGGGACATAGTAGGTGTCAATTTTTTTCAACACCTTCAATTCATTCTTGCTCTCCACAAAGTCCCTAACTACATTGGCTGAGAGCTTCTTATCCCTAAAGAATTTGAAACCCTCGATAGGGATCTCGGTGACAACCGCAATCACCTCCTCCATTATTTGAAAGTTGATTCCATTCACCTTAACCCTGCCATCCTTCCAAGACCCCATCATACTGTTGGTCACCTCCTGATCAAAACTATGCAGCTTCATGAAATACTTGGTTACCCCACCCTCTTCAAGCTTTTCCCATACTTTCGGCCTACTTCTCCATTTCTCAAAGTCTCCCACCGGCTCCTTTCTGCATCTCTCACCCACCATCTCCACACACTGCACACCCACTTTACTCATGTGCTCTTCACTTTGATACTGGAATGGACCACCGAGAGTAAGCAAAGAGCAGAGAAAAATAACTTCGTTGTTGCCCCTGAAATGATTGCAATAAACAACCCACAAAGCGTGGCAGTTAATCAATAAAGGTTATCTGCATTTACGAATTCCCGAGCTTCTATTATGAAAAGTACCCTTATATCTTAACCCTTTCATATTCATAATTACAACTTGATATCCTCTGTACTTCCTTGGATTTTATCCAAGTCGATCAAACACTTGACGTCCGCTGGCAAACAAGTTCTAGGAAGCCAAGTCATTTTTTGGTCTGTGCCGACCCCTATATTTGCCAACCTGTTGGCAACCGGGTTTGCTTCCCAAAAAGTATCGGTGACATGGAATTTATTGAATTTGGCAAGGGTCTCTCTAGTCTCATTAATGAGATTTGCAATTGTCCAAGATGGATACAAATTTCCATTGATGCACTTAATAATGTTATTCAAGTCCCCTTCAAGCCATAAATTGGTGACCCCAATTTCAAAAGCCAGTTTAACAACATTGCACGCTATGTTGGCTTCCGCAAAATGATTTGTTTGGAGACCCAACGAGAGAGCGAAAGCTGCAATACTGTCTCCATTTTCATTTCTAACCACACCTCCACTACCCGAGGATCCAGGGTTGCCCTTAGAGGCTCCGTCGAAATTGGCTTTGTGCCAGCGTTCAAGGAGGAGGAGGCACTTGGCTTCTTGTCTTTTCCTCATTTCATCTTTTACCTTCTCCTTTTTCCTACCTCCTGTTTCAAAAGCTCCCCCCTTCCTCACAAAAAAAATTTCCTTTATGTTACTAAAGATCTTCCTTCCAAGAATTGAAGTTGGCTCCTATCTGTCTCTAAAAATCCAATTGTTTCTCTTCTTCCATATGCTCCAACAAAAATGGGGTAGGAGCTAGGAGCTAATTTCCTACAAGGTAGATCCATTGAACATACTTTGCCATTGGCAGAAAAAGTCCAAAAGGTTGGAAGGACTGCACCAGCTGTGGCCAAGGTCCTGGGTGAGGAAGTCCTAGATTGTCCTAGAGTAAGAGCAAAGAATGAACAAATGATTACCTGTCTCTGACTCTTCTTTGCATAAAACACATCTGTTGGGCATGATATGACCTCTTTTAACGAAATTTTCCTGGGTGACATTTTTGTCCCTAAGAGCCAACCAAAAAAACATGTTGACTTTTGGCATTAGGCTTGGGAGCCAGGCAATCGACCAAGGGGGGGAAACTTTTGTACTCCATAAAGCAGAGTACCCAGAGGCAACCGAATAGAGCCCATTGGCATTATCTCTCCAAACTAGTTCATCCTTTTTGATGCTGAGGTATAAGGAATTAAGCATGATCATAATTGGTTTAAGGTCCTCTGAGATAATAGAAAGGTCCTTCCATCCCTGTTCAGTCCTGTAATTGCTGACTTTGTGCCCAAAAAGGTTGATGCAATCATTAGCCCAAACACCATAGCTAGGGTTATTAATGAGGGGGCCTTGAGAAAGCCAACAGTCTGACCAGAATAGAATGTTCTCCCCATTTCCCAGCTTCTAGGAGACCTTAGAGTTAGCCAAATCCTTGACTTTTAAGAAGCCATTCCAAACAACTGAGCCTCTAGGGATATCCTCACTGAAAGAGGGCATTTTTATATACTTGTTCACCACAGTGTCTCTCCATTCCCCCGTGCTACTAAAGATGTGCCAGATTTGCTTTGCCAGGAGGGCCTTGTTGATATGAGTGAGCTTCTTGATTCCTAGACCACCATTCTTTTTAGGGAGACAAACTTTGTCCCAAGCAACAAGGGGGTACCTTTTATTCCTTTTAGTTCCCATCCATAAAAAATCCCTTTGGATTTTCTCCATCCTCTCGGCGTATTTCCTGGGTATGGTGAAAAGGCTTAGGGCATATATTGGCAAGTTTTGAAGGATGGATTTAACTAGTTGACATTTTTTAGCTTGGCTGAGAATGACTCCTTTCCAGCCAGCCAGCTTCTTACTAAACCTATCCAAGATGTCATTCCAAAAGTAATCAGAGGGGGACATTCCCAAGGGGAGACCAAAGTAGGTAGAAGGAAGCTTCCCCACCTGAAATCCCAAGATTCTAGAGATTCTCTGTTGTCTTCCCTTCGGAGTGTTGATAAAGAAAACAGAGCTTTTGTCCCAATTGATGAGCTACCCTGGCCCTCTGGAATAGATATCCAAAGTGTCATTCAAAGCCTTGGCCTCCTTGACCGAGGCCTCTCCTCCCATAATGATATCATCAAAAAATTATTGATGCATGAAGGGGGTGCATTTGGAAGAGGTTTAAAGCCCTTGATCCTTCCTTCTTTCTTTTTCTTCTCCATGAGTCTGCCAATACATTCCGCCAAGATGATGAAGAGAATCGGTGATAGAGGATCCCCCTGACAAAGGCCTCTAGTAGGTTTGAAAAAATTAGAGGGGGATCCATTCACTAAAACAGCTAGAGAGGGGGTGGTGATTAGTTGGGTGATTAGCTTTCAAGAATTGGCATCAAAGCCAAAAGCCTTCAACACCAACTCCAAAAAAGACTAATCCAATCGATCGTAAGCTTTAGACATGTCAAGTTTGAGTAGCATCCCTTCTCTCTTACCAGCTTCCATAGAGTGAATCACTTCATGTACCATGATAATCGAATCTAAAATCTGTTTGCCCGGGATAAAACCAGATTGTTGTTGAGAGATAATCAGGGGGAGAAGCTTAAGTAGCCTCAAAGTGAGCACCTTTGAGATGATCTTATAAAACGAGTTGCATAAGTTGATGGGTCTGAACTTATCCAGAGTGTCAGCACCTGGCACTTTGGGAATAATAACTAAGAAAGTGGAATTGATTTCCTTCATAATACTTCTGGCTCCAAAGAACTCTTGAACCACCTTAACAACATCCTTCATAATGATAGGATAGTACATTTGGAAAAAGAAGGTAGGAAAACCATCAGGTCCAGGCAATTTATCTGCTAGAAGAGAAAAAAGAGCTTCTCTCACATTAGAATTAGAAGGAATGGCCCAGAGCAGATTATTATGGTGCGGTTGGAGGATCTGAGGGATACAAGAGACAATGTCGTCCTGGTCCACCTTAGAGAGAAAAGGATCCCAAGAAAGAAGGGAGGAGAAGAAAGAGACAGCTTCAAGTGAAATATCTTCTTCCTTAGTCAGCACACCCTAATCTTTCTTCAGGCCAGAAATCCTGTTGTTAGCTTTATGTTTAAGAGTGGATAAATGGAAGAACTTTGTGTTCTAGTCTCCTTCCTTGAGCCAATTGATTCTAGATCTTTGCCTCTAGAACTTTTCCTCTTTACTAATGATGTCATGTAAATCAGACAGGATGGACAACTCTTCTTCTCTACTCGAGGCATCATACCCATTTTCCTAAATGGAGGCTTGGATGGATGTGAGATTAGTAGAGAGATCCTCTTTCATAGAGAATAAATGACCAAAATCTGACTTATTCCAAGCTTTTACCATCCTTTTAACATTACTGAGTTTTCTAGCTACCCTAAACATAGCAGTGCCTTCCACATCTATGCTCCACCAGCCCTTAATTCTCTCTAGAAGGTCAGGGTGGGAGGTCCACAATTTCTCAAAATGGAAGGGAGGAGGTCTATAGGAGTCAAAAGGAACAATCGAGAGGGAGATGGGGGAGTGGTCGGACCCAATTCTAAGCAAAAGAGCTAATTTGCAAGAAGAGGACTACAACCATTTAGGAGAAATGAGGGCTCTATCCAGTCTAACCTGAATACACTCCTTGCCTAAGTGTTTATTGGACCAAGTAAAGTCACCACCCATAAGGTCCAGATCTAGAAAAGCCAAATCATTGATGAAGTTAGAAAGATCATGCTTGCTATCCCAATCCTGAGGCAGACCACCCTTCTTCTCCTTATCCAGAAGAGGGGTATTGAAATCTCCCATAATGATGTCTTTTTTCAAGTTACTATTCTGTACCAGCCCTTCTGCTCTGGACCAATAGGATTTTCTTTCTCTCTTGTTGTTGGGGGCATAAATGTTGAGCAAGAACCAAAATTCATTGGAATGGATATTTTACACTTTACAAAAAAGAATGTTACCTGCATTGGAAACTGATTCCACCCTGAAAATTTTTGACTTGTATAAAGTTAGCAGTCCCCCAGAGGCTCCATCAAAGTCCAAAGCCTCACCGTTCATCATGTTACTGAACTCTATGTTTCTCAAAGAATCCTTTTTCATTTTTGTTTCTTGGATCATCAAAATATCTGGTCTCTGGTCTCTAATCAAATTCCTAATGATTTCCTATTTATGGGCACCATTTAGGGCCCTAATATTCCATGAGAAGATCTTCATTAGAAATATTGTTATAAGGGAGATTGTTATGTGTTTCAATCATTGTTTTGTCACTAATGTCAAACCTGCTATTTGCCAGTAAGACAATTGCTTATATGTTTCAAGTACTATCATTTAGTTGATTGATGAGGAGGATTTGATCAACAAGATGTAACAAAAGTACCTAGAGGAAAGGTTGAGTTATGATTATTTAATAAAGTACAAGGATTAGTTAAGATAGTGATAACATAATGTATTGATGATCTACTTGAGGTTATAAAATGGCTGGCTACAGTTAGAAAGTTCAGAAGAATAAGTTAAACAAAGTTCATCTACCAAGCTTGACCAAGTGGATAGTAGGTGTCGAGAAAAGTTAGTTCAAGCCAAGCAAAAAGTCAGTTAGAGCCAAGTGAAAGAAAATTCTAGTGGATGTCAAGCAAGACAGTAGATGCTGAGTAACTTTCAGTTGATGTCATTCACTAGTAAAATCCAGTTGATGTTGAGTGATTTTATAGTTGATGTTTAGTAATACAGTATGTACTGAGCATCAGAAGATTGATAATGTCAAGCTACTACATTATGACAACGATCAAAGATTCACCAAATAAAAGCTAACAAGTTTGTTTTCTTGGAACTTGTGAATCAAGAGGAAGATAGGATTGATGAGCTGGTGGCACATAATCTTATGTAAACCATTTTAGAGGAAAATTCAAATGGATTTAAGAGAATTTTCTAGAGAAGATAAAATATGGGGTAGATACATTGTATCCTACCTAATCCATCCAAAACCTTAACTTAGATGATGGATGATGAGTGGGAAAATGTTCTAATTTCCTATATATAGGAATGTCTGGTCGTGAAGAAAAAGAGTTAGAGAGTTTGGTGTGAGAACTTGAGAAGGAGAAAGAGAAAGGGGTTTTGCTTCATCAAGTGACCCAAGAGAAGAGTCTACAATGGTATACTAAGCAAGAAGGCTTAAGAAGATGAATGCTTGAAAGGTGAACAAGCTATCAGAGCTACAAAGAATGGAAGCCAAGTAGAATTGAGAACTAAACAAAGATCTATAATCTGCAAGTGAAGTTGTATGTTGTATTGGATCAAATCTCTATCATTACTCTCTAACAATTGTATCAGTATAGGGTAAATCCTTTGGAGTAAGGTTGAATTAACAGTCATTGGAAAATCCTTTAATAGGGTGGCATTCTAAGTGAATGGACTAAAGTCCTCTAACAAGGCTCACTTTTAACAGAGTGATTGAAATCCCTTAACCGAGTCACATTTAACAGTGTGCATTGTAACCTTGTTGGCCTTTCATAGGTCATCACTTTAGAAGAGTGAAAAAGGAGTAGCATGTTACAAGAGTTTTTCCCAAATTAGGTTTCTACATTAAATCATTGTGTCAAATGTGTTGATGAATGTGTGGTGTTTCATGCTTTATATTTCTGCAAATTGATTTGACAGTAACATATAAGTTTTAGTTGATACACAATGAATCCATGCATGGGTATGAATGTTTTATGGGTTCATTGAATTGTGATAAAAGTTTTATTTGTACATCTGGACCTTGAATAACTAATTCACCCCCCTTCCCCATCAGTTATTCTAAAATAATTCCAACAATTGCTATTAGAGCCATATGCTTAAGAGGACTAGTTTTAAGGTACTAGAAGCACAAAGATGAAGATGTCAAAAAGAGAAGTACCCAAGCTCAACAGAGATAAATTTTCTGCATAGCAAATTTTGATGAAGCTACACCTTGGAGGACTTGGAGATCATGCACAATCTTCCATTACAATGAAGCATGTTGATCCAGTAGGAGCCCTAATTGCTAAAGATATGAAGAAAAAGAAAGAACATAATTAGGTGATGTTGGAGATTGTCTCTACCCTAAGCTATGCTAAATTTGATGATATCAAAGGTCTTGACAATGCAAAGAAAATGTGGGATTCCCTAGCCACCATCTATGAAAGAGACAAAAATGTTCAAAGAGCCAAGTTAGAGAGTCTTAGAGGTAAGTTTGATGACATGAGAATGGAAGAAGGTGAGAATATTGCTCAATATGTTGCTAGGATAAAAGAAGTTGTTAGTGAAATAAAAGGTGTTACTGGTCAAATAGATGATGATACTATGCTAATTAAAGTCTTGATGACATTACTACCTATTTATGCTATTAGATTTTCTATAATCCAAGAGTTAAGATGTATACCAGGAAATAATCTAACCCTTGAAGGTTTGATAGGTAGACTCATTTCTTTTGAGCTATCTAATTTTGATAATTAGAAACCAGAGAGTCTTGAATCAACTTTCAAAGCTAAATTTCTATTGAAGGATTCTGAGGAGGTAAAGCAGAAGAAGAAGAAGAAAAGAAAGATAAAATATGCATCTAGTGACAACAACACATATGAGGAAGACATTGAACAATTGGAAGCACTACTAGCAAGAAGATTTCAGAAAGGAAAAGGAAAGTTCAAAGGTAAGTTACCCATCATTTGTTTCAATTGCAAAGAAGTTGGTCATATTGTTGCAATATGTACATAAAAGAAGAACTATAGAGAAGGAAACAACCACAAAAATATAAGAGAAGATAATGGTAGAGACTATAGAGACAAAGGCAAGAAGTCATGCTACATTGCTAATGAACATGATTCTGATGAACATGATGATGAAGTAGTATATGTTGCAATGAAGGATGAATCTAATGAGGATGAGGCAACTAAACTTGTGACTTGTGTGAACAAGAATGTTAAATGGATCATTGATAGTGGATGCTCACATCACATGATTGGAGACAAAAGTAAGTTTGTTACCTTGTTATGATGGAAATAGTGTAAGGTTTGGTAATGATGCACCATGTTTGATAAAAGGAAAAGGGTCTATCAAACTCACAAACAAGATTTAATGTGAAAATGCTTACAAAATATTGAAGGATTGAATTATAACTTGTTAAGTGTGTCACAATTGAATAATTTGGGATGCAAAGTTGAATTTGAAAATAAAACTGCCAAGATATTTGACACAAATGGAAACTTGATTGGAAAAGGTGATCAAACTAAAAGTAACTTGTTCTATCTAGATATAGAAGATGCTACTTGTCGTATCGCAAAATTTGATGATGTATGGCTTTGACACAAGAGATTATGTCATGTTAATTTTGATAATTTGGTTAGTATTAGTAACATGAAAAGAGTTAGAGGTTTGCCTTAGTTGAAGAAACCTAATAATATAGTATGCAAACAATGTTAGCTAGGCAAAATGACAAAGTCAAGCTTTAAGAGTAAAGCTTATACCTCTAAAGAAATACTAGAAATTATTCATACTGACTTGTATGGACCTATTGAAGTACAAAGCTACAAAGGAGATAAGTACATAATGCTATTTGTTGATGATTACTCTAGGATGATGAGAGTCATGTTTCTAAAGCAAAAATATGATGCTTTTCAAATGTTTAAGTGGTACTTAGAAAGAGTTGAAAGAGAAACAGGTAAAAGTATGAAATTCTTGAGATCAGACAAAGGAGGAGAATTCACTTCAAATGAGTTTGAGATGTTCTGTAATGATAGAGGAATCAAAAGAAAAACATCTACACCCAAGACCCCTCCACAAAATGGAATTGTTGAAAGAAGAAACAAGTCTATAATGGATTGTGCTAGAATACTCATGATGGAGAAGAATGTTACTCTGAAATACTAGAGAGAAGCTATAAGTATTGTTATATATACCTTGAACCATGTGCAAGTCAAGAAAGGTACTTATTCAACACCTTTTGAACTATGGTATGAATATCCACCTAATGTGAAATACTTTAAGGTATTTGGAAGCAAATATTATATTCTTAAAGATGTTAGGAATGGGAAGCTTGATGTAAAAAGTGAAGAAGGAATATTCTTTGGTTACTCCACAAGAAGTAAAGCTTACAAAAGTTTAAATACTAACACTAAAAAAATGATGGAAAGTGCAAATGTGAATTTTGATGAGTTTACAGAAGTACATGAGGTTGAACCTATGAAAGAACTAGAAGAATAAAAATCATTTGTATACTTCTATGAAGGAATGCCTACTGAAGAAGATTCTACGAATCAAGTTGCAAACCAACAGCAAGTCTCAATAACTACTGAGTCACAACCTGTGAATGCTGAGTTGCATTCAAGAACTGCGCTGAATTCAGATGCCAAGTTGCAGAATGAAGAAAATGCACATTCTAATTCTGAGATCAATATACATGAAAGAGATGTTGAAATACTTGATAGAGATGTACATAGTGACACTGAAGCTGAGAGACAAAAAGTTGTTACAAGAACTAAGCCAAGATTGTGCAAATATGTCAAAAGACATCATCCTGTAGATCAAAACATTGGAGACAAAAATGCAATACTAATGACAAGAAATAGATTGAGAAGTGAATCATGTTTGTTAAGCATGAAGGAACCTAAGATAGTAAAAGATACATTGGAAGATGATGATTGGTACAAGGCTATGGAAGAAGAAATTCAATAGATAGAGAAGAACAAAACATAGAGTCGAGTTCCTAGACCAAAAGACAAGAATGTGATTGGCATCAAATGGGTATTCAAAAACAAGCTAGATAAGAATGGTGAAGTGACAAGGAATAAAGCAAGACTAGTTTGAAAAGGATATGCAGAAGAAGAAGGAATTTAGTATGGTGAGACATTTGCCCCTGTTGCAAGAATGGAAAGAGTGAGAATTTTGCTTGCTTATGCTGCATACAAAGGTTTCAAAGTTTATTAGATGGATGTTAAATCTACATTTCAGAATGGAATACTAGAAGAGGAAGTTTGCATAGAACAACCAGAAGGATTTGTTAATAAAAATAATAACATGGTATGTAGACTACACAAAGCCTTATATGGATTGAAACAAGCACCAAGAGCATGGTATGAGAGACTTCATACTTATCTTGTGAAGATTGGATTTGAAATGACTAATGATAACAAGAATTTGTACATGAAGATAGATAAGTGCAAAGGTATACTGTTATCTAAAATATTTGTTGATGATATCGTATTTGGAGGACAAGATGCTTTGTATAAGGACTTTGCAAGTCAGATGAAGCAAGAATTTGAAATGTCAATGTTTGGAGAGATCAAATTCTTTGTAGGATTACAAGTATATCAAATAAAATATGGTATATATATCACTCAGTCAAAATATGTCAAAGAGATATTGAAGACATCTAGACTAGAGGATTCCAAACTAGTAAGTACACCTATGGTGACAAAACTCAAGCTATCAAAGAATGATGATTCAACTGAGGTGGATCAAACATTATATAGATTCATGATTGGAAAATTGTAATAAGTTGTACATAATGGACCTAATATTGCATTAGTTGTGGGAATAGTTACAAGATTCTCTGCAAATCCCAAAGAGAATCACTTGATGATTGTAAAGAGAATAATGAGATACTTAAAAGGAATAGAAGAGTTTGATTTATACTACCAAAAAAATGAAAAGTTTGAACTGAGAGCCTACACTGATGTTGATTGAGCTGGAAACATTGATGACAGAAAGAGCACCAGTGGAGGAGCATTCTTCTTAGGTAAAAGACTAATTATATGGACTAGCAAGAAGTAGCGTCATACTTCTCAATCTACTATTGAATCAGAGTATGTTTTTGTTAATATTAACTGCACAAACATTGTATGGATCAAATAGCTACTTAAGGGAATGAAGGAAGAAATTATAAAACTAGTGACACTTTATTGTGATAATACAAGTGCTATCAATATATCAAAGAATCATGTGATGCATACAAAGACAAAGCATATTGCAATCAAGTATCATTATGTAAGGGAATTGGTTCAAGATAAAGAGGTCAAGATGGAATATGTTAACACAAAGGAGAAAATTGTTGATATCTTCACAAAAGCATTACCTAAGGATGCTTATGAGTATCTAAGAGGTAAACTAGGGGTGATAACTCTATCAAAGGCTATGTAAGAGATAGAGGGAGTACCCTACATCAAGCAAGCTGACATTCATTTAATACAAATTGATATAGTGGATCTTACTTTAGGAACTACTAAAGTAATCATAGAACCGGAAGTAAAAATCAGTCACAAGCAAGGTGACAGAGGGAGAAATTGAAGAACCTGCAAAATCCTATATCTGCATATACTAAAGATGCCAAGTGTTTAGTATATGTCTTTGGCATTGTTGTCAAAGAGGGAGAAAGTACATTAAACTGATCAAGTGCAAAAGAAATAATAGAGAAAGTACATCATCAAAAGATCAAGAAAGAAAGAGGGAGAAATAACAGAAACTGATCAAAGGATCAGAGAGGGAGACATTGATCAGAGAATTAAAAATAATCATTATCAGAGGGAGATATTCTGCTGATCAATTCAATATGAAGGAGAGGCATAAGAAGGAACTCAGAGGGGGATATATTTTGTAACCTAATTAGAAGATGGAAGTTGTTGATAGAGGGAGAAATTTTAATACAAGTTTCCTTTTTGGTATTGTCTTACTATTTTAACCTAGATAGTTTGATTGAACAAGATGTTCATCGTTTGATTGACTTGGTTGATCAGTTTGGTTTGCCATCAATGCCAAAGAGGAGATTGTTGATATCTAGTCGAAAAGATCATTCATTAGAAATATTGTTATAAGGGAGATTGTTATGTATTTCAATCATTTTTTTGTCACTAATGTCAAACCTGCTATTTGTTGGTAAGACAATTGCTTATATGTTTCAAGTACTATCATTTAGTTGATTGATGAGGATGATTTGATCAACAAGATGTAACAAAAGTACCTAGAGGAAAGGTTGAGTTATGATTATGTAATAAAGTACAAGGATCAATTAAGATAGTGATAAAATAATGTATTGACGATCTACTTGAGGTTACAAAATAGCTAGCTACACTTAGAAAGTTTAGAAGAATAAGTTAAACATAGTTCATCTACCAAGCTTGACCAAGTGGATAGTAGGTGCCAAGAAAAGTTAGTTCAAGCCGAGCAAAAATTTAGTTGGAACCGAGTGAAAGAAAATTCTAGTGGATGTCAAGCAAGATAGTAGATGCTGAGTAACTATTAGTTGATGTTGAGCACCAATAAAATTCAGTTGATGCCGAGTGACGCAGTTTGTTTCGAGCATCAAAAGATTGATAATGTTGAGCTGTTGCATTATGAAAAAGATTGAAGATTTGCCAAATAAAAGCTAACAAGTTTGTTTTCTTGGAACTTATGAATCAGGAGGAAGATAAGATTGATGAGCCAGTGGCACATAATCTTATGTAAACTATTTTGGAGGTGAATTCAAATGGATTCTAAGAGAAGTTTCTAGAGAAGATAGAATATGGGGTAGATATATTGTATCCTACCTAATCCATCCAAAACCCTAATTTAGACGATGGATGATGAGAAAGAAAATGTTCTAATTTCCTCTATATAGGAATGTCTAGTCATGAAGAAAAAGAGTTAGAGAGTTTGGTGTGAGAACCTGAGAAGGAGAAAGAGAAAGGGGTTTTGCTTCATCAAGTGACCCAAGAGAAGAGTCTGCAATGGTGTACTAAGCAAGAAGGCTTAAGAAGATGAATGCTTGAAGGGTGAACAAGCTATCAGAGCTTCAAAGAATGGAAGACAAGTAGAATTGAGGACTAAACAGAGATTTGTAATCTACAAGTGAAGTTGTAAGTTGTATTAGATCAAAGCTCTATTGTTACTCTCTAACAATTGTATTAGTCTAAGGTAAATCCTTTGAAGTAAGGTTGACTTAACAGTCATTGGAAAATCCTTTAACAGGGTGGCATTCCAAGTGAATGGCCTAAAGTCCTCTAACAAGGCTTACTTTTAATAGAGTGATTGAAATCCCTTAATCGGGTCACATTTAACAATGTGCATTGTAACCTTTAATAGGGTTGGCCTTTCACAAGGCATCACTTCAAAAGAGTGAAAAAGACGTAGCATGTTACTGGTAGTTTTTCCCAATTTGGGTTTCCACATTAAATCATTATGTCAAATGTACTGATGAATGTGTTGTGTTTCATGCTTTATATTTCTATAAATTGATTTGACAGTAACATATAAGTTTTAGTTGATACACAATGAATCCATGCTTGGGTATGAATTTTTTATGGGTTCACCGAATTGTGAGAAAAAATTTATTTTTACATCTAGACCTAGAATAACTAATTCACCATCCCCCCCCTCTCAGTTATTGTAAAATAATTCCAACACATTTTGGATCATACTACATGATCCATCATCAGGATGCAAGAGAACAAGAAGAACAAAAAATGATAGACTACAGATCTAGCAAACCATATAAAGAAAAAGGGGGGGAGGGGGGTTGAGGAGAGAGAAGAAAGGTGCAACAGTGACAAGACAAGACTCCAACATAATAATAAAAATGTTAAGTTAAAACAGTTAAAAATAAGAACTAATAAGTCAAAAAACTAATTAAATATATACAAATGAGTATATCTACAATTACCTAAATAAATGTCAAAATGAAACAACCTCTCCTATATATATATATATAGTAAATGATAATAAAAAGAAGAATAATATATCAGTTTATGTGTATAGATGTAAACACACACACACACACACACACACACACACACACACACACACACACACACACACACACACACATGTATACACACACACACATACATACATACATACATACATACATACATACATATGTATGTATGTATATGTATGTACACACACACACACACACACACACACACACACACACACACACACACACACACACACACATTTCATTGTGTCTACACATGTGTCTATAAGACACAACGAAATGTGTGTGTGTGTGTGTGTGTGTGTGTGTGTGTGTGTGTGTGTGTGTGTGTGTGTGAACGATATATATATGTATGTATGTATGTATGTATGATAAAGAATAAATTAAAAAGGAGAGAGTATAAAATAAGACTAAGAAAAGATGATAGAGGGAAAAAAAGGTGAAAGAAGATAAAAACCCTAAAAATTGACAATTAGAAAATAACTAAATGGGTTAAGAATAAAACATGAGACATGAAAATGAGAAGAGAGAGAACTGACAAAACATAAAGAAGAAATATGAATAAAAATAGGGGAGTATAATAGCCTATATGTATATGTATATATATATATATATATATATATATATATATACACACACACACACACATATACATATACATATATATGTATATGTATATATATGTACATATACATATATATATGTATATGTGTATTATATATATATATATATATATATATATATATATATATATATATATATATATATATATATATATATATATATATATATATATATATATATATATATATATATATATATATATATATATACATATATATATATATATATATATATATATATATATATATATATATATATATATACATATACATATACATATATATAAATATACATATACATATATGTATATATGTATACATATATATGTATATGATACGTGTGTGTGTGTACATATATATATATATATAATACCCTTGCAGTGCCTACCCCTACTCTACATTTTCCTAGTTTACATTTTTGTTATCATTGCCAAACTCTTTTAGGCCAATTTTATGTTTGATGATTAGTAGCATTATCTTGAGATTATCAAATATTGTTTCAAATCTAGTTGATATGTGATGAGATTACTTGGTACTCTATACTTCATGCATGCATGATGATTATTACAGTTTTTTTTTAGTTATTGATGATGTTTAGTTAGATGGATCATTATATGTGTTTTCTTATGGATACTTACCCCATACTGCATGTGTATTGTGTGCGTATTTTTTTTTTTTATGTATGGCATTTCTGATGTGGTTAAGGAAGGGAGTCATAGTCACCTGCAAGTGAAGATATACACGATGCACCACTCCCTGCCATTTCCTATTTAGTTTAGTATATATTGTGTTGTACATGCATGGATTTTATGCAAGTTGTTGGTACCACGTATCGACTTCCCTAAATTGCCAAGATGAGCATACCCAATCGTATTATCTCAATGGTAAGAGAGGGGAGATAAATTCTTAAGCCCAAATCCTAAACCTTTGAGCCATTTGTCCTAGAAAATTAGGACAAATATTTGAGTTATGTACCCTCTGAATGCATTAGATGACATTAATTCATGATTATAACCCTTTAGTTTGATTTTGTATGTGTTTTACTATGATGGGTTGTCATATGTTGTTTTATGAGTCTTTGGTAAATTTTCTATTAATTAAGTCTAATTAAAAGATTAAATTAATGATTTAATTTAATGGGAAAAAATTATGATATTTTAATATTTAATTTAATAAAAAGAATTAAATTTAAAGATAAAAAGTGATAAGTATAAATTTGGAACGTGATAATATTTATTTTATTTAATAATAATATATTTAGAGTCTATTTTTAAATAAATGCTAAATAATATTATTATTTAAGTTAATAAATAGTTATCAAATTTAATGTTCGAAAATAAATTTACAAGTGGAAAAAAAATTAATTTATTAAAAATTTCATGATCGCATGATACATGCATGAGATTAAATTTAATAAATTAATCTAAATAGAAGTCAAGTGAAAATTAAATAAAGTAATTTAATTAATTAATGAATGTGCATGGAAAAGATAAAAGAAAGATAAATAAAAGTTAATAATGAGTTAAGGGTTGTGAGCAAGGAGTCCTCTGGGGTGAATGCACAACTAGTGCCCTAATTTTTGGGAGAGAACTCCATATCACAAATTGGCGGTTCATTTTCAAAGAACCACGAATCCTGGAGAAAGAAAGAATTTACACAAAGGAGAAGGTTCTGGGAGGAGGAATTTTCTCTACAATTTTTTGGGGCGTAGTGATTAGCATCAGTGTCCAAGTAGACGCTTGTGATTTTCGCATATCTTAGTATGCTCTTTTCTTTCCTATCTTCATCGTGTCTGTTGGATGGATGTTTAGATAATTTTTATGAAGAATGTTTCATGTTGTGAGTTTTGGACATCTGTTACTTCTTTTGTACATGGAACATTTTTATTTGATTGATATAGTCTTTCTTTCAATAGATTAAAAATGGAAAATCAATCAGGAAAGGGTTGAATCAAAACGAGATATTTCTTAGAAAAAAAAAACTAATTAATGGGTCGCTGTAAATTCCCAATTAGATTAATGCTGAGATTTGATTTTAAAAAAATACATATTAAATACAATTGTTGGATTTAATTCTTTTAATTACGAAATCATTATAAAAAAAAATTAATCATGAAAAAATAAAAGGACGTTTTATAGGGAAACATTATTTTTATATAAAATAATTTTTTTTTAAAAATAATATAAAATGGGAGAGGTGGGAAAGACCCCATACCCCCCTATCATGGCTATACGCAAGTACTTGCCGTCATAGGTACTATGACGATAGGGGTACATTGTACCTACTGTCATTGCAAGCCCTGCGACAACAGGGTACTGCGGCAAGCCGCGACCTTGCATAAGCTAGCGAGCTTTTAAAAAAATACGCTCTTCAATGATTTTTTTAAAAAAAAGTTTTTTAATTGTTATTAAAATTAATTTTATTAAAAAAATTTAATTATTAATTATTATAAATTATTTAATATAATTTTTATTAAATAAAATTTATTAAAAGTTTTAATTTATAATAATTAATTAATGTTATTTAAGAGTTATTAAATTATTTATAATAAATAATTAAATTTTATAAATAGATATTAGTTTATTTTAAAATAAATTTTAATTTAATTTATTATGAGTATTAGATAAATAGAAGACTTTTGTAATTTGTTGAAGATTATTCAAATTTTGACTCTAGTGGAATCACAATTATTTTATCGAAATGCAATATGAATTGTCTTATCAAGTTTTAACGAACATATAAGTTACCCTTAGTAAATTTTAGAAAATTGATTTCAAAATATCGGGGTAAATCTTTGTTTTATTTAAACAAATTTGTGGGTCAACTAGAGGGTAAATGGGGAATCCTTTTAACTTGAAACATACACTGGAACAAAATGGAAACCTTGTATTTAACCCAACCATGTGATTCAAAATGAACTAAAACATGTACTTGCATCTTGTTTCTATATGCTATCTGTGTTTGGGGTTTGGGGTTGACTAGATTGTTGACCAGTTCTAGGACGTCTACCAGAGGCTTGGGAGTTTTGTGAGTGTGGTATCATGCTGACTCGATCTTGATTACTTTTACTTAACCATGGTATGTGATGGTATGCTCTATGTTGAGTATGTTTATATTGCTGATTATTGTTTCTAGTGCCTTGTGGGATAGCAAGATTTATGCTATGAGATATCTGACTTAACCATTTTTGAGTCCTTGATCATTTATATTTGGGTTGCTTTCCAATCACTTTGATAGGACTGAAGTGTTTTCTATGTTCTTGATGATGTCATGTTGTGACATGTTTGACTTAACCATTTTGAGTCGTTGATCAGTATTATTGGGATACTTCTCGATTGCTCGTTGAGAACCGATGGGTACTATGATTTATCTTTGATGCTTTCCAGTTGCTCGCAAAAAATTGATATGATTATTGTAGATTATCTTTTGATGCTTTTCAGTCGCTTGTATAGGGCTGAGGTGATATTTATATGATTCTTGATTTATACTTTTATGAGCCTAGGGTAGGTAATCTATATGTAGTGTTGGGAAGTGGCTTGCAATGGCGGTTGGGGCCCTAAGTGGCTGCCAGGGTAACTCATTGTAAGTTGTTTAATAAGTGAAAACATTACACTAAATGAGAGTAAAATGAACCTAATAAGAGTCTTGTATGTTCTTGCCCATGCCTCAAGTGCTAGTATAGACCAGGATAGGAGTAGGGAGAATGCTTGGTTGCGACCTTGCATTCCGTAGTATGCCTTGTCAGTACGAGAGGATACTAGTGGCCGCATAGTGATCATTAAGGACCCTAGGGTCCTAAGAGACTGCTAGGGTAACTCCAACATGATTCGTGCAATGACACTTGCCCACTTACATAGTAGGTTTCCTACATGTCTTGTGTGCCTCTAGGTATAGATGTCGACCTATCTTGGAACCCTGTGAGTTAGAATACTTTTAGGATTTCTTGAATTTAGAGAGTATTTTTATATTGGTTTGATATCTTGTTTGGGACTTGAGACTATCTCCTCAGCGCAGTGGGAGTGGGCCATTTAGGATCCACGCAGTCAAGTGGTATTGCTTTTTCACTCTTACCATTGAGATTCGTCCGTAGTCACTGTGGCTGGAGCTTCCTTTTTTGCATTTACTTCTATTCTTTCTATGTATCATTTGATGGATGGATTTACTTTATGATGGATGTTTATATCTTTTATGATGGATGGATGTATCATGTATGGTGGATGGTTTCATTTATTTAATTGTACTTTGTATCATGGAACTGAGGAGGATGATGTATTTCAATTTCTACATATGTATATTCTTTTAAGCCTTTCATACCTTGTGACATGTACAGTGGATGATTGAGCATTCTGAATTTAATTTGCCAAGAGGCATTCAAAACAAATGTATATTATTTAAATGGACATTGGACTTTATAATTATTCTTTAATATGGATGTGACATTTGATGAACTTAGTATTAGATTAAATTTATATGTGATTCAACATCTTAGGATCCTTAAGAAATGTAACTTGTTATGTATGTTGTAGTTGATTGTATTTTATTGCTTCCGCTACTATGTGTTTGATGTGTATGTTATTCTTTCTTGTTTCAAAAAAAAAAAAAGTTGGAAAACTTAGTAAAACTTTAGGTTATTTCTTTTGGATCCCTTGGCAGGGCGTTACAACCCCCAACTGAGATGAGGGTTGGAGCTTAAGCACATCTTGGCATCCGTTGTTATCTTCCCTTCACAATAACAACTCCTCGCCCTAACCTGCTTTCTCTGTCTTTCTGCCTTACCTTGTTTCTCACCAACCTTCCCCGCCCCCATTAATTTGTCTATGTTTCTCTCCTCCCTCTTTCTTGTACTTGTTTCTCCCCTCTTCTCACTTTTCCCTTGTCTTTATGCTCCTTGATTTGACCCTCTCTCACTTTTCTCTATTTTTGAGTGTCAGCCCCCTACATATGCACACTCTTATTTATACATGCTTGTATATATTCACATATTTTCCATTTTTGTATATACATAGATCTCATACATATATATGTATATGTATATATATACATATGTACATATGTGTATGTGTATATGTATATATATAAACATATATATATGTATGTATACTTGTATACATACACACACACACACACACATATAAATATTAAGTCTATTATACTCCCCTATTTTTATTCATATTTCTTCGTTATGTTTTGTCAATTCTCTATCTTCTCATTTTTGCATCTCATGCTTTATTCTTAACCCATTTAGTTATTTTCTAATTATCAATTTTTAAGGTTTTAATCTTCTTTCACTTTTATCCCTCTATTGTCTTTTCTCAGTGTTATTTTATACTCTCTCCTTTTTAATTTATTCTCTCTCTCTCTCTCTCTCTCTCTTTCTCTCTCTCTCTCTCTCTCTCTCTCTCTCTCTCTCTCTCTCTCTCTCTCTCTCTCTCTCACACACACACACACACACACACATATTTATCTTTCTCATTCACACACTTTTTGTAGTATCTTATAGACATTGTTCACTATTTTAAACACATGCACACACATATATACATATATATGTGTGTGTGTGTGTGTACATATATATGTGTGTGTATATTTTTTGATAGGTAACATTTTGTATTATATTGATAAAAAGAGAGATATGCATTGCTTTGGTATGGCTAAATGCCTTTCTGCCTATATTACCCATACCCTAACCATACACATGTCATTAGATAAAAATTTAAAGTATAAACACTCTAAAAAAGACAAAACCTCCCAACCCAAACACTTAAACGATCAAAATAGAGCCATTGACATCTCCATTGTCTATAATTTCTTACTCCTTGAACCATCACACAACTTCCTCACGAGTGAATGTTGGAGTTGAATGGTCATCCAACACTAAATTCCCTTACCTCCCCCAACATCGCTTTCCACTTCCCTCCCCCTATTTGACTAGTAACAAGGCATGACCCATATTCCTTTTGATGTGGACATACCCTCCTTAAGGTGGCATTTCTTCACTATTTGGTGGTGAATTTTTTGTCCAAGAGCGAGCATACTCTTTCTTGGCATGGCCTTTATAAAGCCTCATTCATTCTCCTTTAAGTCCCAAATGTGCTCAGTCAGGAACTCCACTATCTTTTTCCACCCTTGTTCTACTTTGGGGATATGGGTACCTTGCAGATTTGAGGATAGCCACACAACCAGTGGTTGAATCGAAGAGTCCTCTCCACTAATTAGCCTCCAAGGCTCAGTTCCCATCTCAATACCTACACCTAGAATAACTCTCTCAATTATGTCCTCCACCCCTAAAAGCCACTTCTTATCCACACATGTAGCAACAACCTGATGAACCTCTTCTTTTGATTCCCCCACCATCAACTTGAGCACAACAAATAGCGATGCCACATCCAAATTTGATCTCCTCTTTCCAGAATGCATTTATATATTCTAGCCCTGGTATTGATTGTATGCCCTCTAGAAAGGCTAGGTCGTCAAAAACAAAAATGTGTTTGATACTCCTCATGGTAATTTGGCCTTCGTAGGTCTGCATTTGAGAATCCAAGCTAAGAGCGAAGTTTGCCTCCATTTCTATTACAATGAAAAACAAATGAAGTTGACCTACCTTCTAACTGAATATATCTGCCTTGTAACTCTCTAGAATGAAGTACCAAGGCAAACCAACACTCTATTTGACACATGCGAGGGATACATCGGTAGATTGGAAATCTTTTCTTACTGTGGAATGATTCATGGTCATCAAAAGTCAGATTCATGATGCCTTCCCCTTAAACCATCTAGTTTGAAATTTTCATGTGTGAATTAATGTGTCTAATGGCCGAACAATAGTGCTCTCTTTATTCTAATCCAAGGTGATGAAAGTCCTCAAAGACTTCATTTTGTGGACCCAATGCTGCATTGGCGCCCATATTGGCTAACATATTCACCACCCTTTCACTTCCCAAAATAAATGTGAAACCTTAAAATCATCAAATTCTAGAAGCAATTATTTGATTTATTGGATCCATTGATCTAGGTGGCATGCCTCCATCTTCCCTCTCTTAATGCCATTTATGATGATCTTTGAATCACCTTCTAGATGAATTCATTTAGAACCAATTTTTGCTCCTAAGCCCAAAGCCTCCTTGGCTACAGAACATTCTATAGTATTATTTGTTCCATCTTGCAAACATTTGGTTGCAAAAGCAAGAATGTTTCCCTTGTGGTCTCTTGCCACACACCCACACCCAGGTTTTCCCTGGCCACCCCATCAAAGTTAATCCTGATCCAACCATCCTCTGGAGGTGTCCAGAATGTTGTTGCTCTCTTCAAAGTTGGATTAACCCCAACAAGCCCATGAACAGGTCATAGAGGTGTGTGTATATACATATATAGGTACATATATATGTGCATACATACATATACATACATATATAAATGTCTACATGTATACACATACATTTATATATTCTTCTTCTTTTTAAATTATTATTTGCTATTGTTTTGCTAGTTAGTCCCATTGGTGTGTGTGTGTGTGTGTGTGTGTGTGTGTGTGTGTGTGTGGGAGAGGTTGTTTCATTTTCACATTTATTTAGGTAATTGTAGATATACTCATTTGTATATATTTAATTAGTTTTTTTACTTATTAGTTCTTATTTTTAACTGGTATAATTTACCTTTTTATTATTATGTTGGACTCTTTTCTTGTCATTGTTGCACCTTTTTTTTTCTCTCCTCAACCCCTCCCCACTTTTTCTTTATATGGTTTGCTAGATTTGCAGCCTATCATTTTTTGTTCTTCTTGTTCTCTTGCATCTTGATGATAGATCATGTAGTATGATCTGAAATGTTGATGGTAAATAAACTCTACACAATCAAATCCAGAAATTAAAAATCTCACATTCTATCATTTTTATATTTTAAAACTTATCTATATTAAGAAACATTGTCAACCTAAAATTTTCCTAGACGAATGTTCAAAGATGTTACTCTATGATAGTTTCATCGAAGAGAAGAGTGTTATGTTATTTATAGTTTTGTGTAACAATAGGTAAAGTTAGACACTTCAATTTTTTTATCAAAAATTATTATTACAAACGAGAATTGGAAATTGGTCAAGAAGACTAGGTACAACTTGAATTTTTGTTCTGAATTTGGTATGTGGTGATTGATTAAGGAATTTTCTCGATTTCTAAATTCTTATATAAATGCTTTAGATGAATGATGACAATTGTTATTGAAGTTTTCATACATATGCTTCTTTACATTTTATGACATATGGGCAACATGGTTGTTGGATCAATAACTAAGTGCTACCTAGTTAGTTTATTGATCTCTTTGCTTGATCTCTGTAAGGAGGAATAAAAATGATGTATTGATCTATAAGGAGGAATAACAATTATGTGTTCATTTCCATTAAATTTAATTCATAACTCTCAAGCATATCATGTAAGTCATTTCAATGTTATAATTATGAGAGTGTATTGAAATTCTAGAATGCTAATGGGTTATGATGGGATTGTTAATATGTCATATCATTAATTTCTTAGTTTAATAATGTGAACTATATATACATAGATTTAAAAAACACCATATAATTTGAAGAAAAAATTACATAAAAGTTGTATATACCTATCTAATACTATAAAGGTATCACCTATCTTGGAATGTTGAATATATAACTACAAGAAGAAAGGTTTTTGGAATTGTTATTTTTATACAATATAAGTAAAAATGAAACTAAGAAGTTAGACTTATTTCCATTTTAATTACTTTGGAGAAAATTGGATCCACAAAGCACAACCATAAATACAATTAAAATTATTGAGTAGAAGGTGGGTCCAATAGTCATTCTATGAGACTTCAAATGATACTAAAATATGCAAATGGTTCCTAGACCTATGACCAAAGGTGTAACATTAGAAGGGATTTTTCATGCGTAATAAGTTGCCAAATATATATATGCAAAATCTAGAAAGAATCCATTGAAAGAAACTTGAGTTTATAATATTAGCAGAAATAAAGAGGAGACACATCTTTTAGAGACCATATATTTTGAATAAGGTTTCTGATTGAGAAATCATTTGCTCATAAAATATAACATTCAAGTGGGTCATTGGATTTCCTTCCATTTTTAGAAAATAATGTAATTAAATATAATAATTTGCTAAAAACTCTTACATAAACAATTAGGGATTTTCCAAAAATGATTTTGATTACTAAACAAGATGTGGCAAATTAAATTAATTACTAAACCCCTACAAATCAATCCAAATATATGTAGTTTTACAAGAATTATAGAGATGCTACATACCTATTATTACTAAATTAACTAGTTAATCACCCTACTACTACTCATACACCAACTATCTCCCCTAAAAAAAAAACAAATATATTTTTCATTACACACATATATACAAAAAAACAATCAGAACATAATTGTAAATATGATGTAGTAGCATCCTGGGTTGCCTTGTTATCATGCTCATCTTTGTTTATTTTTCCTGTTAGTGTCGAGTTTCAATGTTTTCCAAGATATAGTTACTATCGAGTTTAGTGTTGGTTGAGTTGTTCAGTGTTGTCCAAGTTATTCAATATTGACTTAGTGCTTTGATGGTTGAGTGTTCCTTCATGTGTCGAGTGAACCTAATTTTTGTTGATGCTCAATTCCTTCTTTGACCAAGTTTTTCTATGATTGGTCATTAGTTTGAGTCAACTTGTGTATTTAATTTGGATCATGAATTTAATGGAAGGATCTTGTCTTGGAATGTGTGCAGACAATTTTAAGGTCAGCCTTCTATTTTTTAATGATCTAGAATATTTTTTAAGTCATTTTGGTAAGAATAATAGGGGTTCTTAGGTTTAGCTTAAAAATGCTTAAGGGGGTGCAAAGTTAAGGAAACTGAAAGAGTTAGGATGAAGGCTCTGTGAAAATTCTAATTCTGGCATTTTGTAATCTTTGCATTGGTCGTAACTGAGAAGGCCTTATAGTTGGGCATGCATGTAGATATTTTGATGAATTAATTAAGTATTTGTTGTTCCTTCTCTCATTGGTGTTGTTCTTGGTTGTGTGCTTTGTGTTTACTCAGCAAGGTGGTTGGATAGTTAGGTGTGCCTCTGGCCCTAGCTTTTTGGCTCTCTTTGCATTAGGTGGTATCTGAGTTTGAGGTTCATCCTTGAGGAATTGGATCATGTATAAACCTAAGTTGGATTTGGTTATATGGTGGAAGATCTACGGATTTGACCTGTAACTTGCAGAGGGTTATGATCTTGCAGGAACTTGTTTGTCAAGATGGTTCAAGGTGAAGGAAATACTAACATTGTTATTATGGACATGTTGAGACATATTGCATCCATATTATATGTTGTGGAGATAGCCCAGAGGAGATGAGCGCATCTTGATGATGAAGCAATGACACCAAACCTAGGAAGATCAAGATGAGGAAATATTTTTTAGAGTGTTATCTAGGACACATTCAAAGCCTAATGTGGAAGTTGTTCCTTATGATGGAAAAATGGATACCAATGTTGTGTTGGATTGGATTTCTAATATGGAGAAGTTCTTTGAGTTTGAAGGTATTCTTGATAATAGAAAGGTGAAGATTGCAGTCACTATGTTAAAAAGTCATGCCTCATTATTGTGGGAGCATTTGCAAAGTGAGATAAAGAAGAGGAAAATAAAAGATCAGAACCTGGCTAAAAATGATGAAAAAGGTGAAGAAGAAGTTCCTTCTTGATGATTATCAAGTTAGTTTTTTGTGAAAGATGCAAAATTTGAGACAAAAAGACATGACTATGAAGGAGTACACTGAGGAATTCTATAGATTGGACATCATATTTGGACCATGTGTATGATGAGGTTGAAAAAGTTGCAAGGTTCCTAAATGGATTGAGATCTATAATTCAAGACTAGATAAGTTTTGTGAAACTAGATAGTGTGGAAGAAGCATATTAATATGCCTTAAAAGCTGAAGAGATATTGACAAAGAAACATGAACAAAGACATAGAGGTAGTGGTGGTAGATTCTAGAGAGGCAGAGGTAGATCTTTTGGAGAAGGTGGAAGATCTAACAATTCAGTGTAAGATAAGGGAAAAAATGAGTGGAAAAATGAAGATAAAGGAAAGACTGAGTGGAAAGGTGGTAGTTCTTACTGAGGAGGTACTAGTTCTTACCGAGGAAGAGGTAATTCTTATTCTAGAGGTGGTTTTCGTGGTAATTGTTTTAGATGTAGTAATAAAGGGCATAAATCATTTGAGTGTAGATACTCTAGTGAGAATGAACAAGGTAATATATATGATGTGATTCAAAGAGACCTTAAGGGTTCACTAAGTGGACTTGAGGTTGGAGAAAACCAAACGGTAAGGAGAACCTTGTGTAATAAAATAGTTGATGAGGAACTTGTCCCGAGGAGAAGTCTTTTCAAGACCAAATGCAAGATGGTAGGAAAATGTTGCAAAGTAATTGTTGATAGTGGAATTTCAATGAATTTGGCATCAGAAGAGTTGGTTACAAAGTTGGAGTTGCATAGGTTGAGACACCCTAAGCCCTATCATGTTTCATGGATCAAGGATGAGCATAAATTGTTGGTAAGTGAGAAATGTATTATGAAATTCAAGATTGGAAACTACTTTGATGAAGTTCTATGTGATATTATGCCTATGGATTGTTGTCATATTATGTTGGGTAGATCTTGGCAGTATGATAGACATGTTGTACATGATGGTAGATTGAATCAGTACACTCTTTAGGTGAATGAAGAAAATAAAACATTGTTGCCTTCAATTGAAGTTCCTGATGAATTAAATTGTACTACCATTAGAGTTTGCATGGTTAATGGGAAACAATTTGAAAAGGAGATGAACAAAAACCAAGTTTTTTTTAATATAATTCCTACAGGGCCTAGTTGTGGTAGTAATGGTCGAGTATTAGAAGATAGTAGAGACCAAGTGGTAGCAAAAGATAACAATGTTAATCAAGTGCCAACAGAAATTGAGAACTTGTTGAATGAATACAAGGAGATTATTGTAGAGGATATACCTGATGGTTTACCACTAGTAAGAAGTATAAGCCATTGTATGGATAAGATTCCTGGAGCCAGTTTTTCAAATAAAGCATCATATAGATTGACAACTGTTGAGATGAATAACTTAACAAAAAAGTACAAGAGTTTTTGCAGAAAGGTTTGATTAGAGAAAGCTTGAGTCCATGTGTTGTACCTACTATATTGACACCTAAGAAGAATGGAGAATGGAGAATGGAGAATGGAGAATGTGTACTAATTCTAGAGCTATTAACAAGATCACAGTGAAATATAGGTTTTTTATGTCGATGATGGATGACATAATGGATTATTTGAGTGGGGCAAAGTATTTTACCAAGATTGATTTGAAGAGTGGTTACCATCAAATTAGAATCAAAGAAGGTGATGAATGGAAGACTGCTTTCAAGACAAAACATGGTTTGTATGAATGGTTGGTAATGCCTTTTGGTTTGACTAATGCACCAAGTACTTTCATAAGGTTGATGAATGAGGTCTTAAAGAGAGTTTTGGGTAAATTTTTTATTGTTTATTTGGATAATATTCTAATATTCAGTAAGACTAAGAGCACCTTTGAGCATATTAGACAAGTATTGCAGAGATCAAAAGAGGAAAAGTTGTTGATTAACTTGAAAAAATGTTCCTTTATGCAAGAAGAGATTGTAAATTTGGTATTTGTGATTTCAACTAATGGTTTGAGAATGGATCCAAAGAAGGTTAAATAAATTTTGGAATGGCCTACTCCTGAGAATGTGAGTGAGGTAAGAGCATTTCATGGTTTAGCTAGTTTCTATAGAAATTTTGTACAAAATTTTAGTTTTCTTTGTAATGCTATGACTGAGACTATGAGAGGAGATAAAAAGGATTTCAAGTGAACACATGTAGCTAGTAAGATTTTTGAGACTCTGAAACAAAAGGTTGTTGAGTTACATGTATTGGGTTTGCCTAATTTCAATAAGGTATTTCAAGTTGAGTGAGATGCAAGTGGTATTGCAATAGGAGCCATGTTAAGTTAAGAAGTAAACCTTTTGCTTTCTTTAGTGAGAAGTTGAATGATGCCAAAAGGAAGTATTTTGTGTATGATCAAGAGTTCTATACTATTGTTCAAGCCTTAAAGAATTGGAGACATTATGTGATTCTTAAGGAGTTTGTGTTGTATACTGATCATAAAGCTTTACAATATTTAGGAAGTCAACATACCTTAAATCAGAGACATATGAAGTGGGTTAAATATTTGTAGAGTTTCACATTTGTGATCAAGAATAAGAGTGGAGATACTAATTGATTTGCAGATGCATTGAGCATAAGACATTCTTTGTTGACTGAGACGAAGGTTGAAGTTCTAGGTTTTAATGAAATGAAGGATTTGTATGATACTAACCCTAATTTTTCTGAAGTGTGGAGAGAGTGCAGAGAACCAAATTTAACAAATCAACCCAATAAGTGTGATGAGTATTTCATTCAAGAAGGTATGTTGTTCAAAGGAATTCAATTGTGTATACCAAGAAGTTCTATGAGAATTAATTTAATTAATGAAAAGCATTATGGTGGATTGGCTAGACATTTTGGAATTGATAAGACATTGAGTTTTCTTAAGGATAAGTACTATTGGTAACAAATGTATAAGGATGTTTAGAAGTTTGTAAGGAGTTGTTGAATTTGTCAAGTTGTAAAAGGAGTAAGTCAAAATATTGGATTGTATGCACCTATTTCTATTCGTAAGAAACCTTGGAGTAACATCAATACGAATTTTGTTCTTGGATTACCTTAGAGAACAAGAGGGTATGGTTCCATATTTGTTGTTGTAGATATATTTTATAAGATGACACATTTCATACCATGCAAGAAGATAGAAAATGTGCATGTTGCTGAGATTTTCTTCAAAGAGATTGTTAGATTGCATAGATTACCAAGAAACATTATTTCTGAAACAGACAACAAGTTTTTTGGTTACTTTTGGAGGACTTTATGGAAGAAGATGGATATTAGGTTGAAGTTTAGTTCTAGATTCCATCCACAAATAGATGGACAAATAGTGGTTGTGAATAGAAGCTTGGATAATTTGTCAAGATGCTTAGTTGGAGATAAGCCAAGTAATTGGGATATTGTATTGGCACAAGTTGAGTTTGCATATAATAATTCTATGAATAGGAGTACTGAAAAACCATCTTTTGAGATTGTCACTGGAATATAGCCTAGAAGTGTATCAGATTTGAGGGATATTGTTGGTGAGGAGAAGAGAAGTGTTGAAGGGGAAATATTTTTTGATCTTATGAAGTCTTTGCATGAGGAAGTGAAGTTGAAGTTGGAACAAAGTAATTAGAAGTATAAGGAGAATGTTGATAAGTCTAGAAGATATCATTTTTTTGAAGTTGGTGATGAGGTGATGGTTTATATGAAGAAATACATATTTCTTGTTGGAACATATAGTAAGATGAGGATGAAGAAGTCTGGACCCTGTAAGATCTTGAGGACATTTGACAACAGTAATGCATATGAAGTTAAGTTGCCTACTGACATGGATATATCTCCTATATTTAATGTTGCTGATTCGCATAAGTATCATGAGTCAGATAATGAAGTTGTTGTACTAGATGATTATCCTAAGAAGAAAATTGAAGAGGTTGAACATATATTGGATCAAAGAATTGGTAAAAGCACCAGAGGAAAATATTACTATGAATATTTGGTGAAGTGGAAGAACAAACCAGTGGAAAATACTACATGGATTTCTCAATTTGAGTTGGATTCAGCTTAGGTTGTGATATCTCAATGATTTAGGAGAATCATTTATTTTAACCTTGATTGTCTAATGCAGGAGTATGTTGGGCTTCCTTGCTATCCTTCTCATCTTTGTTCATTTTTCTTATTAGTGTCGAGTTCCACTAGTTGTCGATATACAGTTGTTGCTGAGTTGTTCAGTGTTGACCAAGTTATTCAGTATTGACTGAGTGCTTTAATGACTAACTATTCCTTCATGTGTCAAGTGAACCTACTATTTGTTGATGTTCGATTCCTTCTTTGACTGAGTTTGTTTGTGATTGGTTCTTAGTTTGAGTTGACCTGTATATTTAATTTGGACCGTGAATTTAATGTAAGAATCTTTTATTGGGATCTGTGTAGGATATTTTAAAGTTGATCTTCTATTTTGTAATGATCTAGAATCTTCTATAAATTTTTTTGGCAAGTATAATAAGGGTGTTCAGGTTTAGGTTTGAAATGCTTAAGGGGGTGTGAAGTCAAGGAAACTGAAAGAGCTAGGATGAAGGATTTGTGACAATTCTAAGTTTGGGATTTTGTAATCTTTGTATTGGTCGTAACCTAGAAGGCCTTATAGTTGGGCATGTATGTAGATAATTTGATGAATTAATCAAGTATTTGTTGTTCCTTATCTCCTTGGTGTTGTTCTTGGTTGTGTGCTTCCATTGTGTTTACTTAGCAAGGTGGTTGGATAGTTAGGCATGCCTCTAGCCCTAGCTTTTTAGCTCTCTTTGCATCAAAATATATGAACCCTAACTAGTGCTTGCATTCAAACTAACCTACATGGCTACTAATTCCTAGAGTTTATTATATGAACCCTAACTATTTCTTGGATTTTTTTTATACGAACCTTAACTATTGCTTGCTTTACCTCATTCAAAATAATGTAGGAGGAAAAAGGGAAATGACCTAATATATTATTTGTGAAGCTATGACAATAGAAACATTGTTTGCATGGTCGAAACTCTCATTGTTCGCAACCAGATTCAAATATATTAACAAATCAACAACATTAACCAAAATATTAAGAGGAAAATACAACAACAACAACTTCTACCTTGTAAAATAGAAGATAATGTAACCATATATTCAACCTTCCAAAAACACTACAAGAACATTCAATAAAGTTAATCATATTTATCATACCCGAATGGTCCAAAAACTCAATCTATGAAGATGCAGCGATTTGTGAGACTCCTAGGTCTTCAATCACACCCAAAATATGTTCATCAAAATGTTCAAGACTACCAAGTTGCAACACATTTGATTTTTACTTATTGAAATATTATCATTTCAAAAGGACATGCAACACACCTTTACCTACTTTTCAAAGGTCGCACGTTTCACTCTAGTTAGTTAACCATAGTTACTACGAATGCGGTTTATAGTCAGCACACAATTTGGAGACCATATATGGTATGCTATGGTTTACAATCAACACATGGTCAATTGTTGCTATGATTAGGGATGAACATGTCTATCCTCCCTACAGATTGCACCACTGACTAAATTTCAAAAAAACAAAAACATAGTGATTTTTTTTGAAATTTTTAGCATTTGATCTTCATGATCTATATATTTTGTGATAAAAATAAAAATAAAAAAATTGAGAAAATTTCATTATGTTTTCGTGAATCTGAAAAAGAATCATGTTTGACTATTTTTTTGTTGTCTTTGGTGCATTTTGTTTTGAGATTAGCTAGTGTTGTTAGGGACACCAAAAAAATTGTTCTCAGAAAAAAGCCATCATTTCACCTCATCAGTGCATTTTTTAGTGTTGCCTCTCATCATTTGCACTCAATCACATCGAATCCACTGACACCCCATGACCACTACTAATGGAGCTTAGTGTCAAATACATTAACAAATCAACAACATTAACCAAAATATTAAGAGGAAAATACAACAACAACGACTTCTACCTTGTAAAATAGAAGAAAATGCAACCATATATTCAACCTTCCAAAAACACTACAAGAACATTCAATAAAGTTAATCATATTTATCATAGCTGAATGGTCCAAAACCTGATCTATGAGACTACTAGGTCTTCAAGCACACCCAAAATATGTTCATCAAAGTGTTCAAGACTACCAAGTTGCAACACATTTGATTTTTACTTATTGAAATATTATCATTTCAAAAGGACATGCAACACACCTTAACCTACTTTTTAAAGGTCGCACCTTTCACTCCAGTTAGTTAACCATAATTACTATGAATGTGGTTTATAGTCAGCACACAATTTGGAGATCGTGTATGGTATGTTATGGTTTACAATCAACACGTGGTCAATTGTTGCTACGATTAGGGATGAACATGTATATCCTCCCTACAGATTGCACCATTGACTAAATTTCAAAAAAACAAAAACACAATGATTTTTTTGAAATTTTCAGCATTTGATCTTCATGATCTATATATTTTGTGATTTTTTTTTTAAAAAAAAAAATTGAGAAAATTTCGTTCTGTTTTTGTGAATCTGAAAAAGAATCATATTTGACTATTTTTTGTTGTCTTTGGTGCATTTTGTTTTAAGATTAGCTAGTGGCGTTAGGGACACCGAAAAAATTGTTCTCAGAAAAAAGCCATAATTTCACCTCATCAGTGCATTTTTTAGCATTGCCTCTCATCATTTGCACTCAATCACATCGAATCCACTGACACCCCATGACCACTACTGATGGAGCTTAGCATGTGGCATTGCATCTCATGTGGTGCAAACAAGTAAAAAAAAATAAAACATTAATTGGTAATCGAGTTAAACAAGTGCCACATAGTGGCTAGTACTTGTCGTTAAATAATAGTTTTAAACTAGGTTGTATAGAAAAAATAACTCAAAGAATAGCTACGACACATAGAAACCATAATAATAGCTATAAGTAATTAATTTAAAACAAACATTAACTACAAGCATTTAAATCATATATTAAAATAACAATGCATTATCTATGTAAAATTAAATAAATAGAGGCAAAATTTGTTACTTTAAATAATCTTACTTATAAATGTAAGATTATAATTCTATTTAAAATATTAAATTATATTATAGAATTATAATGGAGAACAATAACTAATATGCAATATACACAGTCACGCATGTGTATTTCTCATTGATTAACATAATGAAAAATAAATAGGACATCAAATTAAGTAGATTAAGAAAATGACATGACTTTGAATTGTACTTTGAAAATCCCCAATATTTGACACGAAGATGGTCCCTTAAGAATGTAATTAAGAATATAGAAATTTTTTAAATTTAAAATCTATTAAAAATAATAATTTAAAATTTAATTAATTTAAAAAATTTAAACTAGATTAAGTAAATAATTTAAAATAGTTTTAAAAAGCTAAAAATTGTAAATTAAATAAATAAATATAATCTTAAATCAATATTACTATTGAACTCATAATCACCTAACAATTTCTTAAAGTTATGATATAATGAATGCACAAACAATAGACAAATTTATAAAACAAAAAATAACATAAAAGAGGAGACCTAGAAGATAGTACACAAAAAATAATAGAATAACATAAAAGCAAGATTAAAACAAATCTGATCCAATGATGGAGACACACAAAATTGCATATGAAAAATAACTAAATAACAAAGAGAATAAATGTCCTATTATTTTGACCTTAGACATTATCATACCAATTTCTAGAACATAATAATTAATTAAAGTATTAATACAGTTGATTTAACAATTTATTCAAAAATTTATTTGCAATAGACTTAGATAAAAATATCTACAAAATAAATATATTATTTAAATATAATTAACAAAAAAAATTGTATAAATAGATAAAATTAACAAGAAATGTATAAATAAAATTAACAAGAAATACTGACAATTGGAAAATGAAATTCTATCATTAATCTCCAATCTTTTATCTCGCATTAGAAAATATCACTAGCAGTTGCGTGTTTTAGTACGTGCAACAAGAAGCTGATAGGGATGGTATATAAGTTGTTTTATTTGAAATGAAGACAAGCAAATTTATAATAACATAGAAATTTACAAGTAATACTTGATTTTGATTTTTTTTATTTGCAAAAGTAGTAGTATGCATTGAGAAATAGGAATGTTAAAAATAAGGGAATCATGTGTATTGGATAGAGTGAACAAGAATAATTTGTAAACGAACATTTTTTTGTAATGTGTCTAAATTCTAAAGATTATTGTAATAAGATAGTAGTAAATTTGTAATATTTTTGAAGGAGAGTAGTTCATTGTGCGGTGTTAATAATTTAAAAGCAATTAAACCAATAGCATAATGAGAGCCTTGATTTTGTACTCTTTTGAAGGAGCTAGATGACTTTGACCCTATTTGAGTTACCTACAAAGAAGAATTAAAAATTTGTTAATTTGTATGTCTTTTGAGTATTAGATAACGTGAATTTTGGGTTGCATTTTTGTCAAAGTAAAAGACTAATCAAAGTTTCATGGAAAATAATGAAATAGTTCTTTTTCATTTTTGTATGTTATTTTGAGTAAAATAACTTAAAATGTGTGGACTGTGAGTTCGGGAGTACTTACCCATGAAGAGTTGAATGTGTGGTTGAGAAATGCTTTGCCGCAACCATGTGAGGAATCATTATGTATTATTTTCCTACGATTTATATTATATCTTAGTTAGTAAAACTGAATAGAAATTTTTGGTTAAATGTAATTGTAAATAGTAGAACTGAATTTATATTTATGACTAAATAGAGGGAATATTTTGTGGTTACCTTTGTGGCTATAATATTGGTTTTTGTGGGAAATCAACTTGGCGATAGTAGTTGTAGACGTGCTTCCTCTTTTTTCCTGGAAGTTGTATAAGTATTATTTTCCATTTTGCAATTCCTTTCAAAAGGAAAAGGTGGGTGAATTCAGAGGTTGTTCAATTTTTTTACTCTTGATATTGTTGTAAATGTCAGTCCTTCTCTTTCCCTTATTCTAATGTCTATTGTTACTCTATTTAGTGTGAGTCCTTGAGATTCGGTAATAGTCCAAGCCATTGCTAGTGGAATTTGTGTACGACTACCTCTTGCAATTAGAATGATGGGAACATTGTTTGGGTTTTTTGCATCCCAAGGTGGTCTAGTGTAATTTTCAAAATTCAAGCCATTGTTAGTGGAATTTGTGTACGACTACCTCTTGCAATTGGAATGATGGGAACATTGTTTGGGTTTTTTGCATCCCAAGGTGGTCTAGTGTAATTTTCAAAATTGACAACGACTATTTTGGCAGATTTGGAGGAGATGAAATTGAATCGTATACAATGGATTTAACTTGTCCAAGTGATCCGTTTACAAGACCAATTTGTATCCATAAGTTTGTTGTTAGCATTAATTGTTGGCCTACGCATAGGAGCACTTCTTGTGAGAGTTGTTCGTCTTCAATTTGTTCATTAGTTTTTATGCAACAACTCTAGCAGTGCTACAGGCATTTGGGAGGTTCAAGTCTTTGAGCATTTTCTTTTTATGGTTTATTGTGTACTCATTGGTTGCAAATAGATGGGTGGATTTATCAAAGTCCATGTTTTGATTTTCTTTGAAATTTTCTTTTGTTTGAGTCATGAGTGTATCCCAATCTTGTTTGGTTGGTGCAACATTTTGAATGTTTTGTAGGATTTCTCGAAACTTTATCTAGGATTCACTTTGTCCTTGTTAATGAAAAATTGTATCTAATGTGATTGCTATATTGAATCTATTCCACAACATAAGGGTTGTTGAGTGTGAGACATAGATTGATTTATCCATAACTGGTGGAAGCTAGCCTAAGTCACTGACAAGAATGATTGAGATTCCACCAAATGGTTCATGTTGTTTTTGAGGAAATGCCTGAAGTAGACGATTGTCAATTTTTAGTAGTAGTTTTGGGCCTAAGAAGCTCATTTGATCGATTAGCATGTACCTGACATGTTTCAAGTCTTCTTGTAGAGTTGTTAATGACTAGCCTTGTAAGGGATGCATATCTTTAATTGGAATTCATAAGCATGTGTGGATTGTTGTTGCTTGAATATTGCACACAACAACACCTGTAGGAGCTAGTGCTAGCAATGTATTTTTTCATTTTGAACTGATGTACTAATGATTTCTCTAATGCAATAAATCAAGTAATATTTCCATTACTAGTTGTTCCTTGGATAATCATGTGCAATAGTGTATTTTTTGATTTGTTTGTATAATGTCTAATAATTATATCTAATGCGAATTGTTGTTTTTGGCCGAGCTGGAATTTTTCAATTGATGTTTTTGTAGGTGATATTATGTTATTTATATGTAATTTCCCTTTTGAGATTAATGTCATAGTTGATTCATCTAGTTGGTGGTAGACATTGTTGGTATTCCATGAGTAATTAATGTCAATATCTCTTCTTCCTAGCATTTCAAGGTCATTAATGTTCAAGTTATTGGAGGCACCCATTTGTGATAATGATTCCCATTCGTATAGGTTAGAGTCTTCATCATTTTGGAGATCATCATTGTCACTATCATCTGGTGGTTCTAATGTGGCTATGTTTGGAACTGTATTAATGTGTCAAGGTGTGTAATTAGTTGATTGCAGTGATTTCCAATTCATAACAATTTGTTGTTTTGTAAAGCCAATTTGTGTTGTGATATTTCAAAATGGTTTGTATGGTAAGAGTTATGTCTAGCAAAATGTCTTAACCGTATCACTATTCTTATCAGGAATGTTTTGGAATAGGGGGTAGACATTGACAATTGCAATGGTTTTCCTTGATTGCCATTGATTTTTCCTATGTTTTGATGAGTAGGAGTACATCTAGGCTATTTCAATGAGTGTCAAAGGCTCTAGTTCTTGGGGGTGCTCAATGTAGGAGTGGATATAAGTGGTGCTCAATTCTTCTTCTGTTTGTTGATTGTTGATTCTATGTAGATTTTTTTTTCTAATATTCAAAGACACAAAGGTTTGGCTACAAATTACTAGGGGCAACTTTTGCAACATATGACATGTTTCTTATGCACCAATATCGCATTCTACGATGAAACCCATCATGAATTTCTGATATGTGATTAATGCATTATCATTTGATTCATTTGTATCTACTATTGTTTTTAAAATGGCAGTTATGTCTCTGAGTTTTTTTCTTTGAGGCATATTTTGAGATGTAGTTGAGCACCACTTTCCTTGAAGTGACTAGTTGGCAATCTACATTAGCCCTCCATATGGCTAGCATTTTTGGTTTGTAGATATTGAGCCAATCATCATTTATAGCTACATTATAAGTTTTATTTTCTTCTATGTCACATGTTAAGGCTGATGTTTATTGTTGTGCCCATGGAGCTTTGTAGCGACATTGGATTGTCTCTCCTTTTTTTCACAGACATGTTGACTCTGTGCATTTTGTATGTTGTTGTATAGTGTTTACAATTTGTTCATAATATATCAATCGGTCTAATGACAATAATTTTTGAGTTTCTAGTCAGCAAGGGTCATCATTAAGGCTATAGTGTAATCTATTTTGTCTATTAGATTCAATATGTAGATTCTAGGCGGAGACATATTTGTCAAAGAATTTTCTTTCCTCATCCAATTCAAGTTGGTTATTCCAATTGATTGTGTCCATATTTGGTGCATTTTGTAGCTAGATGAATCCATGTATATGTGTTGAACCTCGATGTTGCCACTGATACCTATACCAAAAATCTTTTGCTTGAAGTAATTTTTCTATGACTTCTTCAAGAAATATGGTGAATCTTTGGTGAATGTATGAGGATAGAATATGTGGGTTGTCAACAATATTATCTATCAATTGTTTCCTTGATAAGTGTATTTTTGAGTTTGTATCGTGTGGGAATAATACATGTAGATCTACCCATTTTGTGTCTGCTAAGCTCAAAGTGAAGAAAAATGTAGGTGTCCCTAGTTGGTGTATCATTGTTGTTAATTCCATTCTTTTTTCATTCCAATAAGCTCTTGTGCCTCGTAATGAAGTTTTGAAATGTATTAGTTGATTTGCTAATTGATTATCAGGCACATTTTGTAAACTCTTGTGAAGGAGGTGGATGGTTTTTGGTATATGGTCATGTAAGGTTGTTTTAAAGAAAATTGTCATTGTTTGCTGGCCACGATGTCTCATTATTAAGTTGTAAATAAAATATCTAAATCATACATGTTTTCCAAATCTGTTCTCATGATATCTTAATAAATGTATTACATATTCATGCATGTGTACATGTTTGCTTCTTGTTTGTAGTGGGAGTGAAATCCCAGTTGAGAATAGGGTGGCAAAAGCCATGCTTAATAGGCCCTCGGTATTATATTCATTAATTGGTGAGTTGTAGACTTTTGGCCAAGGGAGGATATGTGGTTCATTGGCTTTGATGCCCATCATTTCCTTAATTGTTTGTAGCTCACGTTGTTTATTAGAGAATTTTGGAATGAATGATGATTTATTCTAGCAATCTATTTCATCAGTAGGAGTAGATAAGTTTCACTGGCTGTGATTGTATCATGACAAGTTATTGTTAAGTTGTGTAGTAAGTTTGATATATCAGTTGTTGTGTCAGGCAATTGGTTCAGTGCGTTAGCATCGATATCAACATCCTTATAGTATGGGTCATATTGCATTTTGAACTTTAAAGCATCTAGAATAGTAAATTTGTTGACATAGCAATAATAGTTTTGTCCTTTGGCATTTTTCCTTCATATAATTAGGAGCTCAATGTCCAATAATCTTCTAGGCAGAAGATGAGAAATGGTTGAAATATCTTGTGGAAAACTAATGGTGTGTCCACTATATTTGTATTGTCCCCCTCTTGCATGGGTGACTAGTAAAATAGGGGTAACCCTTGCAATAAGAATTTCTTCAACTTGGGTTAGTTTTCTGAGGAGGTTTGGTTGTTCCACAAAACATCTACAACAAATGATTTCGGTTGTATTTTTTCATATGGACATACTTGTGTGGCTTTCGTTACAAATGATGGATGTTTTAATTTTTGATAATGCATCGATGTGTTCTCTAATTTTTTCATTGATTCTAGGAATTTTGTTGTGAAAATAGTTGTTGGATCAAATGTTTGTACTCCTTGTTAGTTGTACTTCTTGTTGTTGCAAATGAATGAAAGTTTTATTAAAATATTTGTATTTGTTGATGACACTGTGTTTTGATTGTGTTTTTGCCTTTTTAAATCATTTATACTAAGGCTTCATATTGTAGACGCAATGGTATTTTTTGGTATAATTGGTTGACTCTTGTGAAACCTCTTTTATGATTTTGTGGTACTATGGTATGTATTGTTGGAAGTGAAGTTTGGCTCGAAAGTAACAAGTTTGATTTCGTCATCGGATACAACGTCTAGCTAAAATTTGCTCCTTATGGCATTTGTAATATGCTTGATTTTTCTGACTCTTCTGAAGTAACTTTTCTTGTTTTTTGAAGCCTACATCTATATATTGTAAATAAATCAGTGCTAATTTTGTTAAATAAAAGGATAGAACAAATGAATTCTTGAATAAATGAACTATAACTACATGTAGGCTTCATAATATTCAATTTAACATAAATTTAACTTCTATTGGATTAGAAGAAGAGATAAATATTTTCTAGCTTAATAAAATAAAATATTTTAAAACTACGTTATTGATAGAGGTAAGATAAATGCAAATAACAGAGCTAAGATAATGCAAATAATAGAGGTAAGATAAATGCAAATAACAGAGCTAAGATAATGCAAACAATAGGGGTAAGATAAATGTAGAAATTAAGAAGTGTGTGCTTTAATTTTTGACAGCTAGCTCTACAATTCTGAAATTCTTTAGGGCACCGATAGAGTCATTTTACAATAGATTTTGTATGGTAAATGTTCCCTATGCATTTTTGCATTGAATTTATATGGCAAGGAACCGTGTAATGCAATGAATGTTCTAAAGATTAGTTTTCATATTTCTTAATTAGTAAGACATGTCTATAGATTGTCCTATTCCCCACTACATTGAATTTATATTTCAAATAATTGTGCATTACTATTGAATTGGTTCTTCATGGAATTTGGATATATAATACAATTCATAGAATCTCCTATGCTCTGTTACATTGAATTTATTACAAAGTGCTCAACAAGCATGTGGATGGTAAAAAACAATGCTTTTTATGGTTTTGAATTTAGCACCAAATTTTAAATAAAATAAAATTAAAAAGAGGCAGAATCCATAAAAAGAGATTTAAAAAACACTTACCAGGAAATTAAGGCCTAATTTGAAGGGCCAAGGGGCCCATAGATTTATGGACAAATACCATTACCACGATAGACATGCCCATTTTCATATCATCATAACATTCAATTTATTGGCCAAACAAAGTGATGATAAGAAAAAACATACTATAAAATTGAAAGATTAAGTATTAAACCAATCATGGTATTCTAGTTTGGTCTCTGCAGTTGTCCATTTGCAAAAGCAGAGGCAAGTTTGAACCTTTGAAAATCCATGCAAAGAATTTTATATCTACTTGATATGAATTATAATTGTAGGGCATGGGGATTATGGTAGTAGTAAGGAATATTTAATACAACCAATGAAGCCATTTCCCATGCCACTCTATGGAGATTAAGAGGTCACTTTCAAATACAAGATATTTTGTATAATTTTTTTTATCATGCTGGCAAGTATAAGATGTTGGACTTGTCCTTCACAACATGGTCTAGTGGCATGTTGGAATACTTTAGAATAACAAAGTGGGGGGGGTGTGGAGTGGGGTGGGTGAATCAATTATCTAAGGTCCAAATGTATGAATAAAACTTTTCATAGCTTAGTGAACCCATAAAACTTTCATACCCATGCATGCATCCATTAAGATTATGCAATCCCTAAAACTTCTATGTTATTGTCAAATCAACTTGTAGAAATGTAAAGCATGAAACATAACAGATTCATCAACACACTTGACACAATGATTTATGTGGAAACCCAATTTGGGAAAAAACACCATTAACATGCTACTCCTTTTCACTCTTCTGAAGTGATGCCTTGTGAAAGGCCAACCCTATTAAAGGTTACAATACACACTGTTAAATGTGACCCGATTAAGGGATTTCAATCACCCTATTAGAAGTGAGCCTTGTTAGAGGATTTTAGGCCATTCACTTGGAATGCCACTTGGTTAAAGGATTTACAAATGACTATTAGGTCAACCTTAATCCAAAGGATTTACCATAAGCTGATACAATTGTTAGAGATGTGTGCTAGAAAATGTGACCTATTGGGAGCATGAATCAACAAGCAAACATTAGTTCAAAGCAAAACATGTAACAAGAATTCATCAAAATGAAGGAGAACTAAACTAATTCTTGCTTGAGTTTTGCAACTCTAAGCAGCCAACAAAACCAATCTTCCAGCCACCTCTATAGCTCAACAAAGGCACCCATAAGAGGCTATATTTGGTGTGCTCTCCCAAACACAACAAAATGATGAATCTCTTGAGTGAATGTGTAAATGTGAGTGAGGATGCAATATGATCCTTAACTACATGAGATGAAGAATACCTCAAGAAATGGCTATGGAGAAAGCCATACTTAAAGCATTCAATGGTGAAAATATGAAATGCAACAAAGAAACTAACTAGATATGCAAGTTAAACTAAGATGTGAATGAAATGGAGATGATAAAATGCATATAAACTAGACTAATAATGCAAATGCAAATCTAAACCAGCTACCAAATGGTTAGTATTCACCTAGAAATCTCTATGAAAACTCAAACTACAATGAAAACCCTAGCATGAAAACTCAAGACTCAAAATGGCATGGTAACAATGCAATAATGAGAGATGCCAATGCTTGAGACAAGGCCTCTATATATAGGCTCAAGAGAGGGCTTGGTGAGGTGGCATCCATGTAGATGCCACATAAGGTGACATGCAAGCCATGCAAATGGTAAAGAATTCAAAGTTTGCTCACACATGTGTGAGAAAACTTGAGAAGAAGAGTGGAAGACAAGAGTGCAAAGGGGAGTGTGTAGGCATGCCATCTCACACATGTGTGAGCACACTCTTAGGCTAATGAGGGGGATTAGGGAGATGATTAGGAATGATTAAGTGAGATTAGAGAAGAAGTAGGCTTAAGAGGATGAAAATGATGGTTATAGGCTAGGCTCTAGGTTAGGCTTAAGATTAAATGAAATGAAATTTAATTTAATCATGGGTTTAGAGGAATTAATGGGATGTGAGGGTTTAAATAAATAAAATTTATTTAAAAATAGAGAAGCATGGAGGATCATGTGTTAAATTAATTTAACACATTAAGGCTAGAAGTATTTAAATTAGATTTAAATACTTAAGAGAATGAACTCATTTAATTAATTAATTTAATTAAATAAGTAGAAGAATGTGAGCAATATAATTAATCAATTAATAATTAATTACGATGTCACGGGCAATATTAAAACTAATTAATATAGTGTTTAGGGATGATTTTAAGTGTCTACAAGAGAGTAACAATAGAGCTTTGATCTGATACAACTTACAACTTCTCTTGCAAATTACATATCTCTTATTCAATTCTCAATTCTGCTTGGCCTTCATACTTTGCAACACTGATAGCTCGTTCACCCTTCAAGCATATATCTCCTTAAGCCTTCTTGCTTAGCATGCCATTGAAGATTCTCCTCTTGGGTTACTTGATGAAGCAAAACCCTTAATTCCTTCTCTTCCTTAGGTTCTCGCACATGACAACTTTACTTCATGACCAGACATTCCTATAAATAGGAAATTAGGATATTTTCCTGCTCATTTTCCATCATCCAATTTAGGGTTTGGATGGATTAGGTAGGATACAATGTATCTACCCCATATCTTATATCTCTTTTAGAAACTTCTCCTAGAATCCATTTGAATTTTCCTCAAAAATGGTTTACATCAAGTTTTGTGCCACCAACTCATCAATCTTATCTTCCTGCTAGTTCACAAGTTTTAAGAAAACAAACTTTTCGGCTTAGATTTGGCGAATCTTCAATCTTTAACATAATGTAGTAGTTTGACATTATCAACCTTCTAATGCTCGACACATACTGTGTCGCTCGACATCAACTGTAAAATTAGTTGGCATCAACTAAAGTTTACTGATGCTCGGCATCAACTAAACTTTACTCGACATCAACTGTCTTGCTTGGCATCCACTAGAATTTGCTTCTACTCGACTCCAACTGACTTTTTTCTCGGCTTGTACTAACTTTGCTCGGCACCTACTCTCCATTTGGTCAAGCTTGGCAGACAAACTTTGTGTAACTTGTTCTTCTAAACTTTCTTGGTGTAGCCAACAATTGTAACCTTAAGTAGTTTATCAATACATCATGTCATCACTATCGTAACTAATCCTTATACTTCATTACAAAATCATAACTCAACCTTTCCTCTAGGTGTTTTTGTTACATCTTATTGATCAAATCCTCTTCATCAATCAACTAAGTGATAGTACTTGAATCTTATAAGCAGTTGTCTTACCAACAAATAGCAAGTTTGACATCAGTGAAAAAATAATGATTGAAACACATAGTCTGCTTCAACAATCTCCCTCTTTCAATAATCTCTCTCAATAATGATCTTTTCAATCATATCTCAAAATGGCAAAGGTAGAGTGAAAAACATGATAATGAAATAGTTGGATCACTAATAATCATGCTCTATGTTTACCATGGCCATGCTAATGTGGCCTATGACCTAAAAGTGTAATCACAACATCTACATAGAAGCAGAACATGAAATCTTCACAGTCCTCAAGGTAATTGATACATTACCGATTGAATTTATCAGGTTAGAACAAGAGTATGAATCTGTCAAAACCGCTGCACTTAATTGGTTCAAAATTTAAACCTTTAGTTCTAATGTGGAGAACCTAGTTCAAACCACTTCAATTGTTGACAGACAAAGTCGATACCTAACTAGTATTTTAGTGTTAATATCTAATGTGACTTCAATTTCTTGTGTTGATATCTAAGTTGTCAATTGAAAGTTGGCATATCTAAGTACACCTTAATTTCCCATGTAGTTATCTAGGTTTTAATTTGAATGTTAATATCTAATTAGAATTGATTGTTGTTGTTCATGCCACAAGGAAGGGTGTGCACCAATTGTGGCTTCCATTGGTTTGAGCCAGCATATAAGAGCTGGCTTGCAAATCAAAAAAGTAGAAAAGATGGGATATATAATGCATGCTTTCAAAAGTGGAACACAGGCAGGGTCATGTACTAATTACCCTAATTCACCGAAAAGCCAAAACCAAGTTTTATTAAATTCCTTGAGATTCTAAATATCATCAAATATAAAGATTTTTGTCAGAAGGTATTCAACTTAATCACTAAATTATACAATAATTTGGAACCTTTTAATCAGGCAATGAGTGGTTGCTCTCTTTGGATACAGATTTTATAATGGGAAAAATGTTAATGTTGTATAGAGCTAACTGAAGAAGTTATGGCTTGAATGACTTTTGATAATTGAAATTATGTAGGTAGCCATAGGAGGGTTTTCATCTTTAGGGTTTGTAGACACTTGGTTTGGACAACAATTCAAATCTCAATATATGTTAGTCAACATTAAATTTTCTTATTATAAATAAAATAATCTATTTAACTATTTAAAAAAAATAGTGGTTGAGTAAGTTTAAGTGACTTCCTTGTCATGACCTAAATTAGAATTGGGGATACTAATGCATTTTCTATAGGAACATGATTGTACTGTTTGTTTGAAATGTGTCTTGTTTAAAATAAACAATTAGCAAAGTGAAAATTGGAAACGATTTAGAAATGAAATGGTAATTTTTTTTTTGAATGAAAGAGATAAGATGGTAACTATAGATTGAAATATTTTATGAAAATAATCTTCATATATAAATTTGAAGTACACTGTGCAGTCCTCAATTATTTTAAAAGGAAATAAGAGAAATTAATTTTATTTTGTTTCTGTGTTGAAATAGCTCTAAGAAAGGATGATTGATGGCTAAAAATAAGCTTTCAGACAAAGAGTTTTGAAATTTTAGAAAGAAAAGACACGTTTTCTCTTTGGAAATTCATTTTCTCAACTTTTGTAATGGTAGCTTTTACTCTTCTTTCTGAGTTGTAGATCTCAATCATTAATGACAAGGTAAAAATTAAACTATTGAAACACATAAACTTAAGGATGAATTCAGGAGTTGTGTCAATTATGTTGTCGTACTACAACATGTAGAGATCCTTTGCTGGAATTTGTAGAAGATAAGTACCTACTTCATCAAAAGTAACAATCCAAATGGAACTTGTATGATCATGGAGTTTAACCTACAAGAGATACTTGTAGTTGCACTCTGGTAAAATTTTGCAACATTTTGAACAAAACCATGTCTTGTCTTTATTTTCAACATATTTTTTCTTGCATTCCTTCCCATCCACTTGAAGTGGGCATGTTGGCTAGTAGAAATAATCATCCTTTATGAATTTGATAGTTACTTTTATTGTAACTGCTATCGAATTTTCAGTTGTTTTACAATCTTTCAAGATTGTAGAGATAGTGGCTGAATTGGTTGATAAATTATTTTTTGTTGATAAATTATTATTTTTTGATAATATTGGCAATGAAAGTGTGTCAAGTTGATCTGCTACTATCTCCGATCTGAGGGATTCAACTTTTGGTATAGATGGTTCAGTGGTGAATATAGTTGATGTTGTACTATTTATGACCTTACCTTTGAATTAACCAATACGTCCATTTGTAATAGCAATGACAAGTACTTATTTTGATTCTTTTAGTACTTTGATTTCATCTCCCTCTTTATGAGAAATGGGCCCCCATAAAGTGACATCAATAGATAAGAGTGATATGTCGATTAACTTTTATAGTCCTACGGAGGACCTCAGTTCCAACCCTTCATCTTATCGTTGAGATGTCTCCAACAGTAAGAGCCACTCCAATAATGTCAACTAAAGTATTATTGCTGATGTTTACAATTTCATTAATTGCCTTAAAGTTGTAGTGAACATTCCTAGTAGGAAATCCATCATCACAACACTTCAAAATAGATGTGTGGTCAAGAGTGATTTCAATGTGACTATTTAGTTTGTTGCATTGGATATTGGCTTCTTTGACAAAACCTTTAGAAATGGTATAGACAACACCTATATGCACTCTATCATAGTGCAATCTAGGTACTTCATTGTAGCAAACAATCCTAGTCTTTGTACCTTCGTTGTCCAAAATGTCAAAGCTGAAAACTTGTCCACTACCTCATTTGTTATTAAATTGTCTCATTTATTTTTTTGTTGTAACCCTCCCTTTGATTATCCACCTAGTTTGGTAAGGATTCAAATCCTTGATTGGGCTTATAGTTTGGGGAAATGGTAGTTCCTTGCAAGGTACATGGATACCATATTTAGTGGTTTTGATTGGTGACACAATTGGTTTGTCTTCTTGCATCTATTCTTCCTGACACTTGTATAGGTACTTAGGCCTCCCAATAATTTTGTAGTCTTTGTGAATGATTTCAAGGTTGAAGATAATTATGGTCCTAAAGTTTGTTAAAAAAAAGAAAGTTAGCTATATATATATGAAATGAAAGTTAAGTTAGTAAGAATGTGATTTTAGATGAAATATATCATGGCCTACTTGGAATCTAATATGGGCCAACAAACATATTTTGTCAATGATATTATAGATTTTATTTTTAGCTTATTAGAGAAGAGAAGCTCATTGCATTTTTGAGGTAGTATTGCTAGTTGCATGTAATTGCCATCGGACAAGACAATCTTATATTAGTTTGTTTCATCTTCAATGGTAGTTATATTTTTGAAAGATAACATCTGGAGTATAGGTGTTGTAACATAGTCTCCAATATTGATGGAACAAATCACATTGGTAGGCAAGACAACTTCAGCTTTGTGGCCTAGAAAGAAAGCGTAGTTAAGTAATATGTTTGTAGTAAGGATGTCTATGAATTTATGAATTTAAGAAAATATGATAACATTAAGGTTATAGAAAGTAGTAGTTACTTATATGGATTGACATGGTTATACATGTGTACAACTATATGCATATTCTTAACATGCATGATAGTTGGAAGTTAGTCTTCAATAATGGAGTGAAACTCATTTGAGATAATATCATACAAAATAATTTGTGAATTAATTTAGAGGAAAGTAGCAAGCTAATACATATTCATGTAGATAGTAATATGACAAATATATGTATTTCATGTTCATTTAAGAATATAAAACTTAGAAATGTACAAAGACATATATGATTTGAGCGATAGGAATATAGAGAGGCAAAATGAACCAAAATAAAGTTAGTTGCACTTACCACAATGGAATTCTCTCCTTTGTGAAGGTGTGGAGCTGTGTTGGTATTGTGCATTAGTGCAGATTCTGAAGAAGATAATATGTTTGAAGGATTTTCATGCATAGTGCCAAAGAAGTTGTTTGAGTACTTGTGTTTGAAACATAAGTGTCATTTTATGATTAAAACATATAATTTTAGAGATGGGTATAAATATAAAGAGACAAAGAGAGATAATGGAAGTTGAACATACAATACTGGATATTCTTCTTTGTTGGTAGGGTGGAGATGCACTAATAGTTATTCCATGTTCAGATTGTGGAGAGGTGAGTATGGTTGAACCATTGTCCTGTACAAGGATAAAGTAGGTATGAATAAGGAAAATACCTATATTGTAGAGTCATTAAACTTAATTTTCTATGAAGAAACATGGAAATATAGTATCTAAAAATCTAGGTAAATATAAGTTGAATAACATATGAGAGAGAGAGAGAGAGAGAGAGAGAGAGAGAGAGATGTTAACAACGTTTACTGTTTGCTAATGGGGGGAGATGCTTGGTTAGGTAGACATTGTGGAGAATATGGGGATGCAAATATGTTTGAAGAAGTCTCCTGCACAATACATTTTAGGACATATTTATTTTTTAAATACCGAAAAAAATTGCATGTTGGAAAAGAAATATTTTAAACACATGTGTGTATGTATGTATAAACATATGTATAGAGAGAGAGAGAGAGAAAGATAGAGTCAATGAAAATAGGTAAAGGAAGGTGAACATATGAGATTGACAAATCTCATTTGCTAGTACAGTGGAGATGCACTGTTATTTCACCATGGTTGAGAATTTGGAGATGCCATTATGTTTAACAAAGTATCTTATAGATTGCTAATGTGAGTATGAATTACAAAAATAGGAAAATACTAAGAATGAATCAAATTTATTTTTTTTAGCAATTAAAATATGAAATTCATTCAACAATTGTGATCAGCAATGGAATGTAGAACAAAACAATGATGCAAAGAAAAACAACATTGAAAGGCAAATCCCTCAACACCATGTCCAAATTTAATGCCTTTGAAACAAAACAAACATTCATGACAAATGTTGTTTCCATATTTTATTGGTTTTAACTAAGTTCAAAGAGTGTAAACTACAAATCCTTTAAAAAGTGTTTTTGAGGATGATTTTGGAAATAATTTACTTTTGCGTTGATTTACAATTCTATTCTATGTAATTCATGTTGGAATGTCATGCATAACCACATCTATAAAGGGTAACCTTTGAAAATAAGCGACATAGATGGATGTGGAATATAATAAAGAAATGTTTTCCATGCATATACCATCTAAGCACATGTTTGTGTGTATTTTCTTCATAAAAAAAATTAAATTAGTGCTAAATTTTTCTATAACAGAGAGCTTTTCCTATGACTTTCAGAAAATCACATTTTCAAATTGATCTTTGATCTGGAAAAATGCTTGTTTCATTTAACTTGACTTGTATCATTTCCTAATTTGTAACAACCTTTGAATATTTGTAAAAATGATGACCAATCTGTGTCTTTTATGTATTAAAATTGTTGGATAGTTTACCGATGAAAGAAATAATTGAAAAAAAAAAACTCTCAATATGTTATAAAAAAGTGGCAAGTTGACTCCCAGGCCAAGTTGAGCTAATAACATCATGATATCAACAAAAGTTGTGGCCACAAAGTTTTTGAAGAAGATAGTTTGAGTTAACTTGATTTAATCAAACCTTAATTGGCAAAAACTAGAATGTAAAAGGAAAAACAAAAAATGTCCAGCAACGAAGGGATTCTACTAATCCAATGACACATTTAGCACTCCTTGACGATATATCTACCCTAGTCTATAATGGATGGGGAAGTCGTCATACCGGTGGGGGATAGCGGGAGTGCCCTATTATGTATAGCATGGATACCTTCTGTAGTCACTTGCCCCAACCCTTACACACAACTTACACAACCACAAGTAGAGGCAGAGAGTCAGGGGTTCGAAACCCACCCTGTCCATTTTTGGCAGGAATGAATTTTAGATGGAAAAGGGGAGATCTACTGAAACTAAAGATAAGAAGAATTTGAAAGGCTGAAATAATGAGATAGATGATCAGTTTACAAATGAGGAGCTAAAGAAAATAACTAAATGTAGCTAACAAGCGTTTCATAGTAACATATCACATTAGGGTTTTGGTTCCATACAGTTGCGAGAATTAAACAACATAATAGCTGAAGAGAATTATTGTTCTAATTGAAGGAAGACTTACCAGATACTGTAATGGATGCAGAGCATAATGTCAAACCTTTCAATTGATAGTCACTATGACCATTGCAAAATGAAGGCATTGAAATCTGAAACAACTATGATAGTATAATAAGGTTGGAAACTACCACCGAAGAGGAAAAAACAACGCGGAAGCAATGGAGGAGGAGCAAAATTTGAAGGAAAGAAATCAAGGGGCAAGAATAGAAACATTTTTGGCATTGAAATTTGTGATGGCAAAATTTTTCGAGTGAGGCTGACAATTTGCTGGTAAGAATTTGCAAAAACTGGGAGCAAAGCTCCCACATATAAGCCCATTGACTTAAAAATACTTTTATATGTATTCAAAACAATAGATTTTTTGTAAAAAATAAAATCTCAAATAAAAGGTTTCTAAATAAAAAATATAGGAATAAAGAGAGATTTTTAAAATTTAGAAAGAAAACAACCAATACATAAAAATTAGATATTTCTAATACAACGCACAAGTAAAAACTTACAACATTGATACTTTCTATTAAAAATAAATTTCTATTCCTACAAAAGTGCACTTATAAGACAATCATTTCAACCAAGGAAATTCGAGATAAATGATTATATTTTAAAAAGTAAATAAAAAATTATAGAAAATAACTATAGTTATCTTAAAATAAATAATAATACATTGTTGTGATTGGAGGGAGCTCAAATATTATTTAGTTCTACTCAATATAATAGTATTGCCTTATGACAAGTATTAACAAATGAATGGCAATATGGAACAAGGATGCAAAGCGTCAAAGTTCCTACCTAAGTATAGTTTTTGCATATGACAAGTAGCAATTTAGATAGTGTTCTATACATTGGATATGCAATAGGATAAAGCATGTGATGCAATTTTCCATTGTATTGCAATAATAGTTTACATTAGCAAAGCATCTACTCAATCATGCTATACAACTTGATAGAGCGAGAGTATGTCTCATAGCATATCAGTGCATATACATTATTTCATTATACATATATGACACAGAGTGTACTTGGATATGAGACTCATGCATATACATTATTTGATTATATGTCTTATTTTATACTGACTGGTATCTTTTGTAACTAGCATTAATTATAGCTTGATATGCCATTATAGCTATCCATGATACCTGCAAATTCCACTTTGTGCATGTTAGTATATTGTAATTATGTCTCGTAATAACTTGATTTTCATATTTTGAGTAACGGCTAATTTGTGCCTAGTCATATTTACCTTTTGTAGTGAGCAATTGTTCAATCTCCATTTGTCACGACATGATTGATGGCATTGTTGTGGTTCAGTGTGAATCAACCTTTCATAGTGAAATATCAGAGGATAAAGATGAACTTTGATTTGTCTTGTATGTCTTTTAGGCTTGGTAGTACTTGTTCAACAATGGGCTTGTCCATTAAACACTGGATGATTTGTTTGTTCTTAGTTGTGATGATAGTATTTAGGTATAGTGAATATACATGCAAGGATGGATTCAAACATTGTGTCTTGTATGATTATACGGTGTGCAGGCTAAGAGGAATGTGAATAAGCTTGCGTAGGAGAGGGAACGTATTCTACACAAGTATGTAGACCTTGTGGAGCAGCATTTAGAAGAGCTCGTAGGCTTCAAGACCACTGGGAGAACAAGGTTCCTTCACTTTACAGAGAAAGGCTCAAAGGTGGATGGGCTTGTATTTTGAAAGATCTCTCATGTTCAAAGGTGAAGTGGGTTATGTCAGATTTACATCCTATATATACAGTTAAATACCCAAATACGCATTTACACAAAGACCACATTTACACAAACAAGACTAAACATTAAAAACTATAATCATAAACCATACTCAAATTTTGAATATAGTTTTCCACAATAATCAAAAACCATATATCAAGCACATTATATTGTTCTAAACTATATTCATGCACAAAATTATTGTGATCTAAAATATACGCACATATCTTAGCAAAAAAAACTCATTTCTTTTACAACAGAATTGATTCCACACAATACATCATAGATCTCAAATTTTGAAAAAAAATTTCTCAATTCTTTTACAACAAAATCGATTCTAAATAATAGATTTGGACAAGCTTCCATAACTAGATTTCACTTGTATCTTGAAAGATCTCTCATGTTTAGAGGTGAAGTGGGTTATGTTGAATTTGTATCCTATAAATAAAGTTAAACACCCAAAGACACATTTACACAAACAACACAAAGACAACACATTTATACAAACAACACTAAACATCAAAAACCCTAATCACAAACCGTACTCAAATTCCCAATATAATTTTCCATAATAATTAGAAGCCATATATCAAGCACATTATATTGTTCTAAATTTTATTCATGGACAATTATTGTGATCTAAAATATACGCACAAATCTTGGCAAAAAAAATTCAATTCTTTTACAAAAAAATTGATTCTAAACAATAGATTTGGACAAACTTCCATAAATATATTTCATGTAAATATGATGATGACAAAAAATAATACAACTACAACACAATATGTTATAAGCAATAAATTTGGACAAACTTCCATAAATAGATTCCATGTAAATATGATGATCACAAAAAATAATACAAATACAACACTATATAATCTAAAAGAAAAAGTTTAGAAAAATCCCAACATAACTTGTACTTTAGTAGGAAGAGATGAAAGCTTTTAGAAATGTGAATAAAAAATAATTAACCAATGCTATAAATAAGAAAAAAAAAATTCTAGAGGATTCCATAATCAATGCTCACATAGGACAAATGTTGACTTCAAAATAATTTGTAAGCCACAACTATAAAGAGAAATATCCCCAGGCATCTATTCCAAGAAAACTTATGCAACACGACAATCATAAAGGACAAGAAAGCTCATCTTTCAAATTGTTTATCGTGTGGTCTTATTTTGTTTGTTTGTGTTGATTATTTAGAAATGGAATACACCTGTAACCATAATCTATAAATGTTTGACAATATGTATCATTATTATTATTAGTATCCTTAGTATTGATATCTAAAGTTTGGCAAAAGAAAAAAAAACAATTATTTTATGTGCAAAAAAAATGAAAAACTTCCAAACTCATGATTGTAGCACACATAGGCCAATCAAATTGCATAAAAATAAGTTTCACTAAATTTGCAAAAATGTCAAAAAAAAAGATATGTCTATAGTGGAAAAAAGAAAAAAATAAATAAAAGCCCCTAATTGAACAAACTAATAAGATCATTCACTTTTAACGAATGCATAAGTTTCCTGCCATGACAAGAACTAATAATATAGTTTGAAAATGACCTGAGTGACAGTAAACCTTTTTTGAATAATATGTAACTTGGAAATAAGTCTTAGCCGTTCAATATATTAAATTACTTTATAACCATCTGATGCACTTTTGTGAATTTTTTTGTCATTCTTCAAAATTGAAGAAGGCCCAAAGAAAAAAAAATGTCATAACCCTAGAATTTGATATGATTAGCCTTTAGGGGTCGAACTATGGACCTGGTCGAAAAGCATCTGCACATTTCAGTTTATATCTGAATTCTACAGGGCAAAAAATGCTGAGAGGAATGATGACAAGCACAACTACAATTAACTGAGATTTTATGTGGTTAATTAGAAGCATGCTATCAAAAACCTCTTGATCCTTACGACAATCCCACTCTTTGAAAAATTATAAGCAAAAATATCATGAAATTTGTAAGCAAAGACTGTCAGTTGGTGTTTAATGTGGATTTTTTTTGTATCTAATTGTTTTGGAGTTTATGTTTAGAAGGTGAAAGTATTTTGTGTGTTTTGGAATCAAGCCTTTTGTTTGAGAGAGGTCAGAATCTTTCAAAATGTAGACAATTTGTCTATTAGAAGGACTCAATTTGGTCTTTTGCCTTGGATTTGGTGTTTAGTAGTAAATGATTTCGAGTTTATGTGATTAGCATTAGAGCTGTAAGTATTATATTGTTTGGATGTGCTTAGGACTTCATCTTCTATGCTCATAATGGCTTTTGATTTTAATTTTGGTTTAAGGGGTTGTAAGGTAAGTCTAGAGCTGTTGTAAGTTGTCGCAACATTTTAGGTCAGGATTTTCATTTTATTCTATTATACTGGAGTTTTTTTTTTGTATGTTCTAGTCTCCCAGCTTTGTACATGGGTTTCTACCTTTTGTTGGGATGAGTAACCTTGCAAATTTTTATTTTTTTCTTGGTCTTGGTCAAGGTTAGGCTGTGTTTGTGGGACATTGTAGGCTATGATTATGTAGTTTATCATCACAAGGGATTCAGGATATGGATTTGAATTTTTGACCTAGACTAGGATAAATTGAGTGGTGGAGAATTTGAATTGAGGGGGGGTGAAATTGAGTACTGTAAATTGTGGCAGAACATCGAGCTTTGAGAATTTTTTTGGGTTCTTATAATGGGCAACATGACATCTAGTGTGGCTGCAAGATTTGCAATTTTCCTTCCCAAACCACCTACTTATGAGATTTATAAGGATGGAAATAGATTTTAAATTTCTAGGACTCCTCCAGTTTCCAACATGGATTTTACTGTGCTGGATACCAAGGATAGGGAATAAAGTAGTGGCAACTTATTGGCATCATCCTTATGCTCATTTCACATTGCTATATTCCCATGGCAATGTTGTTGATTTGGGTTAGATGTATGATCTTTTTATGGAGCTCAAAGCATATTTACGAGTCAATGTAATGAGGTAGGCGTATGCATGGGAATTTTATATCCTCCTCCATTATTAGGGAAAGAAAGGATAAATTTGTATAATTTTAGAATTTTGTGTTAAAATGAGCTTTCTAAAAGAAATTTGGACTTGGTATCTAGTCATGATTTGTCAAACCAAACTTATATCTTGAATATTGCAACTCAAGAACACAAAACTTGGATGGTAAATATTATAACAAAGCCATGTTATTCAATTAGACAAAACCTAAATGCGGATATGCACAATTTTTTATTTTTGAGCTTTATTGAGATTATATCATACAATGTAGTTATGGGTTCTTTTTACCCTAATCTCATTTGAGGATATTTAGAAAAGAAAATCTTATTCCTCATAGAAGCATCCGACATTGGTATATTTGTAGGATATTGCAATCCTAAAACAATATACTGGCATCAATGTATGTAAAGTTTTCATAGTCCATTAGATTGAAAATGAATTATTTTTTGTTTTTTTGTTTTTGTCAATGTTTTGTTTTACATACTATTTCCTTGGCATTTTAAATGGCCACCTTTACAATTCTTGTCATTTGCTATCATCTTGATGATGGATCATGAAGTAAAATAAAACCCATTCACCCCAAGGATGAATAAGCCACAAAATCCCAATAAAAATTAGGTTCGAACGGTATGCAAAAATGACCAGCATAATGGTGGAAAACTCCAAACCTCCATCCTGAAAATCAAGGAAATGTTCATACCCGACCAACTGGATAAAACTAGCAATAAAAAATGGAGAGGAACACTAGTTCTCAACCTCCTAACATACAACTACTAGAAATGGAAGCAAAAATCGAGTTGAAACAACAAAATAGGAGAGCCCTACCTAACAGCCAAAAGGGCAAAAATGAGATTATGAACAATAAAATAAATAACTCGCAAAAGCTGCCAAAAATCACGACAATCCAAGGTCTCCCCAAGCTAGATCCAATGAGACTAATTTCATGACGATCCCAAGCCTATAGCTCCTACAACAAACAAAAATGCAATCTACAGAAGAGGATAGGGAAACAAAATCTCAATTTTATTATTTCAGAAAGTGAGAAGTGAGGAATAAAATTCCTTTTTGGATACTTATTCACTTTATGAGTGAATAATGGATTAGGGCAATTAACCAGGTCACCTAGTTAAACCCTAATTCAACCCAAACGAAAATAGGTTATTCCAAGTACTGAAATTCAACTACGGCAAAGTTGTTAGGAATTAAATTAAATTAAATAACGCCTGAAAATCCCTTAAACCAAAATTACATTATTTCTTAATAACTTTCGCGACAAATGTGAACCTCTAAATGCACAAACACACTCACAGGTCTAATCAGATAATGCAAATGAGCCTGGATTTATTAAATCACCAAAGGATTTAGTTTAAATAATTTAAGAAGGATATATCAACCATACAAGGATGAAATTGGCTAGATATGAATAATTGAATCACTAACTCCATGTGCCACTGTTAGGGATATAAATCCTACACACTAAAACACACGATCAAGTGCAATTGCATATAATAACATAGCTAAAGCAATAAATGCATTAAATAACCTAATTTAACCATTTATTTAATTATACTAAAATAATCTATTTATATCACTCACTTTTGCATAAAGAATCACAAAACAAGTATGAAGTAAATAATCATAATATCAAATCCAACATATAAGAAATTAGGGATATGTCCAAATATCGGATAACTAGATATCATCATAAAACATATTGTCATCTCAAAAAGGCATCATCATGCAGATATGATCAACTGAACAACATAGTAACCTAACATCTATGATACTGGAGATCAATGTATAACATCTGACCATCAGGTCATCTCAATTGTAAAAATAACATGAGAAACATATATCTCTTAGATCAAAATATAGCAAGATATAGACTGCAAACACAAGAGGCACTACATCCTCCCCCACTAGGCATAGACTTACTCAAAGAAGCCTACAAAAATATAGGGGCACAAATATCTCAATCATGTAGCATCTTCCCAAGTAGCAGAAGTCTCATCGCTCAGGTCCCACTGGACCCTTTCCTTCTCTATGTCCCAGCCTCTCAAAGTTAGTCTCCAATGTTGAAGGATATGAATGGGCTCCAAAGAAAGTTGCCCGTCCTCTACGTACAAAGCATCCCAATCAAGAACATGGATCACATCGAGAATATACTGCCTCAAAACATAAAAATGGAAAACATTATGGATGCGTGATAGGCTAGGTGGAAACTCTAGTCAATAAGCAATAGGATTGATCCTCTCAAGGATCTCAAATGATCCAACAAAACCTGGTGCCAACATAGAGCCTTTCCCATAACGGATGCACTATCAAAAATACCTTATCACCAACAAAAAAGTGATGATCCAACCTATGGGCATTAGCATACTTCTTATGCCTATCCTAAACAATCACCAAATGCTCTCTAATACGAACAACTTACTGCTCCATATCCTGAAGCATCTCTAGATCTAGAAGTACTTAGTCCTCCAAATGATCCCCAACTCAAAGGGGTATGACACGGTCTACCGTATAAGGCCTAAAAAGTTGTCATGCCAAGAGAACTATGATACCCATTGTTATATGCAAACTCAACAAGGTATAAATAATCCTCCCACTTCACCTACCTGTCCATCACATACATGTGAAGCATGTCTTCCAAAACCTAGTTTACTCTCTCTATCTGACCATCAGTCTCTGGGTGGTAAGCCAAATTAAAATTGAGTTGCATACCCAAAGCATGCTGGAGAGATGTCCACAGTGCTAAAGTAAACATTGGATATCTATTTGAAATAATCCGACGAGGGATCCCATACAATCAAACAATGTCTTCCAAGAAAATATGTGCTAAGAAGAAGTTGTGTAAGATGTCCTCATGGGTGAAAAATGTGCTACCTTGGATAATTTGTCCACTATCACCATGATACAATCATGTTGTGATGACATAGGTAACCCTATGATAAAATCAATAGATATGGTATCCCATTTCCACTCTGGAATGGTATGCGGCTACAAAAGACCCGCCAGATGTTGATGCTCTACCTTCAAACTCTAGGACTCGAGACATTAAGCAACCAAATTAGCAACATCAAGCCTCATCCTTGCCCAAAAGTATAACTATTTAAGATTGGCATGCATCTTCTTGACACCAAGATGTGCAAAATACGATGCATGATGTGCTTCCAACAAAATCAAGGTACGAAGATCACTAGACATTGGTACATAGATACGCACCATGTGTCACAACAGTCCATTAGACTCAAGCAAATAACCTAAAAACCTCCCCTGAAGGGTACGTCTAGACTCAATCTTTGCTCTCACCTCCTAATATCATGTGTCACTAGAAAAAGCCTCCAAGATATGACCTCGCAAATCCACTCGCAATGACAAAATTGATATATCATGTCACCTCCTACTCAAGGCATCCGTGAGGACATCTTCTTTTCCCCTTATGTAGTGAACATCAAAGTCATACTCACATAGTAACTCCATCCAGTGATGTTGTCATACATTCAAGTTTGGTTGAGTAAAGATATATTGCAAGCTACAATAATCTCTATGCAGTTCAAACCTGTGTCCCAAAAGGAAATGCCTCCAACACACAATAGCATGCACCATGACTGCAAGTCCCAAATCATGGGTGGGGTAGTTAAGCTCATGGTCTGATTTTTCTAGACTCATATGCAATCACACAACCATCCTACATCAACACCGCACCCACACCTTCCAATGAAGCATCCATGCAAACCATAACATTCCCTATAAGATTAGGCACTACAAGGATTGGTGCACTAGTTAAATGCTTCTTAAGAGCATCAAATGTCACCTCACACTGGTTTGACCAAACATACTTCTTCCCTTTCCACTGAAGAGAAGTGATGGGATGAGCCACATGTAAAATATCCTTCACAAATCCATAGTAGTAGCCTACCAATATTCCCATGAAACTATGAACCTCACATTAGTGGGTATTGACCAATCCATGATAGCTCAAATATTCTCTAGATCCACCACAATACCATCACTAGTGATGATATGCCCCAAATACTTCACCTCTGACTATAAGAATCCACATTTAACCAAGTTGCCGTACAACTGGTGATCTCGCAAGCACTACAACACTTGGTGTAAATGGACCTCATGTTCCTCAATAATCTTAGAAAATATCAATATGTTATCTAAGAATACAATGACCATTAATCAACATATGTGCAAAATACTCCATTCATCAGACTCATGAACACTGATGACGCGTTGGTTAACCCAATGGGTACAATTGTGAACTCATAATGCCCATAACGAGTATAAAAAGTTGTTTGATGAATGTCGGCTTCATGAATACGAAGTTGATGGTATCCCAACTTAAGATAAATCTTTGAGAACACTCGTGCTCCCTTGATTTGATCAAACAAGTCATATATCCTTGGAAAAGGGTACCGGTTCTTCACTGTCACCTTATTCAACTACCGGTAGTCAATGCATAAACACAATGATCCATCTTCTTCTTTACAAAGATGACTGGTGCACCCCACATGGATACACTAGGATGAATATGGTCCTTTGCCAACAATTTCTCCAACTACAATGTGAGCTCACTTAACTCCTGAGTAGTCATGCCATAGGGAGCTTGTGAAGTTAGCTCCGCTCCTAGTATGAGATCGATCTAGAAATTAATGTTACGTTGTGGTGACATACCTAGTATCTCATTAGGAAACACATCTACATACTCACAAAGGAGTGGGTGATCATCAAGTGTCACTGTATGACTATTGGCCTTCTCAAGATCACTGACAGAGACTACAAACATCAAACATCCCTTCCACACACTTTGCTTTAGCTGGTTAGCTGAGATCATCCAAAGTGAGACTGGTCTCTAGACCCCTAAAAGCTCCACCTGCCCACCTATGTCATCAACACACAACACTGACTTACGTTGGCAATAGATATTCGCCTAATGGGAAGCTAACCAATCCATGCCCAACACAATATCATACAATCCTAGAGGTAGAATGCGAAGATCCACTGTGGTGGTGAAGGTGCCCAAGTTGAAAACACATCCACTGACCAAGAAGTCCACAACCACTTTGATCATGTGGCTAACTCAACTTGCCATCTATCGACCTTACATGTTGCCACTAGCCCACATTGTTGAATAAGAGATGGTGAAATAAAAGAATCTAAAGCACTTGAGTCAACTATTACTAAAGATGAAATACCATGCAATGTACTTGTAGCCTCAACTATGGTACCCTGGTGCTCAACTTGATGGTTATCAACCACTATAAAGACTCGATGATTTCTACATGCATCTCCCATTGTAGGCTTTGATCTGGCTACACTACTACTATGTCCTAAAGATGTCATAATAAGACATTTCACTAATTTATGACTGAGCTAGCCACAAGAAAAAAATTCTCTTGCAAAGTTGTAACAGGGTCCATGCCCACCTGGACAACACTAGAAAATGGTGCACTTCCCTTGCTAGAATGTTGTTGACTACTCTAAGAGGGATGATTCTGTTGGGACTGCTAGCCACAACTCTAGTCATCCCCTTTCTTCCCTGAGGCACCTGAATTTTGTCCATCCTCAGAAAAATTCCCTCTTTGTCAATTTCCACGATGATACCCACCATGAGAGGGTGTTGACTAGGTTTGGCCCTTTCCTAAGGACAAAGGAACCTATGCATCCTGCCCTGAGTTCCATGCATTATGGCTCCGAGAACCTGATTTTCCACTTAACCCCTTAGCCACATTACTCTTTGCAATCCATGCATTTTCAACAACAAGGATAAGTGTCCTAGGTTGATGCATCCGAACCTCTCCAATGATCGAGTCCTTCATACCCTAAACAAAATGCTAAGGAGTATCTCATCATGGTTATAGCATTAGTACTACCTCAGCTCAAAGAACCTAATCTCATACTAATCCACTAACATGTTTCTTTTTTAATCTCATGGAACTCATCAGCACGAGTCTCCCTGAACTGAGGGGATATAAACCTCTCTATGAATCTCTCCTCAAAGATCTCCCAGGTGATATCTGTTATATTGATCTAAAGCTTCTGCCCCTCTATATTCCACCAAATAGATGCATGGTCTCTTAGTTGCATGATAACACAATGGGCTCTCAAGTTGGTTTTCTATGGTTACATGGAAAAGCAATGGTCCATATCTAGTAACCAAGTCTCATTCCTGAGGCCACCTCCCTTACAATCATAGTATGGCGGTTTAGACTACTGAAGGGATTTCATAATGTCCAAGTGGATGGAATCCTCACCATCTAGGTCTTGACCTCTCTGATGGTGCCCTCTACCACTAGGCGGTGTGTAAAAATGTCCATGCTCAATCTCCTCTCTATGATCTGACATATGAGAATCTCTATGATGAGATCCCTCCTCCTAGCCATGATCCTATTGGTTTTTCTCTACATGAGGTCCCAACCGAGCTATAATCTCTTGTAGAAAAGGCATCAATGCCCCAATGCCACCATGATCGTTGTTACCCTATTCTTCCCTAGCATCTTGACGTTCCTCTTCATGGTGTTCTTATTCATGATTATTCTATCGATTACTACCCTGGCCACCAAATCTACATGTAGGAGGCATCACTAAGGGAGCAACAAGATAAGGGTCATAGTCATACGTAACAATCATAAGAGTCACAAGAATGAACCACAACAAGATATCAAAATAAACAAACATAACAACATAGTGGAAGCATAACAAAGAGATCCCAATATTGCAACATGGGCTCTAATACTAGATGTAATGCCTCACTCGGAGATCCTTGGAACAAGGATAAATAAAAGCCAAGATATTTTATTTATTTATAAAAAGAAAGTACAAATGCATGTGACAATCAACATACAAGGATCACAAAGATCACAATAGAAGACTAAACAAACATCCAAACATTAATGATCTCCAAGAGCCAGTACTGACCAAAAACAACAAAGCTACGGAGGTCATAAAACATATTCAAATTTGAAACATGTTGGATTCGAAAGGTCCAACACTAGGGTTCAAGAACTCCGTAGAGGGTATCCAAATCACCTCTAAAAACCTTGTAGTCAAATCAAAAAATGCCCACTGGTCGCCCAAGCAATTTTTCCACCAACCCATGCAATATTTCTCACAATAGCCAAGTGATATTTCCATACAGTCGTGCGATACTTGTCTAGTATTGTACAACATTTTTCACAAGGTCATGCAATACTTTTAGGGGTCATATGATAGAGTTGGCTATAGTTGTCTGATACTCTTCCAGTATTGTACGACAAAACTTCCTAAGAGATGTGATACTTTTAAGTATCATACGATATATCTCTTTAAGGCATGTGATACTTGACCATTATCACCCAAAGTTGAAGCACTGTCGCTTAGGAATGCAAGGAAACATTCTGACAAACAACCATAAGGATAGAATAAAGATAAAACCTCTACGCCGGGGAGTATCAGAGCCACAAATTGAGGCTTGGACACTCGAACACAAGAATAGCATTATGAAAACACAACTAACCATCTAAATCGTAGTAGTAAATGAAAAACATGCGGAAAGCAACATCGCAATGTACATAAACAACTAAACTCTTGCATAGTTCCTCCCAACCATAATAGCATCATGAGACCTCAAAGGCCCTAGCCATCCTCTACACAACTAGATAGTCAGAGTTGTCTTATGAGGGCATCACTACTACAATGTAATATCATCATAAGAACAAGAAGATCTAACATGCAAAACCAAATAAAATAATAGATACTCCAACTAATAGTGAATCCCATCATCTAACTATATGCTAACATCATAATAAGGAATTCATCAATAAAACTAACATCATCTAAATATGATATCAAGCATTCCAATTAAAGCATAAATAATTAGGGGACATACTTCAGAACCCCAGATATACCAAGTGAAGTCAAGCATTGGTCGCTGTTGGAAGTAGACCATCTCTATACATTAGTCCCAAACAATGATAGGTGGCTACGCTTCCCAACCACATGAAACTTGTAGGTCCACTTGCACCATGTTGATGGAGATAATGATCCAACCACAAACACACAAAAAATAATCATCCATGGCTAACACTCATGCCAAACAATAAAGAGGATTGCAACTAATATCATGAGACAATGCAAGTGGAACAGGTCCTAGTCAAACACTCTATGGGTTAAATATGTAGGGGCTCACTAGAGGACAAGTAGCTTGGCATCAAGTAGCCCAAGATAGCATCATGCAACATCCACTCCCCAGGGAAGTGCATACATTGTGTCCTCAAACTAAATTGGGTGCTCACATATCAAGTGTCCTCAAACTAAACTAGTGCTCACTTTACTTTTTATTATCTTAGATTTATTACCCAATAATTTATTTAGTTATCTCTTATTTAGAAACTTCTTCACGTCAACCTAGGAAATAGACACCAAGGTTGTGAGAGAAGCCCCTCCATGGTGTTGTTGGAAATAGAGATGGAGTAACTGAGAGGGGAGGGGTGAATTAGTTACCACAAAAATAAATCCACAGATCCTTAGATGTCTTAAAATATAGTTGTTGCTGGTACTCGGTAACCATACAAATAAATGCTGAAATTTGATAGATGTTCTGTTAATTTATTTAGCATTTAAAGTGATTAGCATGCATGGATAAAGGAAATAACATGAGCACAAGAGACACCAGATTTAACGTGGAAACCCAATTTGGGAAAAACCACCAAGTAACCAGTTACCAATTTTCACTCTTTTGAAGTGAGCCCTGTTAGGAGCCAACCGTGTTAAAGGTTACAAAATACATTGTTAGGTGTGACCCTGTTAGAGGATTTAATCACCCTGTAAGGAGTGGCTTTGTTGGAGGTCTTAAGAACAATTCAACTGAATTGTCACCTTGTTAGAGGATTTACAAAATGGTTGTTAAACCAACTCTGTTAAGAGATTTGAATCATTGTTACAATGATTAGAAAGAAACAATGAAGTGATCTGAAATATATGCAACTTATCTTTGCTGAATATAGATCTCTGTTCTGCTTCACTAGATCCTCATTGATCGAATACAATTTTGCAGCTCCTTAAGGATATCTAATCCTTTCACAACATTAGCTCATATCTTCAATATTTGCTTATTCCATTTACATTCATATATTCGCACTCATGCATCCACACTCTTTTTTTTGAATTCACAACTTGATCTTTCATATATACCTTGCAGATTGTCAAGTCGACTCAATTACAAGTTACAACAACTAAAAATATTAAATCAGTCGCCTGCAAACATTACACAAAACAATTAAACTTAATTATTTAGAATAATAAAATTCTTTGCTGCCTGACCCAGCTCGGTGACTGCTGCTCTAGAATGGTTTCCCCAGTGTTAACCAAGTGAAGCTCGGTAAACACTGCAAACCTTGCAACTTTCCTTCAGAGACTGAGTTAAATCGGTAAACACTGACCTTCCTTCACTTATCGAGTGAGCTCGGTAAGAGCTAACTTTTTCTTCGATGACTGAGTGAACTCGGTAGATATTGACTTTCCCTTTGTTAACCTTGGGGGCTTGGTTAACATTAAATTTTTGCTACAAAATCCTTTGATGTCTGAGTGAGCTCGGTAAGAGCTAACTTACTATGTAATGTTTAGGAACACTCGGTAGTCACTATAAATTGCTTTGCTAACCATCTGAGCTCGGTAGACTCTGTCTAATGGCTAATATGACATGTGTGTAACATCAAAGATAATACACAATTAATAATTGTATCCAACAATCTCCCTCTTTGGCATTGATGGCAACACAACATGTCATATCAGAATGAAATTTGAAAACAAGTCTTTCTCTTATATGGCAACACAATATGTCAACATAACAATTCTCCCTCTAAGATAGAAAACTCTTCGTCTTACAGTAATCTCCCTTTGTGAAGGAATTACATAGCAAACTTTTTATCTTAAACAAATTTTAGAGAGATATGACAGTAAAACTCTCCCTCTTTGACAACACATGTCAAAGACAACTCAACTCAAATGAATTTCAGTGTACCTTTAGTACTGATTCATATGCAATATTTCCTGATTATGCTACATCAACTGATAGATCTTCAACCTGGTATGAGTTGATGCATCACTAAAACTTCATTTTGGTGAATTTCAGATAGAGGAGTGACCCCTTACTTACCTCTTAGATACAAGAATGCATCCTTAGGTAATGGTTTTGTGAATATGTCAGCAATTTGTTCCTTTGTATGAACATATTCCAATCTTATCTCCTTATTTTGCACCAATTCTCTAACAAAATGATATTTTATTGCAATGTGCTTGGTTTTGGAATGCATCACTGGATTCTTAGATATGTTGATTGCACTTGTATTATATCACAGAACATAACAACTAGTTCTTTGATTTCCACCTCCATGCCTTCCAACAACTATTTAAACCAAACAATATTAGAATAGTTTACTGTTGCAGCAACATACTCTGCCTCTGTTGTAGATTGGGATGTACAATTCTGCTTTTTGCTTGTCTAAGAAACCAACCTCTTTCCAAGAAAGAATGCACTTCCGCTTGTACTTTTTTTGTCATCAAGGTTTCCTGCCCAATCAGCATCAGTAAACACTTTCAAATCCAGATTACCTTCAAATTTGTACCATAAACCATACTCTTCAGTTCCTTTCAAATATCTCATTATTCTTTTGATTGCCATAATGTGATTTTCTCTTGGTTTTGCAAAAAATCTTGCTACAATACCAACTGCAAGGGCAATATCTAGCCTAGTATGAACTACATATTGTAACTTTCCAATCATGGATCTATACAATGTTTGATCTACTTCTTTTGATTCATCTTCCTTGGTAAGTTTTAATCCGGTACACATAGAAGTCCCAATTGGTTTACAATCTTCCATTCCAAAGTTTTTCAATATCTCCTTGATGTATTTTGATTGAGTGATGTAGATACCATTTTTATTTTGTTGAATTTGAAGACCAACAAAGAATTTGATATCTCCAAACATAGACATTTCAAATTCCTTGTTCATTTTTTCTGAGAATTCTTTGCAAAGATCATCATTCCTTGTGAAAACAGTATCATCTACAAATATTTCTGCCAAGACAATCTTATTATTTGGTCCTTCCTTTATATACAAGCTACTGTTATCATTAGTTCTCTGAAAACCAATCTGAATAAGATAGTTATGCAATCTTTCATACCATGCTCTAGGGGCTTGTTTCAGACCGTACAATGCCTTGTGTAATTTGCAGACCATGTTCTTCTTATCTGAATACACAAAACCTTAAGGTTGTTCAATGTAAATTTCTTCATCTAGTATACCATTGAGGAATGCTGACTTGACATCCATCTCATAAACTTTGTATCCTTTGAATGCAGCATAAGCAAGTAAGGTTCTGACTCCTTCTAATCTTGCAATAGGAGCAAAAGTTTCTCCATAGTCTATTCCTTCTTCTTGAGCATATCCTTTGCATACTAGTCTAGCTTTGTTTCTTGATACCTTACCATCTTCATCCAACTTGTTTCTGAATACCCACTTAGTTCCAATCACATTTTTGTCTTTAGGTCTAGGTACAAGAGTCCATGTCTTATTTTTTTCTATTTGCACTATCTCTTCATTCATAGCCTCAATCCAACTATCATTTTCCAACGCATCTTTGATATTTCTAGGTTCAAAATCAGCAAGTAAACAAGTACCTTTCAACTTATTTCTTGTCATGGTTCCTTCAAATTTATCTCCAATGATCTAATCTGCTGAATAATGTCTCCTGACATAGTTAGCTAATACAGGTTCCTTGCCTTTTGAATGAATTTCATTATTATCCTCTTGCATTTCAGCTTTAGGTTCTATCTGTTCTAGCTCGGTAGATGTTGGCTCGGGTCCTTCAGACTCGGTAGACACTTGCTCGATAGACACTAAATTTAACTCGGTTTGTTGTGGCTCGATTTGAACTTCTTGTAACTCGATTACAAATGACTCGGGAGTAGAAGATTCCTGATTCTCTGATGTAACTGGTACTGTATCAGGTTCAATGAATACAAACTTTTTATAATCTTCTAGTTCCCTTTTGCTTTCTTCTTCAGTCATTTCTGCAAACTCATCAACTTTCACATGTGTACTTTCTATGACTTTGTGAGTAGACAAGTTCAAACATCTATATGCCTTACTTTTGCATGAGTATCCAAAGAATATACCTTCATCACCTTTGACATCAAATTTGCCTTTTCTAGATTCTTTCAAAATGTAACATTTACTTCCAAATACTTTAAGGTAACTTACATTAGGTTTATAGACATACCATAACTGATAGGGAGTTTTGAATGAGTCTTTTTTCAGCTGTACTCGGTTCAGGGTATGAACTACAGTGTTGATAGCTTCCTTCCAGTATTTGATAGCAATGCTCTTTTCAATCATTAAAGTTCTTGTACAATCCATGATGGATCTATTCCTTCTTTCAGCTATTCCATTTTGTTGGGGCGTTCCAGGGGCTGATACCTATCTTTTGATTCTTCTTTCAATGCAAAAGTTATTAAACTCATGTGAAATGAATTCTCCACCTCTGTTTGACCTCAAGCATTTTAATCTTTTCCCTGTTTCCTTTTCTACTCTGGCCAAATACCATTTGAACTTTTCAAATGCTTCTAATTTGTTTCTTAGGTACATGACTGTCATCATTCTTGAGTAATCATCAACAAAAAGAATGAAGAACTTTTCTCTAGTATAGCTTTCAATTCCAATGGATCCACATAAATCAGTATGCACAATTTCTAATATATCTTCAGACTGATAGTTTTTACTTTTAAAACTAGTTTTTCCCATTTTACCAATCTGACAATTTTTGCATAGACCGACCTCGAGTTTCTTTATGTTAGGAATGCCTCTTACTTTCTTGAATTTGCTTATCTTTACCAAATTATCAAAATTTACATGACACAACCTTTTATGCCATAACCAACTTTCTTCAACTTGAGCAATGAAACATGAATATTCATCTAGTTCAAGATAGAACAAGTTACCTTTAGTTTGAGTACCTGATCCAATCAGCTTTCCTTTGCCATCCAGCAGTCTTGCTTTACCATGCATGAATTCTACTTGGAATCCATTATTGAGTAGTTGTGCCAACTTAACAAATTATGCTTTAGTCCTTCTACCCAATAGGCATTATCACATATAAGTTCTTTGGTTAGAGAGATTCTCCCTCTTCCTTTTATACAACAAGGTTCATTGTTACCAAATCTTACACTACCACCATCATAGTCTTCAAAGTATTCAAACTTAGTTTTGTCACCAGTCATGTGATGAGAACAATCACTATCTATGATCCATGTATCATTTTTGCTCATATGAGAAATGAGTGCCATTTCCTCATTATTATCAGATTCATCTTTCACAGCAATGTAGACAATTTCATCTTCTTCTTCATCATTAGAATCATTAGAATCTTTAGCCATAAAACATGTTTTCTTAGCTTTATCGTTGAATGATCTGAAGTCTTTCTTGCCATTGAACTTGTATCCTTTCTTCTCATCTTTATTCTGCTTGTTTGGACACCTAGCAGCAATATGACCAACTTCTTCACATAAAAAATAGATTAGAGGTACTTTACCTTTGTATTTTCCTTTGCCTCTAGAGTATTTCCTTGCTAGAAGGGCTTCTATTACTTCAAGATCACTGTCTGAACTTTGGTCTGATTCATCTTCACTATCTGACTGAGATTCCTTTTTATTTTTGCCTTTCTTCTTGAGTGAAATCTTGGCTTCAAATGCTGATTCAATGTTCTTGAAAGCTGGAACATAGTTATCAAAGTTGTCTAGTTCAAATGCAGTCAATCTTCCAACTATAGCCTCTAGATTTATCTTATGATTTGCTTCACATCTTCTTTCTTGAATTGCAAAAACTCTGATTGCATAAATGGGAAGTAGAGTTTTGAGAACTCTACTTATGACTGTCTCTTCCTTGATATCTCCTCCAGATGCTTTAATTGCACTGACACATGCTTTGACTCTTTCAACATACTTTGCAATGTTTTCATCCTCTCTCATCCTCATTTGATCAAATTGTCCTCTCAGACTTTCTACTTTGGCTCTTCTAACATTATCATCTCCTCCATAGATCTTTTTTAGCTTTTCCCACATTTCAAAAGCAGATTTGCAGTCCTTGATATCATCAAATTCTTCATAACTTAGAGCAGATGCTATATCTATCATCATAATGTTGTGGGTCTTCTTTTTAGCAATATCATTGACAAATAGTGTACCAGTTGGTTCTGCATATTTTTCATCAAGGTATTTTAGTCCTGTATCTCCAATAGAAGCTAGATGAAGTCTCATCAACCCTTGCCATGCTGAGAAGTTTTCCCTATTAAGTCTTGGAATTTCCCTCTTATAAGACATCTTGATCTTTAGCTTAGATCCTTGAAATCTTGTCCTACAAGCACCAAAAGCTTTGATACCAATTGTTGGAAATAAAGATGGAGTAACTAAGAGGGGAGGGGTGAATCAGTTACCACAAAAATAAATCCACAGATCCTTAGATGTCTTAAAATATAGTTGTTGCTAATACTCGGTAACCATACAAATAAATGTTGAAATTTCATAGATGTTCTGTTAATTTATTTAGCATTTAAAGTGATTAACATGCATGCATAAAGGAAATAACATGAACACAAGAGACACCAGATTTAACGTGGAAACCCAATTTGGGAAAAACCACCAAGTAACTAGTTACCAATTTTCACTCTTCTGAAGTGAGCCCTGTTAGGAGCCAACCCTATTAAAGGTTACAAAACACACTGTTAGGTGTGACCCTGTTAGAGGATTTAATCACCCTGTAAGGAGTGGCCTTGTTGGAGGTCTTAAGAACAATTCAATTGAATTGTCACCTTGTTGGAGGATTTACAAAATGGCTGTTAAACCAACTCTGTTAAGAGATTTGAATCACTGTTACAATGATTAGAAAGCAACAATGAAGTGATCTGAAATATATGCAACTTATCTTTGTTGAATACAAATCTTTGTTTTGCTTCACTAGATCCTCACTGATCGAATACAATTTTGCAGCTCCTTAAGGATATCGAATCCTTTCACAACATTAGCTCATATCTTCAATATTCTCTTATTCCATTTACATTCATATATTCGCACTCTTATGCATCCACACTCTTTTTTTTGAATTCACAACTTGACTTTTCATATATACCTTGCAGATTGTCAAGTCGGCTCAATTACAAATTACAACAATTGAAGATATTAAATCAGTCGGCTGCAAACATTGCACAAAACAATTAAACTTAATTCTTTAGAATAATAAAATTCTTCGCTGCCCGACCCAGCTCGATGACCGCTGCTCTAGAATGGTTTCCCCAGTGTTAACCAAGTGAAGCTCGGTAAACACTGCAAACCTTGCAACTTTCCTTTGGAGACCAAGCTAACTTGATAAACACTGACCTTCCTTCGCTTACAAAGTGAGCTTGGTAAAAGCTAACTTTTTCTTCGATGACTGAGTGAACTTGGTAGATATTGACTTTCCCTTTGTTAACGTTGGGAGTTCGGTTAACATTAACTTTCTGCTACAAAATTCTTTAATGCCTGAGTGAGCTCGATAAGAGCTGACTTACTGTGTAATGTTCAGGAATGCTCGGTAGTCACTATAAATTGCTTTGCTAACCATCTGAGCTCGGTAGACTTTGTCTAATGGTTGATATGACATTTGTGTAACATCAAAGATAATACACAATTAATAATTCTATCCAACAGGTGTTACCCTACATACCCATGCTCATCATATGATGAGTGCCCGTAGGCAATGCATATTCCCAACCCAACCCAATGAACGTAACTCCACCGAATATAATTAGGAGTTTGAGTCTCACAAGCACCCAACAAATGCACACACATGTGCTCATGTGTGGGCGCACCAACATCATGAAGATCATAAAACAAGGGTTGGATGAGACCACTAGCAAAAATAACACTCAATCGAATACAAGCTTGGGAGTGTGCATGCAACACACATCCCAATGCAACATAAAGTGCAACATTGATCGAATTGATATCCTACAAATAATCCAAGTCCACGACCAAAATCATGCCAAGAAAACTCGAGAAAATTGGGTGGCACATAAATCGAGGTAAAAACCTCAAAAAACCAACGTTGACAAAAATTAACTAAAATAAAACCCATGCACCCCAAGGATGAATAAGCCACAAAAATCTAATAAAAATTGGGTTCAAACACCGTATGCAAAAATGACCAGCATAACGGTGCGAAACCCCAAAACCCCATCTCGAAAATCAGGAAAATGTTCATACCTAACCAACCATGTAGAACTAGCAATAGAAAATGGAGGGGAACACTAGTTCTCAACCTCCTAACATATAACTACCAAAAATGGAAGCAAAAACAAAGTTGAAACAACAAAACAGGAGAGCCCTATTTGATAGCCAAAAAGGCAAAAATTAGATTCTAAACAATAAAATAAATAAACTGCATAAGCTGTCGAAAAGCACAGAAATCCAAGGTCTCCTTGAGCTGGATCCAACGAGGTCGATCTCATGATGATTCCATGCCCATAGCTCCTATAGTGAAAAAAAATACAATCCTACATAAGAGGATATGGGAAAAGAGCCCAATTTTCTTATTTTAGAAAGTGAGAAGTGAGGAATATAATTCCTTTTTGGACACTTATTCACTTTTCAAGTGAATAATGGATTAGGGCAATTAACCAGGTCACCTAGTTAAACCCTAATTCAACCCAAACGAAAATAGGATATTCCAAGAAATTGAAATTCAATTATGACAAAGCTGTCAGGAATTAAATTAAATTAAATAAAGCTTGAAAGTCCCTTAAACCATAATTACATAATTTCTTAATAACTTTCGTGACAAATGTGAACCTCTAAATGTACAGACATGCTCACCAGTCTAATCACATAATGCAAATGAGCCCGAATTTATTAAATCACAAGAGGATTTTATTTAAACAATTTAAATAGGATATGCCAACCATACAGGGATGACATTGGCTAGGTATGAACAACTAAATCACTAACTCCATGTGCCACTGCTAGGGATATAAATCCTGCACACCAAAACACACAACCAAGTGTAATTGCATATAATAACATAGCCGAACAATAAATGCATTAAATAACCTAATTTAACCATTTATTTATTTATATTGAAATAATCCATTTACATCACTCACTTTCACATAAAGCATCACAAAGCAAGGATGAAGTAAATAATCATAACATCAAATCCAACATATACAAAATCAATGATATTTCCAAATACCAGATAACCAGATATCATCATAAAACATACTATCATCTTAAAAAGACATCATGCAAATATGATCAACTGAACACCATAGTAACCTAACATTTATGATATTTGAAATCAAAGTATAACATCTGACCATTAGGGCATCTCAAATGTAAAAAATAACACGAGAAACAAGTATCTCTCGGATCAAAATATAACAAGTTACAGATTGCAAACACGAGAGGCACTACATGCCTTGCTATCTTGCTCATCTTTGTTCATTTTTCCTATTAGTGCCAAGTTCCAATGGTTGCCAAGATATAGTTTTTGCCAAGTTTAGTGTTGGACAAGTTGTTTAGTGTTGGCCAAGTTATTCAGTATTGACCGAGTGTTTTGATGACAAAGTATTCCTTTATGTGCCGAGTGAACTTGATGTTTGTTGATGCTCGATTCCTTCTTTGACTGAGTCTGTCTATGATTGGTTCTTAGTTTGAGCTGAATTGTGTATTTAATTTGGATCGTGAATTTAATGTAAGAATCTTATCTTGGGATGTGTGAAGACCATTTTAAGGTCAACCTTCTATTTTGTAATGATCTAGAATCTTTTGTAAGTCATTTTGGCAAGTATAATAAGAGTGTTTAGGTTTAAGTTAAAAATGATTAAGGGGGTGCGAAGTCAAGGAAACTGAAAGAGTTAGGATGAAGGATCTGTGAAAATTCTAAGTTTGAGATTTTGTAATCTTTGTATTGGTCGTAACCTAGAAGGCCTTACAACTAGGCATGCATGCAGATAATTTGATGAATTAATTTTGTTATTCCTTCTCTCCCTAGTGTTGTTCTTGGTTGTGTGCTTCCAATATGTTTACTCAGCAAGGTGGTTGGATAGTTAGGTGTGCCTTTGGCCCTAGCTTTTTAGCTCTCTTTGCGTTAAAATATACAAACCCTAACTATTGCTTGCATTCAAAATAACCTATATGGCTATTGATTCCTAGAGTTTATTAGACGAACCCTAACTATTTCTTGGGTTTTTTATACGAACCTTAACTATTGCCTACTTTGCCTCCTTCAAAATAATGTAGGGGGCAAAAGGGAAACATCCTAATATATATTGTCTGTTAAGCTATGATGAAAAAAACATCATTTACATGGTTGAAACACTCATTGTTTGCAACTAGATTCAAATACATTAACAAATCAATAACATTAACCAAAATATTAAGAAGAAAACACAACAACAACGACTTCTACCTTGTAAAATAGAAGAAAATGCAACCATATATTCAACCTTTCAAAAACCCTACAAGAACATTCAATAAAGTTAATCATATTTATCATACCCGAATGGTCCAAAGACCTGATCTATGAATATGCAGTGATCTACGAGACTACTAAGTCTTCAAGCACGCCAAAATATGTTCATCAAAATGTTCAAGACTACCAGGTCGCAACACATTTGATTTTTACTTATTGAAATATTATCATTTCAAAAGGACACATAACACACCTTTACCTACTTTTCAAAGGTCATACCTTTCACTCCAATTAGTTAACCACAGTTACTACAAATGCAGTTTATAGTCAGCACGTGATTTGGAGACCGCATATGGTATGCTACGATTTACAGTCGAACATGCAGTTAATTGTTGCTACGGTTAGGGACACCAAAATAAAATGTGGAGGCGACTATCCTCCCTATAAATTGTATAGTTGACCAATTTTCAAAAAATAAAAAACATCATGGATTTTTCCAAATATTTCAGCATTTGATCTTCACATTCTACTTAGTTTGTAGTGTAAAACAACAACAAAATTGAAAAAAAATCACAATGTTTTCATGAATCTGGAAAAAAAAAAATTGACTTTGTTTTGTCTTTAGTGCATTTTGTCTGAGATTAGCCTATCCGAAAAAATGTTCTAAGAAAAAAGCCGTCATTTCACCTCATCCATACATTTTTAAGCGTTGCCTCTCAATCATTTGCACTGAGTCACCTCACAACCACTATTGATGGAGCTTAGCATGTGGCATTGTATCTCATGTGGTGCAAGCAAGCTATAAAAACATTAAAACATTAATTGGTAATAAGTTAAAGAAATGAATGACTAATAGTCATTTTTTTAGTCGATAGGCTATTTATGCGAACTTTTTCTTGAAAATGGAAATTTTGATAGAAAAGTTGTCTGTTGGCCGAAAAAGTTGTCAATTGACCAAAAAATTTGACAATTTGATTGAAAAATTGTAAAGCATTCCCTACTGGTTAGTTTTTATCTCACTCCACTTTTAACTCTTGTTTTGATATTTATTAGTTGTTATCTCCACTTTTAACTAATATTTTTTCTTTTTCTATTTATTTAAAAAATTAATTACTTGTGATCAATCAGCTCATATTGTGATCTCTATTTATTTAATTTTTGATTATTAAAATTGATTTAAATTTAAATTTATCATTTATATTAGTTTAATTTTTTAAATATTATTTTTAAGTTTCTATAATTTATTTAGTCAATATAATATTTGTTAGAGACGTTGCTATTTTTTCATATTTCCCTTATTAATATTTCATAATAGATTTTTTGATGTGGTTTTTTTAAATGATTTTTTTTTCATATTTGATAAATTGAATTTAAATAAATAATATTTATTAATCTATTTAAAAGATTTTAGTAAATATTATGTTATTTAAATTGAAAATTATTAATAATCTAATTTGTTGACATAAGATTATTTTTTAAATCTTCACTTTTAACTTTTATTTTTCTTTTCCTATTTATTTAAAAATAATTACTTGTGATCTCCACATTAGCTCATGTTGTGATCTGTATTTATTTAACTTATTTAAAATTGATTTAGGTTTTAGTTTTTAAATTATTGTTAATATTAGTTTTTTTTTTTTTTTTTAAATATTGTTTTTTAGTTTCTATAATTTATTTAGTCAAATATAATATTCGATGGAAATTGAAGATTTGGGAGCAGCGAAATTTAGCAGCGAACTTGGCGATTTTTTCTTGCATTTTCAAATGTCTTCGGTGATGCACGGATGGTGACACGTGCCCCGGTGACATGGTGATTGCTTGTGGAGGAGAATGCTCCTCCACTCTAGTTTGATTTTTCATTCCCTAACTTATTGATTTTCTCCTGCTCTGCATTTAATTTCTATCTTATGGAGACGGGCTCCGATGGCTCCCTTAACGCCATTAAACCTACTTCTGATAAGATATTTCCTTCGCCTTCAAATGTGCCTTTGGGTTCTTCTACTTTACCCTCTCGCTCTGAACCCCCACCCTCTGCCTCTTGCCCTTGCCCTTCAATCCTGCCTTAGAGGAAGACATTTGCAGAAACAGTGGCTCCTAGTAACCATGGGGTCTCCATTGATGCGAGATTTGTGCCAGTGGTTGGAGGGAAGAGATCATTTGAGGAAGGTAAGGACTCTCCCAACATTTTGAATGAATTTTTTGTCTCACCCAATGATGCTATGCTTAAGGAAATTACTTTGGAGAAGTCTTGACTCTATAACTACCATTTTCTTTACATGCATTGACATTGAGAAATGCCCTCCTAGAAAGTTTTTGAATGATTGGTTTCACAATTTATGTAACTTAAAGCTCAGGCTTAAAATTTCCTTTTGTAGGCAGGTTCAGAAAGGGCTTTTCATTATTTTCTTTAATAATCATGAGGCACAGGTTGAAGCCCTAAAACGACAGTACTGGAATGTTGGTAAAACTTCCTTTAGGGATCTTGCTTGGTCTCATGATGTGGTTTGTGAAGAGGTTCTTGCTCTATCCTCGCCCAAATGGATTATCTTAAAAGAAGTCCCACCCTTCCTTTGGAAATTCCTCGCACAAATGCTTGCCCCTTTTGGTACCATTATCAGAATTAACAAAACTTATAGGCTTGTATCTAACCTTGATGCTAGGATTTTAGTTTCTCTCAAACTAGGGGTTGATATTCCCCAAAAGCTTACTTTGAAAATCCATGGTGATACTATTTCCTGCCTGATTGAAATCTTGGGGGTCTTAATGCTTGTTTTTTGTGCAAAAAAGAACGGCATATCCGAAAAATTTGTCCTATCATTAATAAGAAAAGTGCAGAACCTATTTAGGGGAACATAGCTAGCAGTAACCCTAACAACAGAGAATTGGCTATTATCCCCTCTTCTTCAATCCCTGAATGGAATTTTGACAAATCTTTTGGTTCTCACACAGGGAAGGGTTCTGATGAATCTAACACCAATAACCTTGTAGCTAATCAACCTAAAAAGACTTAACACCCTATTATCTCTGACCAAAAAGGCACTTTGAGGGATAATGAGGGTTTTCAAACAGTGAAAAATAAGAAACCTAGAAAAAAAAAATGCTCAACAATTGGCCCTCGATCAAATTCGTGCTACTTCTAAATCTAACCCCTTTGCTGCTTTGGCATCTCCTACTTTGTTGATTGAAGATGGACCCTCTGTGGATAAAATGATCCTTAGTAAAAATATTTTGGAAGGTCAGAGCTCAACTAATGGTAGGTTTGGTGATGTTACCATGAGTGAGGTCCCTACAAACATGGTTACTCATAAGGATTGCCCTAACTTGGATGTAGTCCCCCCTTCTGATGATAACACCATCAACCCCTCCATCTTTGCCCTTAATAAATTGGGTGATGATTTTTTCATTGAAGTTATACTTGCTAATAAAAATTCTGATAATGCTAAGTCTCAGAGCCCGATTGGATCTAGCATTATTGGGATCTAAGGAAATCCTGATAGCATGATGACCCAAACCTTGGATGGATCTCATGCTATTGGGGATTTTAACATGATTGAACCTCAATCTAAATATTCTCAATCTTATAATGGTGAGGATGAGGATGATCCCCTCATGGGATCTAATGCCTCTAAGAAAAAGGGTAGATCCTTAGGCTCTAAAAACAAAAAGAAGAACGGGGAGATCTCGACTCCTCTTACTGCCCCCTTAATGTATTCTTCATCATGAAGTGCATATCTTGGAATATAAGAGACCTCAAGAGATTTTTATTGGGGCATAAAGTCTCCTGATAGAAAATCTAGCATCAAGAGATTTTTATTGGAGCATAAGAACATAGATTTTTTCATGATGCAAGAGCTTAAGGCTGTTAATTTTCTTCTTAATTCTTCTCTGGATTTCATCTGGAGGGATGCCATTAAAATTTGCACCAATCATCCTAAAGGGAAAGGTGGTGTTGCCTTGCTTATTAATCCTTACTAAGAAAGATATATTAAATCTACTGGAAGCTCCCCTTGTAACCATGTGGCCTGGGTCATAATTGACTTTAATGGCTCCTCCTTTGGAGTTTGCTCCATATACGCTCCCAATGAGGTCAAAGATAGGATCGTTCTGTGGGATTTGCTTTATGATTTATCCAACATACCTTGGATTTTGGTTGGGAATTTTAACATGGTCAAGAATCAAGATGATAAGTTTGGTGGTCTCCCTTTTGCTTGGAAACATCAAGAGAAGTTTTATTGGGATCGCTATAAACATAAACTTAATCTATTTGATCCTATGGAAGGGCGTAGAAAGGATACTTCCAACCTTTGGTACACGTGGTGTAACTTTCAATAGGGTTTTAAAAGGATTTTCTCTAGGCTTGATAGATTCTATGTTAATTCTAACTTTTTCTCATTCTCTCCTAACCAACATCAATCCCCTATTTTTGCTTCTTCTTCTACTCTCTCTGATCATCTTCCTATAGTTGCTCTCATTAACATTAGAAATGCTCTTGCTCCTAGCACTCATCATAATGAAAAATTTATCCTTAACACATCTTTGCTTAATGATCAGGACACTAATATTGCTGTTAGAATAGTTAGGTTGTTTAATCTTGTTAATTAGTTCTCTTCTCAAGTTGATAGATGGAATAGAAATGTATCCTCGTGGAGGAGAATATTACAAACCTTAGGTCAAAGAAAGGCTAAAGATCATAGAAGAGTGGAAAATGAGTTGAACGATCACCTTCAATCTACTGAATTAGATGCTCAAGCTTGTCCCACTTCTATTTCACACATGTCTCTACTACCTAAGATTCTTTGAGGAAGCATCAACATATTACAACCATTGGAGCCTCTGTTAGAAGCTGTCAAGAATGGTTGAAATATGGGGATAAAGGCTCCAAATTCTTTTTAAATTACCTTAAGAAAAAACAAAGTAAAGAGAACATTGATAGAATTGTTATGGATAATCAGGAGCTCAATGACATCAATGACATTGCTGCTGCCTTTGAGAAGTTTTACAAAGATTTATTCAATTTTGAAGATAACAGTAATGCCAAAGATCTTAGGAATAAATGTAAGGAGCTTATTCCTAAGAAAATTGTTGAGGATGATGTTTCCCTCCTTGGGGCTAAGATCTCTACTCAGGAAATCACTGATGCTATATCTGCTCTTAAGAAGGATAAAGTGCTTGGGCCGGATGGCCTCCCTACTGAATTTTACAAATCCAATATTGATTGGATTGCCAGGGATTTATTTGATCTTTATTCAAAAGCCTATGATCGTGGCACTCTTGGTTACTCTATTAATATGGAGATTATTAAGCTCATCCCTAAAAATGGAGACAAGTCTCTTATCAAGAAATGACGGCCCATTACTCTGCTTAACGTTTCATACAAAATTCTGGCCAAAGCCTTGGCCTCTTGGCTTGTTAATGTTCTGCCCAATTTCATCTGTCCCACCCAGACTAGTTTCATCAAGGGACGATATATTTTAGAAAACCTTGTCACCAGCTGGGAGTTAATGGAGTGGGCTAAGTCCTCAAATCATAACTCTGCTATGTTTCTTTTAGATTTTGAGAAAGCTTATGACTGGGTTGAATGTGATTTCATCCTTTCTATTCTCCAAGCCTTTAGATTCCTTGATGAATTTGTTAGATACATTCAAGTCCTTCTTAAGGATTCCTCTGCTAGAATTGAAATCAATGGTTTTCTATCTAATCCTATACCCCTATCCTAATCTATTCGATAAGGATGTTCTCTCGCTCTTGCTCTTTTTGTCATTGGTTCTGATGCTTTGTACTATATCCTTAGAGATGATACTATTTCCCCCAAAGTTAATGGGATTTCCCTTCCTGGCAGCTCTGAACTTCTTAATATCCAATTTGCGGATGATACCTCACTCTTCCTTGAATTATCTTGTCTTAATATTTAGCATCTTAATCTGAAACTTGAGTTGTTTGAAACCATCTCAGGTGCTCGCATATCTAAGTCTAAATCTATCATGCTTGGATGGAAAGAGGAACCTCCAGATTGGTTTCTCCAGTTTGGTTACTCATGGGGCAGACCTAATAAGATTGTTAGATATTTGGGGGTTCTTTTTTCCATCTCCCCTTCCCTCAAAGACATGTGGATTTGGATTAAGGATAGAATTATCAAGAAACTCTACAAATGGGATATTAGGGTGCTTTCCCTTGCTGGAAGAGTGCAGGTTTGCTAAAAAATCTCGTCATCTCACAGTATTTACTATATCTTCTGTTTGGATGTTCAACAATTACCAACTTTTTGAAATTCAGAAGGCCATCAGGAGATTCCTATGGTCTGATGGCAAAGGTAACAAAAAGAAACATGTTGTTAGATGGAGTTGGTGTCACATTGATAAGAAGTCAGGTGGTTTAGGCCTTAAAGACCTTAGGATTCAAGGGGTCTCTCTTGCTGCTAAGTGGATTTTTTAGGCTCTTGATGGTCGGGAGCCATGGAAAATTCTTCTTAGAAATAATATTCAATTTGGATTTCCTGAGCAAGCCAAATACTGGAAAAATCTTCCTTTTACTGATCTTGTTGCAGGGACATTCCTTGTCTTTGTCCAAGGCTCCCTGGTCTTTAAGTCTATCTGGAAGGTTTGGGAGCTTGTGAGGGGTTTTATTTATAACTCGATAGCAATAATTCTATCCATGGTGAACGCTCCATTTGGTGGAATCTGCAACATAATGGCAAACCTCTTGCCATGACTCAAGGATGTTTTGTGAAACATTAGAACAACCATGGTATCAAGAGTTTTATTGATATTCTGGAGAATGACAACCTTGCTAGTTGGCAAGATATTAGGCTTAAGTTCAATCTTCCTGACTCTCACAAACGTACCTATAATATGATTGCTAATGCTTGTCGCCCTCTCAATCTTCCTCATAGATGTGATGTGGATTCACATAGATTTTTATCTTTTTGTTGGGATGATGGTTCCCTCCTGCATAAAATTAAAGCTAAGGATATATATATATATATATATATATATAAGGTGGTTAATAAAGATCACTCTGTTCTCTTACACTTGAATACCATTTGGTATATGGATTTGGACTCTCTTGAATGGCAGAAAATCCTTGACAGATTTTGGAAGTCTCATATTCCTCCCAAAATCTTACATTTTAAATGACAACTTCTTCTCGATAGACTTCTTGTTAAAAATCAAACTGGTGATACCGACTCTTGTACTATTTGCAGGACTCTTGAAAATTTAAGACATATTTTATTTACTTGTCATTTTGCTAGGATTATATGGAAGTTTTTTGCAATATCTATAACTGATCATGTCTCTGTTCTGGATACTATTCTTGGAAACATATTTGGTCTTAAGAAGGATGCTAACTTCCTTTGGAATATTCTCTCTTCTCATATTCTTTGGTTTATTTGAAAATGTAGAAATGAGGACAAGTTCCAAAATGTTGGTAGATCCCTTACTTTGTTTCATTTCAAACTCATACGCTTTAAGATTGTTTCGCAAGTGTGTTGCATATTGAAACTTGAGAAAGACAAGTTGAAAAGCTTTCTCCATGATGGGCATGCCATGATGTTCATCTATGATATGAAGCATGGGCCGGAATGGGCCACCATTGTCAATGATCAGGCTGCTTTTGAAGAAGCTCTTAAGTGGCTGCTTAAGGAGATGAGGGATACTCGAGGCCCCTTTTCTGACAGATTGAATTTCTTTGCTCATATTCTTGAGCATAAGAAAGTTGTTTGTATGGTAGGAGAGCTGGGTTGGACCTCCTGGATAGATGATCATGATGATATTCTAGTATAGTTTCATTGATTTCCTTTTTCTAATCTCGTTAAAACTGTTACTTATTGTGCATATTTTGCTAGATGATTGATTATGGTTTCCAATTGAACTAAGTGGTTGAGGTTTGCCTCCCCTTTTGATATTGTACCTATCTTTTTTGATCTATCGATTATTTAATTTAAAAAAATACAATATTCATTAGAGACGTCATTATTTTTTAATATTATTATTTTTTATTTCTCTCATTAATTTTTCATAATAGATTTTTTGATGAAATTTTTTAAAATGATTTTTTCCCATATTTGATAAATTAAATTTAAATATATAATATTTATTAATCTATTTAAACTATTTTAATAAATATTATTCTATTTAAATTGAAAATTAGTAATAATCTAATTCACATAAATTATATCTTAAAAAATAATTACGTTATGGAGCACCTATCAGTTTATGAAGCACACCTTTTCTGAATAATATGTAACCCGGAAATAAATCTTAGCCGTTCAATATAATAGTTACATCATAACCGTCCGATGCATTTTCTGATTTTCTTCAAACAACAAAAAAAAAATGCCATAACCCTGGAATTTGATATTGATATGATAAGCCTTGGGAGTCGAACCATGGACCTGGGTGAAAAGCATACGCACATTTCAGTTTATATCTGAATTCTTCGGGGCAGAAAATGCTGAGAGGAATGATGACGAGCACAGCTACAGTTAACTGAGATTTTCTGTGTTTAATTAGAAGCATGCTATCAAGAATCTCTTGATCCTTACGACAATCCCAATCTCCGAAAAATTATAAGCAAAAATTTCATGAAATTTGTAAGCGAAGATTGTCAGTTGGTGTTTTAATGTGGATTTTGTTTGTATCTAATTGTTTTGGACTTTATGTTTAGAAGGTGAAAGTATTTTGTGTGTTTTGGAATCAAGCCTTTTGTTTGAGAGAGGTCTTGGTGTTTAGGAGTAAATGATTTCGAGTTTATGTGATTAGCATTGGAGCTGTAAGTATTATACTGTTTGGGTGTGCTTAGGAGTTCATCTTCCATGCTCGCAATGGCGTTTGATTTTAATTTTGGTTTAAGGGGCTGTAAGGTAAGTCTAGAGCTGCTGTAAGTCGTGGCAACATATAGGTCAGGATTTTCATTTTATTCTATTCTACTGGAGTTTCAATTTTTTTTGTATGTTCCAGTCTCTCAGCTTTGTACATGGGTGCCTTTTGTTGGCACGAGTAACCTTGCAATATTTTTTTCATTTCTTGGTCTTGGTCAAGGTTAGGCTGCGTTCGTGGGACATTGTAGGCTATGATTGTGTAGTTTATCATCAGGGGGGATTCAGGATATGGATTTGAATTTTTGAATTAGGCCAGGATAAATTGAGTGGTGGAGAATTTGAATTGAGGGGGGGTGAAATTGAGCACTGTAAACTGTGGCGGAACAGCGAGCTTTGAGAAAATTGTTGGGTCCTTATAATGGGCAACGTGACATCTAGTGTGGCTGCAAGATTTGCATTTTTCCCTCCCAAACCACCTACTTATGAGGTTTATAAGGATGGCAACAGATTTTACATTTCTGGGACTCCTCCAGTTGCCAACATGGATGTTACTGTGCTGGATACCAAGGCAGGAAATAAAGTAGTGGCAACTTATTGGCGTCATCCTTATGCTCATTTCACATTGCTATATTCCCATGGCAATGCTGCTGATTTGGGTCAGATGTACGATCTTTTTATGGAGCTCAGAGCACATTTACGAGTCAATGTAATGAGGTAGGCGTATGCATAGGCATTTTATATCCTTCTCCATTATTAGGGAAAGAAAAGGATTAATTTGTATAATTTTATAATTTCGTGTTAAAATGAGCTTTTTAAAAGAAATTTGGACTTGGTTTCCAGTCGTCATTTGTCAGACCTAACTTATATCTTGAATATTGCAACTCGAGAACAGAAAACTTGGATGGTAAATATTACAACGAAGACATGTTATTCCATTAGACAAAACCTGAATGCAGATATGCACAGTTTTTCATATTTCGAGCTTTATTGAGATTATATCATACAATGTAGTTATGGGCTCTTTTTACCCTAATCTCGTTTGAGGATATTTAAAAAAGGAAATCTCGTTCCTCATAGAAGCATCCGACATTGGTATATTTGTAGGATATTGCAATCCTAAAACGATATACTGGCATCAATGTATGTAAAGTTTTCGTAGTCCATTAGATTGAAAATAAGTTCTTTTTATTTTTAAGTTTTTGTCAATGTTTTGTTTTACATACTGTTTCCTTGGCATTTTAAATGGCCATCTTTACAATTCTTGTTGTTTGCTATCATCTTGATGATGGATCATGAAGTGTGATCCCAAACCTTTGATGTAAACAAAAATTGTAATTTCTCTATATGTTCTTACTTCTAAATTAGCATTCGAAATTATAGGTAAGTCATTTAATTTCCATGGTGCAACTGGCCTAGCGACAATTGAGGGTGATACTAGCCATTGAACAAGCCCCTAGATGCAATGTTACTAGCAGATAGATAAACACTCCGATACAAACAAAATTGTAAACATATATTAGTATCAGCTGAATTGATTTTCTTGGAATTAATGAGATAATATCTAGTATCTACTATGTATTTTAGCGTAGCATATGTTAGTTTAAAAGGCTCCAAAGACACCAGAAGGCTAAGTTGCTCACCAAGGTAAGATAACCTTATTTATTTAAGTGATGGAGATAAAATGGCTGGACAATTCCTAAAGAAAATCAGATTTGTTTTTGAACTCATGTACATCTAACTTTAATACCATTCAATTTCCACAGTCCATGATAATAGATATTGCTTCTAGTTTCACTGTGTGAGATTTTTTTAGCATTGATGTTTCCGATCACACTCTGTGATCCATCATCAAGATGAATAAGAGAGCATAAGGAGAAGAGTCTCAAAATGCTATTGGAATGAAAGGTTCTAAGTTTTGATTTCTAACAGTTAACAGCAAATGAGGAGACCTTTGTGAAACAGAATAGTAGCATATGCCCCAATTACAATAACATTTCTAATTCCCTATCAAGCTTTGAAAATCTACAAGTGACTATCAATCCTCCTCTTTCTGACACAGGTGCCGACAGAAACAGTCCATGACTTATGAAAATACAATACTGAATACATATTATTTATCCTTTTTCATGCACCCAGAAACTGAATGTAACATCATACTCGAATTTGTGGTCTTTTGGGCCAACAAGCCCCATCAATTTAAAAAAATCTCACAGTCTGGACTACATTTTTTGCTGATTCATGTCCAAAGCTAAAAACTAAAAGCCTAAAAGGAAGACGGTAAAATGAATGTTTTCCACATCTCGCTTCAGTCATGATTTAAACAAACATTGGTATTTTCTCTGAACATTGCATACCTCTATTTGTTTTTCATATCTGCTTTCTACACAAAAATAAGATAAACATTAAAGAGCCCTTGGTTTGCTGGTGAAATTGAATGATTCTGAACGAGCCCTCCAGGGATCTAGTCTTGCTGAGTTCAAGACTCTCAACATTAGAAGAGTTGAATCATGTCCCTAGTGATTTTGGTGAAACAAATAATCTTCAGTCCTTTACTCCTTTACTCTTAGCCAAAGAGGTTTCAACTTAGATTTGTACACCAAAACGAGGTTGCATAGAATGATCAGGATTGACATAAAGCCTTCCATCATGAAACGGAAAAGAACAGGAAAATGGATAGCGAAAGAGAAAACTAAGTGTGCAAATTCTTTTTCATTAATATGCTAGATGGAGAAACTAGACTAGATATTTAGATATTATGTATTTTTGATATAGTGAAACTGGGAAGAGGTCTTCATGGATTAGCACTACTACCAATGCTGGTATAGATTTAGCAACTGCATGTCCTCAATGGGAAGTTTTAAAAGATGCATATCATATAGATTAATTTTTGAGTTTTATACGAATATTTAAGTTTGAATTTTAAGCCTCTTAGGCTTATATCTGAGGATTCAACTTTGATCAATTCTTCATCTTCTGAGGTTTCTTCCACATAGGTGTGAAGGGCTTCATCAGTTAGTTAACAAATAGAATTATCATTTCCCAAAGGGTTCTCATCAGACAAGAATCCAGAATAGTTAATTGCAGATTTCTTTTGTTAGTTTGATAAGGATTCCTCCAGATCATTGTAGTACTGGTGCAATAAATAGGTACCTCCTGCTTCAGAAAGAATTCCTGCAGTAGATAGATTTGGAGCCAGTTTGAAAAACATTCTTGTTCTCAAAGCTTCCTCTTGTGTTAGGCATAATTTCTCTAATGTCTTTCTTCGAGTTGGTCCTTCTAGCTCCTTCAAATCTTGAGCACATTCAAACATATTGTGAACATATATGTAGAGTTTAGTTTTCTGGATCATGTTATTGGTGAAGTAGGTAATATCCAGTTCCATCTCTTCAACAGTCATATTGGTTGCCATCTTTCTCTTCTCAATTTTAGGGTGATAAAAAAATGTTTGTTTTGGTCTTCGCTTTGTCATCCACACTGCTACCTCATTTTGGCATATCTCCTCACTGCCTGTTGTAGGTGCCATTTGAAACAAATACAGCTAGGGTACTGGAGAGTGAATACTTCGAAACAGAGAGGTACGAGTAGAAGGGGGATTGAGACTAATAAATGGACTACTCGCTTGAAACCTACCACAAACCTTTCATAATAGTTCTCATTCAATGTGCGTAATGAATATAAATCAGGCTGGACGGGTCATAATTTTTTTCCCACTCTCTTCTTTTAGTCATCCAAATTCCATAAAGCTTCAGAAATTTCATCATATGCAGAAAACTATGATGCTTGATCATTGCTTACATTAATCATCTAAATACTAAGAAAAAATTAACTGGAGAAAGAGGAGAAAGAGGGAAGGAGCAGCGATGGGTTGTATATGTGCTGAAGGCAGATTTACAGCCCTCTACACCATAACAAACACTTTTCCTTCCTTCCAGAAAAAATTTACTCGGCTTATCACCCTATACATGGATCTTCTTGAACAAAATTCCAATCAAACAAGTTAAAGGTTTTGAAGAGGTTGAAGCTTTAAAAATTTGTGCATACCATAACAGGTGTGGGAGAACTGAAGGCCCACTTTATTCCACTTTTGAAACCCAGAAATCTTCTGACAATTTTTTCTGAGTTTTGGGGACAGGGGACTTAGGGGTGTGGTTTCGGGAATGGCAGTTTTTTTTGATTTTGGAGCCAGCAGTATTAGGATAATACCTTCCAAGATAGAATGTTTCTTTAATGGTCATCTAGTCGTGTTCAGGCTGTATAGGAAATTTCCCTATCCTGTCTTCTATCAATGTATGTGAAATGTTTCTACATTCTATAAGAACTTTTCCATTCTTTGTAAATAAACATCTCACTATTCTATCATTTGGCCTGTGTAACATGTTCAGAGCTAAGTATTTTTTTTCGAAACAATTAAGAACTTCATTACGAAATCCTATGTTCTTTAATTTTTTTGAAATAAATATGTTCAAATCCATTTATTCGTAGACCTTTCTACGGTTTCTGTTCAAAAATCAGTTTGCAGCATTTTTTGTGGGTCTGCTTGTTCTACCTCTGTTCAGCCTGTCTACATTGTCTGCAACCTGCGTGGCCATACCTGGGCTTGTATTTGTTACAGATGACATTTTTTCTCTGCAACTGATGTTCCTGGTGTATGTTTGCGGCAACCTCTCTTCATTTTGAGGGCTTCTCTCCAATGCTGTGACTCTTCTGCAGTCCATGCGACATCTAAGACTGCAACTGCAAGTGTTTGCTGATTGTTTTGTGCCCTTTCCTGATCGTAGATTGTAAAGTTTCTACAAATTCTGTTGTAAATCAGACTTAGTTTATACCTTCTTCTTGTACTTGCTGAGGATAATCTTCAATGTTCAGACTTGAGTGAATTAATAAATATAATTCTGAAGATGATTTTATTTTCTGCGAATTGTCTTTAGGGCAGTATTGATCAAGGAGCAGACCTCTAATAATTGTGTGTCCTTAACCTTCAACCACACCCTACATAAATACTGAATCCAAAGGGCATGTCCCTTGACATGATCCTATCTAGGTCGGCCCATACATGTCTTCTCATAATCGGCGATCTTAAGAAGGTAATATTTGAGAATTACTTAACTAAGATTTAGTTCAGATAATACTTGTACATAGCTGTCTTAAGAACCCTGCCGATCATGTTTAAACAAGGACTAATAGGCCTTTATAAAGCATTTCAGAATGATAAGCTTTGTGCAATCTGCACAGTCAGATCAGTATGGTGATCAGAGTTACGAATTTAACAGTCCCTCTTAACTTGATAATCATACTGAGAGATAACATATCTAGCATCATCAATTACGATGATTAAGCATAGATTGATACTCTATCTATCCGAATTTTCTGAGCATGTGGTATCATTGAACACATGATACTACGTCATATTACCATCTTGTGATATGACTTATCACTTATACTAGTGATGACACTATTGCATGGAATGCAACACATAGGATAAAATCCGATGAATGATTAAATTCTTCATTTATCCAGGTTTTGACTCATAGGTACTGGTAATCCTATATCACAACATGATCCTAAGTTAAGATCTACGAGAACACAGGATAAAATTTGAAGAATAAATTCTTCCTTTATTGAAGTTGTGACTCATAGGCATGTTGTTGGTAGAAATTTTGTATTAGCCGACGGGTCCTTTCGGAAAGGTTCTTGTTATGTAGCCGATGGACCCCTTCAGAAAGGTTCTTGTTATGTAGCCAACGGACCTCTTCGGGAAGGTTCTTGTATGTAGCCGACGGGTCCCTTCGGAAAGGTTCTTGTATGTAGCCAACGGGTCCCTTCGGGAAGGTTCTTGTATGTAGCTGATGGACCCTTTCGGGAAGGTTCTTCGAAAAGTATTTATACACCCTTCGGGATTATTGTAAATCATCATGGAAGCATAATGTAATGTTCTGGCATATGCGAATAATAATGAGAGTTCTGTTGTTCGTGTTTGTGTTCGTGTTCATTGTCTGTGTGCAATTCTTAATTAACCTATGCGGTAAACAAGGCATAGAAATGTCTATGTCACAAATGATCTTGAACTCATCTAGATCTGACAATAGTTCTCTACTGTTCAACACATTATCTAAGAGATCGTCATCTCTCATAATGTCTTTTATACAAGTGTTCATTATCTCAGAGATCATCACCTCTTAAATAATGAATACAAATGGTGGAGCCGATAACAGTCAATGGCCTGACAATAAAATTATTTTATTAATAATTTAAAGAATAATTTTTTTTTATAATTCAACCATACCAAGTCTTTTCCTGAAGTGATCTATCTTCACTCGAGAGAGAGGTTTGGTAAGAATATATGCTGTCTGATTTGCAGTACAAATGTATTCTAATTTTACAGTATTCTTGTCTACCATATCTCTAACATAATGGTAAGGAATTTCAATATGCTTGGACCTATCATGGAAAACTTGATTCACAGAAAACTTGATGGAACTCTGATTATCACAATGAATAATCGTAGGATTCATAGCTTGACCAAATAATTTCACAAGTAACTTTCTAAGCCAAACTGTTTCTCGAGAGGCCATCACTGCTACAATGTATTCGGCTTTTGTGGAACTTTGTGCTACTGAAGATTGCTTTCTACATATCCATGATATCATTGCTGATCCTAAACTGAAATGACATCCTGAAGTGCTTTTCTATCCTTAACACTTCCACCCCAATCCGAGTTTGTGAATCCATGTAAATCCAAGTCAACTTTCTCATATTTGAGCCCAAGGTTAAGAGTGCCTTGTAATTATCTCATAATGTGTTTGACTGCAACTAGGTGAATCTCCTTTGGCTGACACATAAACTGACTTAAGGTGTTAACAACATAGCAAATATCAGGTCTTGTATTTACCAAGTGCATAAGGGACCCAATCATTTGTCTGTAGAGTAGAATCTATGGAAGGTGATTCTGCTGTTGCTTCTTTAAGTTTATGTAGATTAGTCTCCATTGGAGAAGACATAGACTTGCAGTTCCACATTCCAAATCTCTTCAAGATATCTAATGTATACTTTCCTTGATTAAGTATAATGCTGTCAGAATTCTGCTGTACTTCCAGTCCTAGGAAGTAATGAAGGAGTCCCAAATCTTTCATTTCAAATTCTCTGATTAGATCTTTCTTGCATTGATTTATGAGATGATCATCACTTGTTATTAGTAAATCATCAACATACAGTATCAGAATTACCATATCATCTTTATCCCTTTTATAATATAGATTTGAATCAGCTTCATTCTTGGAGAATCCTAAGCCAGTGAGATACTTATCAATTCCTTCATACCATGCCCTTGGAGCCTATTTAAGCCCATAGCGAGCTTTCTTGAGCCTGTAAACAAATTTTTTTGGGTTATGAGTTTCAAATCCTTGAGGATGCTCCAAATATACATCTTCTGTAATCTTTCCATTCAAAATTTTTGTTTTTACATCCATCTGAAGTACTTTCCATCCCTTCGATGTTGCAATAGCTAGGACTGCGCTTACAGAGGTGTATCTGGCAACAGGAGCAAAGGTTTCTTCATCATCAATCCCTTCTTTCTGAGAGAATCCCCTGCGTACGAATTTGGCTTTATATTTTTCAATGCTACCGTCAGCAGCATGCTTTATTTTAAATATCCACTTGGAAGAAACAATAGATTTTCCTTCAGGTCATGGAACAATTTCCCAAACATCATTCTTCATAATGGATTGGTATTCTTTCGTCATAGCTCCATTCCAAGCTGTATGTTTAATAGCATCTGAGACATTGGTTGGTTTTGATTTAGACAAATCATTCATGTTTGCTGCATAACTAGAAAATCTTTTGGGTGTTTTGCTTTCTTCGACTATTTTAGATGGTGCAGCGAAGTCTTGTGGTTCCTCTACTGCCTTAATGGCCCAAAGTGGTCTTTTCTTAGAATTTTGAGTTTTTTCAAGATTGAGATTTTGAATTTCATCTTCAATTTCTTCAATGTTCTCTCTCCGAGACTCAGATTCAGTATTTTCTTTAGAACCAAGTAAGGGAGAGGGATCTTTAGAACTTAGGGTTCTTTTGAATGCTAAATCTTCTTCAAATATTACATCCCTACTAAGTTCAATATTTCTCTGACCAGGTATGAAGATCCTTTATGCTTTAGATGTTTCACTGTACCCATCAAAAATACCTTTCCTCCTAGAGGGTTCTAACTTAGTTCTCTTTTCTTTTGGAACACGTATATATATTGGGCATTAAAAAATCCTAAGATGACTTATATTGGGTTTAACCTTAGTAAAGACTTCTTCAGAAGTTTTATCTCTAAGGTAGGAGTGAGGACTTTTATTTTGAATACAGACAACAATACAAGAGGCTTTTGCTCAGAGATAATATTCTAGATTTTGATCAAAGATCATAGCTTTTGTAGCTTCTATAATTGTTCTATTCTTCCTTTCTGCTACCTCGTTTTGTTGTAGGTTGTAGGGAACAATGTACTCCCTCTTAATTCCTATTTATTTACAAAACTCTTTAAACAAATCTGAAGTATATTCCCCTCCAGTATTAGTCCTAAGAGTTTTAATTTTATGTCATGATAAGTTTTCAGTTAAGGTTTTAAATTCTTTAAATCTCTTAAGGATTTCTTCTGATTCTTTACATTTTAAGAAGTAAATTCAAGTTTTTCTAGAGAAGTCATCTATAAAAAGTATATAGTACTAGAATCCTCCAAGAGAAGTGTTCATGACTCAAAAATGACATACAAATCAATCTATTTTAATGCATATATAACATGTTAAAAGTTATAGAGACCTTATCCATGCTAATAAATATATAAGATATATTATCGTTATAAATAAAATCATCATATTATATATATATATATATATATATATATATATATATAATTGAAATATAAAATAATACATTACAATGAAAATAGAAATAGATAGATACTAAATAATTATTTAATAATAATAATTAACAAATTGAAAGAGTGTGACTAAGAGTCACAACCAGATCTTGACACATATATTTGAAGGGAGTCGGATTCAACCAAAGGGGGGGAGATACCAATATGGAATAAGAGGAAAAATTAAAGGCAGAGGGAATTATTTCTAGTTAGTGACAAGATATAGGATTGGAGTCAACAAATAAATCAATTTAAAACCATCAATAGAACATCCATGTCAGATGTAAGGATGAGGGATTGACACTATCACTGCAGCATGGAATAATGATAGAGTGGGAGGTATGGAGGAGAAGAATTCAGAAGCTATAGAAGACACAAAGATACATTCCTATCAGCAGGGACGAATGAATAGAAAATCAACGGTAACAAAGTGACAGTACCCAACACCTATGATAAAGACAAAGACAAATAGAATCAGGCACGGCATTGAACATAAAAAATAAATATATAAGGTGACAACAATAGCATTGTGGAGAAAGATAAACAAGGGGCGGTGGATCGAACCCAAGAATATTTTTTGGATACAAAAACAGCAAGATGATTTCTGCATACCTGCACAATACAAACGCATACGTTGGAGAGAAAGTGACAAGAAAGCATAGAGGAAGTTCCATGCAAGCTAGAGAAATCACAGAAGTATAAGACTCGACAACACAGATCTGCCAACTGGGAATAAACTGCAAATCGAACAAATAAATAGACCAAAAAGGGTGAAAGGCAACGAAGTCCAAGAATAGCCACGAACGACAAGGTAGACATGGCAGTGTGTACGTAGAAGAAGGATGCTTAAGAGAAACACGATTCCTACACAATGTTCATCAAATATAGAGAGGGAAAGACCATGTGAATTCTCAGTTTGAGCTCTGAAGAATAACAGACAATGTCAGTATGAAAATGATATAATCAGGGCATGAGAAGGTAAAAAATAGGAATACTTGTGATTGTGTGGCAAGCTGGTCAAGCATAAACACAGGATTATCCATAGCACTTAGAGCTCTAATAAATTAGAAAGGATAGAGATGCATGTATACATCAGAATAGAAATATATCCACATCACAGAGTGTATAGGAACGATAAAAGATAATGATATTGGCATTATAAACTCAGCACTTCCAGCAGCAAATATAGGAATTGGAGACAGAGGAATTATTAGTTACACTAAACAAAGACCATCAGGGGACTGGTCATTATTTATGACAGTCCATTATTCTGATAAGAATTAAATTCTAGAATAAGAGAGACTAAAATACGATCAAGATCATAGAGAATTCAGTGTAACCTTAGAGGCAACATAGGGGTGGTATTATATCTGCCTTATTTATCAAATAACTTATAACATGATAAGAACCGAGTTAAGCTTGGAAGAGAACATCCGTTATGGATGTCGAGTTCTCTAAAAGGGAACTCAGAGGTTAGAGGGCATTATCTATGAATGTTGAGATTCCAAATTGGGATTCAAAGAAAGATTTATAGAGAATCAATTAGGGACAATATATATTGTATTGGTGAAACATATGCATATGTTAGAGATAAGAGACTTGGTAGGGGTGGGATCTCTACCAAGTAGTGTTATTAGAGATCCCAAAGTGGCCTAAGGGAGAAGCTTTTTCTATGAAAATTACCTAATCGAGATAAAATTCTCACCAGAGGGTTAGGTGACTGGAGAAAAGATCTCTACCGAAGGATTAGGAAGGATAGCTTGGGTAGTATTTAGATTAGTATTTTCTTAAATCTAATATTGCTAATATGTTTTACATACAACTTTTGATATTGTACTAACAAATGGTTGCAGGTTACAACATTCGAACCTAATCGGAAAGTGGGGACATTAAAGACATTACGAGAAGGAACAGACATAGGTCCACATAAAAAATAGTGGATTAATTCCAAAACATTGTTAGTTTTTTTAGTGCTATCATGAAATGAACTTTTGGTGTTCTTACCCAAAGTGCATCCTTTGCATATGCTTGAGTAATCTTTATTTAACTTAGGTAAACCAGTAACCATCTTCTCCATAGTAGATAAGGTTTTGAACTTTAGATGTCCTAATCTTCTGTGCCATATTTTGTTTATATCAGCAGCTTCATGAATTAAGGCTTGAATGGGTCGACTAGGTTTTGAATTTAATTCATAGAAGTACCCTTTCTTTGACCAATCAATTTTGCTTTCTTAAATGAGGAGTTCTTAGCCCACGTCATTACTTTACCGTCCATGAATGCAACATTATGTCCATCATCTTCAAGTGTTGTAATCGTTATTAGATTCCTTTTTATTCCTACTACATAGAGTACTCCTTTGAGAAGAAGAGAACTACCCGACTTTAGTTTCAAGGTGCAATTTCCAATTCCTTTGACGGAATGTGCAGAATTATCACCGATGGTGACTTCGCCATTAATTTTTTCTGATAGAGTCTAGTGCTTCTCTGTATCCTGTAATATATCGAGATGATCCACTATCAATCACCCATGCCTTAGTTGAGACTTCATTTGATAGTGCTGAATACAATACACGATTCTCGGGATCATAGTTATCTTCTTCCCTAGTAATGTTTGTATAGTTTACTTGCTGTTTAGAATTCTCAGGGCAATTAGATCTACAGTGTTCAAACTTTTCACATTTGAAGCATTTTATTTTGGATAGATCTTTCTTAGGTTTGTCATTCTTTTGATTACCCTTTTTCTTCTTGCCTTTATAGGAATTTGTGTTAAGAACATGAAGTTCTTCATCTTTAGTTTTCAACTTTCCCCCTTTCTTAAGTTTTTTGGATTCTTCCTGAAGACAATCTCCCTTAAGTCTATTGAAGTCAGGAAGATTGTCTTTGGCACTTACTCCTTGTGCGAATGTTTCCAATGAATATGGTAATCCATCTATAGCCATCAGTGTTAGTTCCGTGTCATTAATTATGGTTCATATACTTGCAAGTTCATCTCTTAGACTAGCAACCCTTAGGAAGTAAGAATTCATGGATTCTCCCTCATGGATTCTCCCTTCTTTATTTGTATATGATTTAGTTGCCTTTTTAGTGCAAGAATTGTAGTTGCATTGTTAACCTCATATGCATTTAATAATGCATTCATCATGTCAAATGCTGTTTGATGTTTTGTTAGCATGGGTACTATTTCATTTTTCACTCCATCAAATATGATCTGTATGGCTTTCTTGTTTTCTTTACTCCAGATAGTTTTATGAGGTTCAGCAGCAGGTTGTTTTGGATGCTGAATCAACAAATTGTTTTACATCATTTTCTTCAAGAATCATCATGATTCTGAATTTCCAAGCATCGAAGTGTTCTTTCCCATCAAACCCGTCCTCGGGTCTGATTGTGTATGCCATTGAAGATAGAAGACTGATGCTAGATATGTAAAGTCCGATCGTTTAATTTGTAGAGCCTAGGTTCGACTACCAGAGCTTTGGTACCATGTAAAGTTTCTACAAATTCTGTTGTAAATCAGACTTAGTTTATACCTTCTTCTTGTACTTGCTGAGGATAATCTTCAATGTTCAGACTTGAGTGAATTAATAAGTATAATTCTGAAGATGATTTTACTTTCTGCAAATTGTCTTTAGGGCAGTATTGCTCAAGGAGCAAACTTCTAATAATTGTGTGTCCTTAAGCTTCAACCACACCCTACATAAATACTGAATCCAAAGGGCATGCCCCTTGAAGGGACATGATCCTATCTAGGTCGGCCCATACATGTCTTCTCATAATCAGCGATCTTAAGAAGGTAATATTTGAGAATTACTTAAGTAAGATTTAGTTAAGATAATACTTGTACATAGTTGTCTCAAAAACCCTGCCGATCATGTTTAGACAAGGACTAATAGGCCTCTATAAGGTATTTCAGAATGATAAGCTCTGTGCTATCTGCATGTGCTATCTGCACAGTCAGATCAGTATGGTAATCAGAGTTACGAATTTAACACAGATGCCATTGTTTTTCTCTGAAACTCGTGCACCCATTTCCGCAACCCGTGGTCTCTTTGTGGTGTTTTCTTCTGCTCATCCAACATTTTCAACCTCTTTCAAGGTCGTTTCTAAGAACAACAACAACCATTTTCACCTGAAGCTTCAGTATTGAAGCTTGTTTGCATTGTTTTTGAGCTTTTTCCAGCTGGCTAGGGTTTCCTTCAAAACTCCCTATTCTCTTGCCAGTTCAAATATCTACTTGTAGATTATTGGTGGCTTTTCCGAAACCTCAATGGGGTCATCAGAATTTTCTGGGTGCGTAGGTTTCTATGCCTCAAATTCCATACCAATCGGAATTTCATTTCGATTTCAGATTCCTTCTAGGTTTTTTGGGATCTCTTCTAGGTTTACGTGGGGATCTTCTGGGCCAACTAAAACATTTTCTTTAAATCCGTGCCTGTTCGGTTTTGATCTTTTTTTTCTTCAAAAAACATATCCAGTCATCTTTAACCAGCGATATTTGCGTGAGATTTGTTTTTGGGTATGTTAAGTTTTTCCTTAAAAATTGTTCTTTGGGTTCTGTAATACACCAAGTTGTGTGGGATTTAGGGTTTTTACCGTTTTTCATGAAAAAAATGATGGTTTGTAGAACTTTGTTTTTTTGGGTTTTTATCACAAAACCTGTGGCTTCTTGCAGTCTGTTATGAGTCATAGTACTCTTATACAAAAGTTCTTGGTCCCTAACAATTCACAGATCCAGGGAGGGTCTCAACCACTGCAGAATGTTCCGACATCCGTACAATGACCATTAAGGGAGGGTATTAGGATAATATCTTCCAAGATAGAATGTTTCTTTAATGGTCATCTAGTCGTCTTTAGTCTGTATAGGAAAGCTTCCTATTCTGTCTTCTGTCTATCTTTAATGGTCATCTAGTCGTCTTTAGTCTGTATAGGAAAGCTTCCTATTCTGTCTTCTGTCAATGTATGTTTCTTTTTAGAAACATATTGTTTGTACATTCTATATGAATGTTCGCTGTTGTCTGTTAATAAACATCTCATTATTATATCATTTGGCTTGTGTAACAAGCAGGGGGCGTGAGCAGTAGGAAAGTAGTTATGAAAAAGTTGTGAATATTTGAAAAAGCATTTTCAAAAAAGAGTAGAAGAATTTGAAATTTGTACAAAGTGCTGAAGGTGTACATTGACAATTTGACAACTAACTGATTCAGTGATCAAACTAAGCATTTATACTATAATATTTACTTTCATCAAGTTCAAGATATGAAGTACAGAGTTACACAAAAAACAAGGCTATTCTAACTCATTTTTCACTGTAACTTCCATGGCATACTCCTCGTAATTGGAATTGGTGGAATTGTTCAGCTTGTGCAATATGAACCTAACTAAACCCTTTGAGCGCAATCTGATCATCATGAATCTGCATTGTTTCCTTAGAAATTACATCCCACCCAATTGCCAGACTGTTCTTGTATGTGCACTGTTATAGCAACATAGCAATAAGTTTTTCAACTTTCTTAGAATAAAGATTGTTTGTCTTGATAGAACAAATAAAGCTATATATAAATAATTTCCTCTTAACACAAGAGAAACTGTAAAAATGTCACAAGAGATGAATGGTCTCTATGTGCATCAATGATGTATGCCTATATGACTGCCACCAATTCATTGAGTTGTTCTATGCCAAATGTGAACCCCAAAAAATAAGGTAAAATAAGTAGGAAACAAATATCAAATTATGAATCCTATTCTATATTAATCATGCACCTCATATTAGAGCAAAAGGAATGCATAACAACAAAAGCCATGAAACCTCTTACTCACTCAATGATCAATATCAAATTGCAACTAAGAAATTACGATACACAAAATATATATACTTTCAGAGTATTATTCAGTTGCAAATACTCATTAACATACAAGTCACGATGATGCAGATCATCCACCAAGCCCAGAAAAATGCACAATACAGAATATAGAGCCATGATAAGCTCAGACTATTAAAATGCACAGAACTCTTTTCAACAACTATTATGATACTCAGAAAAGATGTTTAAGCTTGCATGCAGAGCATTGTTACTCAAGCATGGTGACGTCAAGTCAAAATGATATGCCACATGATATCTTCATGTTAGATGCTAATAAAAACTGAAGTAAGCCATTTCACTTCCGATATAAGCGAATACAATAATATCTCTGTAGTGTTACGAATGAGATCTCATTAACATGTTCATGCAGTATGAAATTAGCAGGTCTGATTAGGCTTTTCTGTTCAAATTCATTTATGAATTGGAAATGTGCCACGTTGGTTTTTATCTGGAGTTTTGTGCTTTCTAACAACCATAGTATGACTCAATTATTAAAGTATTTTTTTCTTCATACTATAACACATTTCTGCTTGTTGGTAATTGGAATGCAGTTAATTTTCTGATCAATGCGATGGAAAAATAATTTGATAATTAGTAATTATTCATCGTTTTTTTTTGTGGTCTATTTGTACAGTTATGATTACTCAGGATATGGAGCTTCTTCCGGAAAGGTAATCGTATAACACATCATGGCCAGAGAAATTGGATCCTCTCCTTGAGACTATATGTGGGGGAAGATGAATGATACTACCAAGTTTTTCTCTCTCTTTAAGTTGGGGATTTCTTTATACTTGCAACTTAATTGCTGGGGTCAATATCAGCAACAAATTGAAGCTATTGATGATTCTTATTGTTACTTAGTCTTCTGTTTCTGTCAACACATTTTGAATGTTCTCATGCTCATTATAGAAGGTAAGCTTATTTGCAGTGTTTGTTACAATGTGCAGGCAACTGAGTTTAATACATATGCTGACATAGAAGCAGTATACCACTGTTTGAAGAGAGACTATGGAATAAGACATGAAGACTTGATTTTGTATGGCCAGTCTGTTGGAAGTGGACCAACATTACATTTGGCCTCCCGTTTACCGAACCTGAGGGCTGTTGTTCTTCAGAGTGCCATTCTATCAGGCATCCGTGTACTGTATCCTGTCAAAAGGACATTTTGGTTTGACATCTTCAAAGTAAGTTCCTGGCATTCAAAATTGTAAGATACATGCAATTAAAATGTGATTTAATGCCTCTATCGTAATGAACTAGTTAGATTTCAAATCAGTGCAACAGAGTTGAATAGGGATGATTCTGTATGTGCAGAATATTAACAAGATTCAACATGTCAGATGCTCAGTACTTGTTATGCATGTAAGTCACTTTCATTGTGTTGTATAATTATTTTTACAATCAAGTTTTCAATCACTAGTGGTGCATGATTGGAAATGACTCTGTTCATTTGAATTTATCTGTTTTATAAATATCACTTCTCCTGGCCTTGTGCTGTTTTTCTTCTGTATCAGTACTAGAAAATTTATATGTATTGCATAGAACCTTGAGTGCATTGTTTAAATTAATAGCTCCCTGAGGAGAAATATTGCAGCATTAGCCTTATAAGTACAATTTGTTAGGTTACTTTTCCATCTTGGTGGCTTCTTGCATCATGAATTAGACACTTTTCTTCGTTCTTGCCAATGATTGATTGCATTATCATTATATTTCTGGTTGCCTAAAAAGAGAGCAAATGAATCATTGTCTTCTAAGTCTTGAAAATTCTGTGCATCACTTTGGTATTCTTTGATGATAATTAACTTTTAAGGAATGGAGTCATACAAAGAAAATACTATGTGAAAGTGTTTAGGAAAAGAGGAAAGCTAGGAGGAGGGAAGATGTTCAGTAGCATCCATTAATACTGCCAATCACAGACATTTGGTCTCCACCAATCTCTTTGGAAGGGTTGCCCTCTTGCTCTGTATCTGTATGTGCTTGCTGCTGAAGGATTGGGATATTTGTTGGCAAACTCTTATCTCCTCTATGAGGGAAGATGTCCAGTGGCAAATGCTTTCTTGGCCTCCCTTTCCATATGGACAAAGAAGAAGAAAAAGATTCTAGTGTTTGTGTTGGGAGTTTCTTCTAGTTCTACAATTGATATTGGCCTTTGATGTTGGTCTAGGAACCTTCTTTTCTGCCGGCTTTGTTTGGTTAAAATGAGTGTGGTAGAAGTGGTCATCTGCCAGATGAGCTTCTTAGGTGGCCTTGATTTCTTTTTGGCAAGTTTTTGGGAAAATTCAGCTAAGTATGATGTGTTGAAGATTTTGGTGGTTTAAGGAACTAACAAAACTTCAAACTTAGTTCACAGTGTTTTGTGTCAAATCTTCCCATGGTACTTGGAACTGCGAGAAGCTTTAATGGGCTCCAAGTTTCTCTTTGGCCATTGAGATCAATTTCTTAAAAAATTGTCTTTAGGTTTCTTTCTTTCCATCTTCTTGTTTGCTTATTTGGCATGTGCCAAGGCACATGCTTGACGCTCAATGTTTGGTGTGGTTTTTGTTGATTAGGGCATCAATGGTAAGTGTTTTCGTTTAGGTTTGATGTTCTTTGGTATGTGCTAGGCTTGAAGGTTGAAGCCCTAGAGGGGGTCTTATAGTGAGACTTCATGGTCTCTCTTGTTCCTCTACACAATGAGCATGCAGTTGAGGGTGGACTTGAGATCTGATGCTTCATGTCTTGATAACAAAGTGCTTTGACAAGATTTTAGTTTTGTCATTGCTTGTTTTATTGGCCTATTTTGGCACGCAATAATGAGGTTGAATGATGGCTTGACCTTTAATAGCTCCTTATGTTGAGGTCTGATGATTATAATGCCAATTTCAAGTGTTGGACCATTTAGGCATGGTTCATGCTTTTTGGTGACCTAATGGTGTTTTTTTGTTGCTGATCTATTGTGCCTACTCTTATTAATGGCATCTATCCCCTCAACTGCTAAAATTTATGATGGATGGTATAATATCATTGTTATTGGTTTATGTTGTGAAAATGTTATTATTTTGAGGAGGTTGGTCCTTTAGGTGGCTGAGGCAATGTAGGTGTAAAGTTTCTTCTAGGGTTTCAAATCACGCTTCGTCCAATTATAGGATGGCTATTGATTGTTGGAGCATGTAAAGGACAAAGATGCATGCATGGGCATTCGGTAAATATTTGTATTTCTCTAGGAAGGTTTTGACAGTTGTAAAGGTCCTTCCTTTCCATATTTGTTGGTATAATTATAACATGAAATTGGTGAATGTAACAACATTCCAAATATTACGAACTTTGTAATGGCCTTTTGCATTTTTTAAATGGATGTATATTGTTCAATATGGATTACGAAGTATGCTCTCTATGTAATGTTTGTGCTTTGATGGTCTGTATGCTCAGATCATTTCTTTTAAGCTTCATCTATAATTTTCTTTCTTACTAATTGTGACTATGTAGCCCAATGGATAGGTGCTGGCCTCTTTCCCTACCTAGCCAATATCAAATATTTTAAAATCAGAAATACATCAGTGGTTTAGAAAATCATAACCACAAATTAGTAGTTTGGGAGTAGGAGTAATTAGGGTGTTTATAAAAACTTGTATCACAACCGAGGATTTATCTTTAAAGAATAATTAATGAATCTATTTCATAAGGTTTGTGTTTGCACAGTCTTGATTGTATATTTTATGTGAGTAATGTCTATTGAGGTGTACCTCTTAAAACACCTTCCCAAGTCTAAGCTAAAGCTTGAAGCATAGGAGATCTAACCCACACTCATAGAGCTGGCCATTTATCCTCCATAGTTTGTTGATGAGCTCATTTCATGTGCATGATGCCAATCCTGACCTTGTGAGTGAGATATGGTTCTAGAAAGTGGAGCAACGTTTTGGGTATCAACACATTTGACATGTGTAAATGGGTCGTAATTATCCATTTAACTAGCATCCATCTATATACATTCATATTCCTAAGCCAATTGAGTTCTAACTCATACGAAACTACAAATGTATTCCAATTCAAACCTTTAGTACTTTAACCCATTTGATCACATCATTTTTGTTACTGTGACATGAAGCTTCAGTCTCCTTAACATTCTCCTAGATTAAAGTGTTTTTTTTGTTGTGAGACAACATCTAACAATAAATTTCATACACAAAAATAAGCAACTTTCATCAAACATCACTGCAGAATACCTATAATCAACATTGGTAGTTGATAATTTGGTCATGGTCTGTTGTAGGTTTTCACATTTCCACTTTACCTAGAACCCTATAGTTGTTTATATTGTAGTGGGACTTAGATGACCATCCTTTCTTATTTTCAACCATCTAGGAAGAGTCATCCAACCACTTTTTCTCATTTTGAATTAGATATCTTAAAATTTGTGTATATTGTTCAAAATTGGGCTTCTACAATTATGTGTTTATATTGCATTGATTTGGCATAAACCTTTTGCACTTCACTCATAGGTGGAGATGTTATCGTTCCAAAGAGTGTTTGCATTTGGGCAGCAATTGTTAGGACGTCAACTTTGATGATGGTCCAATTTGTAATGGCCTATTCTAACTAATCTCTCTATCTACAAATTGGTTAACAAAGTGATCACTATATCTAGATTGTTGAAATTTTTATTACCACTTCCTATTGACATCTCTATAAGAAAAAGAAGAGTTTTCATCCAATTCCATTGCCTGTTCACTTGAATGCCTAACAATTTCTAGTAATTGCCTGTGCCTCTTGTTGTCTTGTTTTCTTTTAAAAGAATTGAATTTTCTTTAGCAAGCACTTGAGCAAATTCTTCCCAAACTTGATTATGAAGTGCCTTTATCTTGGTGCTATGTGCAAGAAATTGAGCATCATACTAGCATATTTTGATCCAATTGAATAAGGGCTATCACACCTATGAGATGTTCTACGCTTAAAAATAATTTAATAAGTCACTTAAAACTTCAAAAAAAGAATAAGGGTAGGGAAACCTAGCATTCGGCTCAATAGCCTCTACAATTTTCACTTTTGCAGCCCCCTCACAAAGTCGTTTGCTGTGGCACATCACATCCCTACCCACACCTTTGATAATGCCTTTACCTACCAATTTACCCTGAGATTGCAGGTCTACATGATCATCGATACCATAAGAGCAAACCGCTTCCTCTTTGGCTTGTTCATCATCATTTGCTCCTGTAATGTGCTTGTCATAAAATAAATCATTAATTAAACTTTTGTCAATGGGCCGATTGATTTAGTATATCTTGGACCCATCTTTGTTTTAGTTCCTGTAGTTTAGTGTAGTTGTCGGCTATCTTTGTACATCCTCGGAAAGGTTTCCCTGACGGGTATTTAAGCACAGCTTCTAGGTAGTTGTTGGTATGTGATTTAATTATTTCTTTGTATAGCGAATTCCTGTTGGAGTTCTGGATTGTTTTTCCATTTCGGAAGTGAAAGATCTTCCCTATTTGGCTCTTGCAGTTTCAGTGGGATTCAACCCTCACCCTATTCCGTATCTATACTAATTTGCTCGATTTTGGCAAGTCGGAGCACCATCTTTGTAGCATATATATATATATATTTGGAGTTGTATTAAATCACTCATTCGGTCGTTATATAACATATTCGGTGAATATATTGTATTGATATCAATTGCAACACAATCTCCTCGTTCCGAGAGGTCTCCAACTCCATCGTTCCACCCCAATAGCGCACTATACGACCACCAAATCCAGCTGTACGACCATCAAGTCTACCATACGACCATATTGATTTGTCGTACGACCATCTTGGCCTACCGTACGGTCATTCTCATGTCCACTCTCCACCATATTCTCCTTCATCCTACCACCACTGTACGGTTCCCCCTCTTCTGTTGTTGTACAACCTTCACCTTATACCGTACGGACTCATCTGTACTACCCCTGCAACATCCCTCCCCTCTCCACTGTATGACCTGTTTTAAGCATAGCCTCCACCGTACAGACCCCATTCTGCAACATACGGATTGCCATTCGTACCAAACCATTCACTAGTTGTGTTATTCGGACACCATACTACTAGGTCGGATCATTACAGCTCCCTGCAATTGTAAAATATGCTTAGAGGAAACTTAGGTTGTCTGTCCAAATTATAATTATATTGCTGCTTGCAAATAGAAAGAAAGGATACAAATATGACATTTACTGATTTACGAGGAATCTGCGACTTATCATATAAGCCAGATTCATCCTACGCAACTATCTCACTTTCCATGCGCCTTTCCATAGGTGCATCCTCACCAATCATGTCAATGCCCAAATTGCTATTTGAATATGTTGTTTCTTGTACGCCACAATCCTGTACAAAGACAACAAGTGAAGGAATTGTTTCCACACTTTGAAATATATAGAGCTCAGTATAACACGGAGAGGGCATTACATTTTTAGGAGTATTAGGTGGTATAGAGTTTGGATTCTTCGATGTGACCGAGCTTATAGTTCCAACTAGCCTTATGGATCGCTCAACCAAACAATTGTGATACATCGCAACATTTGTGCTCGCTATGTCCTGGCCCACAAAAATTAGAAATAGGCTTTCTCAAATTTCACCAATCTTCCTTTGTATAGTAATCCAAAATACATTACATACATCTCTATTTGAGGCCTCCATCATGGATGGAGTGTTAAAGGATACCCTAGCATTGTTGACTTGCATTACATATAACCTAACAATATAGGTATTAAATTGTATGGACGCCACTATCAACAGTTCGTACACAAAAGTCTCTATCGATCATTAAATTGCATGTAAACATATCGCTTCTTCGAGATGTTCAATTGTAGGCCGCTCTTCTACACACCCCTGAACACCACCGTTACCATTAAGAGCGGGCTATAATGAAATTCACAACACTTAGTGTGCTTCACTAAAAATATGAGCCGAATAATGCATAACCTATGGCAACCAGATAATACTTACCCCATCTTCAATCTCTTTTTTATCAACCAACATTGCTTTTTGTGCTTTCCTAACACTGACTTATGTTCACTCATGCATTTCACCGATGTCGAATTACCACCTGACTTGAAAAAGCTGGGAGTGCAAGGACATACCCATCTTCACCATCAACTGCTCTTGCAACAATATCTTTCTCGACAAACGACTGACACAAAATAAAACATTTGTTCGGATTTTATAGATATCAAACCAACAAGTTCACAACCATGAAAATAAAAAAACAATAATACGTTGTTCATTCTTCCAAAAACAAAAAATGAATCTATTTTGTTCCTCCTTACCTCCACCCTCCCACTTCTCCCTACAGAGAGGATCCCTCTTTTATCCTCCTCAAACTCATAATTTTTTTTTACTGTACTCAACTCTTACAAAGGTTCTTTTCCTTCTACCAAACTTATTCTGTCATGCATGAGATGGATGCGTGAAATTCTTCATCTGCAACTGGGTTAGAAGGTGACGCATCTATTACTCTGTGAAGAGCACCGTCCACACAACCAGTATTAGGAAAAGATGAAGTGCCCTGTCACCGACAAACTTACTGAATATCAACAAATTTCTCTAAAGTGGTAGAATATTTTGTGTGGATTTATCACATAAAGAACACACTCTTATATCAAATTGATCACACCTTGTAATATCTTCCCTTCACCAAAGCTACCACCCTTTTCAATCTCTTCTTCCTCAACTCTTCACTCTCGTAATAACGCATTTTCTCTTCAATCTTGGCATTGCCCTCTTTCGGAAGGAATTCAACTGAGGAGACCTTGTACAGTTTGCATATGCGCTGCTCTAAATGCTTTCTTTGCGCTTCAGACCTGATCCTCATCTAGTAATCAACACTTCTTGCCCTCTTATAGATGTACCTACTTGATTTGGACTCATAACAACACCATTATCTATTGCTTACGATAGGCCGTCCATGACTAGGTGCCTTAATAAATGGGAGATTGTGAATTTGCATCCTATGTAGGTACATCCTTGCAATGTCCCAAAAATAACATTCTTTGATTGATCCTTGTTTCCAAGGATTCTCGGGCGGGGCATTACACCAAGCAATAAATGCAACTTCATCTTTACATGACAACTTCTACCGTTGCTAGTGAAACAATTTTATCTCTTATAAGTAATTTATAAATAATATTAAGAAAATCATGAATACAAAGATTCAGAAGGTTGATGTCACATAAGTCCTAGCAAAAACATCTTATTTCATAATCAAGTAAAATGTGGCTAATGCAATATATTGCTCTTTCTTTAGCATCACTGTCATTCTAGAATCTGAACTAATAAGGAGTCTAAAACATTGGATGATGCTAAAGAAGAAATTTGGTCTTTATACAAGTGACAAAAATAAGATGAATAAATAAATAAATCTTAATTGAATAAATTTTCTTTTGAAAATTCTCATCCCATTGGAAGGGCATATTTTTTTAGAAGATGTGTGAAAGGGAGCGTATGAATAGCCAATTGAGAGATAAACATACTTATGGTTTGGATCTTCGTTTGAAGACTATGAAATTTGGTAATGTTTTTAGGTGGAGAAATGTTTGTAATAGTGTCTATCTTATGAGTATCAACTTAAATTCCAAGGAAATAAATGATAAATTCCATAAAAATAAACTTTCTATGTCTAAAATAGACTTAAGAGGATATGGTCTCATTTTTGTGTAGTTAGGTTTATTCAAAGATAGAAAAAAGGGACCCATAGAGACATCAATAATATTTGAGAAAATAACTGTACTACGACTCAAAGGATCAAGAAATCTTGAAATATTTATCATTACTAGAAATATAAGTTTACTCATTTGAAATAGTATGGATTTACCAAAATGTGCTTGGGGATGGAAGAAATAACGGTATCTATGATAAGGATGATAAGAAGATAAATTAATATATGCCCCTTGAAAATTTGCTGGATATTTGTTAGAAGAAAATACACGTACAATGGCTATAATAAAATTAAATACTATCTATAACAAGTTTAATATGAACAAGAGAAATCAAAGAACCTAGATAAATCTTGTTTACATTTAACCAAGTATGTAGTTTAGATAGAGAAGGATAACATCTAAGGCTTACATTGGAGCTATGTGAATTTGGATCCAGTGAGATCTTAATGTTGATTGGGACCCTACAAATATCTTTGATATGAAGAATAGGACAAGCATTGAGTGTTGTCATTAATGGCTAAGAATATCTGTTTTGCAAAATGTGTTACAACCAGTCAAGAGGAAGCTAAGGATAAAGAAGTCTAGAGTTACTGGTCAAGAGTCACATCGGAGTAGATTTCATTTCATGTTCAAGTAGTTTAGTTGAATGAAAGTAATTGTGGATGTTTACTTGCTTGACTCAAATGAATCCGGGCTACTAGCCTCTTGTTGATTGTAAATGTGCCTTGTGTGGTTAGCTAATGGTTGATATCACTTAATGACAATTGATATCTGATCTTTAGTTTGCATCCATTTGATGGTATTGGAGAGGAGATATTGATTTGGACACCATTTGAGTGTTCCTTAGAAGCTTGCACTAGGTAGGTAGAATCGCTGATTAAGCTGCATCTAGCAAAGCCCAAGTCCATCCATGATTCCTTCCATTCATAGTTAGAAGTAGAAGTAGTCAAAGTTAGTAAGTTTAAGTTAGAGTTGGAGTGAGTTTTGGCAAAACAAAATCTATATTTTCATTCCACATTATGAAGCCAAATCTATAGAATTGCAAGAAGTCGTTATTCATTGAATGAACAAATTTAAGTCCCCTAAGTGATGTTAAGATATGGTAGCGTCAATCAGAACTATTATTCTTGCCATCAGCAAAATCATCTTTGCATCTAACCAAAGTTGTCCATATCGTGCTAAGTCTAGAATCTGATCAAGTCTCTTGAACATAGCATTACTATTTGCTAAATTGATCTAGCACTAATAGTATCATGATCTTTTCATAATCCAATCGATGACCATTTGTTATATATGTGAACACCTAATTAAGATTGGGGCTCATGAATATTTATTTGATAAATAATAAACAACCGATTAGGATCAGGGCTCTTTGACATAACAATTCATTGTGCCTCTTCAGAATAGACACGTCCACTTGTCCTGTGACCTTTAGATAAGATAAGGTAAGATAGTAATATTAATGTCCAATAAAAGACCACAAAAGGTCTATGGGACTGAGAGTTTACAACAAGACTTTAGAAGGTGTATATATATGATCGAAGGCAAGAGATCAGAACCATCGATCTCAATTATTTGTTCTATCTCTTCTTACAGTCATCAGATTGACTATCAAGGAAAATTGCAGAAACTCTTGTCTCCACATTGAATGCTATCTGATTAATATTTGTAGTGATTCATTATTACCTGCAAAGTAAATTACAGATCATTATTGCTGCAGTCTAATATAAATATAGATCAGAATCAACAGTCTGATATAAGTTTATCAGTCTTTTACATGGTATCAGAGCCTAGTTAGGAAGATTAAAGGTAAACATGAGAAATCAAACTACCTACTTCGATAAAGTACTGTCACATTTCCATCACTCAGAATGAAAAATCCAATCAGATTTGAGGATTGCCTTGAGGGTGCCAACAACTTCATAGCATGGAAATTGAGAATCATGATGATATCAGATGAGAACGAAGTAGTTTCATATGTAAAAGATAAAAGGACAGAACCTGAAAACAAGCCAGAAAACTCCCAATGGATTGAAAATAACAAGAAAGCTATGAAATTGATAGTGGATTCTGTGAGAGACCACATAGTACCTATATTGGCACAAAAGACAACTACATACCTCATGTTAAAATCTCTAGAGAACATCTTTGAGATAAATAATACAGGCAAAACCCTTGCACTCAGAACATAGTTGAATCACATAAGTATGAATAAAGGAGAATCTGTGAATGCCTTCTTCATGAGAATAATAGAATTAAGGGATCAAGTAGTTGGATATGAGATAGAAAACAAAGAACTATCCCTAATAGCTCTAAGTGGACTACCCAACTCATGGGAATCATTCAAACAAGGCATAAGTGCAAGGTCAAAACTCCCAAAGTTAGACTGCCTAAGATCTGACTGTCTACAAGAAGCTAGGCAGTTACCAAAAGGAATCAAACGAAAATCCATAAATGAAGACCTCGATGTTGTGAATACCCACCATCATAAGAAAGGGAAGAAGAACTTCAAAAGGAAGAAATTTTTTCATGGAAACGACAAGCAAAGGAGAGATGCTTCACAAGTCCAATGTTTTAGGTGTGATGAATATGGACATTATGCTGTCAAATGCCTTGACAGACTTAAGAAACAAGCATCCTATGCTAAAGTCAGAAAAACAAATACAAAAGAGGATCCTGAGAAGTTCCTATTCTATTCAGCACTATCAAATCATGTATCAAATAAAGTTAATACTTGGGTGATTGATAGTGGGTCATTTAGATGCATCACCATAATCCGAAAACATCTAGATACTACTGTTGAAGAAATTTAGGAAGAGGTAAACATCGGAGATGACTCTGCACATCTTGTAAAAGGAGTGGGGACCTGTAACATGAAATTAGATTTGGTTATCACTATTCAACTACAAGATGTACTATTTGTACCAGGAATAAAAAGAAACCTTGTATCTATATCTGCCCTAGAAGATAATGGATATAGAGTCACTTCCATGAATGGAAAAGTCTTGGCTTGGCCAAAGAATGCTAAAGGCTAAAACAATAGCTATACGACATGGATACCTATACAAACTCTGCACTGAGTCAAAACAAGAACTCATTCATGAAACTTATGGCTCCAATGAAATCTAGCATAAAGATTAGAGCATATACTCTTTGGAGTCCTAACATCTATGGAAAAATTATTGACAGGACTTCCCAAACTAAACAAAATCCATAATGGGACATGTAAGGGGTGTGCTTTAGGGAAGAACACTAAAAGATCCTTCAAAATAGTTTAAGAAAAATTTAATATGTATTGGAATTAGTCTCATCGGACTTATGTGGACCTATGTCAACCCCATCTATCGGAGGGTCTCTATATTATGTAATTTTTGTGGATGATTTCTCTAGGAAGACTTGGATCTACTTCCTGAAATGTAAATAGTCAGAAGAGTTTCTTAAGAAATTTAAAGAATTCAAGGCTCTAACAAAGAACTCCTTTGGAAAGAAACTTAAACCTTGAGATCTGACAATGGGAAGAATTCACTTAAGAAATCTTTAAAGAATTTTGTATTAATGTTGGGATCAAGAGGGAGTTTACTATACCCTATAATCCTCAACAAAATGGGGTGGTTGAGAGGAAAAACATAACCATTGTGGAAGCTATAAAGTCAATGATGTATGATCAAAATCTTGATACTTTATTTTGGGAAGTAGTCTCAAAGAACAATTGTCTACATACAAAATAGATGTCCTCACTCACATCTTGATAATAAAACACCCAAAGGGGCCTTTACCAGGATAAAACTTGATATAAGCCATCTTAGGATATTTGGGTGTCCCGTAGAACATACATGTACCTAAAGAGAAAGGACAAAATTAGAACCTTCTGGGAAATAAGGGATTTTTGTAGGTTACAGTGAAACTTCTAAAGGCCATAGGATATACCTACTTGAACAAGGCCAAGTAGAGTTGAGAAGAGATGTCACCTTCAAGGAAGACATTGCCTTCAAAAGGTCAAAGAGCTCAGATAAATTAGAAATTCAGGACTCACTTGAGAACATGGAGGAAGAACCTACTCTTGAGCCTCAAAGGGAGCAACCAGAAGAAACCTCTAATGAAATCCAAACTGATCCCAAAATTTTTAGGGAGCAAAATCAAAATATTAAAAAAAGGAAACAACCTTTAGGCTAGAAAGGTTGTTGAGGAAGCAAAAAACTTTGCTGCACCTAAAGGCACTTTTAGAGAGAGTAAGAGGCCTAACATACCATCAAACTATGTGGCTCTAATGAATGAGATTATAAACCTTGAACTTACTAGAAGCCCTTAAACACCAATTATGGAAAGATGACATGACAGAAGAGTATCAATCCATTCTGAAGAATGATGTATTAGATATAGTACTTAGACTTGAAGGGAAATATATTGTCTCCTCTAAGTGGCTATTCAAAATTAAACATGTTGTAGACGACAGTACAGAAAAACATAAAGCACGTTTTGTTTCAAGAGGATTTTCACAAAAGGAAGGAATTGACTACAAGGAGACATTTGCACCTGTTGCCAGATATACTTTTGTTAGAGCAGTTATAGCCATTGCTGTAGCTAAGGGTTGGAAGATACACCAAATGGATGTAAAAACTGCATTCTTGAATGAGACTATTGAAGATGATGTCTACCTTGAACAACCTAATGGTTTTGTGATTCATGGTACAACATCCCATGTATGTAAACTAAAAAAAGCCCTGTATAGACTGAAACATACTCTTAGAGCCTTGTACAAGAGAATTGACAGTTATCTTATGGGGCTTGGCTTCTCTCAGAATGATGCAGATCCAAATCGCTACTTTAAAATTATTAAAGGTGACATGTTAATATTAATCCTATATGTTGATCACTTGTTGATTATAAGAGAAGACCACCTTATTGTTCAATGCAAGAAAGATTTGGTTTCAGAATTTGACATGGACTTCGGGTATTTTACACTACTTTCTAGGATTGGAAGTTTGGCTGAAACTTGATGGTATTCTTATGAATCAAGGAAAATACATTGTTGATATTTTGAAAAGATTTGGAATGCTAAATTGTAGGCCTATTTCCACACTAATGGAACCGAACTTGCATAAGTTAAAAGATGCAATAGAAAAATCCATATTTGCAAATCCTACCCTCTACAGATAGATTATCGGATCTTTTTTGATGTACTTGGCTAACACATAACCTGACATTTGCTATGCAGTGAATGCATTAAGCTAGTTAATGTGTGAACCATGAGAGATGCATCTTGTTGCTGCTAAACACATATTTGAGATACCTACAGGTTACTATTGGATATGGGCTCAAATATAAGAATGTTGATTTAGACTTACATGGATACTCAGACTCTGATTGGGCTGGAAGTGTGACTAATCAAAAAAGCACGTTTGGGTGTTGTTTTAGCTTGGGATCAACCATAATCTCTTGGATAAGCAGGAAGCAGTCTTCCATAGCACAAAGTTCTATTGAAGCAAAATATATTGCATCCATCATGGGAGCTAGAGAAGCGATATGGCTTCGGAGGTTGATTGTGGGATTATTTGGGAAACCCCTAAAACCTACTACAATTCACCATGATAATCAAAATTGCATTAAGCTCTCAGTGAATCCTATTTTCCGTGATCAATCCAAGCATATAGAGATCCCTTATCACTATGTGAGGGATATGGTTGAAAGGAAAGCAATCTCGTTGGAATATATTTGTACAAATGATCAAACATCAAACATTCTTACCGAGACTCTCTCTAGAGTTAAAGTGGAACACTTCAAAAAGAAACTTGGTATGGTTGAAATGTAATCTATCGAGACTAAATCTCAAAATTTGTTCTATTTGTACTAATATATATATATATATATATATATATATATAAGACGTTTAATTTGTAAATTCTTTTGTCATGTGTGATTATGACTTTTTCGACATTCCTGGTGTATATTACTGAAAGTTGACGATCTTTCTGATAATGTACACTTGTATCCAACATTGTAAGGTGATGACTTTACAATGTTTACTATCATGACAAATATCATGCTGACTTGATATTCATGGGAATGTCTTGATAGTTAATACCTCTTGGAATAATTGATCGATATCATGCTGACTTGATATTTGTTGCAGATCAATATGCTCTTAATGATATAATAATGGTGGATGTTATGTGACATAATGCCCGTGGACATGCCATGACATGTTATGGTAGACATCATGTGACGTGGTGTCGGTGCACATACCATAACTAGGATATGCAAATATTATGTTGACTTGATACTCTGTATACTCCTTGATATCACATGCTAGGTGATATCTAAAACTGGCTCATACTTATTCATCTTCCCTAGCTAAGAGAGTGTTAAGATATGGTAGCATCGGTCAGAATAATTATTCTTGCCATCAGCAAAATCATCTTTGCTTCTAACCAAAACTGTCCATATTGTGCTAAGTCTGGAATCTAATAAAGTCTCTTAAACATAGCATTACTATTTGCTAAATCGATCTAGCACTGATTTTGTCAATGATCTTTGCTTAATCAGATCAATGACCATTTGTTATGTATGTTAACACGTAATTAAGATTGGGGCTAGTGAATATTTACTTGATAAATAATAAACACCCGATTAGGATCGGGGCTCTTTGACATAAGAATTCATTGTGCCTCTTCACACTGAATAGACATGTCCACCCGTCCTGTGACCTTCAGAAGGTGTATACATATGATCAAAGGCAAGAGATCAGAACCATTAAAATCAATTAATAGTTCTATCTCTTCTTACAGTCATCAGATCGAGTATTAAGGAAAATCGCAGAAACTATCGTCTCCGCATTGAATGCTATCTGATTATTATTTGTAGTGATTCAGTATTACCTGCAAATTAAAATACAGATCAGTACTCCTACAGTCTAATTAATATTTGTGGTGATTCATTATAACCTGTAAAGTAAAAATACAGATCAGTACTACTGCAGTCTAATATAAATATAGATCAAGCTCAACACAGTATGATATAAGTTTACCAGTCTTTTACAAGTCATTACCAAAAAATCACATTATTTCACTGAGCGAGTATCCCCAATCGAAGGAACCTTGAAGTGATTTCATGATCTTACTTTGCAAGCTTAGCATGAGAGATGACCTTATATCAAGAGGATTGAATGTTTGGCGTTTCATCTCGAAACATTAAGTGTTAGATTGTGTATGTTGTAGTGGAACAAAACTCACATCAACAGAAATTGGTACTAGGAGGGCCCAAACAAAGTTCATTCAAGGGGGTATCAACAAGAATGAGCTTTCAAGTTATATTTGGGATAGTTCTGTCTTGAAGTGAAGAAAAGAAATGAAAAGTTGAAAAACCCATAAAAATTGAAAAGTCATAAAATCCAAAAAGAAAGGTTTCTTAATAGACATTTAGGTTGATGTTTTTCCCATTTGGTTTGATTTGAACAAGAAGTTGCATCCATGTGGATTATCTCAACTCATAGCATTAGGAAAGTGTAGAATACATGTCACCACTGGGCATGTGAAGATTCATTGTTTAGTGTTCCTTTTGAGAGTGCAGTTGGCATTACAAGGAAATTTTAATTTTTTTTGGAGTCGTATAAGTCTATGGTACTTGTTAAATCAGAATCAGAGTTACATGAGTTTAAAAGGAAGATTTAGAGGGAACTAAGAGGTGAATGTGGAGGAAATAATTGGTCTCTCGCATTCCGAATCTATTTCCCATATTGTCGGGATACCATCAACTTAATCAAGATTCAAATTGGTTGGTATGAGGAGGGAAGCATTCAACATTCAGGTTGGACATGTAATGAAGATGGCACTCATGACTCAAGTTGGGAACCAAAGGATGAAGAAGAAAATGAATTGCAACAAGGTAGGATGATTGAGTTTCATGATCAAAATAATCAAGTGGAGGACAAGCTTTCATGCGTATATCACAAGGAGAATATGTCAACAAGAAAATCAAGGGATCCATCGAATTCATGCAAGGAAGAGAAATGATCAAGTGAAAAGTGAAATTTAGAAGCACTTTAGGAACTACAAGAAAATCATTGCAAGTTTAAGAAGAGGAAATCCTTGGTGTGCTTCTAGGCATGCCATGGGAAGAGATTCTTGAGGCTGAGTTCCAAGCGATTCAAACATCCTTGGAAACGAAGGCAATCAAGTGGGTAAGTTAGATATGGAAGTACAAGATATCACAAATGAATCAAGATACGAAGAATATTTTGACAAGGTATAGGTCATCATCACCACCTTATTGTTTGGGGGGGTGCTAGAAGATCTCATGAAGGGAATACAATTGGAATCATTGCCAACTATAACTCAGGATAGACAGGTTGTTGCAAGTGGCATGATTCATCATCAACTCCGACCTCTAGAAGAATTGCTACTTGAGATAGAATTTGGTGAGCAACTTGTGGAAACGTTTGACAATTCTCTTATCAGTTTTGAAGAAATAATGTATGAAGAGTTAGAAGATGTTCCTAAAGAAAAATCTATATGAAACCCAATGGGAGGAGATGACAAATAACAATTTGACAAGGTATAGGTCATCATCACCACCTTATTGTTTGGGAGGTGCTAGAAGATCTCATGAAGGGAATACAATTGGACTCATTGCCAACTATAGCTCAGGATAGACAGGTTGTTGCAAGTGGCATGATTCATTATCAACTCTGACCTCTAGAGGAATTGCTACTTGGGATAGAATTGGTGAGCAACTTGTGGAAACATTTGACAATTCTCTTATCAGTTTTGAAGCAATCATGTATGAAGAGTTAGAAGATGTTCCTAAAGAAAAATCTAAATGAAACCCAATGGGGGGAGATGACAAAGAACAATTTGGGCCAATGATAGGGTTGGATTTTGCATTTGATCAACTTGAGGGAATATTTAAGGGAGAACTCATCAAAGAATTCTTGATTTTTGAGGACATGCTTGAGGAGACACACAAGCATGTGTGGTCATGTTACACATGGACAAGCCTCCAAAAGTGGTATTCCAAGGCCTTGAGTTCAAGACTGATCCTGCCTTGATCTCTCATCAAGCTGATGCTGATGCTAGTAGGAGAATTGACCACCAACTTCAACCTCTTGAAGCTGTAGATGATCAACAAGGATTTGAACAAGAACTTCCATTTGGTGCACACTAGGTTGTTTCTTATCTTGCTTTTAATGCTCAAAGTTTTGAAAGTTTTTTTTTTCAATTCTGAAGTTCTAGGAAATACTGTTGATATTAGCTTCATAAGGCTTACATAATTAATTATGTATATTCTCAAACTAATTACATGGGTATATATATATATATATATATATATATATATATATTATAATAATTATACTTATATAAGTATAATTATACCTTCATCTTATACGAATTATATCATGTATGGTGTCTTTTGTTATTATCATTGTTTTTTTGTTGCATTATAACTAATTGGTTAATATAAGTCAATAACCCTCTCTCCGTCAGACATAACCTTTGAGGCGATGCTTGGTCCACCTAACTGCACTCTATATGATTTTTATATTTGTTGCCTAAGTCATTTAAAGACATGGAAAAAAAACAATTTAATACAAAAACAATAAGTAGATTTCTCAATTCTGATCGTCGACACATGCTGTTGAATATATGAAGTTATCATTGAAGACTAATCCTTTATCAATCATACATTACATTTCTGAATCTTCTTGACAACAGCAATCACTGTATCTCCTGAATACTAGTTGACAACATTTATAAAATAAAGAGTTCTGATTTGATTAATGAATAAGATTGATTCATATTTGACAGTCTAAGCAAGGGACAATACACCTGATTGATAAAGACAACATTAATATTGTAAGTTGATATTCTACTCTCTTGCAAATTATATGTATATCTCAGTATAAGAATAAGTAATTGGAGGATCTCTATTTGCTTATAGTCTAAAGTCAATTGCTTGAGTCTGAATTTCAACATGGTATCAGAGCAGGTTTAATTAAAGATCTACATTCAGATTCATAATTAGCAATTTGAGAAATACTTGATCTATTTTACTATTTAAATATTCTACTATAAAATGGTAGACTCACTTAAAGTGGAGGATAGGCTAGAAGGTGCTTCAAACTTCACATGATGGAATTTTAAAACGATGCTGGCCTTAGAAGAGATTATCAGGATAACTTTGTGCTAGATAATACTACTTCACCCACTAACGAATCAGAAATCCATCAATGGAAGAAAAATTGCATTAAGGCTAAGAGGATGATAGTAGAATCAGTGAAAGATATATTGTGCCAATCATCTCGAAACTTTAGATTGCTAGAGAAATGTTTATGACATCAGTGAATATGTATGAGATTAACAACATAAGCAGAACATTTGCATTAAAACAAAAGTTGCATCATATTAAAATGGCTAAGGGAGAATGAATAATGTCTTACTCTATGAAAATATCAGAACTAAGGGACCAACTCTCTACTATTGGTCATGTTGTAGATAGCAATGAATTATCCATGCTAGCCGTAAATGGACTACCTGACTCATGGGAATCATTTGTTTAAGGCTTTAGTGCAAGATCAAAATTTCCCAAGTTTGATTGATTAAAGATAGACTGTTTACAGAGGAATCAAGACTGATCACTAAATTTGAATCAACAAAGTCTCTAATGATGAGGATACCCATGCATTGACAACTCAATCTTCAAAGAAGAAAATTAAGAAAAAGAATTTCAAAAGAAATAATGACTAGACATTCTTTAATGGTCTTGCATGAGGAGACATGTCAAAAATTCAATGTTATAACTGTAATAAAATTGGCCATTATGCAAATAAGTGTAGACAAAATTTTAAATTCTAAGCTTTTATTAGTGAAGTTGGTAAAAACATTACAGAGAAGGACTCAGATGGGTTCTTATTTTATTCAGCACTTTCAAGTCATGTACCTACTGTGTAACGCCCCGCCAAGGGATCCAAAAGAATTAACCTATATTTTTACTAAGTTTGCCAACCAAATTTTTTTTTTTTTAATCATGAAAGATAAACCATTCATATCAAACACATAGTAGTGGAAACAATAACATACAATCAACTGTAAGCATACATAACAGGTTACATTTCTTAAGGATCCCTTAACGTTGAGTCACGTTTAATCTAATTAATACTAAGTCTAACAACTACCACATCCACATGAAAGAATAAATGGAAAGTCCAATGTCCATATTACACATTTGTTCCAAATGCCTCTTGGCAATTAAATTCGGAATGCTCAATCATCCACTGTACATGACACAGGGTACGAAAGGCTTAAAAGAATATACATATGTAAAAATAAAGATACATCATCCTCATCGAATCTATGATACAAGGTACAATAGAGTAAATGAAACTATTAACATACATGATACATCCATCCATCAATAAAGATATAACAACCAGATGTACAAGATATTCATACATCATAAAACACAATTAATCTAAGTGCGTGGTTCCTCCCGACCCTCAATAGCATCATTAGACCATCGTGGGCCCTAGCCATCCCCGCACGTAACACCCCAAGTCACCGAAGAGATCATCGGTATTATCATAGTAAGAATGTCACTCCTAAAACATACTACAACATATGTATAAGGAAACCTAACATGCTACAACATATGCATAAAGAAATCTAACATGCAAGAATAAAGCATAAGATGATCCTACAGAGCAGATAACATCATCTATCACATGCTAATCATCAATATAAAGAAACATGTCCGTAAATAACATCTATCATAAGATCCAAGAACAGAATGAAGATAAATACCAACCAAGAATGCTCCAACCACGGTGTCTACGGACGGATCTCAAATGGTAAGAGTGAAAAAGCACTACCACCCAACCGCGTGGGACCTAAACGGCCCACTCCCACCGTGCTGAGGAGATAGTCTCAAGTCCCAAATAGGATATCAAATCACATAACACAAATACTCTCTAAGTCCAGGAATCTTAAAAGTATACTAACTCAAAGGTTCCAACACAAACCAACATCTAATCCCAGAGGCACACAAAGACATGTAGGAAACCTACTATGCAAGCGGGAAAGTGTCATCGCATGGATCATGCTAGAGTTACCCTGGTAGTCTCTCTATAGACCCCGGCCCCCTAGTGATCCCTATGCGGCCACTAGTATCCTCTCGTACTGATGAGGCATACTACGGAATGCAAGGTCGCAACCAAGCGTTCTCTCTACTCCCATCCTAGTCTGTACTAGCACTCAAGGCATGGGCGAGAACATACAATTATCTTATTAGGTTCATTTAATCCCCATTTAGTGTAAATGTTTTTACTTATTAAAACAACTTACAATGAGTTACCTTGGCAGCCACTTAGGGCCCCAGCCCCCATTGCAAGCCACTTCCCGACACTATAAGTAGATAACCTACCCTATGCTCATGGAATCATAAATCACAAAATCACCTCAGTCCTATACAAGCGACTGGAAAAATACCAAAAGATAATCCATAATAAAAACATCAAATCTCCATGAGCAACCGAAAAGCATCCATTGATAATCATAACCACAATAGTTCTTTATTGGCAACTGAAGGTATCAATGATAATCACAATATCCATTGGTTCTCAAGAAGCAACCAAAAAGGCATCTCAAAGCAAATAATATTGATCGAAGACTCCAAAATGGTCGAGTCAAAACATGTCACAACATGACATCATCAAGATCAAAACCAACACTTTAGTCCCATCATGGCGACTGGAAAGTAGTCCAAAGGATAACTGATCGATGACTCAAAAATGGTTAAGTCAAGTGTCTCAAATACATACACCTCAGCTTCAGACAAGAAGACTGGAAAGAAATAACAATCAGTAAATACAAACATCTCATAGAGCATGCCATCACATTACCATGGTTGGGTTTTAAAAGAATCGAGACCAAATAACATCAACATGCCATCACATTTGCATAACTCCCAAGCCTCTGGTAGACATCCTAACTGGTCAACACTCTAGGACCACCCAAACCCCAAACATGGATAGCATAAAAAACAAGATACAAACACATATTTTAGTTTGTTTTTGCAATCACATGGTTAAGCCTAATATGAGGTTTCAGTTTTCGTTTTTAAGTACATTTCAAGTGTATAAGATTCTTCATTTAATCTACAACTCAACCCATTTATTTTTTTGAATAAAACATAGAATTATCCCTCCATTATTTTAAAACAATTCTCTAAAATAATCAGAAGATAATTATTTACTTATTTAAATCATTGAACTAGTTCCCATTGACTTTTAAATAAAATCATTCACATCATTCAAAACATTAGAATAATACTTATCAACTTTCAAATAATTAGTTTACAATTTCCTTTAAACACTTCAAGGACAATCATTTATTTAAAATAATTTTCATTGATTTTAAGTAAAATCAATCTCATTAATAATTGAAATATTTAATTCCACTTATTAATATCTCTTTTCTTTTAATTTTCCCTCATTTAAAAATCCATTGACTAATAATTATTACACTTCTTCTACTATTAACTAATTTTAATTAAATTAAATTTAATTAGATTAGTTAATAAATCATATAAAACTAATGCATAATAATAAGATTCTATTTTAATTCGAACCCAAACCCGAATCAATTTCCAAATCTTGATTCTACTAAGGGAAGATTGCAATAATATTTTTAATTCCCATAACTAGATGAAACAATATGCATGCTCGAATTACAAAATTGAAGATTTATTTACAGAGAATTATTCAGACACACATAATAGATTCGATGAAGATAGGAAGAGAAAGAGTGCAAATGGAATATGTGAAAATCACGAGTGCACTTGGATACTGATGCTAATTTGCTATGCATTAGAAGTCTATAGAAAAATCCGTTTCTTCTCCAACATTCGCCATTCTTTCAAGAATCAAATCATCTGAAATCCCCAAGTGACTAGAAGTGCTTGTAGAAGCATATGAGCATGTAGAAGCATATGAGCTTCTCGAATGCATGTAAGCTTGTCCATACACACTAGGAGAGCCTCTATATAAAGGCCTCTAAGATGCATCTAGAATGTGTCTAGAAAGAACTAGGAGATAAGTATGACAATTAAGCACGTAACTTCCACGACAAGAAGATAGACATGATGAGGTCTCTAGAATGTTATAGACACCATGTGCTCAAATAATGTGCTAACTCCTAAGTGTAGACAACACGTGCATAATTAGAGTGCAAACTCCTGTGTTGTCAACATGACAACTCACAAGAGTTCACATACTCCTATGTGAATAAGTATTAAAATAATGTACATTAATTTATTTAATATTCACTTTATTTATTTATTTATTTAAATTAATTTATTAATTTTACATCTCATGCACTCACTTTAATAAATCCACTTGTTTTATCTTAATATATTTTAATCACATGCATACATCATGCAATCTAGAATCTTTTAATAATTTTAATATTTTTTCCACTTTTAAATTTATTTTTGAAACTTAATTGATAAAATAAAAATGAGCTCTAAATATATTATTATTAAATTAATAAATATTATCACGTTCTAAATTTAAACTTATAACTTTTATCTTCAAATTTAATTATTTTATTTAATTAATTTTTCAATTAATTAAATAAAATAAATATCATATTAATTTTCCATTAAATTAAACCATTAATTAAATCGTTTAGTTAGGCTTAATTAATAGAAAATACACTAAAGACTCATAAAGTAAAATACAAAAACCCATCATAGCAAAACACATACAAAATCAAACCAAAAGGGTTAATATCACGAGATATGTCATCCGACGTATTCGAAGGGTACCCGACTTAGATACTTGTCCTAATTTTCAATTAGGACAAATGGCTTAAAGAGTTGGGATTTGGACTTGAGAATTTTATCTCCCCTCTCTTACCATTGAGATAATGCGATAGGGTATGCTCATTCTGGCAATTCAGGGAAGTCGATACCCGGTACCTGCAACTTGCATAAAACTCACTCATGTACAAGCACAATATATACTAAGCTAAACAGGCAATGGCAGGAAGTGGTGCATCGTGTAGATCCCGACTAGCAGGTGACTACGACTCTCTTTCTTAACCACATCAAAAATGCCATACATAAAGAGAACAAACACGCACACCATACACATGCAAGTATGGGGTAAGTATCCATAAGAAAACACACACAAAATAAACCATCTATCTAATCATCATCAATAATTGAAATCACTTGAATAATCATCATGCATACATGAAATATAAAGTACCAAGTAATCTCATCATAAATCAATTGAATTTGAAACAATATCTGATACATCTCAAAATAATGTCACTAATAATCATCAACATAAAACTATCCTAAAAGAGTTCGGCAACATCAGCAAAATGCAAACTAGGGGCAAGCACTACATACTGATCATAGCACTTGGATAATTGACAGTGGTGCATCTTGACACATTACTGGATTTAGAGGACACTTAAAAATAATTAACACAAAATAACTCTTTTGATCAAGTGACCGTTGGAGATGATTCTAATTATTGTGTTGAAGGAGTTGGAACCACCTATCCTAAGGTAAATTCTGGTATGTCCCTACAATTAAATAATGTTCTATTTGTTCTAGGAATCAAGCAAAATCTTGTCTCACTATCAGCCTTGGAAGATGAGGGATATCACATTGCATTTGCAAGTGGTCATGTTACTATATGGCCAAAAAATCCTAATATCAAAACAACTAAGGTTATTGGAGTTCGACATTGGCATCTCTACAGACTATGCTCTGTCCCTACTCAAGCATTAATTCATGATTCTTCAAAGTCAAGTGATATTTGGTATAGAAGATTGGGCCATCTTCATTTTCGAGCACTACCCATTATGGAGAAGCTGGCTTACCAAACCTTACTCACGCACATGAAGGGACCTTGCAAAGGATGTGCTTTTGGCAAGAACACTAAAGGTACTTTTCGCAGCAGTGAATGTAAATGCATTTAAGAATTCTTTCATTTAGACTTGTGTGGTCCTATGTCAACAACTTCCTTTAGTGGTTTCTTGTATTATATCAATTTTGTTCATGATTACTCTAGAAAAACTTGAATCTATTTCCTTAAAAATAAAGAGTCTGATGAAGCTTTTATGAGAATCAAAGAGTTCAAAGCCCTAGTGGAAAAGCTATTCAAAAAGAAAATCAAAATCTAGAGAATCGATAAAGGAGGAGAATATACTTCTTGTAACTTTCAGAATTATTGTATTGAAGCTGGGATTAAGAGGGAGTTTTGCGTTCCTTATAATCCTCAACAAAATAGTGTAGCTGAATGGAAAAATAGAACTATGGTGGATGTGGCTAGAGCCATGATCCATGATCAAAATCTTCAAACTTTATTTTGGACAAAGACTTCAAGAAATGCTGTCTATATTCAGAATAGTAGCCCACATTGAATTTTGGATAACAAAACTTCTGAAGAAGCCTTCACAGGAAAGAAACTTGATATAAGTCATCAAAGAATCTTTGTTTGTCTAGTTTACATACACATTCCGAAAGATAAAAGAACTAAGTTAGACCCTTTTGGCAAGAAAGGAATATTTATAGGTGATAGCGAAATATCACAATCCTATAGGATATGTATACCAGAACAATGAACTATCAACTAAGTAGGGATGTGATACTTGAAGAAGATATTGCCTTAACAAAATCTAAGGATACTTCTGAGACAGAGGAATAAGATTAAGAAAGTCCTCAAAATATGGAAGAAGATGTACTCCCGAGATTCAAAGAGAAATTCATGAACCTAAAGAAGATGATGAATCATTATATCCTATTGAAGGCCCTAGAGACATCATTGTGAATTGGAAAAGACCTCCATGGGCCATAAAAGTAGTTCAGGAAGCTGAAAGTTTTGCAGCACTTAAAGGGTCATATAGAAAAAGCAAGAGACCACACAAGTTCTAAAAATGTTGCATTATTGAGTGAATCATTAACTTGATACCCACTAATGTTGGGGAAGCCACCAGTATGCAAGTTTGGAAAGATGCAATGACTGAAGAATACCAATCAATACTAAAGAACAATGTTTGGGACATAGTACTTAGACCAGAAGGAAAGTTAGTTGTTTTCTCCAAATGGCTCTTCAAAATCAATCATGCATCCGATGGAAGTATCGAGAAATATAAACCCGATTTGTGGCTAGAGGATTTTACAAAAGGTAGGAATTGATTGTTGCTTGATATACATTAGTTAGAGCCATCATTGTCATTGCTGCATCCAAAGGATGGAAGAATCATCAAATGGATGTCAAAACAACTTTCCTTAATGGAGTAATTGAAGAAGAGTTATACATTGAACAACTTGAAGGATTCATTATGCACAACAATGAAACTCATGTCTGTAAATTAAAGTAAGTTATGTATGGATTAAAATAGGCTCCAAGGGCTTGGTATGAAAGGATTGACTTCACCTAACGAGCTTGGGATTCTCCAAGAATGATGCTGATTCAAACCTATACTTCAAAGTAATTTATGGGGAAACATTAATCTTGGTACTCTATGTTGATGATTTACTTATCACAGGAAAAGATCATCTAATCATCAAGTGTAAGCAAGAACTAGCCTCTTCATTTGATATGAAAGATCTTGGATTGCTACATTATTTTATTGGGTTGGAAGTATGGTAGAAATTGAATGAGACCATTCTATGCCAAATAAAATACAACATAGATATACTAAAGAGACTTGGCATGATAGACTGCAAACCTATGGCCACATGCATGGGACAAATTTGTAAAGTAAAACCAAACTACAAAAGAATCAGAATTCACAGATTGTACTCTTTATAGGGAAATGATTGGGTGTCTAATCTATTTGGTGAACAGTAGACATATATATGTTATGTGTTAAAACCATAACTTTGATTCTCATATAGATCTGAATGTGCAGATCGCACAGACCTTATCTTGGTAAATTACCTTATGATTGCCTTTAAATACATTGCTCCTTGAGTAGGCATGATCGGCGATTTCATAGATGGGTGTATGTTAGCATTTACCTTAACTAATTTTAGTTATTCTTGTTTGCTAAACATTATCTCCCTTGATGCTAATTCTGAGAATGCATTGTTTGGGCCGACCTAGATAGGGTCATGTTCCTTCAAGGGACATGCCCTTTGGTTAAGGTATTTATACAAGGTGTGATTGTAGTTAAAGGACACACAAGAAACATAAGTATGCTCCTTTAAGCAATTGTGCCTATACGAATTTATTGCAGAGATAAAACAAATATCAGAACAACATTTAATATTCTGATAACACCTTTTACATTCAGAAAATAAAGAAGATCAACTACAGCAAGCATAGAAGGTATTATCTAAGTCTAATTTAATAACAGAATTTGCAGAAACTTTACATGGTATCAAAGCTCTAGTAGTCGAACCTAGGCTCTGCAAATTAAATAATTAGACTTGATATATATCTAGAATCATTCTCCTATCTTCAATGGCATACACAATCAGACCCGAGGACAGGTTTGATGGGAAAGAACACTTTGATGCTTGGAAATTCAGAATCATGATGATTCTTGAATAAAATAATGTAAAACAATATGTTGATTCAGCATCCGGACAACCTACTATTGAACCTCATAAATCTATCTGGAGTAAAGGAAATAGGAAAGTCATTTAGATCATATTAGATGGAGTAAAAAATGATATAGATCTTGTACTGTATTTGGCACTATCAAATGAAGTCTCAAGTAAAGCATGGGTGATTGAAATTGGATCATCTTGACATATTACAAGATACAAAGAAGCACTAGACTCTATATCAGAAAAGGTTAATGGCGAAGTCACCATCGGTGATAATTCAACACATTCCATCAAAGGAATTGGAAATTGCACCTTGAAACTAAAGTCGGGTAGTTCTCTTCTTCTCGAAGGAGTACTCTATGTACCAGGAATAAAAAAGAATCTAATCTCGGTTACAACACTCGAAGATGATGGACATAATATTGCATTCATGGATGGTAAAGTCATAACCTGGGCTAAGAACTCATTTAAGAAAGCAAAATTGATTGGTCAAAGAAAAGGGTATTTGTATGAATTAAATTTAGAACCTAGTTGACCTATTCAAGCCTTAATTTATGAAGTTGTGGATATAAATGAAATTTGGCAGAGAAGGTTAGGACATCTAAATTTGAAAACCTTATCAACTATGGAGAAGATGGTTACTGGTTTACCTAAACTGAATAAAGATCACTCAAGCATATGCAAAGGATGCGCTCTGGGTAAGAACACCAAAAGTCCATTTCACGATAACATTAGAAAAACTAACAATGTTTTGGAATTAATCCACTCAGATTTATGTGGTCCTATGTCTGTTCCTTCTCTTGGATGATTCTAGTACTATATACTTTTTATAGATGACTTCTCTAGGAAAACTTGGATTTACTTCTTAAAATGCAAAGAATCAGAATAAATCCTGAAGAGATTTAAAGAATTTAAAACCTTAACTGAAAACTTATCAGGACTTAAAATTAAAACTCTTAGGACTGATAATGGAGGGGAATACACCTCAGATTTGTTTAGAAGGTTTTGTAAAGAAATAGGAATAAAGAGGGAGTATATTGTTCCTTATAACCTGCAACAAAACGGGGTAGTAGAAAGGAAGAATAGAACAATTATAGAAGCTGCAAGAGCTATGATATTTGATCAAAATCTAGAATATTATCTTCGAGCATAAGCCTCTTGTACTGCTGTTTATATTCAAAACAGAAGTCCTCACTCCTACCTTAGAGATAAAACTCCTGAAGAAGTCTTTACTAAGGTTAAACCCTATATAAGTCATCTTAGGATTTCTGGGTGCCCTATATATATACATGTTCCAAAAGAAAAGAGAACTAAGTTAGAACCCTTCGGGAGGAAAGGTATTTTTGTAGGGTATAGTGAAACATCTAAAGTATATAGGATTTTTATACTTGGTCAGAAAAATATTGAACTTAGTAGGGATGTAATTTTTGAAGAAGATTTAGCATTCAAAAGAGCCCTAAGTTCTGAAGAACCCTCTCCATTACCTAGTTCTGAAAGAAACACTGAATCTGAGTCTTAGAGGGAGAACATTAAAGAAATTGAAAATGAAATTCAAAATCTCAATCTTGAAGAAACTTTAAATTCTAAGAAAAGACCACTTTGGGCCATTAAGATAGTAGAGGAAGCACATGACTTCGCTGCACCATCTGGAACAGTCAGAGAAAGCAAAAGACCCAAATTTTTTTTAAGTTATACAACGAACATGAATGATTTGTGTAAATCAAAACCAACCAATGTTTCAGATGCTATTAAACACATAGCGTGGAAGGGTGCTATGATGGAAGAATACTAATCCATAATGAAGAATGATGTTTGGGAAATTGTTCCTAGATTTGAAGAAAAATTTGTTCTCTTCCAAGAGGAAATTTAAAATAAAGCATGCTGTTGACAGTAGCATTGAAAAATATAAAGCCAGATTTGTAGCCAGTGGATTCTCTTAGAAAGAAGGGATTGATTATGAAGAAACCTTTGCTCTTGTTGCCAGATGCATCTTCGTAAGAGCAGTTCTAGCTATTGCAGCATCAAAGGGATGGAAAGTACATCAGATGGATGTAAAAACAACATTCCTGAATGGAAAGATTACAAAAGAGGTATATTTGAAGCAACCTGAATGATTTGAAACTCATGATCTTAAAGGTTTTGTTTGCAGGCTCAAGAAAGCTCTCTATGGGCTTAAACAGGTTACAAGGGCTTGGTATAAAAGAATTGATAAGTACCTGACCGGCTTAGGATTCTCCAAAAATGAAGCCGATCCAAATCTATACTATAAAAGGGATAAAGATGATATGGTAATTTTGATACTATATGTGATGATTTACTAATAATAGGTGATGATCATCTCATAGATCAATGCAAGAGAGATCTAATTAGAGAATTTGAGATGAAAGATTTGGGACTCCTTCATTACTTCCTAGGACTGGAAGTAAGGCAGAATTTTGACAATATTATACTTAATCAAGGGAAGTATACATTAGATATCTTGAAGAGATTTGGAATGTGGAACTGCAAGTCTATGTCTTCTCCAATGGAGACTAATCTACCTAAACTTAAAGAAGCAGCAACAGAATCACCTTCGATAGATTCTACTCTTTATAGACAAATGATTGGGTCCCTTATGTACTTGGTAAATACAAGACTTGATATTTATTTTTTTGTTAACGCCTTAAGTCTGTTTATGTGTGAGCCAAAGGAGATTCACCTAGTTGCAGTCAAACACATTATGAGATACTTACAAGGCACTCTTAACCTTGGGCTCAAATATGAGAAAGTTGACTTGGATTTACATGGATTTACAGACTTAGATTGGGGTGGAAGTGTTAAGGATAGAAATAGTACTTCCGGATGCTGTTTCAGTTTAGGGTTAGCAATGATATCATGGATATGCAGAAAACAATCTTCAATAGCACAAAGTTCCACAGAAGCTGAATACATTGTAGCAGTGATGGCCTCTTGGGAAGCAGTTTGGCTTAGGAAGTTACTTGTGGGACTATTTGGTGAAGCCATGAATCCTACGATTATTCATTGTGATAATCAGAGTTCCACCAAGCTTTCAGTGAATCTAGTTTTTCATGTCAGGTCCAAGCATATTGAAATTCCTTACCATTATGTACGAGATATGGTAGACAAGAATACTGTAAAATTAGAATGCATTTGTACTGCAGATTGGACAGTAGATATTCTTCAGGAAAAGACTTGGTATGGTTAAATTATAATTCATCTGTATTCTTTAAATTATTAGGCTATTGACTGTTATGGGTTCCACCATTTGTATTCATTATTTAAGAGGTGACGATCTTTGAGATAATGAACAGTTGTATGAAAGACATTATGAGAGATGACGATCTCTTAGCTAATGCACTGAATAGTAGAGAACTAATGTCAGATCTAGATGAATTCAAGATCATTTCTGACATAGACATTTCTATGTCTATGAGTCACAACTTGGATAAAGGAAGAATTCATTCTTCAGACTTTATCCTGTGTTCTGGTAGATCTTAACTTAGGATCATGTTGTGATATAGGATTGCCAATACCTATTTGTCACAACCTGGATAAAAGAAGAATTTAATCATTCTTCGATTTTTATCCTATGTATTGCATTCCATGTAATACAGTTATCATTGGTATTAGTGATAAGTCATATCATAGGTATAGTAATATGACATAGTATCATGTGTTCAATGATATCACAAGATAAATAAGATTCAGATAGATATAGAGTATCATTCTATGCTTATTCATCGAAAATGATGATGCTAGATATGTTATCTCTCAGTATTATTATCAAGTTAAGAGGGAGTGTTTATCTTGGTATATTACCTTATGATTGCCTTTAAATACATTGCTCCTTGAATAGGCATGATCGGCGATTTCATAGATGGGTGTGTGTTAGCATTTACCTTAACTAATTTTAGTTATTCTTTTTTGCTAAACATTATCTCCCTTGACGCCAATTCTAAGAATGCATTGTTTGGGCCGGCCTAGATAGGGTCATGTCCCTTGAAGGGACATGCCCTTTGGTTAAGGTATTTATACAAGGTATGATTGTAGTTAAAGGACACACAGGAAATATAAGTCTGCTCCTTTAAGCAATTGTGCTATACGAATTTATTGTAGAGATAAAACAAATATGAGAACAGCATTTAATATTTTGATAACACCTCCTACATTCAGAAAATAAAGAAGATCAACTACAACAAGCATAGAAGGTCTTATCTAAGTCTAATTTAATAACTTAATTTGCAGAAACTTTACATTATGCACTCAATGCCTTCGGTCAATTTATGTGTGAACCAAGGTAAATACATATAGCTGTAGTAAAACACATCTTAAGATACTTACAAGGTACAATTGGATTTGGCCTCAGATACTCTGCAAAGACAGACTTGAAGCTACATGGATACACAAACTCCGATTGGGCAGGTTTTGTTGCTAATAGAAAAAGAACCTCTATTTGTTGTGTTGCTAATAGAAAAAGAACCACTAGTTGTTGTTTCAGTTTTGGCTTAGCAGTGTTTTCCTAGGCAAGCAAGAAACATTCTTCAGTAGCACAAAGGTTTACAAAAGTTGAATATGTAGCAGCATGTATGGGAGCTCAAGAAGCAGTTTGGCTTCAAAAGCTTTTTATAGGATTACTTGGAAAACCCTCAGAGCCCACTATTATTCATTGTGATAATTAAAGTTGTATAAAGCTCTCTCTAAATCCTATGTTTCATGACAGAGCAAAGTATGTGGAGATTAAGTATCACTATGGAAGAGACATGGTATAAATAAATGCTATTAGATTAAACTACAATAACACTGAAGAAAAAATGATTGACATTCTTACAAAGCTTCTCTCCATAATCAAGTTTAAGTACTTTAGAGGTAAACTTGGTATGATAGAGAATAAAGCCTTGACTTAGTCTCATTGATTTGTACTTATATTTGTCTATATATTGATAACAATAGTTTTTTTATTTACTTGGTACTTGTGACTTGAATATCCTTATAAGGTGATGATCTTACATTGGTAATACACTTGTAAATTATAATCCTCATTATAAGGTGACGATCTCGCAATGAAGATTGATTGAAATCCATTATGTTAGATGTCTAACATTCAATATCACACGACGTTATATCTGAAGAACATTGTTACATCCCATTTTTTGACTCAATTTAAAATGTTCACATATCCATTGAAGTTTCACATGAAGTCAATTGACAGTTAAAATTAGTTATGATCATGTGAAATGGTAAGATGGTTAAATGGTTTTAATTTCATATGAAGATGACATGTTAGTTAATCGTTATGATGCTATTATATTGTTATCTTGAAATCTTAGAAAGTTGGTTATTCATCATGGGAAGTGGAATGGTGGTTTGTCATTATGATGGTTTATGGATAATAATTTGTTATGGTAAATTGTTATTATATTGAGGAATATGATATAATTGTTGAGAATTCCCTTGCGGGAGCATGTCGAAGGGGGGGAAGCATTGCTAGAAAGGAATTGGGCATGGGGGGGCACCGCCGTCACTGAGCAAATAGGTACGAACCCTAAACCACCATAGCTAAAGGTAAACGACTAGGCAAGCAAGAGTGTATGTTGGATGACCATGAGCTAACCTGTTAAATTACATATCATTTAATAGTAAAGAGATCACTAAGCATGAATTGAAATTTGAGCAAACTTGTATCTTTGTAAACGTATAGTTGGAGCCTCCTGGTGCATAAGCATGTCTTATCATATTGGACATCATGATACCTAAATATCTACACATGTATATGTGTACATATGTAAACCAATTTTATATATATATAAAGATGTATACGCATACTTGATGTTTCGCGTATATGTAAGAAATATATGGTTGGGGTTTTACACATGTACACGTATATACATACATACATATATAGGTATCTATAGATACCATGGTCTTATATATTAAGACAATATTATTATTTCTTTCACCTTTGACTAGGGTCTTGATTATTATATTTGCCTTGAGTGGCCCTCTATATTTGTTTCTTTCTCCATCGGACTTTATTAATTTTGGAGACAGCCTTTTAAATATGATAGCCATGTGAACTGATGGTTTTGTTGTAACTCCTTGCCACCTCAACTTTTCATGTGTAATCGAACATGCATAGCGGTGAGCCTTTTATCTATGCTCACGATGGGATTCTTATTCATTCTCCTATCTCTAGCTTGCTGCTCTTCGACACTCTTGCTTGCGGTGAAGTTTCATATTTACAAAGCTACTATTTTAATCCAAATCAGAATGTATCTCTGCTGCATTGAGTGTGTACGATTTATTGCTCATACTACAAGCATCCATTCCCAAGATGAAGTTATTCTTTCATTGATGCATGGGATAACAGGCTCCCATCTCTAGCATTGATTGACCACAAGATTGAGCTAGAATCGAGCTAGATACTCTCAGGTCATGATTATATTTGATCTTCTTGTGCTATTATGAATTCAAGCAATATATTAAACAGTTTGGTTTGAGGTGGCTCAATTAGTTGTTTAGTTTGCCTTAGAGAGTCAATTTGTAGGTTTGCCTTGAGTCATTTGACCCCTGTTGTTTGGTGGTTTTCTTTCGTTTTCTCTAGTTTAGTTGTTTGCTTCGTTAGCTTAGATGGATCCCAATTTTTGAGAAAGGCGAGGTGTCATAACAATACACTTTGGTGTTCTCCCATTCGAATTGTTTGGTTTATTTCTTGGGTATCTCTCTGCAAGGTTCCTTTGAATTAGAGATTGCTCCTAATAACCTCATCTTTTGAAAAGGATTTCCCCTAAATTAGGAATGAAGTCATGTTTGTGTGTAGAGTATCTGAGTCTTTCGGTTACAAAGTTATACTCACTCAATTGCTCCAAGTTCTTTGGGAATTTTCAAGGTGAAGCTGGCCATAGCAATAACCTTGTTGGGGTTATGGATGCCTTATTGGCAACAAGGCTCTATCCTTGATGCTTTCAGTGTAAGGATATTGAAACGACTAAGTCTAATTAATCTAAGAAGCTTTCTAAGTTCTTGTAGAGCAAGGGATAAATCACCTGCACATACTTGAGTAATTTAGGATGAGGGTTCTGAGATGAATTTGTGGATTCTTCCATTTTGAGTGCACCTCCTAGTCGTTTTATAGGTGAAAGTGGAGTTAATCGAAGGTTCTGGGATCCAAATGCATTGTATCCTTGAAATTGTAAGGAACATTTCTTTGGGTGGATGTTAGATGTTGTGAGGTTTTCACACCATTGTTCCATTTCAAATGGGGATCCCCTTTTTTTGCTTTAGTAGTAGGAGTTGCAATCCTAGGGGTGCTGTAGTTTGCAACAACTTCCAAGTTTCCAAGCCTTGGGAGAGGGAGAATTTGAGTTTGACAAAGTCAAAGGGGAGATCTAGTTCAAAGTCAATCAAGTCCTTAGGTTTATCTTAGACAAAACATGCACGACTGTGTTAGACATGAAGGTGTGGGTGGCCAATCCAACCAAATGTAATCCATAGGCAATCATCCTTGAATTTCTAGTTTTAGGCTTAGGGTGACTTGGAAGGGGGGGAGGAAATTTGGTTAGGTATAGAGGGAGTTACATGAAGAGTGAAGGGTGGAATGCGCCTGCCTTTGAGGATTTTATCCTCTCTACCCTTCGATTTCCACCCCCTCTAAAATCATACAATCATCCTTTTTTCGATGCATGGTGCAAGCTAGGGAATGAAAAGGCCTGGTCTTGATGTTATTGGCAGATTTAGGGGTGAGTTGGGTGGAGTTCAATAAAAATGGACGAGTGAATTCCTCAATGGAGGGCGGAATCCACCCTGCAATGAGGATTTTGTCCTTTTCTTACCATAAATTCCGCCCCATCTTTGGCTAGTAAAAGCTGATCTTTAAGGGGATGAAGCAAGATCTTTTTGACATGTAGGCTGCAAATGGAAACTAAAGACAAGATGAACAAACAATTTTCAGGTAGTCCATATGTGAAGAGTCCAAATTTCTCTCGACTGAGATTCTTGCTCCTTATTTTGGTGAAGAAAGATGCGGGACTAGGCCCTTGCATTCAAATTCCTTAGGACAGGTTGAATTCTGCCTGGAACTCAAAGGCACTAAATGCAATTCACTTTCACCTATGGTGCAAGATAATTGAGCGAGTAAGGAGGTTTGAGGTGATTGATTGAATTTTGGAGGAAATATGTATTTGTGAAAATTAGGGGATGATGAGGAAGATTCCTGAAATGGTGGTGGATTCCACCACCCCAAGAGGAGTTTGTCATCTCAATGGTGTAAATTCTACTCTTGATGTAGGAAGGAAGGCAATGAAATCGTCAAAACTCCAATGAATTCCGCCTTGGTGTTAATCAGGTTTAGTGCATGATTTTGATGTCTAAGTTTGAAAATTAATGGGGAGCTGAAATCAATCATAATCTGAAATGAAGGAACCGATAAATATGGAGGTATAACCAAAACTATCCTCTGTGGAGGGAAGATTCTGCCCTCTTATGAGGATTTTGTCCTCTTCGAATGTAGATTTCTGTTCCAACTAATACTGCTGCAGCTCAAGGCTATGAGATGGAGGGCCGTGCTTGTCAATTGAGGGGGCTGATAGTAAGTGTTGTCTCGAATAAACCTGGACATTACCAAAACTCAATGAAAGAATTTCCCATTGGAGGACAGATTGCCCTCCCATGAGGAATATTTATCCTCTAAAATGCTAAATTTCTGCTCCATTTGATGAAGCTCGACCAAACATGAAGACTTCTTCTGTCAAAGAGGTAAATGAGCTTTCAATGGCAAGAATAAGGTTCCTTAATAAGTCAGCCTGGAGAGTTGTTTTTAAAAACTTTTAATTTAATAATTTCATTGGCCAGCTAGAGCCAAATCAGCCTAGGTAAGGAATTATGCCTCTTCAAATTCCAAGTTGCTTATAAAAGGAGGACAATGCCAATCCATTTTTAACTCAATCGAGTGCATTCTATTTCTGTACAAGGGACAGCGAGTTACACTCAGGCTAGCAGTGAGTTACCATCACAATCGCAGTGATCTATGTCTTTAGTCAGCATCAAATAACATGAGAATAGGGTGATTTTTTTGGGAAAGTAATAAATCTGGGTAGATCCCTTCCCAAAATTAGAAATGGGGGAGGGAAGGAGTGGTAAGATCTGAACATTCTTTGCATCAAAACTTATTTACTATACAAGAACTCATATCAGGCTGGAAAGAAAATCAAGACTTGAGATCTGCAAAAAGGAAGAGAGGTTGATCTTTAACTTAGTCATTTTCTTTTCGTTCTTACCTCGTTTTGATGTTAGTACAATTTTATTTCAACACAAGCATTCAGATTTCTTCACGTTGATTTTACCAACTTTTACAAAGTTTAATGCACCTCTTTGCTTTTCTCTTGCAAGGTAATCGTTGGAGCTAGAATGGCAAAGATGTGGTGATGTTAGGTGCGAGAATTATAAGCTCGTCCTCAAGGATTCAGAATGAGAAGGTAAGTTCAAATCAGATCATCAAAAGTAAATTTGGGATCAAGGACAAGAAGGGAGAAGATCATCAAAAAGTTGAATTTCCTCCGGAAATCCATTTTTTTCGAAGGATCCAAGTTCAAAGGAGCATCCAACCACATGAGGATATCATTAAGTTCACGAATGCAGTCAAGTTCAAGTCAGGTTTACAAATGCAAGATGCAAATTCAAGTAGATGCAATAAGGAAAATTCAAAGAGGAAGGAGATTTGAAAGATGAAGCAATCTGGGAATATGTTCCGCATTCATTCATTAGAGATTGTTATATTCATAAGAGTGAATCGAAGTTAGAAATGTTGAGTATTAAGAGATATTTTCTCTCCATCGAAAGATTAAGTAAACCTACAAGATAAGGATGATGAGGTGGCACCTAGTTATCTTCTCCAATCAAAAAGTTCCAAATTCAAGAATAATCAATCAAATCATGCCCAAAATCCTATTTTCTCATTGGCTATCAAAAGCTTTATAATTTTCTTATTGGCTCATGAATTGGTGCTTTCATGTAATTGGTTGGTATTATGGCAACCCTAATTAGGGTTTGTAGGAATCAATCCTAGCCCTTGATCTTGAATTGATTTTGGCCCTTCGCTGTAATTGAACATATATAAAAGGCTAAGGTCTTCTCATTTGTAACAATTAGTAGAAGAGTTGGTAGTGGAGTTAGAAACTAGAGAGCTAGTAGGTTAGATTAGGCTAGCTAAAGAAAAGATGATCAAATTGTTGCTATTATGCTATCAAGGTGATTGATAATTCATTGTTGGTTCTTCATGGTGATTTACTTAATGTTGCTTTGAAGTATTACATGGTTTCCTCAATCTTTCACTTGAAATAGATTTCATTTCATCTTCAAGTAGTTTATTTGAATGAAAATAATTGTGGATGTAAGTGTGCCATGTGTGGTTAGCTGATGATTGATAACTTCAATGGACATCTAATCTTTAGTTTGCATCCATTTGATGGGATTGGAGAAGAGATGTTGATTTGAAATCATTGAGTGTTCCTTAGAAGCTTGCACTAGGTGGGTGGAGATGCTGATTAAGATCCATAGTAGAGTTCAAGTCCATTCATGATTCTTTGCATTCATAGTTAGGAGTAGAAGCAGATGAAGTTTGTAAGTTAGATTTGGAGTGAGAATTGGCAAAACAAAACAAATATTTTAACTGCACATTATGAAGCCAAATCTTTAAAAGTGCAAGAAGTTGATATTCATTGAATGAACAAATGTAAGTCCCCTAACTGATAACCAAAAGATCACATTATTTCACCGAGCAAGTATCCACAATTTGAGGAACCTTTGTGTTGTTTCACGATCTTACTTCACAAGCTTAGCATGAGAGATTATTTTATATCAAGGGAGGATTGACGTTTGGTATTCCATCTCAAAGCAATGAGCATTTGATTTTGTATGTTGTAGTGGAATAAAACTCATATCAACAAGACCAAAAAATGCTCGGATGTCTGCCCATCAAAAGTTTACTTGTAGGAATATAACTTGCTGCATTGTTCGACATCACTGAAACTACATTTTATTCCTCGGCCTCATCTATGACTTCCTCAATAGCCTCATATAAGTATGGGGCATTTATGACATGTGATGAAACACCAATGGACTTAAGGAACATGGTGGATTCTAAAAATAAAGCAAAATCAATGATCAATTAATAAATTATAAATTACAAAATTCAAATATTAATCACTAAATCAAATTCAAATTATTCAATGCATTTAGGGAAGTAGAATGATCAATCACCTCTATGGGAAACAATTTTTTTTTGGAGTGTCCTATTTTTCATATTGGTCCAACCATTTGTCATTATGGTAAAACCTTTTTTGCTCCAAAACACTTACTGGTTCGCTAATTCAACTTTTATATCTTCAACGAGTTCTAACAAAAGTGGGCCACTTTACTCATTATTAGTAGGGGCTTAAATGCCCCCCACAAATGGTTATGACATCTATCATGCCTTTACAGTAAGGAGACCTATTGCAAATAGATTAAATAAGATAAGTATGTGCAATAAAATTATAAAAAATCATTAGACAAAGTGAACTATAAATTTTAAATGTAAAACAATCAAATAAAAGTTAATTACCTAGCTACAACAAATGGAATGTTGCAAAAATATCAAAACGTGCAGATTTCTTTTTTTGCAGTATAATGGACCTCCTTGTTCCAAGACATGCTGTCAAGTGAGGGCTGTGAACCAGGGGTAGTGCATTACATAAAATATGAATCCAACTTAGATTTCTGAACTTTAGGACCAAAGCTAATGGTTCCACTAGGAGTAGAGGTAGATGGACTAGGACATAAAGGGGGCATGGAAGAACCCTCTCCAACACAACCTACGACTGCAGCTACAACTAAAGGAGAACCATTGCTCACAAAGTTCTTCCTTTACCTCTTCTTCATTTCCTTTAATTGTTCATATGTTTCTAGTGTTGCATAGCATGCATGAACAGCCTTAGGAGGCGCAAAAAGGCACAACTCAATATCATGGCCATAAATCTTGACAATATGATATTTAAATCTATTGATACCACCAAGATTAATTTCTTTACAATATTTACATTTAACTTGTTCTGTTGTTCTACTAGGAAAATCTTTGGTATATATCCAAGCCCCATCCTTTTGACTTGGTTTCTTAACCTTAGGTTTAGGTGGAGTAGAAGTAGACATGGAAAAAATACGGTTTTCAAAACCTCAAGGCCACTGCAGTAAGACAATATTACAAAAGAAATTAACATTTGTGCGTTCTGTTCTATAAATTGATACAAAAAAATAGGGCTTGTCCCAAAAAATGTAGGGTTTCAAAAACTCTTGAGTTCTTGAATCTTGATTCTATTCTTTTCAAATTTAAAGTCAAACTTTAAAGTTCGAAGAAAGAACAATCAACAAACCCTACATCATTTTTTAGAAAAAAAATTGTAAATACATATTTTACAAAAAATTTGTAGAGCTTGCTGATTGTTCTTTCATTGAAGTTTAAAATTTGAATCTGAAAGGAAAAGATTCTACTTCAAGAATTGGAAAGTTTTGGAAAAAAACAACGAGGATCATTGTTTAGAAAATACCAAAAAATTTCATAAAATTTCACTCTTACCTCTTGCAACAAACTTGAAATGAGATGAGAGCTCTTTGCAATTGCCGGTATGGACTCTTTGATGCTTTAAATGCAAGTATTACACTATCTCAATGTGATTTGTTAAAGATTTTTAGCTCTTCCTCCTTGCTGATTGCACTTCTCTGCACTATTGTTTTTCTTCTCAATTCACATCCTCTTTTCTAGCCAATACAATGAAATGAAGTCCCTTGTAGGGTTGCAAAGAACAAATAGTGCAAAAAAACATAAAACTTTTTTTTTTTGCAAATAGAAGTTGCATCGCCAACCAAGTCCTATCATTGGGACTCGCCTGGTTACATGCAAACTCGTGTGACATGCAAGTCCAGTCCTAGACTCGGCTGAATCTGAATCCAGGCCATTGGGACTCGCCCAAGGTCACCTAGCCAGGGATTCATCAAGTTTGGGCAAGTTCAACAACTCTGTTAGTTAATTTTTCCCTCAAGTAGCCATCCCATCTAAAGTGCACACCATTGATGAAATTAAGGATCCAATTCCTTGATCAAGTGATCTGTGGGTGCTCTTTACCCTTGTTCCTCCTTTTAGCAGAGGGCAAATCATTTAGGTTAGGAGTTGGAGGTGAGTGGCTGCTGTTGCTATCATGATCTTGTTTCTTCTTTTAAGAACATCCAACGATTGTCGGATAGCAATTTAAAGCCTCAGGATTGTGCTAAAAGAATCTTCCTTGACCAGCCTTCATTATTTTTCCCTAGAATTTGAAGACTTTACACCTTTGTAGAATATTTTATTTATTTATAACTCTATAATTCATGTTTATAATTATTTGTTTCTTACTTGGACTATGATTGTTTTTTGGTCATGTTTTTAGTATGATATTGGGTAAAAGGATGATAGAAGAAATTGGGAGATTCACAAAGTAGGACAAGTAGTAGAACTATCATATTACGGGTGTATACAGGGTTCTAGGGCAATTCCAATAACACTGTTTTTTGTTAATTTGTTTTATTGGTTGATGAGACTTATTTCTATGCAAATCCTCAAATTTCCCATATTATAAACTTGTTGAGGGCCAAGGCTCTCGAGGGAGGAAAAACAAGGAGAAACATGCCATGCCTTGCTTCTCTATCCTTTCCATTCACAATAACCTAAGTAATCAGGCCAACATTAGATTGACAAAGCTCTATTGGACTAGTACATGGACTAGTACATATCTGTAATAACCAATTTTTCCCGGGTCTTAACTAACAACTAACATTTCAAAGGAATACAGTTATTACTTCTTTTTCATAGGAAGACAGTTATATCAATTAAACTTTCATGTGAATGAGATTAACAGTTACAATTAGTTAAACAAAAATTTCATAACTATCAATTGAAAAACACCATCAAAAAATTTACTATGGAAATTAAAATCTACATATCATGGAATTCAAAAACTGAAATCAATCTAGGGATGCTTCTGCAAACACCCAGGTTAGTCCACAAATACCACGTAGGATCAAATGACGATTACCATCCAATACCACTATATCAAAATCAAATGACGATTATCATCAAATACCACTATATCAAAAATCAAATGATGATTATCATCAAATACCACTATATCAAAAATCAAATGACGATTACCATCAAATACCACTATATCAATTAGGGCATCACATACCACTATATCAATTAGGGCATCAATTACCATTGGATCATTTAGGGCATTAGATACCACTGTATTAATTACCATTGGATCATTTAGGGCATCAGATACTACTGTATCATTTAGGGTATCAATTACCATTGGATCATTTAGGGCATTAGATACCATTGTATCATTTAGGGCTTTATATACCACTGTATCATTTAAGGCATCAGATACCACTGTATCGTTCCTTGTCTTCCGATTGCTTCATTGTGGCAATAACATAAGATTAGAAGATATGCCCATAATCATTATTCTTATAAATGAAAGATTGAAATAATAATCCTATAGATATATTTCATATTCAATTGGAATGTCAATTGATCTAACTAGTTACAAATTATATTGACAAGAAAGGTTACTTTCAATAAAGGAAAATAAATGAAACGATGATATATAACAAATCTATTTTATCTTCTTACTTGAATAAACATCACAAAAGTAAAATACTCTTACTAATAAATGTTTGAATGCTCAACTTATCTTTATCAGATGCACGTCCTAACATTTTGTGGAGAGGGGAAACATTGTCAGGGCTTAACCACCCAACCACAGACCTTAAACTTATCGCCACACTTTCTTTAACTAAAAAGGCCCCTCCTTACCCGGAATAGACATGGAACACCTTGTCAGCCACTGAGCATCCTGGTATCTAATCACACCACTCGACTTGACAATAGGAGAAAACAATAAACATGACCATGCATGGGCTATTAAATGATTCCTTTTAAAAATGATAAACATTGTTATATTACATCTTATTTTGTTTCATGTTACTGCAGATTCCTTTCTCTCACCTCTTCACCTTTTTCCTTGGTTGTATAGCCGGGTAAGTCCTAGGTGTTTGAATCTCAGAGCAACCCGCTCTTTCTGTTGATCCTCAACTGATAAAAGAATATTATATGATTCTAGCTTATCACTTTTCTGTGATTTGAGAAAAGTAGCTATAAGCATTGCAGAATAATATCATTTAATGACATGAATAAATATGAAATCATGTCATGGTTACTTGGCTATTTTTATCTTAACCGATGATATTATAAACAACGATGATTTGCTTCATAATCTGGATTTGTATCTAACTACTATAATAATCAGATTGCAGTAATAACTATTAATAAAACATATTGTAATGCTTGGAATATGATCACCACATAACTTGGTAAAAAAATCTGGAATAGAATGGTGTCTTGCCTTGCAAAGGTATCCGAAGGATAGGAACAAGACGGGTGCTAAAAAGAAGAAGTTAGATACAATAAAAAGAAATTGGAAAGTAACATGAATCTTGGTTAAACGCTATCAGCCAGCACCTTCACGGAAAGAAATTTGAATGCAATCTTACTGTGATTTCAATCATGTATTGAGCAAGAGTATAGACGAAATGAGAATTATTGTGGCAGGAAATATGCAAGAAAAGAATGAAGGGAAATCTGCAGAAAGATACCTCGTGAGGAGTGAGACTTTATGATCTCTCACAACTTCCATAATATAAAGAGATAAAATGTCTCTTTGGCTTCCAAGAAGCCGTAACATTAAAGAAGTGTCTTGGCTCTTGGACGCCAAATAAATATGCCAAGTGTTCAATCGGTTTTGAGTAAAGAATTGAATAAATAAGAAAAAGAATTTGAAAGGTTACAAAGCAAAAGAATAATATAAACATATTTATTTACTTGCACGTAAATATATTTTATTAAGATGACACATATTAAATGTTTATCCAAGGTTGTACCTTTTAAATATGTATATCTAAATACATGTTTCATCTTGGAAGATTTATTTTATCTTCTTGTACATGCATTTAAATGTACCTATTAAATAAATAAAATCCTGTACAAAAATAATATTATGATGTCACCTTTAATTTATATCTGCATACATACATAAATATGTATATAATGATGTGGAGAAAAGATCAAACAAAAACCTTTAAGGTATGAATTATTTTTTTAATTAAAATAAGTAATGTTTTAAATGTTTATTTAATAGCTTATGCGGTTCCATCGATTGTATCATGATGTTCAAGTTGCTAGGTCCTCAACCATAGCGATTCACGATTCATACCCATTTGCCCAGTGATGGTGATGCTCCTGTGCCCAATTCTTTTTTGACAATGCTTCCACTCCTTCGACGTGCTTCCTACAAGGAAATTCTCCACAGTTAAATCAGACTACCATAACAAGTTATTTAATCATAAATAATTAAAACGGCTAACCACCTTTTCAATTTCATGAATTCATGATAAATAATCAACTAGCATGTTATCTTCATATAAAATTATAACGACTAACCATCTTACCATTTCATAGGATTATAACAAATTTAACTGTCAACTGACTTCATGTGAACCTCAACGGCTATATGAACATTTTAAATTGAGTTGAAAATTGGGATGTAACAATATCCCAGTGTATCCAGCTGGAAGGGTGCAAATTTGCAGCCATAGAGTTCTTCTAAACTACAAAACATACTATGTTTCATATTAGGAAGGGCCACATGCATAGGTTCAAACCATTGTTTCTCCAAATTTCTGGGCCAGGGATGTGGGGACAGTGTTTCTAGGTCCGCAAAGTTTTCCTTTGATTTTGAGGGTGGCTAACCAAATGATATTTAAAAGTTAATATTTTAAAATTAAAAATATAGATAGTTTAAATAAAGTGAAAAATGGTGATCCAATAAAATCTGTTTGACAAACATAATGATGTCAATATGACTTAAATTTTATTTATATCAGTAAAATTCAGAGAGTAAAGGGGGGCTGAGAAACACAAGTAGAAAATATTATAATGGGAAATTCCAAAAGAAGGTTTATTATGTTATTTTTAAATTTTTAATGGCCAGGAATGGGCTGAGACCCTGAGATATAGGAGGGATGTTTGGGACAGCACGCCACCCCAATGAACACTTAAAAAAGGAGAAGTCTGCCAAACTAGAGGTGTGTCCCATATTTTAGGATGGGAATGGGGACATGTTTAGTTGTTCTGCAAAATGTCGCCAAATTGAAGGGGTCATCTTATTAGCCTTCAGACATATCCACAAGGTACACTGGTTTAAATGTAGATATCCAAACTACACAAGAAGTCTAGCTGTTTGTGAACTTTCAGTATGTTGAGAAACATTCTTAATTCAGTGTTTTTAAGAAATAACTCTTAGAACAGTTTTGGAAAGGACACTCCAAAACCAATGAATCAGAATGGCCCTTTAAGCAGATCAATAACTCCACTCCAGCAGGCAGTCTAGGGTCTGAATCAATATACCTCAAGGACGAATGAAGATAGAAATAGTGAAATATAAAAATTTGAAAATATAGGAAGCTTGACATTAGCTCAATCGTGTCATCAAAGTGGAATAGCATAAACAAATGTAAATATCACTGATCCAGGATCTTAGTTTAGTCTGAGCTGAAATAGTATGCTGAAGCAGCAACTGTGTTAACTTTGTTGTTCTAAATGTCACTGCCAGAAGACTCGCCATTTTGCTGACTTAGATTATTGTCTAATTGATTTAATGGAAATACACCATTTTAGAAAAGAAAATGAATTAGTTGTTATAAGTCAATATGACTATTAAAAACTCCTATTTCTTTGGCTGGAGGATAGGATCTATAATTAGGTCTTATCCACATTTTCTCAAGATGATAGTATAATGAATTTTTCAGATTTGTTAAAGCTTTAAAGGGATCATTGAGTGTTCAGATTTTATGCGATAAATAATGGTTCACTGCATCTTTCATCAGGGAACAAATGATGAGATAGTCGATTGGTCCCATGGAAAGCGATTGTGGGAGTTGAGTAAGGAGAAGTATGAACCTCTATGGATTGAAGGCGGTGGTCATTGCAACTTAGAGCTCTATCCTGAGTATATTAAACACTTGCGCAAGTTTATGCACTCAATGGAAAAGTTGTCGGCCACAGAAAGTGTCAAGCCGGTAGCTCAAGTGCATCATCAGACAAGACATAACAAGTGCTTGAGGTTTAGTTTATGTGACCGACTTGTCTCTCATGTCTAGCTTAATTTAATTTGCCTTGTTCAAGCTAGACAAACAAAATATATGGAGACTGCATGAAGTTTTACAGCCAATAATTTGTTTATCTTTACACGGATATATTCATAGAACAACAGTGTGTGAGGCTAGGAAATGTGGGCTGGTTGCTATTTTGCACGAGCTTCCTTACAAGGTAGATTGTTCTGTCAGGAAGCTGGTTTCTATCCCAAGGGGTCCACACACTCAAGTGCTTAGAATATTATATGAGATCAAAGGTGAGCATTATGTCTTATTTGGGTGCATTGTGCTAGGTTTTCTCATGATCACTATGCTGCGTTCTATAGATGGGGTTTGTGAGTGTAGGATACACTACTGTTTTGTTTTAGGATGATGTCAGAATTGTATTGGAGAAATGTAAGTTGTTGACATGTATTATTGCTCTGTGTAATTTTGATGCATGACTGAGTGCATTCATATCCAATTGTAATTATTTCAATGTATGTCTGAGCACATTGGTGAATCTTCAATTTCAGGTTTTGGGCTATATGATTTTACTGCCTCAGAGACCCTTGTATTTATTGGGTCGTAAATATGACTTGGTGTCATAATGAAGTTGTTTTTTTAACTGTAAATTCTGTGTATTTAAAATAAGCTACAACTCGTTTCCTTTTGCATTTGATTTAAGGTGTATCTTTCATAAATTGCAAATTTGATAACCATGCATTGCAAACCCTCAATATGTGACTTTTTAAATTTTCCTTACATAGTATTATTATTTGGTTTAATTGATGTGGACTTTATAATCTTGTTCCTGATCAATTGTTATGTTTAAAGGTGTAACTACAGCGATGGGATTGTAATTGCGCAGGTGTGAACAAAATAAAGCCTTTACTCACATATAAAATATATAAATAACATGGGTGGCTCACAAAATTCAAAACTATTAGAAAAATCTAAATATATAAGATTAATTATCTTAAAAAAAAAACTATGATTATAGCATTTAAATACATATAGGTTATTTTACTATTTAAATTATGTTTAGGGCAAATCTAATTGGAATGACTATTGAACAGCCTGAAATGAAATTAGCTAGTTTTTAAACATTTTGCCTTTGGGGAACATCATTATGGGATGATTTCAGTGCCGCTCTACATCTCTTAGAAAAAAAGTGGGCGCATACAAAAGGGATTTCAAGCACAAATAGATCTCAAAAGATTAGTGATAAAGGATAACCTTACAAAGTTTGAAATGGACAATGAAACTTATATTTGGAATAATAGGAGAGTGAGTTTAGTCATATAGTTGAAAAAATTGATATATTTTTATATAAGAGTCGTAAGCAAGGAAAAGATTGCAAACGAGGATATAAGCCTATAAAGAGAAAACCCTCGTGTAGAAGAAACAATTTTAATTAAAGGTAGATATCATGTTATAAAAGAGATAATTGACAAAGGGAAATCGGGTCCTCTTGAATGATAGGAGATTTGAAGAAAGAATCCCGACTCCACAAGCTAAAAGAAAAAGGAAGGGAACTATTATGTTTCTCACAAAGAAAGTTTAAAAATCGAAGTATATTGTCATGTAAAACAAAGAGACCCCAATGAGGTGGACCACTAAGATCATATGATGCAAAGCAATATTAAAGGTGAATAAGATTCTAGTGTATAATATTTTTAACAATAAGAAAAGGTATAAGATCCATTGATAAACAAATAGAAATCTTTTACTAGATCTTGAAACAATCAACATGATAATGTTTATTGCTATGATGAAAAAGACAATGAAAATCACCTTTATGAGATTTTTGAGTTTTTGGAAAATGACGAAAAGGAAATTAAATTTTCATATCATAGTTAAATCTCCAAAATATTATCCTAACCAAGGCCAAACAATCATATAAAAGGAGTGTTATTATGTGATGCCATTAGCAAAATAATTCGTAGACAAGGAGGTTTTGGTTTTGAGGAAGAAGGATCAATAGAATTTGAAGAAGACAAAGTGTTGGCTAGAGGTATAAATCCTATACCATTTCTAGTGACATGGAGGAGGATATATAGGGACCTTTATATCTTTTGTTATTCTAGGACCTTTTCCACTATGTCCTTGTTGAGAAGTAATGTCATAGCCTACATTTTAATTAGTTGTTAGTTAAGGAGGATTTTCATCTTCAGGTTTGTGAAAATGTGTGGTATAAGGATGAACAAAAGAAGGATTAATCTCTATAGGGAGATTCATAATCCTATCATCTTATTCACATCCTCTTTAGGTTGGAAGAAGAATACTTATCAAGATATTCGTCCTTACTTATTGTTATATCAGGATAATTCATGAATGAAATGCATCAAATCTAGATATTGAAAATACTTTGATAAAGATAAGAGGCTATAGGAGAAGGAAGATGATCTAAAGGAGTGCGTAAGCTAGCATTCTTAATTTTTTTCATTAAGGTAGCTTTAGGAGGATAGAATTTAGGATTCTCTATTATATTACTGTTAGAAGTATGATTTGTATCCTCATAAGTAAAAGCCTACCTATAAAAGGTACTAAGTTTGTATGTGTTAAGGTCATATTTAGATTCATCATTTTTAACAAAGCCTCTTATGACATTAACAAATTACATACATTTTATAAAAAATGTATCATATAGCCACATGAAACATCGACAAAAGTCTTGAAAAATGATTTATATGAAGGAAATATTTGAAATTCTCATGATTCCATATACAAGAATACCATGAAGGCATGCAAGTAAAATGAAATGCAATAAACTATTCTCTACCTCATGACTTTGAAAGTAGAAGTAAGTAGGAATATAATCACAGAGAAATACTACACAATCCAATCAAGTAAATCCCATAATGAAAATGAAAATTGCCCAAATTAGATCTGGTAATGAAAATCAAAATTGGAAATGTAAGGGCGTCGACATCATCGAAATGTGATTAAGGTGAGCCCATATATCTAAATGCATAAAATGTAGTAATAATATAATGGAGATATTGATTCATGTAATACATACAACATTATATCTAGACATCCAAATCATAAAAGGTAAAATAAGATGCATCAGGCTCACCAAAATGTGATGAAATAGAAAAGAGATGCGAGGGGTTATCACTAGGATGGTTGACCAAACTAAGAACCTCACAAGTATTTAAACAAACATTGGAAGGACGATTCATTAGGCTAAAGGAGGATCAAGCACTAAGATGATGCATGCATTCCTTTGTTTAATTGAAGTGATGGATATGCATACTAATAATGGGAAACACAAGTATATACAAAGAAACTAGATAATTGAGTATGTAGATAGATCTAAACATAAATTCTGAATCCACAAATAGATTTGACAACCATTGGTGTAACCAACTTTTGATTGGGATCACAATCTAGAATATAGCTAGTATGGGGTATCTTTAAGGGTATGAATCACCTCGTACTAGTCAAAATCTACAATTCTTATTGACTAAAACCCTCTTATCTTATCTTTTTCTACCAGTATCCTCACACTTGTTCCACCTATAAACCACACATGCACAAAAGGAAGGGGGGAATAGCTGTGGAAAGAGGTTTCCCTTGGTCAAATCTCTATTGAGGAATCAACCTTTAAGTTGAATTGAAATGCTTGGAATAGAAAGGAAGTCTGTCATTAATGACAACTTGATAAGGGGAGGAACGTCTTATACCTTTAAGATGCAAATACTTCTTGAAATATTCTTGAAATATTCTTGAAATACCAAAAATGAGGAGGAAATGACTTGGTTCCTTGATATTCTTGAATACTCCTTGAAATGATTCTTGAAGGAATTCTTTATTTAAGTCTTAATAAGCCTTCATTCATGTTTGAGTGTGTGCACATGAAATTCATTAAAGGGGCAATACAATACCACATGCATTCATTTTGTGGGAGGTTTAAAATGGGCAAAAGAATAGGGCAATATATTACGTTAATAAGGGGATGGGTTTTCTTGGGGAGTTCCACTTATCTTGTTATACTTGTAGGATTGGATAGCTACATCTAATAGTTCCCATCTTCCCCTCCTAAACTATTATCATCACCTTGATATTGCTTGGTGTCATTTCGGTGTGCAGGGTAATGTTCACTCATTACCTCTTTATCCTAGGCTCCTATAGTTGCATACCCTTTTATCGTTATGTCTATCATGGAAATATAGGGTAACATAATCCTCACACTACCCTAATGTCCTATGGTTATATATTGCTTGCCACTTGATACCACTCAAGAATGTAGGGTGACATTTTCTTTGCTTTTTGTTGTTGTTGTCATCTTGCAACATGAGGAACACATTAAAATTATTTCTTTAACTACCTTAGAAACCCACAAGTCACTTTGAAACTTACTTCATCATTTAGGAATACAAGAGGCATTAGATCCCTTGTCTTCACTTCCACCTTGTACACCCATGGTGAAAGATTATAAACAGTTTTTGATTAAGTGACAATGAGTTTTGAAGGGACCCTGAAACCCAAAACAAGGCAAGTTTTAAACAAAGAGACCTATAACCCACACCAAAAGATATGTAATAAGCTCCATAATGAAAAACAAAACAAGGACATACAAGACAAAGACGAAGAAGGGGGTGCCAAAACAACTCACAACCCCCACAAACATGAGCTAGTGGTCAAGAAAAGAAAATACAATCAATCAACAGACAACCCTACAAAAAGGAAGAACAACAAGATTAATATTTCCCCTTAGATCCCCACTTGTGGAATCTAAGGGTCATGTGGAAAGAAGGAGATGGGGTTGAAAGATTAAAAATAGTTATCAAGCGCATTATAGTAGATTTGAGGATTTTAAAGTTACCTTGAACTTGGGAAAAGGAGACAGAGTTAGATAAAAAGAACAAAATGTGTGGCCTCCTAGTGGATCAATGAAGGATAGGGAGGATCTAGCCACAATTTGGGTGTTAGAATGTGTAATTTAGTCAAACGAGTAGATATTCTTGCTTGAGGTCATAATCCAAAGGGTTCAATATATGAGGAGTTGGATAGATTTACTTTTTGCAATATGAATGTTTCTTGGAGGAAGCAAGTTTGGAACATGTTGGTTTGACCTCATTATAATTTTTTCTTGTGGTTATTCATGCAAAACATGTCTCACTTGGGAGAATCTTGAGAGGAGTGGGTTTTAGTGGCCTTCTATATGTTTTTTTGTGATAAAATTAAGGAGAGTAGATCTCATATCCTTTTGTTGTGTTCTTTCACCAAAGAAATATGCCATTAGTCAAGGGGAGCTTGGAAGCATGCTTGTGTTCATGCCAACTCTTTGGTTGATTTTTGAAATAGTCTTGGATGACCCCCACTAAGACTTCCTTCATGCAACACAAGATACTAGACCCTATTTCATTATTTGTGAATTGTGTCTAGGAAGAAACCACATACTTTTCTAAGATAAGAGGAGGTTGGTGGAACAAGTGTGATAGCAGGCTACAAGAAATTTTGATGGCTAAGTGTGATCACACTATGAAGGTAGAACTTGGATACTTGAAAGTTGTCCATCATTTGAATATTTTTGGCGAGAACTTTAGAGAAGCTTCTTTAAAGAGAAATAAAGTTAGGTGTTGACATACTAAAAAGAAGGCTTTACAAGATGGTAAGTGGTCTCCCCTGCCTTTGGGTACCCTTAATATCAATACTAATGGGTCTTCTAAAGGAAATTCTAGTCATGCAAGAGTTGGAGGAGTTGGTAGGGGCAATGCAATTTTCTTCCTTTCTGCATACAAGGGTCAAAACACCAATAACTATATGGAGTCTCTTGTTGTTCTCTTAGCTCTTGAAAGAGGTTTTGCTCTAGGATGGATAAAGATTATTTGTGAGGTTTGTTCCCAAATTGTTGATATGTTGAATAGAAAAATGATGGATAACAATGATTGGCATTTGGTGATGGTAGGCATATAGATCCCGAGGTTGAGAGACTCCTTCGAGAGTTTCTGTTTTCTGTGTCCCCTATAAGTTGAATATGACAGTGGATTGTTTGGCTAAGTGAGCCTTAAAAGGGAAATACAACTAAATTGGTGAAGATTAGGACCAATTTTGTTTAGAGTGTGCTCAAGATCTTGTGAAGATTGCTAAGGAAAATATGACAAGTTACTTGTAGCCCTTTAAGGGTTACCTTTTTTTGGTGTTTTAAGATTTTTATTCTCTTTTGTATCCACTGTCCCTTTTTTGTATTTTTATTTCTGATTCAATAATTTTTCTCTTTTTTAAAGTTAAAATTAAAATTGGTGGACCAAAAATTCTTTTTAGAAATGTGTGGTGTAGTTTGAGTTCAAGCTAATATAGTTTATTAGCATTTTTCTACGCTCTTCACAACTTTCATCAACTGTACTTGAACAAGTGACCTATTACCTCTCAAGCAAGTTCTTGATAAATAATGTCCTCTTAATATGATACCAACATAACCTTAATCACTATCCTACTTGATTATTACCCTTGACTCGAATAATTGCATTAGATTGAGAGTGATGTGCCTCTGGTTTATTGGGGATCAATTTATACTTTAAAAAGTATATTGAATATTTTATTAATAGATTCAAGATTTCTTTTTCGATATTAGAATTAAATATAAAGATATAAGTTAGATTTTAAAAAATAATTTTAATTTTTGTTTATGTAATATTTGGTTGTCTAGTTGTTTAAGCATTTCAACAAATCAGTTAATTACAAGGATTTGTCCCATTTATCATGCCACTCTTGGTTGGAATATTTTCTAATTAGTTGTTGCTAATAATGTTGAAGGAATATAAACAAAATATTCAAAGATATTCTAATAATTTAATTGACACCCTTAGAAGATTTTTTTTTTGTCCATATGAAAATTAATCTCTAGGTTGAAACTAAATACCTGT